>JACXIV010000092.1:214057-814057 GCA_014737475.1 Bombus confusus
GGCGGAGGCGGCGGCGCCGGCGTCAGGAACGTGCAGCAAAGCTATTTCTCGAACAACGTGTCTTATCAGCAGTACCAACAAGCTCGACAAACCATGTCAAGGTCTCAGATCGATCTACCTAGCACTTCCAGGCAAGCTCAAGAGCTCAGGCTGTCCGGACAGGAAGTGTATTACCATTACGCGCAAGGTCGACCGAGGTACGGTGTACCGCAAGTCTATATGAAAACCGAGAGTAACCAGGAAGCGGAGTTTCAGCGACGAAACTCGACGAAAGGTATCGAGAAAGCGGCGTCGCAGCCGCAGCTTTCGTACGAGGACGAAAGGCCTGGCTGCGTTAACGAACAATCGAGAAATCCGGTTGACGGGATAAAAAGTCTTACGGTGGATCCGCTGGACAAAGAAAGATACGAGATCACGGTGGAAGATCGTGGACAGGGGGAATTCAGGAGGAGCGATTCCCAAAGGAAAGACGAATATCGGCCGGAGACCAGCTTTGCTATTCGCAGAGACGATGCCGTTAGGTGTTCGAAGAGGGAACAGGAACAGCTAGGAGTGGTCGCCGGTCAGGAAGGTCAGGAACCGGAAGGAACTTGCGTGCAAAAGAGAATCGAAGAGTTGCAGAAACGAGCCGAGGAGAATCATTATAACGGAAAAATGTCGAAGGATAGTATGGAAACGGACGTGGGTAGGAGTTCGTCCGGGTCGAAAATCGGAAACGGCGAGCCCCTGAAGAGGATGGAGAATCAATACGCGAAGGATTGCGTAGCGAAATCGGAGGCAAGGAAAGACGAGCTGGAACACGGTATCAGCCGATTGAAAATCCAGAATCAGGGATCTGGATCGGATTACGATAAAGCTGGACAGAGTTCCTCCAATGTTGATTCGGGAAGAGGATCTGCCGTTTATTCCAGCGGAAGACGGCCACCGCCCGAAGACCAAACTCACCCTCCAGGTTTGTTACTCGCCAACCTCGCTAGCCACCATAAATATTTCACCGTATCTCAAACTATGTGTATATGTATACGCGTAAAATGTAAATGGTAATCCTAGCTTCCTCTAGTTAGTCTGCGACTGTATCGTGCAAATGTTTTCTCGATGATTGCTAATACGGCCGCCTGGTTGCGCGTAATCTACGCGTGTAAACGTTTTATTATAATTTGAACATTTTATTACGATTACGTAGATTTACTGGAACTTACAGTACAAGATTCCGAATGGGTGGACATAGTCCAGTCGGAACTGAGAAGCATTTTAGAACCAAGGGACGTGCCCGCGATGGCGCATTCTACCCTATCCGAAAGCGTATCATCGGTAACGCCACCTCTACCGCCGCTTTCACCCCATGAAAGTCCCAGAACATCGAGAAATCGATACTCGGCGAGGTAACGCTACTTCAAACAGATCCTCTTCGTCCCGTAACCGATGTCGCTTCCGCTCACTGGTCCAGGGCTGCTTCCTATTATTTCTGGCCTTCGCGTAACCAACCGATCGCAAACTGTCGAGCGGCTGTGTTCCTTTTAGCGACAACGAACCAACTTACAGAGAACCCAGAATTTTTGTTCTGTTGCTATTTCGTCGCTAAAAATATCTTTCGCGATACCGGTAACCATAGTTGCGACAAAGAATATTCCAAGGAACCGAAAGATTACCGTTCCGAAGGATTATTCGATTTACAGGAAAAATGCTGTTGTACGTAAAGATCGGTTGGTTTCGGTGGTCGATTACGCTAGTACCAACGTCACGACAGAGTATCCGATCGAACTAACTAACCTTTGCCAGTTTAACCATCCTCTTACCATGGAATTCTTGGCAATCTTAACGGTTACGTATTTGTCGGCCTTGTAGCTTACCATACGGATCGAAACCCAATTACAGCGATTACAGCAAGGCTATAGAGAAAAGAAGCGGGTTCCCGGGTAGTTCGAAGCACCGTGGTGCGTCTACTTCGAAAAAAGATGCCGCAAAGAAATTTTCTCATCGTAAGTAATCTTTGCCTTTCTTCTTCGCGCGCATTTTTTCGCCATCGTTACTTTGCTCTCGAAGCGCTCTATACGAGTATCGTTTCTTTAGTTTTCGGTGTAGAAGCGGCTGACTTGACTTCGACCACCACTGGACTCGATTTAGACTCGATGCTGGACAGGAGCGATTCCGACTTAAGTACAAACGACGCAAGAACGATTAGGAAGCAGTTGGAGGGCCTAGAAAATATGTACAGCGAGGTGAGACACGTGGCAGCAGCTTACGTCGGTGTTGGAACCAAAAATTGGCTCATGTTCGAATGTTAAATCGTACTTGTAATTTGCACGTACAACATCGTGGCACGAATAGCTGTAGTAAAGTAAGTACTGTTACTAACGATCGCAGGTACTGAAATTGCTCGGCGGAAGCGTGAAAAAGAGACGAAAGGCCAGAGGTCTGGCCAGTTACGGTTCCGTCTCGTCGTTACCGACGTCATCCGTTTCATCGAGACCTGTTACGAGGCACCATGATAAACGTAGATCCCACGCGATCGACGACAGAATGAAGAAAGCCAAAGACATAAAGGTCGGTTCGATTAAACACATTTTTATCTCTCGCGAATCTTCATCGACGATTTCGTTCGTCGCTTACGTTACTTTCGTTGCTTTATCGCCATGCTTGGTGTGTGTATCTGCAACGCGCGTGTACAAGGTTTTGTTTAAACGAATCCCCACTGTATCCCACAATGTCATCGCAAGCGACATTTGTCAAAGATACGTGTAAACGTCGCGAATCAAGGTGGAGTGACTTCGAACGAGGAGGAATCCCCCGTATGTTACACCGTACATGTACTGTTTGTTTTATTATACTTACTATCGTAAAATACGTCGTACGATTTTTATAAAATTCAACATTCGATTTCGATACGTTGATTCTCGATACGAAAAGATGAAATCTTGACACAATCGTATCGAAGAACAGATAAAGTTCTCATTCTTGCACAAATTAAAGCCGGATAATCTATTTTCACGATATGGAGTTGATTAAGGATTGTCCTTGCGTTTGCAGAGCATTAACAAACGCTTCCAACGACTAGAATCTCACGTAGTGACGCTTGCCAGGTCGGTGGCACACTTGAGTTCGGAGATGAGGACGCAACATTTGATGATACAGGTGAGAGAATCTGGTTAACGATTTAAAAGCGCTTAGCTTGGAAAAGATCCTTAGAAAGACGAGATGCTTGGCTTAGATTTTAGATTATTTCTTATATTATATTCAGATTATTTCGTACATATATATATAGCGCGAGCTCGCGACTTCTTACATATTTCAAGTTTAAAAAGCAAGACGCTCGGCAAACTCGAAAGAGCTTTCGCATTGAATCAACAAAGATCGAACGAAAATGAAACCGAATCGTCGGTAATGAGATAAATGGCAGCTATTTACATCGTCAGTTTCTTTAGAAATACGTATACGCAAAACTTTGATCGCTTTGGTAGTTGGCTCGATGGGAAACGAGTGTATCGTAAAGAAAATACGGTGTTTCACGTTACACGGTATAGTGGAATCGAAAGGAATTCGTCTAAAACTGTTATCCAATGACTTATTGTAACAAAGTCGAGTACAAGCGGACGTAGGAGAGAAGATAGGAAATAGGAAGGAGTGGAATAGGCGGAAAAGCGAGTCAGAATTTTCGAAACTCACCACTACCAGGTATTCGCAGGAAATGGAGAACATAAGGGGAGAGATTGCTGCACTGAGGACTCAAACGAGCATGGCAATGGTGAGGTCACAATCTCAACCACTGATCAAGGATTCCGAGCTGCCGGCTCTTTCCAACCCTTCAAGGGTGAAAAAGCTGACCAAGTTCTTCGGCACAGAACCACCGCTCATCAGGCTATTCCTCAGGGAACTTGGGTATGAGGTAGGTAATTCGAATTACCGCTGCTTTCGTTTCTAGTCGTATCAATGTTTCCAATCCGATTGATAGAATTATCGATTTTGCGCGTCTATCCACGAAATAGGCGTCGTTAAATGGCAATGAAAATCGCAAAGCAAATTTTCCAAAATACTCTTTCTCCGTAATCCCGACTAACGTCGGCGATCGACACAGCCTCGAAGAAATTTGAATGGTTCGCTCTGTATATACCGATTGTACCGATATTTCGATTCGTTCAAATTGATGCAACGGTGCGAAAAGCGGCGCAGACGCGTCATAGCTGCGATTCTTCTTTTTAACCGCGTTATCAGACACAACCAAAATGCCATTGTTCGTTTTCCCTCGATTAACCAAATTGAACGTGTCCCAGAAATATGCAAACGCGTTTGAGAAAGAAAAAGTCGGTATGGTAGAGCTTCCCTACCTAAGCGAAGAGAGGTTGCAAAAAATGGGTGTTCCCTTGGGACCAAGGCTGAGGATTCTGCAAGAAGCGAGGATATCGGTGTGCAAGGATCCAATTTACGTTGTGTGAGTCCCACGGAACGCGTTGTTCTCTGCAAGATTACACAGGCGACTCCGAGCAGGTACACCCGGAACCCGCTGAAAGAGAATTTCGATTCTTTCGTTTTTTAACACGATCGAGTTTCTTCGACTTTTCAGGTTTCATCGTTATCCGTTTGCACGCTTTCAACGATCGGTTTTGAATAGCGAAGCGCGACCTTTCTCATTTCGCTCGAAAGACGAGCCGATTTTCCTGATGAAACGATGAAACGACGAAACGACGAAACGACGAATCGACGAAACGACGAATCGACGAAACGTTAAAGCGAACGACTCTATTCGCTTGAAAAGTAAAGTAATATTTGAAAGATGTAAAAGTTTAACGACGAAATTAATTAAACTTCGATTCGTATACTACAGGTAACCTGTTTTCTTGCGAACTCTAGTATTGATACGTAATAAAGGATGCGAAGTATGATGTATCGCGTTTAATACGCGCTGGAGAGAACGCGCGTCGAAAATGTATCAACGATTTAAGTTTTTCAGTTAAGCGACAAGGATTATTTGCGATGCCGGAGACTCCGTTACTCGTCAACTGGTTTTGCTTCCAATTTTGCTTCCGTAATTTATTATAAATTATTAGTAAAGCGAACACATCGATGCGCGTATCATACTCGCGCATTTCATTGTGTTACGACATAGTTGGAAATCTCACGTATCCGTGATATACGCGAGAAATACCTAAAACGGTAGTTACAAATACAAAGAAGCGTTCTAGAGCAAGTATCGTTTATCTCTATATAGAAAAGGGGTAATCGTTTAATTAACGGCAAGAAGAATTTTTTTATTGCTCACGGTCGATTAAACGAACGTCCAATTGTAATAACATTAGCGTAACTTTTTATTTTGTACACTGCACTGTACAATTACGGTTAATCGGTCACTTAGGATCGTATGGATAAAACGTGTTTTCTTACGCAGACCGTGCGTGCGCTGGATTTGTTTTCTTGCGATCGATCGGTCCGGGTCGGTGGAACGGTTCGACTCGATCGTCTCGATCGACAACAAGCTCGAGCAGTTAACGTGAACACGCGTTGAGAACGAGAAGCAAAAGTAGATTTGCCAAAGAGACGGGAGAACGTCGCCGATGAAGTGGTGTGTGCGTTGGTGGAGATTGTCATTCGAGGAAGCGAGTGAAATTTTCTTCCCAAGCGTGATATTCTTTTGACTTGTAGCGATTTCCAGCGTTATCTCGTATTCCATCCTTTTGGATCGCATCGTCGCAAATGATTTCAGTTTTTCCATGTGTTGCGTCTCCAAGAGATCTTCGCCATCCATGCGGCGAATATTTTAAGATCAAACAGTTTCCACAACGAGATTTCACAGAATAGTACAATTTGTCAAATTTCCCTACGTTTCTACGCGATATCGTTGTATCCACGCGATCAATTTCTAGCTGCAGTCTCTTTCTAGCTATTTATTTGCCATTTGCTATTTCCTTTTTTAACCATCGAACCACGCGTTTTCCTACGTAGTGATTAAAAGACGTTCTGCTCGAACGATAAAGATAGCAAACACGTATTCGTTCGACTAAATTATCCGCTATACTAAATTATTACACGAGATCGTCGTTCGAAGCTTAAACCGATTAAATATCCTTATCGACACTTTCGCTTGGATCTCGATAATGGGAAAAATGTTCGCGTAATTTCGTCAACTGCGTACAGATGCGCGGCCAAACGTGTCGCGTAATTTTTCTAATTACCTCTTTATTGCGTAAATCGATCCGACGAAAAAAAAAAAAAAAAGAAAAGAAAAGAAAAGAGTAATTTTACGGTAATGCTAAAGTTGCGTCGAGTGTAAGAATTTGAAAAGTTGCGACTAACGTAGCTACAGCTTCTCCGTAAAGTTTCAAACGGTGAAATAATTAGAGAGTAATTTGCAACTCGAAAGAAATAGAATAAAATCGTGTTGGAAAGCACGAAAAGTTTTGATAAAAGTTTGCTTCCCGAAAGGATCGATCGTCCGAATAAATGAATTTGTCGTCGTGTGAAAAAGCTGGAAAAACAAGCAGTTTCGATCACGGTGAAACGACCACGCGCACACACACGAGCGCACGCGCGCGCGCATTACGGTGATACCAAAGAATCGATACCTGCTCCTCTGTAATGACGATTGCTCCAACAAGGACAATCTCACCGCCAATGATGTCGATTATGTAAAAAGATGACACGCCGCTTCGGTTCTCGATCGATATCAATTGTTGGTATCGAATTCACGTGACATGTGACTTACGATTAGCGTTAACGATAAATTTCACATTGATTTCATTAATTTACTAATACTCGTAGTTTCGATAAGTATTTGTTACTAAGCATCGTTACACGTTGCACCTTTTTAACAGTTACTTCTCTGTCTAGTAATATCTCTTTATGTCGTTGAATCGTTCATTTTCTAGTTGGTGCTATTCCACACTGCCCGATGAAACTTTTAGTTTCTAGCGAACATCGATACGTTCACGCCGAATTCTGTACAGTTAATCGTTTGTAAGAACGTTTCGTTAACGACACGATTGATATTTCTATTATTATAAGTTTATTATTATTTTGTTAAATCTTGTACGTAATAAATAAGTGAAGAGAGCCATACGATGGTTCAATAAATCGTTTATTTAATAAATTATTTACACACGCTAATTCGACCAATGGATCTGAACGAAGTATGCAGGATTCCAATATCTCGAAGCGTATACCTGCTTATTTCAAACGAATAGAGTTCGTTTCCGATACGAATAGAGGAGATTGTAAGTATCTTTGTGCGAAAATTATGGAAAATTAGAAAAGTTGCCAACGTTTTCTCTGAAAATGATGAAAATGATAAACGATGGTTACTGAAATTGTTACCGGAAAAAGCTTTGTCACCGAATGAAATTGAGTTTAACTTTAAAACGTGGTATCTTTCCAACCCTTTCCTAAACATATTCAATCGGGGTTATATATTTCGAATATTCGCCTTTCTGCTGAAAAATTCGTATTTTACCTGCTGTTTAACAGCTATTCGTAAACTGCAAGTTGGTGGTTGCAAATCTTGTTCGTGATTCGTTTCAAGGGAAATTCTTATGTAAAACGTAATCGAACATTTCGTCGCGTATATTGTTTCGTTCGATACATTTTGCAAAATAACGACGTATATTGCTGGCGTTGTCGATTTCCATCGTACGGCAAATAAAATGGTATTGCTGCTTAAACGCAATGTCCAATCATATATATCTCCGTCTTTATCGCTGTTTGATTTGAAAAGTAACAGCCAAAGCTGTCATATGTCCAGGAAAACATTTTCTATTCTAAATTCTAAACTATCCGCCGACTAGTACCTTGTGAATCAACCGGTTCTTTCAATTGAATAATTGCATATTAGCTGTTATAACGCACGGTGTGCGGCGTACGGACCGAGTGATCCACTATTATGGCCCCAGACATCGGACTAGCTCTAATCGACACTGCGGGCAATAATTATTTCGTTTATCTGGTCCATTTACATTTTACGCCATCGATCCTAACCGCCCTGTCCATCTTCTTCCAATTGCTCGTTCCAGCTGCAGTAAACGCTTCGTTGCTCGATCGTTTAAGTCGTTGCTTCTCAAACATTTTACAATCGTTGTTCAGTTTCAGCCGCGCGAACATCTTCTCTCGTTGGGTAAAATATTCAATTAACGATACACGATGCTAAAGAGCCAGCCGGAAAGATGACAGGGATCGCATACTTTCGAATCTTTCGAAAAGGAAAAGGAAGAGGAAGAAACGCCAATCGATCTGTTTATATCTATTTATTTAAAATGTTTCGACGATTTTCAGTCCGAATAATCCATGCGTACCGTAGAATCGCTGTACGCGCTAGGGGCAACGTCAACATTAATTTTGTTCTATCAACGTGAAATATTATTTTCGCAATTTCAATTTCCTGTTTATTTTCTTTATAACGTCACCGCTCGGTTTCGCTAACGATAACCATGCGATTACGTTCTATGTTCAAGCACGATGTGATCACGTTTGGATAGGTTCGACGCGGAGCAAAGTTAGAAAACGCCAATAGGGCATGGATCGCACTTTGAGAAACGCTGGCCTGATTCTGTATAAACTGTTACAAGGTTGCGTCATATTTTTGGCCCAAGGAAATTGGAATTAAAAAATTAGGTGAAACTCTGTTCGAGGTAAGTAACAACGCGAAGCTTCGTCTCCCGCAGGACTTTTCAAACGTTAATGGAACCAGTTAGATAGCTTTACCGACTTTACGTCATTTTACGTAAAAGTAGACGCTTTAGCATCGTACCGATTATATTTTTAGTTCGATCTTTTAGAAATTTGGAAACGAATTTTGTTCTCTCATCTTTTTGTCGCAAAGTATATACTTGGGTGTACGCTTACGAACCACTACGACGTTTTACCTTTGCATTTTTTTTTAATTATATCACGCATAAAAGTCCAGAAAGATGGATGGAAAAATTGATCCAATGCTCGAATGGCCAGAATCTCGAGATTGTTAACGGCAGGGCGCGGCGGGACCTAAACGAGAAGTAAATGGACGTTGAGAGGGTAAGGCGGATCACATATTTGAAATTTCGGCAGAATCGGCGGCGAGACCGAGTTCCGGCATGGCCGGGCCACTTTTATCAGGAAATGCACAATTTAACAATTGCGTCCAATTATTTTTCCAGAGGTCTCGTGTTTGATTGGTCATCCGAGGTTGGCCTCGGCCCGCGGCAGCCCTTTGCCGGCCTTTATGCTCGATCCGCATAGCGACGCCACTCGAACGATCGTCGAACTCTTATTTCCGGCTCTGATGGTTCGAACGTGTCTTGTATGCGACGACAATACGATACGGCGCGTACCTATACTTGTTGAGAATGGTACTTTCGCGGCTAATGCCTCGTGTTCAAAGCGTTTAAAAAGCGGCGCAGTTTGACTCCGTAATGGGGTGGAAGTTGGAAAGGAAAGGGATCGAGCACCGCGAATTTCCACTAAAATATCTCGACGAAGCGCTGAAAGTATGGTTCCGCGTAACTGTAATCTTCGTAGGAAGCAAATACCTTTGTCAAGCGAGATGAGAAGAAATATGAATTTTATATACTGCCATATAAGCTGCCAATTAGGAAAATTATGCGAAAGAAACTTTGAAGCGAACACTGGCTATATGATGATGTTTAACCGTTTATCTTCCCATCTACCTTTAAGCCGAACGTTATTCGGTGCTGTTGTTCGTTGCTGTTATTCGTTACCTCTTAAAAATATTTATTTTGTTACAAAGTTTTCGCCACCGTGTAAGCAAACAAGCATTCCCTGTAAGATGTCTCGTTTCTCACTGAAACGCAGATTTCTATGCTACGGCGAAGCAAACGAATGTAAGAGAAAGCAAAGATAAACGTTCGGTCGACAAATGCTTAGTCGGCGATCGATTATGAGAACTGGGTTTCACGATTAGGGAAACGCGATCAGCGTTGCTTCGACGGGAGACGAAACAAGCGTGTACTTGCGACTTTCTCGTTGCTAAAGCATTCTACACACCGCGATACTCGCCTCGCCGCACGATCCAAGACCAGATCTCACGCGAGGTGGTCTCGGGTACCGTGTTGCCTACTTGCTCACCCCGATATCGCCTCCTCCACTGAACCATCGTTTACACGTTTACTAGCTTTATCGCTTACGATTTCAATCAGAGATCTAGTTAACGTGGCTGATCCTTCGCTTGGTAGAAAAGTTGCGCTGACACGCGTATAGAAATTTACCAGACGTATTCGACTATCGGCCAGTGAGTCTAAAATAGAGTAGCGGATAGTTTTGTCTCGCTTACCCGCTTGATCAGAGGGTACCCTTCCTTACGCACGATGATATTCGGTATCGGGGATACGTACGTATAACGGTTGCTCGATAGACGCAGCGAGACAAGTCTCGCCGTGTGTAAGCTACTTGAGATACAATTTCAATTGACCTATGGCCCCACTCTTGAACCTTGCCTACTCCCCTCAACAGTCGTACGCGTTCTGTTGATAGAGCAGAATCGTCGTCTTTCGTTCACTTCACATCGCAACGGCCGTCCATCGAGGATGAACCGAAACAGTGCGGTACTCGTTTCTGTCTTCTTGTTCGTGGCCTTGTCCATGGTCTACGCGGAACTCGTGCCGTGGCGGCAATGTCCTTATCCTGATCGTGAGTATGGTTCGTTAGATTCTGCAAATCGCGTATTCGAATCGCGTATTCGAATCGCGTATTCGAATCGCGTTTCATACGACAAGGAGCAGATCCGATAGACGCGTAAATCGGTGAAATTCGATAGTTTGAAGATACGTCGCGCTTCTTGTCCTTCTAATCGCCTGGTTCTTTTACCAGAAATAGTGAAATTTTGGAAATTTCAATTTATTCGATTTGAAAAATTACAAGTTTTTAAAACGCGAAACAAGTAGGTAGCAAGTCTAATAACGAAACAAATTTCTACTATGACTGTAATGTAATGTACAAATTGTCATTTGTTGACACACTAACATCACGGAATGATAAATTATCACGCGAGAGCAGTCCGTCTTTGTTAATTTTTCCATTTTAGCGCGGCCGTGGCAATATCGTGTACGTAGTTGAGAAAAGTTTGCGTTTGAAAAATAACAAATCGATATTAAGTTTTATATGAATCCAAAGGTATAACTAAGTACAATGCTGTAAAGTCGATAATCGTAAAATATTCGAAAAAAAAAAAGAAATTTTAACGTTCGGAACGCTTAAAAGTTGTTTCTCGGTAAAAATGGGAAATACGACAGGGTTCTTGACTTTATAACCTTGCGCGCGACATATTATTCGTTTCGAATCATAATCGCAAATAATCATTTATTATCACGCGTATCGCATAAAAATCGCTAAATTCTTGTACTTACTGGATAAACTGCAAGTCAGCCAAAGGTCGTAAAATATTCGTATTCACCCGATATTCCAATATCGAAAAAATGTTTATAAATGTTGATAAAATCTATTTGGCGGACCTTGGCACATTTTTCCCTATATACGTATAACGTTTTGGCATCGTACGTGTTTAAAAAAAGGCAATGAGAATTTGCAAAATTATCCTTTGTAGTTTTCTAATGTTTCTTCGCAATTTCTACGTACCACGTATTGTCCTCTATGCACCGAATAGAAGATGTTAGGTTTATAAATGGTACATAGTACATCGAGATAAATGTACAAAGTTGATTCAACGGCGTATCGCGTTCGACTATTTCGTCACAGATTTATAAACAACGCTATCGCAATTATGAATATACACGTGCTTATATATATATATATATATATATAATAAGCTTCTCGCTATATCGCGTTCATAGCAGGAAGAGATGCGATAATCGGGAACATTTATTTATAAACGTTACAGAATCATCACTGATGAGAACTTGGAGCTTGGACTCGATTTCTCACATCCTTTCGTATTAAAAGTTTGTCAGTCGATTAACGTCGAGAATTTATGTCTTTTTTTTATAGCCGATACTCAGTCGAATTGCACTATTCACGAAGTATACATAGATCCTTGTAAAGAAATTGCAGAAGGAAAACCATGTAAATTAAAAAGAGGAGTTGTTGGCAATATGACGTTCCACTATACACCTTGTAAGTATTGCTACTAGTATCCTTGTTTACGACTTTGGGACAAAAATGATATAACGTAGCAACTCTCCGACTTTCATAGTTCAGATTATAATGCAGAGTGGCAAATGTTGTCAGGTGCTGTGTTTACCGAATTTAACGTCGCAGATCGACAGATTTCCAGAATTTAGTTTCAAATAGTCTAAATTGTCACGAGGAAAAGCAAAAGAACTTCGTTAGAGCAATAGCGTAACGAAGGTTTATTTGAAATTCCTTGTGAAAATGAACGATTCTTCGTCTTCTATTTTCCAGCTTTCTCGTCAGAAAAAATACAAGGTCGAATTTTTTGGGCAAGTCAGGTAATGGATATTCCATTTTTGGGAATGAGTCCTGATGCCTGTTTATTGACTTCTTGTCCGATCGAAGCAGGACAAAGGAACACGTACCACGTGGAAGTACCAATTTTAAAGAAATATCCTGTCGTAAGTGGTCGAAACTACATATACCTACGTACCTCCTTTAGTAACGTACTGTCTATCGATCACGTTTCAACTAATTCTATTGCAAGTACATTTCTTAACTAAATCCTTAATTGGACATGCTTTTTAAAATTTGCAAACTTTTCCGTCATTTGTCGTATGTATTTACTACCGTATTTATTACTTTCGACAACGTGTTGCTTTCTTGGAAAATGCACACACGTACACGAGGTGTTAAGAAATGGCTTTGTACTTAAGGCACGACCCATCTATGAAAGTAGTTTCAGTGTACAGGTATTATACATGCCTCATCGTGCGTACAGTACTGCTACTAAATTATACTATCGCGTCGATTGCGCGTTAATTAGAATTTATTTTTACTTCAGCGAACGTACGATCTTAAATGGAAAATCTGGAACGAAGAAGAGCAAGAATGTTGTTTTATGTTTCAAATTAAGATAACAAAATGACGTTAACTACGTGTGAGTGAGTCACCGTCTTACTGCGTTTAATCTCGATTAAAATTTACGATTCGCTAACTTAATAAAATAAACGAACAAGTATTGAGAAGAGTTTGTTTATCCTTTCCTTCATAAAATACGTAGGATCAGTCAGCAACAACTACCGCCTAAAATAACTCGTTAACTATTGACTTATCGAAAAAGCGTTTGACGTGAAATTTATTATATTTCAGCAGCCTGAGCGGATGAGTACATTTTGATCTTTTAATATCTTGTCTTTTAACCTTTTTACAGTCTTTTAAACAACGCTTAGACGATCCATGTCTTTCCTTCTTTTTCTTGACAAATATAACTTGACAAATTAAAGTTAAATTGTGTGTTAAACTGACGGTTCTGCGGTATAGATAGATCAATAGATTTTTCTAGAGAATGTCCAGTTGGATCTATAACGATACAAAAAATATACAGCGCTATTTAGAAAATTCAAGATTACCTTAACGTCTCTAAAAATGTAAGGTATTATATTATTATCATAACGTACTTGTTCGATCAAATACTTCAAATACTTTTTTCTATTCGAATACTGCTTTGGATAAAGTCATTTTTTCGAGTCCTTTGACACGTACATTTTACTCGAATGCTAGTTTAGGAAATAAATGTGATTACAATCGATCATCGATCGAGATTAACGATCATCAAATTTTTATTCAGTCGTATCATCAGTGAAATGAATTACACGATTGAGATACCGACTAGCTAATAAAGTTGTTTTTGTTGCGAAGTTAATATTCTTGTATACGCATAAACGATTGAATTTAAAAATAATTATGCGTTACGCAAGGTAAAAGAAATGGCGGGAAAAAAGAAACGCCGCTGCGGATAGGATTCGAACCTATGCGGGAAAAACCCATTGGATTTCGAGTCCAACTCCTTAACCACTCGGACACCGCAGCTTATGCGACGCTGATTCTAAAATTTTTCTTTAATGAGAAATTATAATATCGAAACAGCCTCGAATAAAACTAAAAGTCCTATGAATTTCCTTTCGAAATTGTAATGACCATAGATAAGTAGAACAGTCTCGCATAGTATATTTCGTATCTATTCTATTCTTAGATATCTTACGGGAATTGTTACAACGGTAACCAAAAATTAAAAAAAAGGTACATTATCAGAATCAAACGGCGGCTCCAAAATAACTTTGGTTACGAGTTAATCGGAATGATCGTTATCAGAATCAATGAACATATTCGTTTTGGTCACTGGTAATCTGTATTAAAATACCAGAAATTGTTTTTGGTCGTCGATAACCATTATCGATGTCGGAATCCTTTGAGCAAAGCGCAGACGAGCTACGTACTTACATACGAATTATACAAGTGTATTTAATCGATGTTTATAACTTTCGTGTGTAGGATTTTTATTCGTGGTTTTACTAATCTTACCGATAATCAGTACGTACATACATTTGCGTAACAAAAACGTTTATACCGGCTGTGGTAATATTTTCGCTTACCATATTCGTGTTACATGCGACGTTATCGACTCGGTGCAGAATAAGAGTGTGCAACGAGATTCGTCTGTGATGCAACGTTAACAGTGATTCGAATCAAAACTTAACAAATTACGGGAACACGAATAATTTTTCATGTACGCGTACGGTTAAACGGATTGTTATCGACTACGCTGTTAAATACATCACATTTATGCTTTTGTGATCGATATGATCGTTGATTTGATAAACATCTACTATGATACCATTATATTCGTAGAAGAGATTTTCTCTTGATAAAACGAACGAAGACGAATACGTATACGTGTACCGCATGCGACGTAAGTGGATAATTATTTCTCATAGATTCCTCGTTTATTCCGTGGTAGCGTAATTTCAGTTAAAATTTCAAGCTGTGTGTACACACATGCGTACGCGTGGTTGCTCGTCTTCTCTTTCCAACTGAAGAGTCAATACGTAGCATCCGTACTATTTAGCTGTTTAGAGCTTTTTCAACTAAAATCACAAATTATTTAGCTGGTTACTCGGATCTTTAGCTTTGAAATTACGTAGCACCTGTCGCGACAACCTCGTTACATTTATACGCAGATCGATCGTTTTCTTTTTCGTTTAATTCACCAAACGTACAACGCTGCCATGAACTGGTCGTTTCTCTTCTTTATCTTAGAAAATTATATAGCGTCTGAAAATGACGCAAAATATGAAGTCATCTTCGCGGACGGATTAGCGATACCAAAGATGGTGATCGTGGACAAAATTCATCGTACGTAATTCCATCGTTCTACGTTCTAATAGTCGGCGAAGCACTGGAACTCGAATCGGTGGAGAGGAAGATAGAATCCGGTGGAATAAAATCGCCGTGGAAGTGGGCGGATTCGGTGGGTCCTCGTAACAGATAAATGCATGGAGAAAGGAAGATAAGCATGGAGTACGCGTGAAGTACTTTCGGAATGCAAAACCGTCCGTCCAACATTTGAATAAGAGTTGCAAAACTAACTGGCCACGCACAATATCCATCGCGTACCCCAACAAAGGATACACTTTTACCTGGCGCATGAAAGAAAGTCTCGAAACGCGAAAGGAAGCGGTTCGGCTGTCTGTAAGTAGTAACTCAACGAGCAAGTACATAATCCACGTTAGATACGATTCGATTCGGCGATTCTGCTCGATCCTATTCTATTTCTCTCGCATCCGCGGCGATCTATTTCAGTTCATCCACACGCATAACCAACTACGTACCTGTCTCTGTTATCGTATCACCGATGGCGGAACTGGAGGACAGCGAAATTATTCTGTCGTTTCTTGCTGTCGCATATTTTTTTTTCGCTTTCCAATAAAATAAAACGGATAATCTACCACGCGTATTTCGTACACGTATCGTCATACCCTTAAGGACAAGTAACAACGTTTCTAATTTAGCGTTTTTAATTTATTTCGTCGCTGTCGATTTCATCTTTCTCGAACGTTGTAAGCGAAAGCCGATCTTTGAATCGCGCGTTACCAACGAGGCATCGTTTCAATGGTAACGCGACGAAAGAAGAATAGGTTTGCTGTTTGAACGTTGCAGGTGCTGATCGAATACGAAGTAACACACGACAAGAATGCAATGAATTTAATAATTCGAACGAGCCATGGACAGCGCTACGAGAGAAGAATTTCTAATTAATTGGAACGCGCGCACCGGCTCCTACATTTATTATTTCGAATTTAATCGAAACGAAAACGATCCTAGAAGAAAATACTATTACGTTGCATCACTTAATTACCTCTTATTCAATTCGAGAGCGTTAATTAAAAAAGATGTATTGCGCGAAACCGATCTGCCGGATCTTGACACGAAATAAAATTACCTTGAACAATTTCGCTTGGACCAAAGTTTCTCCGCTGATTGGTGCGAGAAAAAGAAGGAAACGAAAGAAGAAGATACTACTGGTAGCGGTCAGCGCGCGATAGGCGTATGAAGAAAAACGGAGCTAAAGGCGGCGTTAATTTACGGGAGAAAGAAAGGAAGAAAGTGAAGCGAATGGAAAGCAAAGTATATTTGGAAACCGGTCGATCGTTTTCTGTCGCGATGGTACGTCACTGCGTCGGCTCACACCTGTTGCCCTGAATAGAACACGCGGGTGATACGTCACTGGCCGTAAACTGTTGGCACGGCTCACCTGTTGGCCTCAACAGTGCTTGGCTGGGTTGTTGAGCGTGCGGTTCCTTTCGCCCGGCGCTGCTACGCGATCGCTTCGTTATCGTGTCTCCGTGGTCCCTTCGTGGTGCGTTTGCGTGAGAGCTTCCTGCGAATCGCCGTTTCGAGCTGAAGAAATTATTCGGTCGGTGGGATTAGGAATTTCGCGAGTCCGCGTAAAGGACAAGGGCGACGGCATCGCTGGGAGGCATCGACGACGCCCAGAAAATTCAAAAGGGAAAACGATAAACGAAGAACGCGTCGATCGTTTAGTAGGTGGTAGAAAAAGGAAAAGGAAGGAAAGGGGAGAAGAGCAACAGCGGCCGGGCTTTCCACGGATTCCTGAACGCCGTGAATTCGCCTCGAGCCGGATTGTATGCAAATACCCAAGGAAATATCCGCAAGCTTGTTTCTGCCTCTGTCCGACCCCACCAGCCTCAGCTCCGGCTATCGTGTCGTTATTTACGCTGCTGACTAACGTTCCTGTCTTCCCGTGGAAGAGGTCCACTCCGTTCGATCGTGCATACCGCACGATCGTTTCGCACACAGGTAATGCCGTGCATCTTTTCTCTTTTCCTTTCCTTTTCTTTTCTTTTCTTCTCTTCTCTTCTCTTCTCTTCTCTTCTCTTCTCTTCTCTTCTCTTTCCTTTCCTTTGTTTCCTTATTCCTCCTGCGTCTCTTTCTTTCTTTCCTTCTTTCTCCCTCTTCTTCCTCTTCTTTTTCTTTTCCCGCGTGTTTGTCACTCACGAGTTTCCCGTCGATCAGCCGAATCGCCGTTACGTTCCAAAGAAACATGCGTACTCTTTATTTAACGGTGACAAATTAGCGACTGTCGCTATTACAAAACTACCATCGATTTGAGATTTGCATTCTTTGGATCTTCTCGCGATCGAGTACGATGTACGATGCACTCGCATCAGCTACCACGTTCGTAAGATCACCAGTCCGATTGGATTTTCCGATAAGCGATTAAAGCGTGGCTGAATTTAGGGAAACGATTTAAAGCAGATTCCCAGTAAAAGCGGAAAGCTGTTATCTGAATTTTGATGATAAGTTGGTAAATGTGCCTATATATATATATATATATATATATATATATATGTAGATATACGAAAGGCAGTGCGCTATGCTTTGACCTTGTGATGTGTTAGATCGATAGCGTTTACATCTCGTAACGATGCGTATTCTTAGAGACAAATTCAAAGCAGCAAGGATGTATGTATGTACGAGGCGTTTCGTATATTCGTTACTTTGTCGACTCGGAGAAGGCTACTAGATGAGAATTGTTTAGTATAGAATTTGTACACTTACACATAGGTGTGCGCGCACAACGGACGACGAAGAAAAGAAAGCAAACGACGAAATTAATCTATACGGAATAAGTTTTATTTTTCGCGGATGATATCTTTAGGAAAGAGAAAGCTCGGAAGGAAATCTCGGATTCAGATGGCATTCGTTCGTTTCGGTCGAGCAAAGTGGTTTGCAGAAAAACGCACGTTCGAACGATAAGGAAACGAATATGTAATAACGTTGATATTATTTGTTTCGTTGCGTGATCGTACGCATCGTTGTTAGATTCGGAACGTTATCTTTTGCAATTACGTGAAAGACGATAACACGACATCGATATACGTATAAAAAGACGGTGACGCGCGTGATTGTTGTTTGACAAGTGCTTGCCGCAATAGGATACGGTTGACAGAAAGCACAACGCATTGCGCGATTTTCTTACACACCCGCCTTTAGTCCTTTGCCCGTGTGAAATTCGTTTCGTCAGCGAGGCTGGTGAAAGTACAATTCCCACAGCTCCCAAGGGACTGGCACGCTCTTAACTTTTCCCTAAAAGTAATTTCGGATCAGCGTCGCTCGCCGCGCCGTCAAAATAATCTTTCGTCGAACGTTATTCCTTCGCTACAAGCGCGTAGCCGTTCGCGTAAAAACCGTGGACCGTGCGGTTGCAAATTTTCTAGCAAACGACATTCCGCGATCGCCAAGTCGACGTTCGCGTCATAATGTCGACTCGACACAGATCGTTAGGGATTTATACGTGCATTTTCATTACCTTCTTTTCTAGTTTCTTTCGTGTTTCTGAAACGTTTCAACTCTTCGTGCGCCATAGGCGTACTTGTATACACAAATGCATCTAACCGACTATGCGCTACGTATAAACGAACGTCTATACTTGATCGGTTCAGAATTATCCGGACGTTCGAGTCATTGCCACGTACTTACGTTCGACGCATCGATTTTCACGAATCTCAGCCATATATTCCGACCGAAATACAACACAACTTTTCTCCACTTGCGATTAGTCGCGCGAGCACGAAATTCACTGTCGAGTACGACACGATTTCTATTCGCGCTGTCGCCAACTCTGCTAATGGACAAGTAACTAATGGACACGACTATGCGAGTGTGTGGTATATGTAAACTGAAAACGCGTTGTCGTCACCGATTTTCAACTAACTGTCGCTAGGATCCGCCGTTAGAAGCAATTTCGGTAAGGCTGAGGATGTCCACGTCGTCTCCAGACGTACCATAAACAAGATATCGCCTCGAGGTAAAGATACAGAAATTTTTTGATCAACGCCGTTACGTTCCACTTTTTCTTTTCTTTTCTTTTTCCTTTTTTCCTTTTTTTTTTTCACGCTACCAAACACCACCGATAAGAGTCGCACTCTTTACGCGTCACGACTCGATGTAGTTAGGTAGAGACAATGGCGAGAGAAATTACAACGCTGAATGTCGTGAGAAATCCGGCAGCGCGTTGTTGGCTCATTGTCAGAGCCCCCCAGTCCTCGTAAATGGCAAAGCGCGGTACGCTTCGAATCTTGTTCGCTTTATTTTTCGCGAAACGCTTTTATTTCCACGTAGATGTCTCGCATCGCGTGTATCGCGCGACCAAGCGAAACGATAGATGGCAATGCTTTTTCACTTTTTCACAGTTTCCTATATTCGATGAATTAACTTTAAATTGCCAGAGAATCTTGAGATATCTTGCGCGAGGAAAATGACGAAGAACATTATTTTACGCGTGCATCGTTCCGTGTTTCGTTTATTCTCGGAAAGATTATAAAGAAAAAAAAAAAAAAAAATCTGATGCGTGGAGAATCTGATTGTCCATCGAGGGGTACGCGTTACGAAACTACGGTACTAAACCATCGATATCGTTGTGTGTCGTATCGATATTGTTCTCCTATCTTTAGTAAGAAAGATACGTAAGACACGCAAGCCGCGTTTTCGTAACGGAGAACGGTGTTCGGCTGCTCACGATAAGTGTCAAGGTTGTTGGAATAGTGAATCACGAGGCGCTCGTTTAAGGCGTTTAGATCGTCGAAATTGCGTGGAAAATTGTTGTAATCCTGCGATGATGCAAACAAAAAGAAATACAAGGAAGAAATACCGGCAGGAAGTTCATTGTTGAGAACCTTCACGATTTAATCGTGCCGATACGTAATAGGAAGGAATTGCAAATGAAGTTTTTAAAAACAGGCTGCGTGGATATTGGACTCGACGATGACACGTACATACTCGAGTACGTACACGAATTTGTACAGATCGAGCTTGGCCAAATTAACGGGCAACGTAGTAGCGAATACTGGAACGGCGCTTATTAACGAAGCTTGAGAAAAATCGATGCACTGGAAAGTATCGCGATAACGGCGACATACACGCTACCAATTATAAATTTCAACATTATTTCCAACAGAACGATAGGTGCTTTTCCCTGAAGATAATCTGGACAATTTTGAACGTTCGTTTGCAATTAGTCGCGATAAAGACCAACGAACGCTTTGGGGCTTTTTATTTCAAGCCGAAGCGGAATTACAGCTCGACACACACCATCGTCCACCTTTCATCGAGAATCGTTGGTCCGTACGCCTTCCGCGCCTACAATTACTCTAGTCTCGTTAGCGATTTATTTCAGAGGCAAACGACTAACATGGATATTCGAGAAGATAGCTACGGAAGTGATTTACATAAATATTAATTTATCTCTTTAGAATAGTCGTTCAAACGATATAATCAACGCGCCGATCGCGAATTCACAATAAAACACATTTGCCAGATAATAGTAATAGGTAGTACATAGTACTCGCAACGATGCGACGTCGATCTCGACGGTGCGAGAATCTTTAGCTTTGGCGATTATCTTTCAAAGGATAAACTTTACGCAAAACGCAGCTTAAGCTTGTTAAAGATCTTTTCCTTCATTTGCAATGGTAATAATTCCATCCGTTTGATGGATGAGTACAAAAAAGGTAGAATAACGATTTTCTGTGAAACATTGGCGACCGCTGGAACTCGTTCTCCGTTCTGCGGAACGAAAATTTCAATTGCGATCTTAGAATGCCGCGGCAACTATCTCGCGAGTGAAGATACCTTGAACAATCGGGAGTAAAATCTAACGCAAACGTTTAACGATATAATTTGGGTGCAATTAAGCGAGGTGGGCTTAGAAAACGCATTTATTACGATCTTTATTCGACCGCTTATTACGCGACTATTCGTCGTTTTACCACTATGCATTTGAATTACATTTATTCACGTTACTTCCTCTTTTTCTTTGAATTCGTTTTTTCAAAATATATTCAGGATCATCGTCGAAACGTATCCAGGTCGCTCGTCTTTTTGAGCGGCGGTGCACTGTGATAATTTATGGCGTGTCACGCGAATAAACTCGAACCAGAGCTCGTCGTACGTACAAAATGTACGAATAAATTTGGGAAAATACCGTATTACGTATTTAGTTGGTACCGCTGGAAAGTGGACAAGTTTCGACAGAGTTGGCGCATTAATTCCGTCGTCGACACGCGAATGCACGGCTTGCATAGCATTGCAGTTTACTGACCTTGGTGTTACGCGCACTAAGGCGCGTGTTTCTCGATAAGCAACTCGGTAAATCGATGAACTTAAGATACACGTTAGAGACACGTTTCGAAGATAGCGAAAAAAAAATCGTCCTAACGACTAGTCGAATAGTTATGGAATAGTTGTAAATCAAAACGCGCAGTCATAAATTAATTCTGTGCTGTACATGCAAGTGCATAGTTTGCATCGCGTCGCAGTTGAGCGACCTCCGAGTCAAGCAACGATGGCGGTTAAATTCACCTCATTGGAATTTCAACTATTCCATCGTAGGACAATACCAACGCGGATGACGACAAAGTTCTCTTTATTTTCGGTGCACGGTACGTACATAGTACGTAGGTACTAGCGGGTATAACGTTATTCTCGCTTAATGCTGCGATTCTATTATCTCTGTCGTTCGCAGAAAGCACTACAACTTGCCCAACTTTTCTGTTTTATTCGCTACATTGCGTATACGTGTTTCTTATTCGCGCAGCTCCTAGTCGAACGCAACGTGGGATGATAGCATTATGTAAATTTCGCTACTCTATCCTATCCTCCGTGTTAATGACACGGTAGCAAAGGACAGATAGCCAACGTTGAATCAAATTTATGCAAGTATAGTCGTCATCGACTTCTAGCTTCTAATCACGAGCCAACGTCACGCGTTTCCCACTACGTGTGTCGAATCCTAGACACATTGATAACGGTCTATACACGCATACCAAACCGATTTTTGCGCTAATGTCGACCGACGTTCAATGAGTTGTGCTCTTTAATTAGCATAATTGTACATCGATGCGTTGAGATTAGAGAGAGAGAGAGAGAGAGAGAGAGAGAGAGAGAATCGCGAGAGATGTCGTGTAATCGAACTCGGTTCGAAAAATGGTCGAGATAATCGCGCACAATCTCAGCAATAAAACGTATCTTTTATATAAACTCTTATACTCGTCGAGTCGTATCACTCGCGTGTCGCAACAACACCAGACGTTCGTATAGTTATATACCTATTTCGAATAGATTGATATCCGTGATGCGCATACCGCAACGCTTGCAAGAAGGTATCTTGACGAGTACGACATCGTACTGTAACGATATGTCTCGATAAAAAATAACAATTACAACCGCCTATATGAAACATTAATTAGGTTAACGCGTCACTTTAACAATTTTCTTCGATCGATCGAGAAAAGCTCGTCACATTCCAAGACATGCAACTTTCGTAACCTCGAAACCTATACTTTTATCGTATTTGTAAACATATACGTTATTTATCGCGATATATAAAATGTTGAAAAATTTCTTATACAACGCGATTGGTTGAAAATTCCTCTTGCCTTAAACAAGCGCAACCGCATCAAGGTCGTTATCTTTGCAAGGCCTTAAAAAGAAGAAAGAGTGCAAGTACAAAAGTCTGTGGCGAAAACTCGATACTTCTTCGTACCAAGCGTTGCTTAAGGAAATGAACCGTGTGTGTACCACTAACGATAAGAAAACAGGATACGATCGCTCCAAGTCAGACATCGAGAGTCTCAGAACCATCGTTTCGTCGGTTTTTTCCAATCTACCCTGCTTCCGGTTCTATGAAACTCTGATATTGACGTCAAGCTATTGCGTTAGCAACGCATCGATCTCGAAAAGAATTGAAAAAGTAGAAATTTGTTGTAACGTATAAGCAACTTGGGAGGGGAAGGGCGAGAGGCGGAACTGTTTAATATCACTTTCATGTAGTACAGCGTATTTCGTACGGTATACTTAACCCCAACTTGCTTAAAGTTCGGTAGAACCAGTTAGGCGAATACTTTCCTCCGTGGGGGTTCATTCTCAGTACCTGCTGCTTTCTGTGTTTTATTTTAAGCCGCTTTCAAGATCTTAAACGATTCTTACGATTCGCGATAACGGCTTCCGTTGCAAACTTACGGACGATTTTAATTTTCAAACGATTTTCAAATCAGCTACGCGCAGCTCGAACCGAGTGGATTCGAACGAAACGCGTACACGGTTTTTCGGCTATCGTAGATCATTGGAAAGGAGTCGCGTTCTAAGTGAGCGCAAGACCAGGAAGACGTAACGCAACTGCGTCTACGCTTATATAAGGTGTTCCAGATTAATTAAGATGCTTCATTAAGTCTAATGAATATAGCATCTGCGTGTTGCCGCAACGAGAAACTCCTCCGTATGATTTTATCATCACGGAACCGTATTGCAAAATAAGTGAAATTCACAACATCGATCAACTTGGCTTTTTGCAAATTTCTCGATTCTATTAATCCATTCTTTTCGTTGCACGATCGACGTTCGATTGGTCGAGAGATAAACCATCTGATTGCTTTGGATTATTTTTCGTTTATCTTGGATAGGGTATAATACGGAGCGAAGATCAAAGGAACGAGCAAACAGGGAACAGATTTTTCCCATTCTCGTCAACGAACGTGATCTACTTTGAGCGCGTAGTCGGTTAGCGGCCTGTTAGCTGGGAGGAATTGCGCTTAACGAGACTGGCGAGTTTTATTCGAGCCGAGCAGGCTATATCAATGCGCAGCGGGCACCATTCATAGCGTCGTGACATCAATTCGCGTGAATGCAAATCCAGTTTATCATTAACATAATCTGATGTCCGCCGAGAGATTGTCATTCGTTGTCCGACTTACGTAAGGAAGAAAGTAACGAGAGAAGTATGCGCGGCGGAGCGATCGAGGAACGAGAATAAAAGAGATAAAAGGGAAGGGCCGTTTCAGACGGCGGCCTATCGGACGCGTGCAAGAACGTTGAGAATCGTTTCGAAGGAATGGCGGTGGTGAAAATGACGATACGAGTAGAAAGCAAGGAATAAGCGCGCGCGCACGTGGTTGCTCGTAATAACTTCTTTACGGTTGTCGGTCGCTAAATTGGGCCGGTTAATTACTACGTGTTAAGAGCGTAACAGTACCTTATTAACAGTAACTTATTATAGATACAAACGTAGACGCCGCGTGTGTATATCGACGCGTGTTTTGTGCGCGCGCGATTAGTCGCGGAGGTGTGCCTGACTAATTATCTGATTTTACTTGAACCTGACTTTATTCAAATCGGCGTAACACGATAACGATCTTGACGAAGAAAGGAAAACCTAAGGGTTTCCTTTAAGGGTTAAGGTAATTTTTCTCCGTCTCCGTTGTGTATTCGTCTTTTAATTGTCGTATCGCTGCAGCAGCAAGATCGATACGTCGATTCGACGTCGATGTATGTCATAACGGAGATTTATTACGAGCAGAATGAAACTTTCGTCGAACGTTCCTGTCAACGGATACATGGAACCGAACACCGGCGAATCTTAACGCTGACTTGATATCGAGGTTGCTTACAAACGGCGAACCAATTATCCGCGTCGCGTTTAATACGCGCATATAAGGAACGAAGGCGAAGAGAGACGCGCGTGTGTCTGTTCACAGGCTGTATCGTAAAATAAGCTTCGTGGGGGCCAGCCTTATGCACCAATAAGGCAGCATTCTGGCCAGGTCAATGCTTACTGGTTTTGCGTTTCAGCTCGTTCCCGCGTCTCTTGCTCTTTCGGTCTTTCAACCATCTCCGCTTCCAGCGAAATGCTCCTATACTTACCTACACGTTTAAGTACACTGGTAGAAGGACTCTGCCGAGCATAGGCTTCCTTCTTCGAAGGATAAGCCAGCTCTTTCTCCATATGTCCTGATTCACGGTTCTCCTCCATTCATCGTATCGACAAACATTAGCCCGCTCGTTTCGTCCAACTCGATAACCCTCTTCGTCCCGTGCTATCTTTTTCCTCTTACGTATTTTTCGCGACTGCAGTCGAGAAAGGGCTGGGCAGTAAAATGTTATTTAGCAATCAACGCGATTCAAAAAAAAAAAGAAAGCTTAAACTAAAAATTAATTCATCGCGAGATTCCATACAATCTACTTACGTACATACGTACATGCGTACATGCGTAAAGCGCATCGATAAGGAACTTAGGCATTTTTAAAATCGGGTTACGGATATCTGGTTCGCGGGTCTACAGCATTTAACATTCTTGTACATTTATCATTTCGGCTCTCGACTATCCGGCATGCCTTAATTTAAACGGCATACCCCGGTCCCGATTAAACCGGTTAATCGAGATTTTACGAGCCGAGGAGCGATGGAAACTTGCAACGTTTAAACGTGATTAATAATTGATTTTGGTCCTGCTTAGAAGAACGTATGTACTATAAATCGGATATATCCGATTGTATTTCGTTCATTTTCGAAAAGGTTGTAGAATACCGTTCAGAGTGGAGTAAATTGTTAAAGTGGTAGAATGATTCTAAATCGAATCGCGCGATCCTGCATTTACAATACAGATAAACATTCCGGGTCTGATAAAAAGGAATATCGAATATTACGTTTCGCCGTTAGATAACAGATGCTTTAAAAACGATAAGACTCGTACATACGTACATATATAAGTTGCGAAGAGAGAAAATTAGCCAGTTTATCGGATCTGAACTCGCGATAATTAACTCGGGAGACTTTCTTCTTCTTTATATCGTACATAGTATGTACGCGTATATACATAGAAAGGAACGCAAGCGCGAAAGGTGTAACGCGTCCTAGTTTCTAAAGCAACTTCACCTGGGTTCGCGATCGCGTAGCGCCATTCGTTTTCATTGATCAAGGTCGCGTCCGGTTTCTATTCTTCCTCTTGCCAGCAATTCGATTCTCGAGCAGAGACGAAGAAACGTGGAAAAAAATGAAGCGAAACTTTTTCAAATTTACGATCTGTGAGAAAGCGATCGATTTCTTAGATTCCGTATTCGTTTCAGAGAAAATCGCAAACGATTTAACTTTCAGACGGTTCAACGAGGCTTTCGAACAGTCACTCTCGACTCTCTGTGTTCGCTTGAGAGTGATACTCTCGAGAGCTAGCTCACGATAATTTTACTCTCAGATGGGCACTTGGCTTTAGAAAAAAGTCAAGAGAACTTTTTCCCGTTGTCTTTTTGTACGGGATATAACGGTCGCTTGGATTTTATTCGTTTATCGAGTTTAAAAACGAAAATATAATTATCACGGTACACGTACGTATATTTTGCTACGTATATTACTATCATAATGTAATAGAATCAACGAACTGGATAAGGATACAGTCGATCAATAATGTCTTTTCTTTTAGATACGGAGTCTTCAACGAAGGAGCGATATCAGTATGAAAAGAAAAATTCGGACGCGACGATGCACGTAAACGGGCATACGACACAGGACGCGAAGCAAGAAATGAGTAAGTTTTTTTATTGCACACGTATTCACAAACAAATACGTTGTAATTTTCGGTTTTCGTTCATAGCATTCTAACTATATAAACATTTACGAAACACGTTTGAGGGAACTCGATTTTGTTCCTTTAAAAAATCTATTTTACGATAAAATGGACGAATTATACTACCACGTCTTTTGAGTCAATCGCTACGATTGTATTTGTTCTTACTTGTGATTAGCAAAATTTGCGTCATCTGCAAGGAAAACGTACTATCGCGTTGACTTACATAGACTATGCGTATGTACAACACGAAAGTTTTCCATGACAAATAATAAATGATTCGATTGGTTCGAAAAATCGCTAGATAAATTGCCGGATCAAATTGGTAAATTCGAATAAATATAATCGTAGATTAAAAAGCTGTCGAAGGATAGAATCGATGCTGCGTGAATTTAATTAGAATGGAGGAATTCAGGAGCGGAAACATTGAACAATTTCGAGAGTTAGGAAATAATTTTCGTAAGATCGTCGTAGTGAAAGAAATATTAATATCTGTTACATATGTATGTAAACTGTGGATTGGAGAAGACGATTGGAGCGGCGCGTTGCCGCAGAAACAGTTGGCTGTGGAGTCGAATGCGAGCCGAATGTGCGTCGTAGATGCGGAAAATAGATATTGTATGGTGACCGGTGTCACTTGTTATATAAGGCATTGAAGGTAGCGCGATGACGTTATGCGAAGGTGCGCCATGCTCATCCTGTTCTTTCGTTAATATCGATCCCACATTTCGCTTCTCTAGTCGACGAACGCGTAACGATGTAACGGTCCTTGGCTGGAATTTCGCGAAATTTCAACGTTCACCAAGCACCTGAATTCAGTCGAAACGTTCGACGTTTCAATGCTTCGTCGAGTTTGTCGAGCATCGGATCGTGTGGCCGGAACATTCAGTCTAGCGTCATTGAAACACCGTAGTCGTTACCAAGCGTGCCAGTCTCGAATTTGAACTGCTTCTGCTTCTTTTCGATCGTCCAATTAATCTTATCGTTGAATAACCTAGCTACCTTTTCAATGAAATAACAACGAATATTATACAACAGATCGTTTCTCATAATCGTAGTTTCATGTATTATTAATTTGTCATACTTTACGTTTTATATTTTAATCAATTACGATACTATACTATACGATACTATAACAAGATACGTGATAAATAACGAGAGTAATAATAATATGATGGTATTGTGTTGGTAATAGTGTAAGACGCTAATTGCGTAAGATTAGAACGAAAATTGGTGTAATCTGATACCGATATAATTAGAAATTGTCGATATCCGGAGACGGTAGACAAGATAAGTAGTATACATATAGCTCTCTACATTCGCGTAACCTTCTTTTCGGCTATTAATATACGTACATATATCGAAATTAGCTAGCATCGTCACTGAATATTTTACACCTACGTAACGAAACGTTAGTCTAGACTAAAAATATCATCGGCAACCAACAACAATTCACTATTATGCCATTATGTAGCCAACGTAACGACGAAACGTATCGATCAAGACTGAACTTTGTTTTTATACTGACTTTATTATTATATCGTAATTTATATATTACATATTTATATATTGTGTTATAATTAGCGTATCAGTTTGAAAATCAATTTCAACTACGTTACCACAACAGCGATAATAGACACCTTGATATTTGCATTAAAAGGGTCGTATTAGTCGTGTTTGATACTCGTGGATCAATAAATGCCGTAACTGAAGCAACGCATATTCTTGAAAAATCAGTTTCTTAACATGCACATATCGTTTTGTACAATTCGTACATTGTCTGTAATTTCTATCAGAAAATCAGACTTTTACGACACCGTAAGAAAACGAGTATATCGGCGCTCAAATTTCAGGGAATCCTGTTAATTTGTGAAATTCATGAATGAAATTCTTTAACTTCTCGAGAAAGTCGGAAAATTGCACGTTCTTCGCACGTAATTCGAGTAAAAGTTGCTAAAGAACGTGTAACAAATATCGACCAGCAGATGTCTAGAAAATCGACTTGCAGGAAAATTCTCTTTTTTTATAACCAGGAAATTTCCGCCGGTAATCATTTCCCGTAAATAGTTTGTTATACTCTTAGCCGCTTAAAATAAAACTTGCCTGTCGCATAAAAAGTTTCGATGATCGTTTTACGATTTCGATAGAGTTTGACTCGTTTCGCAGACTGCGTCAACCGCTGGAATCGTGCCGAAGGATGACATAACCGAAGTAATTTTTAATGGAACGACTCCGTCGATATAGGACAAGATGATTTCAAAGAATAGCCAGGGTGTGTCCGATAACCAGGATGCGACTCGTTCATTAGAGGCGACCCTAAATGATAAATCGAACGCGTCTAATCTCATCTCCGGAAATGAGTAGAGTCGTTTGGTTTGCATTTATGGGATAGGTTTTCCGCGATCAAGCGAGCAAACTTCGAACGTAACGAATATTTTTCAAGATGTTTTAAAGATATTCTGCCTAGAAAAGAGCGTATAATTGAAAGAAAAGTTTGGTTAAGTTAGAGTCTTGTAAGTTAGAATGCGCGTTATTAACACAATTAGCGTTAATATCATATATAGCATTGACGTTGATCAAGTCGAAAGAATACAAATTTTTTACGAACTTTGGCTAATTAGAATTCTCGTACGTAAATCGTCGAGCGTCGTAAGTCGGTCGTTTAGAATTGTCTTCTGGCAAAAGTGTGTCGCTTATTTCAGGGTGCTTTATGCGAATAATTCATTTGTGCTTCGTCATCTCTAATCTTAGACCGATGAAATTTTAAGCCATTGCTATTGTTACGTGTACGAAAGTTGAATTTTTGTGCCGATAATATCGTAGTCTGCCGAATACGCTTGAAAGTCGCGCTTTCTACTATATTTCGATCGATAACGGAGATCGAAACTTGCTATTTAATAAAAGTTCATATGATTATTGATTAATTATAATACAATTAAGGAAGATGTCCGATCAGCGTTGTAAAAGATACATTTTTAACGAGGTTTCGTAAAAATTTACCAACTCGTATGTTTCGTCAAATCTTCGAAGATTTCGAAGAAACGTTTTTTCCTTGCTCCTCGAACTAGGTACGATTTGAATTTTACGTACCTATTTTTCATCCTTTACACTGACACCACTAGAATTCATCGACCAATTCCACTCGAATTAAACGCGACGCCGTAGATACAAAGAAAGCTTAGAAAGGAAATAGAAAGAGAAAGAGAAAGAGAAAGAGAAAAAGAAAAAGAAAAAACGCGTAAAATACGGGTGGACGGTGTGTTTGTGTGTGTGTGTGCGCGTGTGTGTATAGTTGTCAGTGGTATCGTGACCCCGGTGAATGGCTCGCGTAACGTAGCCGAGTCATCTGGATCATCTGGAGTATCTAGAACGTATTGATCGCGGCTAAGCAGCTGTACTCTCGGGCTGACAGTAACGTTAGGGCGACCGCACGGAAAACACACGTGTACGCGCTCTCGCCACGGAAACGTCGTTGTCGTCGGTGCTATCGTCATTCTGCTAGCTACGGGAAAACTCGAGGGAAAGTGCAAAGCCCTTTGTCTCGGATCGATCCAAGCGATTTCCAAGTACCGCCGCGGTCAATAAAAATGAAAAAAAGCGGAACGGAACGGGTCGCGTCGCTGGTTCGTTGAAACGCGATTTTTCCTTCCTATGCTTCTCCGATAAACAGATGGTTTAATATTCGAAAGGTTCGATCGTGGTTCCACGCGTTGTCGTGTTTTGTACGGTGTTATCGAGAAAGATTCTACGAAGATGCGGATCAGTGACAGTGGATCTGTGGAATTTTTATGTTTCGGTGTTTTAAAGGTTCCGTCCCTTTACCGTAATAGCTTTTAACAAAAGTGTAGTTTATCTTTATAGTTTATATACATGTGGGTACATTGCGACTTTAGAGCGGCGGTCCGTTGAATTTTCAGTATCCGTTTTCGTCTCGGTGCTTGTACAAATTTCGCGAACGTTTTAATAAGAATCTGCTACGGAGAAAGGCAAATGATTTTATTTGCGCTGAAAATACAGACCACAAAGGATATATTTGTATCGATATAATTATTATCAAAACCGAGCAAAACGATTTAGAAAGTAGAATAAAAGGAATCGAAACGATGACCATTCCAAGCAAATGCTGTTATCTCGTGTAATAAAGATGTCAAGTAAAATTTTCCTAGATCCGAATAACAGTAGCACGTAATACACGTATGTTTCTCTCGAATCGTAGAACAACAACTATAAGTATAAATAACTGTTTCAAAGTTTGATATAACGTGGGGAATGGTCGATCGAAATTTTTAGCCTTAAAAGCAAACGTAATTTATTCGACGTTTATCATTCCAAAATGGAAGGGGAAATACCAAACGCTTCTTCGTTTATCCGTAGAGGATATAGTTTTATATAACGCTGATATTATACTCTTGAGTCTGGTGATAGAATAGAGTAAGCTTATAATTAGTCACGTATGTAGATGTCTGTCGTATTAAGAAATACTAATCTTTCGTGAGAACCAAAACGTATGTTGTCCGATCGTAAAATTATTTTTCTCCTTGGTCGATGGATTTAAATCTAAATCTGAATCACGGAAAGCGGTTTTTATTTGCATCATAATATTCTATAATGGAAGTTTCATTAATTTTATTTTATAAATTAATTGTACATATTATAGAGCCGTAACCTTGATTTTTAATTTTTGAATATTTTTAAGAACGACAGTAGTTGACGTTACTTTTTCGGCATAAAAAGTACGAGATATGTATTTTGTTTGTTTAGACGATATCGAAATGTTTCATTTTTTTGCGCAAGCGATCCTTTTTCTCGCTGTCAATTTCTGAAATACCGTTCTTGCGATAACTTTATCGTCTCGATAGTTTGAATATCCGCGACTCCGGAATAATTCGTCTCTCTTAGGAATACCGATTTAAGCGATATTACATTCACGTCGCTATGTTTTAAAACGACTACGCCGCAAACTTGAACGTATCACGCTATCTCTACAATTTCATAGCGCGGATAATAAATGTATTATCATTTTCGTGTCTTCTTTTTACTTATCTCCTTTATTGGTTACGGTGTGCCTTTATTGACATTAGAATCCTCTCACTCGCTTACACGTTCACTCGTTTACTCACTCACGAAAGAATCTATCGATCGATCTCTTCTTTTTCGTTGTTCGTCTTATTTTCAACAAACAGAGATCTAAATCGAAGTACGAAATTTATTTTTCTCTTTCTCCCCGCGCGCTGTTGCTATCGAACATTTTTTCTGAAAGAATATGTGCTTAGTCATAAATTGCGAATAATGTTTCAACGATACCGACTTCCATGACGTTTCGCAACTCGAATTGATTATGTATACAGAGTGTCCCGGGTCTTTTCCGCCAAACGGTACTAATATATTCTAAGAATAAACATAGCAAGAGAGTGTTGTATAGAAGCGTCGTGAAAAGTTGCAAGAACAATGCGAAAAATAACGGCGGATTTATCTTTCGTTCGATATCGTAGTTAAGTTAGTTCTTTCCAGGTAAGAATAATCAATGCAACGAATGCGTAACTTGGCTGTTGATGGAAATTCTAAAAAAATTTCGAGTGCGACAAGTTTCACGTTACATCGACGCGAAACTCGTATCAGCACATTGCACGTATAACGACATTCCGATAGCACATGTTTCGTTGATTTCGTTTTGTACAGTACTGGATTTAGGTGGAGAGAAATTATTTTTTATATCGATCTCTCTGATCTAGCTGGTTGGTGCGAGTGCATTGTAATCAATACTTTAATACTTTATTAAGGTAAATGGAACACTTTGCTGTTACTATTTAGCGTTACAATTGTGGGAAATGGGTCATTAAATAATTCTACGTTACAGAATGATTTGCATATAATCGGAGTAAACGTGTATGTTATAAACCTTGTGAAACGTTTCTTTCGCTTCTTTCCCCTATTCTTTACGGGAATACAACGTTATAGCGATCATAGCTTTTTAGTATGTATATTATTAGAAGTATTTCCTTCGAAGCTCCAAGCCGTTCTCGATACCGAAAAATCATAATATTTCCATTTTATAGAAATTTTGACCACATACCATTTTTCATATAAGCATGATCTGTAAAAAAAAAACATATTTCGGTAATCGTGCACGAAAGAGGGTCTTCGCTCCAATTTTGTTCAATTTCGGACATGTTATCCCGAGCGATCTGAGTAACAGGCGGTTTGTTGCAGGCGTGACGCGATCGTGGTTGAAAAGTTATCACGAAAAGAAAATGATACTCGCTGGATTACGTTTACTCCGATATAATATTTATTTACTCCGATTTGCATAGGATTGCGATCTTAACGGTGGTAAGATCACATTGGGCGGTTGGGGTGCCGAACCCCTAAATATCTAACCTAATCCAACCTAACTTTTAAAGCACGATAGTCGCACGGCTCGTACAAAGTACGTTTTACTCAAGACCTTCCCCTTTACAACATATCTCAAGGTCAAGGTCAACGTCATTGGACTCGTCATCCCCTTTTACGCGGAATAGTTCGGTAGTTCTCTGTCCGATCGATAAAAGTTTCGTAGGCCGATTTGTACAAGCACAAAAGTTGAAGAAAACACGCGCAAACCCCGTTCGACCGTTCTTAGCGATGAATCCGTCTAATTCTAACGCAATACGTTCGAAGAAATTACGAATCTTTCGATTAGGAAATAAACGATGGATCGAACGAAACGTTACCTGGCTGAGGAAGGAAAATGAATTTACATTAAAACAAATTTACTCGCGTTTCGTAGAGGAAAAGTCAAACTCGGCCGAGGAGACATGCTGCGAGACGGAGCACGTTGGCTCTGTTTGCGTTCGTTGATCAATTCAATCGAATAACGTATTAATACGTCGGGGTCATCGTAAAGGGTTAATCGCGATGTCCACGCCGGACGCGATGGACACCATCGATGAAGCGGAGCAGGCGTGGCGTGAGTATCGCTAGAATTCCGAACATCTTTTTCCCTTTTCTCTTTTCTCAGCCTCTATTATTGGCGGAAATAGTCGTGTAACGTTAAATCTATAATTAACGCCGATGATGGCCGATTCTACGAAATGTATGTTTGTAGCGAATACATTGCTACCTTGTAACTTGCGTGTGCCTGCATTCCCGCATTTCTTCAAACTCGTTTAAAGAGCTATTTTCCGATGGAAAGTGTTCATTTCGCTAAAACTAACATCCTGGATAGTCGAGCACGTTTTTACCACGTGGATGGTAGATCGTCTTTTACAGCGAAGTCGACGCTATAATATGCGAACAAAGCGTAACTCGACGATCACAAACTGGAGGAATCTGACAAATCTGAGAGATCCGATAAACGCGTATCTGTGAAATAGCCTTTGAATGTTTACAGGACGAAAGAATTCCCACGTTTCATTGCTATATTTTTACTCCGTTGAACGCGAATTCCCTTTTACAGACGAGATGCTGGAGTGCGAGACCGGATCCCTGTTAGGCCGAGTCGCGGACCTCGAGAGGCAATCCTTGGCGCAGAGGGACGAGATAGTTTGTCTTCGAGCTACTCTCGCGGATGCGCTAAGGCGAATTGCCCAGCTGGAAGGACGCGAGAAAAGGGAGGATGAGAGAAACGAGAGGAGAAACGAAAGAATAGTGTCCTCGCCCTTAAGGAACGGTCATGTATCGCTTAGAAGTGAGTACGCGCTATACGCTACAGCCGCAATCCTTACGCGAATTCATTCGGTATTTGCACGTTATTCGCTGATTATGTAGATGTATTCGCGAAGGAAAGATTTTAGATACGTATTTTTTAATTTTCAAGAATTATTACGCACGAAAGAGTTATAATCGTGATGTCACAAAGATGGCAGGACCAAAAAAAAAAGAAACGCTGGAATAATTTAATTATTTCGGTTAATAAATATATATATATAAACACGCGTATACGCGTATTGTATAGATATATCGTATATTGGCTGCGGAGTTATTAGCGAGTAGCGCTATAGCGAAAAAAGGAAGAACCGATGAGAAAAAGATTCGCGTGCATATGGAGAAAATCGGTCGTTCGTTAGACACGGATATTCGTGAGTTTCGGGTACGGCTTCGATTAACTTGCGAAAATGGACCGCGGATTGGAAAGGGGAAGGATATAAATTTTCGAGACACGAAAGTCCGTATCGCAGCTAGGAATTCCAAAGTTTCGAAGCTAATTGTTACGGAAGCCGTAGAGGCACGTCGCAAATCGCAGATACGGGGAAGCCTCGCGAGTTTCAGTCCGTTTAAAACAAAGTTCATCGGGTGTAGCTGTTAGCACGCGACTGGTTAGGGTCATGTTTCGTTACCTTCGCGTTTCATCGAGCAATCGGTGCGCTTCGAGGTGAATTCCGGGCTACCGGTTCCAGACGAATCTCAACGAAACGTAAAACTGAAAGAGAAACGAAGCCCTGTGCTTTACGACGCCTCTTCGTCTCCTTCTGTAAAAAGTGATCGATAATGTTACGCTGTTGATATTTCGTGTGTTATCAGGTAATCAAAATTCGACACCCCAGAAAGACATACGTCTGCGACAAACTGGCAGCTCTTGTCTGAGGAATTCGTCTTCGTCAGGATCTTCTCAGGATATCCGAGACTCGATCTCCAGTCCACGGAGACCAGTCAGTTACACGCATTCGTCGCAACTTCCTCAACGGTATCTATATCATTCTCAACTTTTCGTACCAAATCGTCGGAATATACGATATCTCTTTTTCTTTAATGCACCAGTTTCTTTTTTTTTTTTAATTTTAATTTACCTACGTGCCACGATATGTACAGGGTGTAAAGAAAGTAAGTGTAAAAAGATTTTGAAATTCAAGGTTAAATCTTTTTATCACAACGTAATCTACTCGTCACCAGAAACGAAAGTCTGGAAGATATAACGGGTCCCAAACGATCCCTTCTCGCGGAAAAAAAAGGTTAAAGTTTTAATCATTCTCAAACCAGCTTTATTCGCGATATGATATATTTATATTTATACGTTTATACCTGCATCTACCTTTGGTAAAAGAAATAACGTGCTACCGATGAAAGAGCAAGAAATTCCTGAAGACTTTTACGCGCGACAATACGTTTACAACAATACGATAAGTTTAACAACTTCAAGAATCGATATTGCGACATTTAAATGCATGTCAAAGGGGAGATTTTTTCTACAAATCTCCACCGCTTCGAAGATGTAGAATCACGCTACGATTCTCGTTACGCTTACTCTCTTTACTCTCTGTGCAAAGTATCTTCTATACGAATATCGTTTGGCAAGAATTCCAGTTATGGGCTGGGATAGACGGAGCAAATTAAACTGAATTTTCAGAAGGTCAGTTCATTACCAATCAACGGGTTCGTTACACTCGGACAGTCCCAGTAGTAGTAGCGTTTCCCCGGTGCCATCGCCGAGTCCTAGAGCCACGCCACTGCCAGTAGCCAGGTACATGTTTTTCAACGAAATTCGTTCGTTTTCTATTTCGTTCGTAGTTTTCTTACTTAAATAAGAATGCCGGCTAAGAATTTCGTTATCCTTGATGTAGAAAGCGATTGACAGTATAGCAGAAAATGAGAACCTTTCGAAGGAACAAATCGAAGCCAACGTGGTCGCTTTGCTTACTAACGCGTTACCCTTGTATGCAAAAAACTTACTTCTCCCATTAGATTAAGGATTGAAGTAGATATACTTCTCGATGTGCATGCCGTCCAATACAATTTCATTAACGTATCGATGTATCGATGTATGTGCTGATAATTTGCCATGTTCGAATTACACAGTTTAGCGGTACAAATTGGACAGAATTTTCTGTTCTTTGGATAAATACCCTTTGAGAAATCATTCTCCATGGTACTTGTTCGTAGTGAAATGCAAACCATATATTTATCGATGTTATTGTTACTCTGTCATTATTTTGTTAATTTTATAGAGCATGAAAGTTCTGAAAAGACATAGTAGTACGGTCTTCTGCTTTCGAATTTGTCATAGATGTTAGAGACGAATCTAATTCTTTTAAACGACATCCGTCCGAATCGTATACGTATCTTTGAAATTTCGGATCGTATCTAGAGAAAACGCGTTATAGTAGACAAAAGATGTACACTTTTGTAGAAAAATCTCAGGCCACGTATCAAACGCTAGATCGTAAAGTCGATAAACGGTGGATTCGGAGGATTTCTTTTTACGTAGAATAGGACGTAAACGTTGGAAACGGCGTAACCTGATTAAAAATCACGAACAAACGTTGTACATATACGCACACGTATACGACGTCGGTCTTGAATCGGGCGAAAATAAAGAGAAAAGCAGAGAAAAACTGCGTATTGACGTTAAGCAATTAACAATGCGAGTGGTAATGGGTGAAAGGGCGATAAATCTAGTTGTCGCCTGCGCTTGTCAAATCGTGTAACACGTTTGATATTTAAAGGTCGGTATGGTTGGAACGAATAATCGTCGGTGAGATTATAGTATGATAAGGTAGAACGAGAGGGGAGAATTTCATTGAACTTGAGATAAATCGAATCCTGGCTACAGAGTGACAGTTTCGTCATACAGGTAACAAGCTTTTTCGTCACAGAGTATTCCTGTTATTCGATAGATCGCCGACAGCGAGATCGAACGGGCCACCGCAAAGCAGCTTAAGAAGAGCGAAACGGTGGTCGTCGACAGGGGACTTTACGCATTCCCCGCAAAATCAGGGAAGCAATTCGCAACTTGTCAGTAACAGGTAAGCGGAGGATCGATATTATTAACGAGCGAGCGCACATTTGCCTGCTTTCGTGATTTTCCTCTTTTTCACACACCGATTCTGGTCGAACCCTCTCTCGGTGCACATTTTCGCTTCTATGGACGTTTTACGTTACGCGACCGTCGAACATGCTTTTTCTTCTTGAATGAATGAAAGTAAACCGAGCGCGCGCCAACACAAGTACAAACGCCTTTGAAACGCCTCGTTCGCTTTGTCGAACCATTAAAGTGCGATTTCCTCTCGACAAAATTCGAACAGTCGTCACGGTGAACGATCATCTATAACCATCGTTAAAGTCTTAAAGAAACCATTTGTTGCTTGTTTTAACGATCGGTTCGTACATTTGCTCGTACTAATTCGTTTCTGGATGTCGAGTCGTGGTTCGTACAAGATTCCTGAGAGCTGCGGTTACGGTTGAACGACGTCTCTTCTTTTTCCCTGTAAAATACGTATTTACATATTTCTACCCTTGGAACTTTACGAGTAGAATCTGAAGAGTAAATATCACCTGTCGATCGACAAAGCGCCGAACAGGGCAACGGACTATCGATTGTGTCTCGCGATGTGAATTCACTTCGCAGCTCATTAATCGTCAAAAGCGTGTAACTGTCTCTCGGTTGCTTTTCATTCGCTCGAGCTTCCCTTTGGTGGCAACTGAATCGTGAGAGCGCTGCCGGAAGTGTATAATTCTGCTCATCGCGGGGGAGAGCGCGCAAATCGTCCATGGAAAAGAAAAGAAAAGCACGTTCCGTCACGAAATTCCTCTTTCTTTCTCTCTGTTCTTTTTCCTTCGTATTATTATTATTATTCTCTTTGTTTTGCACCGCATGGTTTTCGTTTGCATTTTCGTTCATTATAGATTCTCAGCCTCCACCAAGTCTCTGTTCAACCTCTTCAAGCCACCGGCGCTCAACAACGTGAAACACGGGTAAATAAAGATATTTTTTCGCACTTTCCGATTCTCGTAGTCCAACCTTTCGAAGCTTCGCCTTTTCGTGGCCATAAAACCATTTTTTAAACGCAAATCATTAAATTAACGATTGAAAGCTCTTTGAATAAAAAATAACAACTCACTACCTTAGTTGTCGACCTATTAACTTATGTATACGACAAAACAGAATATTGTATTCTCTCTCTCTTTCTCTCTTGTATTCTCTCTTTCTCTCTCTCATTTCATGACTATAGGGCAATTTTAATTTAATGCAAGTAAATATAAGAGAATATTTATTCGGTATTGGTTGCTCCGGCACCGAATAAACTCTGTCCATACTATGTCTATATCGCTGATATCGTTCATAATTGTAAACAAAGCTTTAGCTAGCCAGACTGGCTGAACTAAGAAGATCGCTCGAGGAAGATTTATTCTACATCTTCGACTTACTTTTACACCAGGAATCATTTTCTTTCCGGTTTTACCACGATTTCGGAAACACCCTGTATCTTCTACAGTTTAAATACTCAAGTTAGACATAGGCGTTTCGCTAGTCACGAAAGGGTTAAGCGGATGAACACGACACGCGCACCGGCTGCTATGGCCATGTGCGCGTTGCACGTTGCACGTTGCACGCTGCACGTTGCACGTTGCACGTTGTACGCATGTACAGCCGGTTTTAAGACGTACCTTTTTACACCTCTATCAGGTGAGTGGTGAAAGGCATGGATAATTTTTCGTTCGCGCATTACTTCTCGCGATCTTTTACGATTAGTATCCGTATGACGTTAATATTTCCTTGTATCTCGGAAAGCGACGAAAATAATTATCAAGACGATGAAAGTCATCGGCCTATTCCGTATGGTTGCAACAGCTACCAGTTAATATTATATTCGTAATGGACGTGAATATCGGTAAGCTGAATGAGGAAGTTCGATGGTGGGCACGAGGGCCCGTGATCGCACATCGATCGTTCGAAGAAGGAAGGAAACGCGGCGAAAGAGGAATTACCGTGCTTTGAAATGAATTTTGTGAACTTGACGATATCGTACTACGATCACGTGGCATGCCGTTAATTACTATAATAAAAGTTACCTTCGACGTTCGACCTCGCACGCGGATAACGCGAGGTTGCACGAGATTGCCGCTGGCGATGATGAGCAGACCTTTGCAGCGTAGAATTAAGAAAAGGTCCGTGCATGCGTTATATTTTCAACGCGAGAACCACGAAGAACCTTTTTAATTTTAATTTTAATTTTAATTTTAATTTCAATTTTAATTTTAATTGTAATTTTAATTTTAATTTTAAATGGGAAACGCTTATTTGGAATGTAGCAACTCGAGCATGACTTTCTTTTCGTTCGTGAAAGGAATATCTTGTTTGGAACGCGATTCGCCTTCTTATTTCTCCTCGATCAGCCCTCCGTAACCCAGTGTACATTCGAGGAACGTTTCAGAGACGCTTTTCTCGGTCTCTGGATTTGTGATCGTGGTAAAAATCCCAAGACTCGGCCTAATAGCAAGACGCGTCTATTCGAACGGGTGAGTTTTCCAATACCGGATGGTTCGTGTTTTTCTCGCAGTGATGTTACTCTATGTATCTGTATATGTATATACGCGAAAAAGAACAGTACGACGATCAATCGTGAAAAATGTGCGCAATTTTTTAAACGTTCGAAAAAATTTATCGAAGCACGCTGTGTCCACGCTACGTTATATTTGCTTACCACACGGTTAAAGCGTCGCCAGGTTAAAGACCAACGCGAAAAACGCGATCGTACGTCCCGTTGAACGATTTGAGACGAACGAAGTCGGCGGCGTAGACCGATATGCAAACGGCATGGAATCACGCGAATCCACGCGTTAAAGGCTATCCGCGATACACGCAAAGAACACCGCGAGACGTTGCTGCCCCGTATAGATTCGGACACGATAATCCAAGAAATACTTGGCTGAAAGCGCGACTACGAGGCAACAGGTACGAACGAAAGTCACGTGGATAACGGATCGTTTAGCGCATAGCAAGCACCGCCATTGCATTCCCGAAGAAAGTGAATCGCGATTCTTGTCGTTATACAACCGTGAATTCCCCGTTTCCTGGCACACGTCGATGCGTTTTCAGCGTACCTTGGACGCTTGGCAAAAAATGTTTCAGCCAACGAAAGTTCCTTTTCACGCTTTACCGATTCATTTACCGGCTATCCGTTTAACCGTTCTGGCTTGGTATTTCAACGCGCTTCTGTACTTTGACTATCCAGTCAGAAGGTTTACTTGCATGCAAAAATTGTATTCCATACCGTCGAGTTTGCGTAGTTTTTTGCTAGCATGGTACGTAAGAGTTAACAATTTCGCGACACAGAAATCGTTTCAACCTTACAAGTAGATGGATCCTATTCGCTTAAGGGAGGAGGATAAAGTGTGTTTTCAAACTAGGGGTTGTTTGACGCATAGCCAAGTAGAACGATATCGTAGCACGTTCCGCGAGCCACAGTGCGCAACGTATTTCTCTTATTTCTATCGATGGAATAATCTACGTCGTATATCTTGCGGAATATTCGATTCGACGAGATATCTCGGATGGCAGCGACTGGATAATATTCAGTTCACTCTGGTTGGCATTCGCCGGAGTGGTTCACGGTCGCCGTTAACGCAAAAACGTGGTTTAAATCGAGAAAAGAACGGACGACCTCCATCCAGCGCTCGCCTCGCCAAATCACCAGTTTCGGACTTTTCGAGCGAGTCGTAAATCGCGTCTCGAATGGTAGACAGTCGTTGATCGTAATCCAGTCGGGGAGGAGAACAGACGACCGAGCAAAAAGGAAGGCCAAAGTGACGTAACGTGGTAACGCGCAGAACTATGCCCGCTTGAGTAATAAAAGCAGTCTCGCGCACCACGCGTGAGTCACTCTTCCCTGATTTCTCGAACACGTCGCCACGGAAAATCGTGCCTTTAGGTGATTTCGATCGTTATATCGAAGTTGGAGCTCGGTAGGTGTAACGCTATCCGTGAAACTGAAACCAATCGATACGACACGGTGATTCTTCTTTCGTTCTTTTAGAGCGGTCCTCGATACGCTGTATCGAAGCCTGTTCGTTCCTTTGACAAAAACTGAAACGAAAGTAGAAGAGATAAAGCGATTGTCGCGGTACGGCTATCGACGCGAAAGTTGATAAATGAGGGATAAAAGTGGAAAGTAGTACTGCCACGCGGTGTAACGCGTTGACCGAGGAAACGTGAAATGCGAACGTTTCTCGTTTTTGTAAGAAAGATCGATCGTTCCGAGTTGATCGTGGAAAGTATCGTGGAAAGTAATAATGGAAATTTGAACGTACGCGATAGCGAACGAAAGAAAGTTATTTCCAGATATACGCGCGTATAGTGCAAGTGCGTATTCGTAGCTGTTCGCCTCGAACAATCGAAACTTACCTACCTTGGTATCTACCGTTTCTTATCCTTATCCGCCAATTATATATAAATTCTCGCTTCGGTCGAATCCACCTTCGTATCGCAAGCTGAAAGAAGGTCGGTTGGTTCGCACGAATCGATTTAAAAGGAACGTATCTATGAATTCGCAGTACCAGGGACATGCAGTACAACGAGGAGGAAAGCACCGTCCGCATGTACCTACGGGGTCGGCCCGTCGTCCTTTACGTCCCGACGCCATTGACGGAGTCGTACGACCTTCACAAAGTCAGCACACCGCCCCAGAGTAAACTAAAACTCGACTGGGTGTACGGTTACCGAGGCAGAGACTGTCGAAGTAATCTGCATCTACTGCCAACAGGGGAAATCGTTTATTTCGTCGCGGCCGTAGTCGTCTTGTACAACATGGAGGAGCACAGCCAGAGGCACTACTTGGGTCATACGGACGATATCAAGTGGTGGGTTAATTGAATTCATGCGTGGATCTGCTCCGTCGATCTTAATGATCGTGCGGAACTAATGGCGGCAATATCGCGTCTTGAAACGGCTTTCTTCTCTATCTTTCTGCCGAACCGAAAGGACCTGAATTAATTGGATTTCGTCTGAAACGAGATCGTCCACTCGCGGTAGTAAAATCCAACATGCTATCAGAGTAGCAAAATATGCGAATAGATTAACAAAAATTAAGAAAATCATTCTTCTCGCGGTCTGCGAAGGTAAACGAAATGAAAAGCAACTTGCAATTTGCTACTTGTAAATCTCTCTCTCTCTCTCTCTCCGCCCCTCTCTTTCTCCCACGATGATCGTACGTTTTATTTTATTATATTTATTCGGATTTCCTTTCGACTTGTCGTGTGGTATTATGTTAATTGAGAAATATTTTAGCATAGCGATTCACCCAAACAAACTCGTGGTCGCCACTGGTCAAGTGTGTGGAACCGACAGACGAGATGCTATGGTAAGAACGTATTATATTAGGTTTTACCAGGGTTGGACGAAGAGTAATACTTGACGTTCCTACGGTATGTTTGGAACGCGTGATAGAATCGCAGCAAGATATCGTGTAGTTGAAGGGAAGCGGGAAGCAGAGTAAGATGGTCTCGATGTGCGCCCATTTTCTCCAAATAAAAGGAACTTGCTTCTTTTCCTTTTGGTCGTGAAACGATCGATAGTTTTACGGTGACTCTTTAAAGCTTACCTACTACGTCCGTTAGGAGATCGTAACATCGAAGGTATTGCTTCTCGTTCGACCCTCGCACATACCACGTACGCGCAAGAAATATGTGTGAATTTTTCTCAGCCTCACATAAGGATATGGAACTCGGTCAGCTTGACCACTCTTTGTGTAATCGGTAACGGCGAGTTCGATGGATCGATTTGTTGTCTCTCGTTCTCGAAAGCAGACGGTGGAAATTACCTGTGCGCTATCGACGAGACTTCTGATCACAACATTTCGATCTGGGATTGGCAGAAAGGAGAACGAGGTACCAAGGTGACTGAAACAAAGGTACGCTCTAATTAACGTATTCGCTGTTCTCTTCTGGTCTCAGCAGATCTACGATCTTACGGGTATTAGTTGGTTTCGCTCTATGCACAATGTTACAGATTCAAGTAACACAGACTCGTAAAGATTAATCTCGTACGAATGTACTTTCGTTACGACTTTTCGTTTGATTGGAAAATGTTTGAAATCCGTGTTACGATACTTGATATTTTAGCGTAATTATCGTTGGATTGTCGTAAACTATGGAAATTTTATACGAGACAAAAACCTTATATATCGAGGGCTAACGCTATTTGTTAGACACCATATATGCATGCACATATATTCAACTGGATGCCGTCTGAACGGATCAAAGGAACAAAAAGAGTTTGGTTGACAAAGATACCCACTTCGATGCTCCAGAGCGATTGGAAACCGGAACCGGCCCATTTCATGAATGACGATTGTCAATTGTAGTGTTCGGTGGACACGGTGGTATGCGCCGAGTGGCATCCGCTGGAACGGAACCAGATCGTGTCCTGCGGCAAGGGACACGTGTCCTTCTGGTCCCTTGATAACGGTGGCATGCTGTACAAACGGATGGGCATTTTCGAGAGCAGAGAAAAACCAAGATACGTTACCTGTGTGGCTTTTAATCAGAGCGGTGATGTTCTTACTGGCGATAGCAACGGTAACATCATCGTTTGGGGCAGGGGTAAGTGGAATTTCGTGTTACTGTTCGCACCGACCGTTGATGTATCGCGGCTGGTAGAAGTAACTTTGCGTAAGAAAATGAACGGAAAGCAAAAACTACGCATAACGCATACATGGCATACACAAATGCATTTTTCTTTTTTTCCAAGCCTACAAGTATTTCTGTTTCGAGTCGAAAAGTGTTTCAGCTTATTTCGAGATCGCTTCGACTTCTACCATATCGCTTATAGATCGTTGAACGTAAAAAATGAATAGTTTCGATACTTGCAGTCATAATCACAATATTATACGTGTAAAGCTAACAGAGCATCCTATATTTGTAATAATAACAATTTTTCAATCGTAACGTTTTTTTATAGGAACGAACACGATTTCGAAGATAGCTAGGAACATTCACGAAGGATCTATATTTTCGATTTGCGTTTTGAAAGATGGTTTTATCGTCACCGGTGGTGGCAAGGATGGCAAAATATTATATTTCGACGAATCGTTAAATCTGACGGGGGAAGAAGCACAAGTAAGCCGAAGATTAGCTTTATAAAAGCATAAGCTTTAATACCAATGCTACCTACTACTGCTGTACACTAAAATTAATCGTAACGTAATTTTTCTCCTCGAATTTCTTCCAAATACTTGGAATACACGCGGTGGCAATATTATCGCCTTAACGTTAATACAATGTATCCGATTTATTAGATCGAGGATCATTTTGGTGGGATTCGAACGCTCGCGGAAGGCAGAGGTTCGCAGTTGCTGATTGGAACAACCAGGAATTGCATTTTACTCGGCGATGTGGGAATGGGATTTAGTCCGGCGATGTTGGGACACGCCGACGAAGTTTGGGGACTCGCAGCTCATCCGACTTTACCGCAGTTTGCAACAGCAGGCCACGACAGGTTGTTGCAAATGTGGGATAGTCTCAGTCACACTGTGGTCTGGAGCAAAGATATCGGGGTTAGCACGCTGTAAATTATAACTAAATTAGAATAGCGTCTAACAGAAGCGGCGTGCTCTATCTCACCGAGTTATTTTTCTGTTTGCGTTTAATCCTCGGTCGATGTCGGTAGTCCGACGTAAGTTTTAAAGATCCCAAGTTCGCTTTAAGATCGTAATATTCCAAACCTATGAATATACGTCGTTGGAATACTCGTATATGACGTTGAGAAAATCTTTTCGTACCGTTCTACGCGAATGTGTAACTTAAACTTTGTTCCGACAAGTTTTTTTTTTTAGAAAACGGCGAGTCACGCGATCATTTCATTTTGACGTCCTGCTTTTCGTTTCGATTCACCCTGTATATGGATTGCCGAAGGTTTCGAAATAAACGATAATTCCTAACGACGCGTCGACCGTATCGCAATTATTGTACACAAATAAAGATAAACGTTGAATACTTTGTGTGCAGATTGTGAGAGAGGACGAGTCTACCGTAACTATAATCCTATAGCGATTAAACAGAATTTTCATTCATTTAGGAGCAAGCACAGAGCATCGGGTTCACACCAGACGGTAACGTTATGGTAGTCGGATGCACTTCCGGAAAATGGTTAGCGATCGACAGTGAAACTCGAGAGTTATACACTCATCACAGCGATGGGTCAGAACCTATTCAGGTAAAACTCCTTATAATTGTTTTATTTCCCATCGCGATAAGCTTTATTTCGCTAACGAGCCTCTAACGATTTAACTTTCAGGTCGTTAGATTTTCACCGGATGGAACGCTATTAGCTCTGGGTTCCAGAGACAACTATATTTATGTTTATCAGGTAAACGAAGATGCGGTCAAATATAGTCGAGTTGGACGATGTATGGTAAGATTGTCTTCTTTGTTACAAATTTTCTTACCTAAGACAACAAATTAACGCATCTATAGAAGATGATTAGACGGATTAGAACTTGACCAATGTGTTTGGTGTGGAAATGAAATGGAGAAATTGTTCGATGTACCATGTACATATACGATTCTTATTGGCATTGAAACTGTATAACGATTCTAAATTTTTATATTGCTCGTATACTGTAAATGCCGTGCATACGTACACGTATAAACAACAGAGAAAACATACTCGTATATTTGATATTGAATCGATGGGTTTAAACTTTGCTGTACAAACTGCTTTTATGTATTAAAGTTTGCTGCAATCTCATATCATTTGTATAAAAGGCGCTCGACGATACTCATACTTTTAGATGTTCGTTCGACCAGTGTTTGTACGTGGTAACGCGAGCTACCATTCGTTTCAGATAAATACACGCCTTGTTTTAAAAATTTATACGTAGTTTCTCATGGAATATGAATGGAAGTAAATGTGTCGACTGAATGTAAAACCACACGCCTTGTAAATATTTCATTATTCGTTACTGGTTCTACGATATTTAAAGCGGTCGCTAAAGAGAACTAACCTTATAACGCATTGTTTCGACCACAAGGATCGATATATGTATTTAAATGAAGTACACGTAATTGGCACATACAAATCATCGTATATCATAGTGGTATCGTAGCCCCATCGTACATAATAATTTATGAAAAAAGCTGGCAACGATTCGCAACCACACGTTCGATATAAATTTACTTACGATTAGAGTAACGTCGTAAAATCAAAAATATCATAATACATACGTTCTTTCTTCGTTTCTAGCCAAAGAGGATACGCAGGCGTGGTGTAAGACACGTTTTTAGTTGATCAAAGAACTAAAAAGAGACATTATGTTAGAAAAGCATTTATTCCACAATTTCGTAAAAGTAATCTCATCGATTTTTCCAAAAAAAAAGAAAGAGGAATACGCAGAGGAAATACAGTTTCAGTTTTAGTAAATTACGAGGATGCAATTCTTTGCGTGCAATACCTTGCTATGATAATTTCTATGGCAGATGTATTTCCCGGATTTTATACGAAGTATAGTTCAATCGATTTATTTATGTAATAAAACGCGATTGTCACGCGAACGATCATCGAAATGTACCATTTCGTAGACGATATAATGTCTCTAAAAATAATACGATATTGCCATAGCTATTTATAGTCGCATATGAGCAGATATTTCTTTTTAAAAATTGCTTACGTCAAGCACGCACGGTAGTCATTGTCTGCTGCACAAATTATTGACGCTCCTTTCATAGTAATGGCTGTAAACTCAGACACTCCCAGCTGTTTCGCGAGGCTAATCATTTTATTATAATGTTATATCGTTTTTTTATTCGCAGCTTGTAGAGAGAGAGAGAGAGGGAGAGAGAGAGAGAAGCGAGGGATATTTTTTCGTTGCTTAGACGGCAAAAATTTGTTTCAGGGACATTCGAGTTTCATAACTCATTTGGATTGGTCAATGGACGGACAATATTTACGTAGCAACAGCGGAGACTACGAACTGCTATATTGTGAGTAAATTAACTTGTGTTGTACGTATAATTATAATTTCTATATGCTTGTGCAACGCTTTTGCATTTTATAAATAGAACGTTTGCAAGTTGAAAGGTTGCTCGTGTCTTTTTAGAGGGGCCATGTATTCGTCAGAGAAAGCCATAAAATTTGTTCTCGTATTTGCCTTATTTACGCTTTAATAATGATTTGTTATATTATATTTAATAATCAACGGTACGTATAAAACTGCAGGGAACCCCGGAGTTTGTCGTCAGATCCCACAACCATCGATGATGAGGGACATGGACTGGGCGAGTCACACCTGTGTAATATCCTTCGAAACGATTGGGATATGGCCGGAAGGAGCCGATGGTACAGACGTGAACAATTGTACCCGTAGCGGCGATTCCAAGTTGCTCGCAACCGGCGACGATTTTGGAAAAGTCAAGTTGTTCTCTTACCCCGCTTGTCAACCGAAGGTAACCTTGAATATAGTATTATTTGGCTAAGTAAATTGTACGTTTTAAGCTTGTACTGGATAATTTGAATGGCAGACCGTACGAGAACGATGTACATTAGCGATGTACGCTCCGACCCAGCTATAACAAGTCAGAGCTCAGGCATGCCCATAAAGAAGAGAAAGCAATAAATACTTGATAGCTATAAAGGAGAATAAATTTGCTTGTTCCAGTCGCTGTGTCATGCTTACGGTGGTCATTCGAGTCACGTTACGAACGTATCGTTCCTTCAAGACGATACGCGACTAATTTCCACTGGCGGAAGTGACACGAGCGTTCTTCAATGGATCGTAAATTACTAACTCTGCCAACTGCCGATCGAGTCGAGTGGAAAATAGAAACAGTGAAAATGCGAAACACGGCAAAACAGCATTCGGCATAACCTGCCGAATTTAGTCCAGGAACTCTATGACCGTTATTCTCGTTGCTAGCTTAAGCAGGAGTCGAAAGAAACGAGCGACGTCGGTTGCGACCGTGGAAGGTAAAAGTCCTGGTTTAAAGAGAGGGGAACAGGAAAAATGCTGCGTACAGTTAAGTAATTTTACTCTTTAAGTGTCCTTCAAGAATCAATGACTGAAAGTCATGACGCTAATTTCTTATTGTTGTTAGTTACGAACGATCTTGAACCGTAATTTTGCGCTGCGAGAACAAGACGACGTGAAAATATTAGTGAAATCTTGTCAGCCAATATGGCGAACGATATAATAGACTATACTTGGTCAATTAGCACGTAATAACGTAACAAAGTGTCTTTTTCATATTTCATGTATTTACAATTATTTTTCGAACGCCGAAGCGCCGCCGATTTTACAAATTTATGTGAGTGTTCTTCGTCTGGTAATCGCTGACGAAACGCACCGTGATCTTTTCCACGTAAACACACAAATTGCACAGTTCGTAGATAAATAGATATATACTTTCGTATAATTAGTACCGATAATATGAAGTTGAGTGACTCAACCGATTTCATAGGAAACGTCAACATTCCAATTGCTCGTGCCCGTAAAAAGGTAGGATCGTCGTTATTTTATAACCTGTGCAGCTACGTAAATTCTATTTCTTCTGAACGTTAGCTATCACGCTACCAGCCACCGCCCAACAATGTGTTTGTTTTTTGCGAATAGATGGTTATCGATCTTAGTTACTATAAGCTACTATAAGCTTACTTTGTGATGGTAAGAGCCCTTAAAGCAATTTTAAATAGCGAAAGCCAAAATAGATCGAGCGAAGAGTATGCAGTTCTGAAAAGCGAAAGAAATTGCAAGATAACGGGATAACCGATTAATTGGTTAAATTGTTAACATTATTGAAATTGTTCTGTTTCGTCGGAAAATCGTGGTATACACGTGGTCTATTTATGTTTGGTCTGCTGCTAATTTTTTTTCAGAAATACGATATTTCTGTAATGCAGGCTTTTTTGTAATGCTTCTGAAAATATGAATAAATATGTGGACGAAGAACGTCTTGAGTTTCATCGAGTAACAGGATTATATTTCACCTAATTACTTTCTTGTCACGTAGCGTAGGTATAAATCTGTTACGGTCATCAACAGCCATACACTTTCTCATTTCACGTTATGCCGAAGCTTTTACCGCATTCTTATATATGTACGTATTATACGCGTTATTTGAAAATTGGTCACTGTTGGTTTTAAGTCGATAGCTTGATTCATTCCATGTCGATCATTCTGTAGGATCTATGGACCCTAGCGAGCATCCTAATGGGAAGAAATTGAAAATATCGCGCCCAGTTTACCCAATTTACAATTTTCATTCTTGTTCGTCATTTATATTTTTAAAAATTCAATATTTCTCGAATAGATCAAAGAGAGTTACGTCTTCGGTCCTAATCCGTTTATAGAAAAGCGTATTTCGAGCTGCTGTTTCTTTGTCCTCTCGATAAGCGCTACATCGACCGACATAGTAACATTGTATTTGTCGAGTTATTACAACATTCGACCTGGTAGGTGTAATCCATATAATTCCAGTCGCATTATGAAAGACACTTCAAATCGGATGACCAAGTAAAACTATCGAGAATGACAAATTTATAATGCAACCACGTACTATTATAAATAGATATTATATTTGAAAACCAAATGAGCAAAAATGACTACTGTAATTAATAATTATTGTGCTTTTATGTTACCATTCGATAAATAAGAGATAATCGTTGATTTGCAGATTAATTCAGTCTGTATTAAATCTTCTGTTACATTCTATTCTTAATCTATCGTCCATTCCACGATCAAATCCATCAAATCTACATTACACTCTGTTCTTAATATTCGTCGCTTAAATGAAGTTATTTATATGCGTAATACGTTATAGCTTTCAAAATAAATAAATGTAATTAAATGATACAGCGTTATTTCAAGTATCGCGTTGTGCGTCGAGCTTGTTAATGTTAGTTAGAGAAATTAATCTGCCGTAGTAAGACAAGTTTCTTGAATATTTTGTACGTCGATTCTATTTATCGTACGTCGAATATCCGCAGCCTTGCAAAATATTGCTTTCTTCGTTACGTGAACGTAGCGCTATAATTATAGCGAATAAGCAGTTCTTCCGAAGAAATCTTAGTAAACGTGCACAAGGTGCATTATGACGCTTGATTTTTTTCCTCCCTACGCGCATAAAAGAATGTCTCCATTTAGCCTCACGTATACGATACTTTACGGAAGCAGCTATCGCAATTAATTTTGTACGTAGATTTTATGCTTTGGTTTCGGCACGTATTTACGATATAGATATTGTAATAATCGGCAAATCACACATGGAAATATTTGTTCGAGAAAGAAATGTCATTCGTATGGAATGTGATCGAAGATAAAGATCGAGCAAACACCGTAGAAGAGATATTTTAATCTAACATTGATTTCTATGGTATTCGTAACTAGAATCAGCAGGTAAATTAGAATGATGTGTATTAGGGCGAAGAACAGGGTATAGCCATGTTGACCGGCACAATTATCAAACAATGAAATTTCATATAACGTAGGAAAATACTTGTGCATTGAAATGTAAGGTTTGCGTGATTAGCGTCCTTTCGACTTACGCTTGGCCCAGTTCCTTGATCATATTCTCTAGGATTAAGGCGTAAAAGTTTGCGGACGTCATACGCTGGCAACCGTGTCGCCTCGGTTTCGCAAGTTTCAACGGCTTAAAATTCAGTTTAGACGCAGAACGAGTCTCGAGAACCTGCTCGTGCGTTAATTCGTCAAATATTTTGCAGCCAGCCGATGCGAGGCTACATGACTCATAATCACCTATGATTAGAAGTACGATAACCGATGAATCCCGTTTTACCGTGGCTTTTTATCGGCACTTGGATCTTATCCTCGAACAGTTGAACCCACAAACACAGGAGTCGATTTCGAATTACTCTTTCGTCTGTAATTCGGCGTTAAATTTTGTAATTCGGGTAAAAATCCTGTCGGGTTTGTCCATTTCGTAACATGTAATGTTTTCTACGAAGGAACCGCGTGATAAGAAATGGTCGATCAACGACGAAGGAGCGTAAATTTAATTCCAGCGAAATTTAATTCGACTTTCTCACGTCCGAGCTCGTTTCACAACGTTTATAACTGTTAACACACCGTTGAGACAAACTCTATAATTAAGCGATTGTTCTCGTTCGCTGTTTCGGAATCGTCGGCCGTGCAGAGTAAACGAAAAGTTCCACGGTTGACCGTTCAAAAATAAATCCTTTATGCTCGATAATTCGCACAAAGTAGTCAACTCGGAGCAACGCACCTGCAATTTTTAACGCGTACAAGTACGTTTTGACCGATTAAATAGGAACATAGGTACTTTTATCGATCTTTGCCACATTTCGATCTTTATTACCTGTTGCTTATTTACATTAGTTTCGTAATTCTTGTTATTTGCAAAACGAACATCGAACATTGTTTCATTTGGCTCTGGTAGTTGTTATAGCTTGAAATAATTGCATAGCAGTTTTCTAAATTGCGCGTATCAGACGATGCTTGACCAACGCTATCGGAAACTCGAACGTAAATATAGCTTTGTCATATCAATAGCTACAACTTCCAATTGACTTTCAAATGCTTGGAAAAGAAGGAAAAATTATAAAAGATAACGAAAATCGAGTTGTTTATTTCCCGCGCTGTTAAATCTGACGCAAGTAACTGTTATAAAAAGGAACCTACTTTCAGTTGAAACGTGTTTAGGTACTAAAGCAACTGGACCATGAAGGAACAAGACATTTCCCACACGCGATTTTTCCCTGATTATCGTTCCAACTAAAAACTTTCCTCCAGCAAAACAGCACCCAGCTGGAATTATGCAAATAAATAAAATTTATTCTTTAGCGATAAATCACATTTTTTCGCTAGAGTATCGTAAATAAGCTTAAGAACGTTGAAAGCGTTTGCTTGAAAAATGAATGGCTTCGAACCGCGATAACCTGAAAACGAAAACGCGAAACGCAAAAGTTTAAACGTTGGTTTATAAGTAAAGGTCGATACTTTTATCGTATGTAAAAGGCGCAGATAAAAATTTATAGAGAGTACAAGCTCGTGTTTCCATCGTGGACGTGATTCGTGGGGCGAGTTTCTCGAATGAAATATAGAATGAAAATGCTCGAGAGAATGCGAATATCGCGAATATCGCTGGTTTCTGGTTTCTTTGTGGTGGCTTTTGTCAAAAATTAAGATGCCTTTCGCGATGCCGGTTGAACTCAGCGTTATGTAATTTTACAGTATAGACGAGGTATACTCGTCGGTGGTCACAGCGCGAAATATTTCACGATTTACGACGGTGATAATCGTGTCAACGTTTATCAGCGTTCGGTAAGAGATTCTGCGATATTAGTCATACCGTACGTATGTTCGGCTACCGTAGAATTTAACGCGCAAGTTTGGTCGAACGGTTTGACTAACGATCAATCGACATCTTCGTTCGTATTTTCCAGCTATATAAATTTACAGAAATTTTTTAGAAAGCATTTTAGAATATAATCGTTGACTCGATTTAAACAAATGCCAATAAATGCCATACTGTGCGTAACGCAATGGAAATGGTACAAACGAGAGTAAATGATCTATAGCTGTTTCTTTAGAAAAATTGCCTCATCTATCAAGCCATTCTATGAAACGAATACTCAGCACAGTACCTGCATTTTTTTATTCTGTTACCGCGAACGTGAACTTTAAGCACTTATGCGTCGTTTCTTAGAAAAACTAATATCGGTTTTTCCTCGGAATATCGCAGAGAAGGAAACGATAAGTAGAGAATTATTCGATGTTTTCCCGAAATGGAAAACCATCGCAGCGGAAGACAGCGCCGATGGCCTTGTCCTTTCAAAACCTGTAATCGTGAATTTTAACGATAGAGATCTTCGTTAGGGGTCCTTCAAAATATATATCAAAATTTCAAACAATCGAGTACTAAAAGAATTAGAAAACCGACGAGTTTCGAGAGTGTACGTGGCGTTGCCGCGCCAGATCCAGTTCGATTCGTTTTCGTCGAAGGAAAGAAGGATCATCGGGGGACCAATTAGAGGATCCGCGGTCTTATTGCGCGGTCAAATATAAATCTCGGAAGGACGAGGAACCACCATATCGGGAACGGTAGCAGGCAACGCCCTCGGAAAAAAGGATCGAAAAGGGGGGTTCACGGCAAGGATCGAACGACAACCACTCAGGGATGGCGGGGACACGGTCGAACCGAGGGAGGACCGAGGGGAATCAAAATCGAGGAAAAAGAAGCAGGGACACAGTGTGTTGGCTTCAAATCAAGAGACCAGACGAACCGGTCTACCTCTCCGCGAGATGCGTCTAATTTTTTTCCCCGTTCCCCTTCCTTTTTTCTTTTCTCTTTCTTTTTTTTCTTTTTTTGCTTTCTTTCCGTCTCTCTCCTTTTTTCACTCGTCCCTACGTTTGCCCACAGCCTTTCCTTTCACGCGTCCTCCCTCTCTTCGCCGTCAGGATCTACCTTTCACCCCCTCTTTTCATGCTACGGAGATGCCTGCAGGTGTCCGGTTGGGGACTGACCAAAAATCTCGGCCGAGAGTCCCGATTTCCGACTCCCTTGTCGCTGTCGAACGTGGCGTCGATGCCGCGGTGGTGGATCTCTCACCAACAATCACGCGATCCTCTCGATCCTACTACGGCAAAGGAGGTGTTAACTGGAAGGAATAATTCCGCGTATAAGCACCGTTGCCGTCGAGCAAAGAAATCACCACAACTGCTACAGGAAGAGTATCGGAGATTTCACGAACGACGCTCGAGTCTTGCCTTTTGCTTTCGTTGTAGTTTTTCTTTTCTTTTCTTTTCTCTTCCTTTCGCATCTTATTTTCTCGAATATAACGAAAGAAAGGGAATCAGAGCGATCAATTCCAAAACGACTATCGACTATCGGTAGGTGTTTACACAAAATCTGCGATCTGTTTAACGATAGATTAGATATCATAGTTATCCGTGATAAACACGATCGAAAATACTCGTTAAAGATTGATTGGACACGCGAAATACTTCCCTAAGCGCAACATTATTCGGTCGAAGAAAAGATAAGATGAATTTGTTCGATGAAATCAAGCGAATTTAGTTTATTCGACTAATTTTAAAAGAAAGCAGCGCAAAGATTTTAATGGTCTTTAATTGGCAATCGAGGCAAGTGATTTGGCAGTTCTGAACGTGCCATGAGAGGATGTCTACAATTTATTTCAACCGTGTTAGCCATTATCGAGTAGCTGTAACTAAATGTTGCTCTACCGTAAAAAAGGGCGTCTTCGCGACTTTCGCTCGAATCAAGTCGTTGCTGCCAGTTATTACGAAAAGTATAGTTTATCTGTACGTATATTACATAAGAAAGCCGAAAGATATAACTGGTTGTTACAATTAAAGCAAAAGTTATTTTTCTTAAAACGAGCCTAAAACTTTTCCACCGGATACGCCTATTTGAATGAACACGACAACGTTGCCGTCGTTGAAGTTTGAATGTGAATCAGGCCTTTAACGTCGATGGATACGTTTTATGATAATTAATTATCATTGTTCTAGATCGTAGCGCGTATCTGCAGTTACGCAACCAGGTCGATCAAACATATTACAAAGAAGAAAATCCGATAGCTTTGTAACTCGAATAAGTGGAAGTATAACGTATAATATTTACGATGACGAGAAGGACGTTTAAAAGGAGTATGCGGCGATATTTTTCGAAGAATCGGGCGATCCTGCCTACGGAATAACGACGAAACGGCGGGCCTTGCCGCCTTGCAAGCGAGCGAGCGAGAAGAAAGTTCAAGGTGATCCAACGTTATTCAGGATCGGCGACCCTTCGAGACGTTCAGGGTTCGTTTAGAAAACGTTCGGTAGGAGGAAATCACACGGTTGTACCGGCGATACGACGGGAATACTTAAAGAGGTGCATTGCTGCACGGTTCCTCGATTCGAATGCAAAGCCGGATCGTAAAAGGCGCATCGAATGGCTCTTAACCTTAACATTTTCTCTCTACGGAGGTTTTCGATTTTGTCACCGTTCCATAAACGTGACACGATCTTCCGCGATTTCTCCGTTTCTTCTTCGTTTCTTCTTCGTTTCTTCTTCGTTTCTTCTTCGTTTCTTCTTCGTTTCTTCTCCGTCCACCGCATCCAACCAAGATTTGACGTTATTAAGTCGCCGTGATCGCGAGATATTAAGCTACGATTGAAGATACTTTGTTCTACCTTTCGACTACACCCGACCAGCGGCATATCGACGGGGGTGGAATCAGCTTCGATAATACGTACAGGGCCCGGTTGAATAACGCGTAAAAATAAGAAAAAAATATGCAACAGAATTTGCTCGTTAACGGGTTAGTCCGCGAGAAAATCGCGTTCGAAAATTTATCGAGTACACTGGAACATAGCAAATCCCAGAGACTGGACAGTAAGAGACTCCAGAGTCTAAGTAATCGGCCCTGTATATGTATACTCGCGAATTCGAGTCGAGTTTCTATCCTTTATCTCGATGAACGTCCCCGATATAATTCCTCAAATAATTTTTAATTCTAGTGTATCGACAGCGTAGAGTACAAACTTCGTCCCGCTTGAAGCAACTCGTTACTTCGACTTGTTTTCTTTCTTTCGCCTTTTATCCGAAATAAAATTCGCGCAGGTTTCGATCAAGCCTATCGATCCAATAATTAATATAGCGCGGATTGGCATAACGAATTAGATGAAAATTTCTCGAATATCCTGCAGCAGAGATATATCATAAAGTAACACCGCTATAAATTCGAAGATCACGAACGAGCATGCCCGTTTCGAACGTGAATGAATTACCGAGCAAAAGCGTAACGAGAGGAACATCTCACACCTTTCTCTGCGAGATAATTTGCATGCGACCGACCAATGAATAATTTCGTTCGACACGAGTGAAAATCGCTTGAAGCGATCGATTGCTCCAAGCCACGCAAAGCGAAACTACCTCTTCTAATATCCAGAACCATTCCAGAGGCAAAAATAAATTACGAATTTGCGGATGAATAAGTTTATTACGAGAGTTTGTTGCAACATTCAGACACGCATAGAACACATTAGGGCAGCTGTAGTTGAACACTTTGATTTGCACAGCTCGTGTCGAGACATAGGAAATTCTCTTAATTTCTAACCTTGCCGATGCGAAACTCAACAGGTTTCTTCCTTTTATCTCGGATTATAGATTCTAAATAACGTGGTTCCTTCTCGATATTTTGCACCGGCGATAAATTTTCCCTTTACGCGTGAAATTGTAGCGGCACGCGGGCTTCTATTAATTTATTAAAGGCGAAAGCGCATGGCCAAGCGACCAGACCGCTGCGCCGTGGTTGTCGCTGTGACTGTGGGGCGCGCTCGAGGGCAGATGTACGGCGATTTAAAAGCCCGTATTTTCGAAGAGCACACGAGCTGCCTGCTCTGACGTAACACCCCTCTGGTCTTCTGGACGGCAGAGCGGGTGGCGAAGTGGGTGGTGAAGCGGGTGGCGAAGCGGGTGGCGAAGCGGGTGGTGAAGCGGGTGGTGAAGCGGGTGGTGAAGCGGGTGGTGAAGCGGGTGGACGAGCAATTTACAGATCAATTGGAGTAGCTCGACGACATGCGGGTACGTAAGCAGGGAAATCGAAAAACCTAGATCCTGAAACGTTCCAACCGATTGTCCGGTCGCGTGTCCCACATCCGACATCAAACGACACGTCGTTTAAGCAGCTTCTCGATTTCTTCTTTCCCACGGGAATCCTTGCTGCGCGTTTCACGCGTACCGAGGAGTCTGACGTAATTCGTGAAATACGTTCAATCAGTCAGAGTGTAATTCAAGGTAATGGAAGCGTTTCCACGTTCTCGCTGCTGAGATTAAAGTATATTGGGTCTATCGAGCAAAAGGATCGACTCTCGTGATTTCGTAGCGTCGAGTCGTGCATAATATCCGAGCAGCAGGCACCTAAGAATATCTTTTTTCTGTGTTCCGCTACAGGTTTCGCATGTCTCGAAGATATCGTTGCAAATGGATAGGTACCTGTTGCAAAGATTGCCGAACAATCGAAGTTTGAAACTAGCGAATCGATTAACTCGAAGCCTTTTTCGTCGCTTTCTTTTGCACTCGGGGCATTCGAAATAAGAAAAAGAAACTTTTAATCGGATCTGAACGTTGATTTTAATGAAAAAGAAAATGAGAAACGCGAGGGAATAATCGGAAAGACGAAGTAGGAAGGAGAAAGGAGCGACGAGAGGTTGATCGGTGAAATTCGGCGGTAGCGAATTCTTGGCTGGTTCTCCGTCGAAAATGTCCGGCGAAACGAAATAAAGAAAGAGGAAAAAAGAGAAGGTGGCCGACGATGCCGAGAGCCACGAAGAAAGAAGTAAGAGTCGTAAAACGGGTTCTCCTGGACCCCCTTGGCTGTCCTTTTCTTTCTCTTTTTAACCGAACCTTCGATCTTTCGCGTTAAAAGCCACGATGTTTTAACTTTTAACGAGCGACAACGGCAAATTTGCCGCTGAAAAATCGGCGATAGTTTCCGGTTTCGTGTTGCCAGATGCGAGTGTCGTCGACTATCTTATCCATAAGCCTATCGACCGACGTGCATTTCAACGTATCGATAAAGCTAACGTGATCGCTTTATTGAAATTTCCGCAAGAGGCACGCGGACAAGCTGCCGAACTTTGTCATTGGATAAGTACTTATTGCGTATCCATAATTTTTCTGAACGAAGGATTTCCGATATTCGTTCGACGTCGAAAATATACGTATATTCGCGGTTGCGACGTTGTCTACGTTAACTACGTTAAATACGTTAACTGCAACCTACGCGACAAGACACTGAGAAAAGTCTTTCTTTGGCAAAAATGGCATCGCGCGTCGCTTGGATATCCATGAAATCCTTAATAATTTCCAACGTTACGGGCGAGGTGCTAAAATACGTAATTACGTATATAAACGTGCAAAAATGAAAACGGTGGATCATGGTGGAGAAAAGTTAAGCAGCGAAGTACGCGTATAATCGGTGGTTGGTTACGCGCATCGGCCATAGGAGCCGCGTCGTGACCTTGATGCAAGGCCACCGCGACGATGATACTTTTACGTTCGCACGAAAAATATAACAGTTCATCTGGAGGTATCCACGTGGAACGAGTTGGTCGGTGAAACAATTAAAACAGAGTATACTTATTACTCGCATATATCCGTAAGGTTAAGTACACGTACGCTACCTATATACTATAGAAAGTATCAATGGAAGCCTTGAATTTCCAAAGAGCCACTTGACTAATAAGGCTAGCTTCCAAACAGACGATACGTTGCGTGTTATAATCGATAGCGTATCGACTGGTCGTTGCGAACGCGGCTAGAAGAGGAGGTAAACTACTTAAAAAGTCGTCGATAGGTCGTATTATCGTAAACCTCACGACCAACTTGGAAAGGTTCTCGCGTTGCCGAACTGTTTTATATTTTTGTGTAAATCTCATTATCGAGGTATTTCCGATGTAACGTAGGCAGTCGGAAACGTAATCTCGTTGAGCGAGCCGCGAGATGCTTATTAATTAGCTGCGAAAAAATGTTACAACAACGATACGATAAAGTATCATTGAATTGTATCGGTCTCTCTTAGTAATACTCGATCATCGCGTTAAATTTTGCATTTCTCGCTGCATCGTAGATTTCCTTCTATAATAACGTTGCTTTTTCAAGTCTTTCAACCCGTTGCGTCGAGTAGAAACGACGATTCTCGCTTGCCACGGTATTTTAAGCGTTCAGTTACGATATATTGGAAATACATGTAACACGTACGTACTAAGAAAGAAAATGACGAATAAAACGGAATACTTTATCTATTCGCTCTTAATTTCATTCGGTGACAACCTATCTTCCAACTTGTTAATTTCACGCTTTTGCTCGTTTCGAGCTGTCGATTTTATCTTTCGTCAAATTAAAAAACCCATAAAGCGCCGGTCTATTGCACCGCGATAAAATTCAAGTGTTTACGTTGCAATTTATTTACTTGACGGTGAAACGGCAAAGTATATGGGCACACTCGCGTTCCAGAGACTCTCGTTGAGTGAATCCGCCAGGCTTCCTTCGCATGCAAAGATCATCGCGACTATACTATCTTCGCTCGACACGCCGTACAGGCCTCTTCAGGAAAAATAGTTTGGTATTGATTCCAAAGATAGGAAAATACAAAATTGCCTGTTTCGTACAACGTATCGAGACACGTTGAAGCCTGTGCGTTCTAAAGAAGGAGCCGCGTGTCGCGAGACGTTTCTTACGCCGAACGATACAATTATCGATTTGAATGTTTAGATCGGGCGATTTAACGATCGTTTGTCATCGCGCTACGATAATCCTTATTATCGCTGTGCGATCGATGGAGGAAAAAACAGCTCGAGTATCTTTCACCGAGATGACAGCACGACGATCGAGATTCGCGCGGTGTACTAACGGTGTGTGCACTGGCGATCATCGATCGGTAATACGTATTTCGATTTCGATCGGCGACGATCGATTGACGTTACACGGCGTCGTTCCGTTTGCGGTCGAACGCTTGCGATCGGACTGCGATCGATTTATCGGGTCTAATCGCGTGGTCGTGGTTGGTTACGTGACCGCGATCGTTCCGTGTGAAGAGAGCCTAACGCCGTTCGAACGATAAATAGAGTACGGCCGTGATTTTCCTCTTACTACGTCCCGCTGGCACAGCTTGCTTTTCCCTTGCCGGCGACCGGTTTCGGACCTTTTAACGGGCCCTCGTTAATTATCGTCGTTCGTTGTTTCAACGTTGCAAAGAAACTCGCATCCACCTGGCAAACGACAACTTAGAAAAACGTAAATAGAAGAAGAAGAAGAAGAAGAAGTTGAATTCGCTAAGAAAATAAACGTATGGTTCGCGTTAAACAACGTGATCCATTAATACGATGGTATAAAGAAACTTATTTCAGCGAAAAAGATCGCGATACGTACGATGGGAGAGGAAGTTGCATAACAGAACTGTTACAGATCAGAAGAGCAATAATTCATTCCGAACGATGTTGCGAACAACTCGGAAAGCTACAGGCAACGATCGACGAAGTATGTTTGCTTTTCGCAGAAGAAGAGGAAAATTGCCATTCTTTGGCGCAACGATGTCAGACTATATATTTGACTTTAACGATCCAGCAGAATCGAATGGAATTGCGAGAGTGAATTCGGAATCGCCGAAATAACGTTTACCCAGCTCGATTTATAATAGGGTCCTCGAAGTGGAAAACAGTTCGTTAACGAGAACGACTTTGCTTGCGTGTACGAAATAACGTGGTAAATGTATTTTAATCGTTAAAATCTGTATCGATCGTACGGCGAGTTGAGAAACAATGCGAGATAAGATATTAAATATATGAAACGAATATTTTGAATCAAATAACTCATTGATCGGTGGTTGGTTTCTTCGCGCGCGACGAAATCGCCGACGTACGGGCACCTTTCGGAAAACTGGTTTGTTTAATCGCGTCTCGTTAATCATCGTTCGTTGTTCGCCTCTTATCGATTATCTTTCGCGTATTCTGAAAACATGTTTAAATTTCATTTACATGCAAACTGTACTACGTTGTTTCGTATCGTCGACTCTGATCGGCCTTTATCGTTCCACCGGCACAATCGACTTTGATTTGTCCTTCTTCCTTCGCTTGTACATCGCTATACTTTAGTCTCGACGACGGTTTCAAGCAATTTCATTTCCTTTTCGACGCGTCTTTTATAAATTTCTTTCTTTCTCTGCTAAGAGTAATTATCGTTTTATGCGCGATTTCATGGATATCTTATAAATTTCATTTCGTCGCAAATCATTTAGCACTTTGTCCGTTTCGATGAAACCAACTGCAAAGTACGATAGTGTAAAAGTTATGATACTCGTAGAAGAAAAAAAGAGTGGAAAAAACGGGTTTTATTGGTATTTAGCCGGACGAGGTATGCGGCATAAGGTTCTCGGCCTTTGACCCCGGCGAGCTCGTCATGGAAAATCCGTCATGGCGTCCCCTTCTTTTCCATGGAAGACCTCTTTGTAATGCACGATGGCGGAAAGCATACGCCGTGGTATTTCAATCGTGTCGCCTGTGCATCATGACCGCTGCAATCGCGAATGCAACGACTTTCATTATTCCCCTCGCTCTTCCGCGATATCGACGTTTCGTTGCACTCGCCAGATCAAAGAATCGCTGCTTCCTCCAACTTCTATGAATATATTTGCCTTGCTTCAACAAGCCGGTATTTATAGTTTATTTTCGTCGTAGCACATTTGTCACTGCGATAGATCGCAGCTTACGATTTCAGAATATTTATTTATCCGTTTTATATACCTAGTAGATTCAGATAGTTTCTTACGTATCTCTTTACTCTCTGTTTGATAGGTTTGCACGTGTGTGTGTGTGTGTGTGTGTGTGTGTGTGTGTGTGTGTGTGTGTGTGTGTGTGTGTGTGTGTGTGTGTGTGTGAACGCTTTTTTGGAAAATACGATTCAACTCTTGATAAACGTTTTCGTGATTTTTTTGTTTTCTCTAACTTTAAGAACACGTCTAAACCAACTTTCGGTGGTCCCCGTTTAGAAAATCATTCGATTCGGTAAAATAACAATCTAAGAGAATCGTACAGTTACTTTACTTGCTGTAAAATTTATCCAAAAGGTAATAAAAAATAATAAAAATAACGAATGATTACCGTTTTCATGTAAATTAATCGTGATGCATGCTCTCGTAACTAACTTACATATATATTTTGAAGTCTTCAACGAAATGAATTATTTATGATAGGACGTTACACTCGTTGAAGCAGAGAATTATTCTCTGCATCCGAGTCGAAGGTTCTAATTATGCTTATTAAATTTTCCAAAACGATCTAGTTGCAACGATTTTTATAGACACTCGTCGAAATACTGTATACTCGAACCAGTCTGCTACTTTGTTCGATTCTTTTAACGGCCTTTAATCATCCGATCGATTCGTAAATATGGTATATGAAATATCGTTTAATTAGAACAATTTTAATTAGAAAGGCCGCGTCATATTTTTTAATTGAAGGTTGAAAAACGCTGTAATAAGGAGCAGTAATTTTTAATTGAGAGGGGGAAGCGCTGTAATTGTTAAAAAGATCGTTATTCTTCTCGTGAACTATATGGTTATAGGATAAACCGCATAGAAATCTTTCTTCTACATCCAATTGAACGACTTGCTGTTCGTGAAAAAGACTTTTTCGCACCTTTGAAACATTCGGAACATCGTTTGATATTTACCATCTTCCTCTTGTTTTCCCCCAATTTTTCTTGCGGTATACGCTTTCCAGATACGTTACGTATATGCAATATTTATCACACGTTATGGATAACACCTGTATAACATTCAATCAGCATCGAAGATTTTCGATAAACTATTATTCAAACAGACGCGTAGATATCGTTGTTAAAAGTACTAAGCTAAATCTAGAACAATACGCTCATATCGCTATACATGTATATGTATATAGGACATCGGCCTGTTACGAATATAGCATATGTTATTATCTGCATTTATCTGCATTTATCTGCATTTTCGAACAGGCGTCATACATATGGATAAAGATATATATATATAATAAAATATATATAAGTAAAAAGTAAAAAGATATATATAACATCCGCAGGCTGTTGATCGCTTTCTTACTAAATTATTTTCCTACGTTTCATCGTCGATCTTTTAATGACATTTTACCAAAGCGATGATCGATGATCGAAAACATTTGGTTATTATTACTATCGCACAGCCCCGCACATACACATGTATATATATATATATATATATATATCGATCACAGTGTGCTTCTAACGAGGAGAAAGCAATAATAAAGATTAGAGTACGTCTACCCCTTACGAAACTGCACGAAAATAAATCTTAACAGAGTACGCGTTGTTACTTGCCCATCGACAGACAGTTTCATAGGTTTGCTTAATGCAATAGTGACCCGTGGTGGACTTTGTAAGTAGCCAGTTGTTACCCGGCAATTTTCAACAGCAGGCGCTTGTCGTTAAACGTCAGCGTCACTCTTGGCCACTTGAGACCATCATCGTACTTAAAATGAATCGACCATAGCAGCTCGTAAATACTGTCATCCAGTAAGCCAATATAAGTCGACGTGCAGCATACACAAAAGTTCTATGGCCCTTGAAGAAATATTCGGTCGTTTTCTATCTCTGATCCGCTAGATGACGAAATAACAAATTTTCTACATCGAACAAATGGTTCGCTCTCCGTGTGTGTGCGTGTGTGTGTGTAGATACACAGAGTGTCTGCTGGTTAAACCTTCGCGATTAAAGCTTCGAGTCGAAATAATCGTAACTAAGAGAAGATATTTTTGTTTACTTTGCAAACCGCCATTTCTCTTAAAACCATAGCACGTTTCTTAAATATGCGTCCTAAGATATCAGAGAACGTAACATTTCTATATGTATATATATATATATTACACCGGTTTTTAAGAGAAGATTACTCGACCGAATTAGGACTATTTCTAAAATAGTTCTTACCGAGAGAGAAACATACTCGAGTATCACGGTTGCGAAACACTACGTACCTGGTTTTTCCTTCTCAAACTCGTTACCTGTCCCATGTGAAAGATACAGCGATTAAAAGGTTGTTTATGAATGAACGTACGATAACCGCGATATACCTACATAATAATAATGGCTGCATAAATATGGAATCGTTAAGAATTTCTCCGCCGAAAGGAAAGTGCGATTATACGATTGCTCGTCGTGTAAGAAGCATCGTGCAAGAGGAAATAGAAAGTACTTTTGCTATTTCGATAAATGTACATAAATGTAATTTAAGGCCTCGGTCATCCAAATGATTTTTACATAAAGTTTATATTCATTCTACCGACGACGTTTACGCTGTGAAAAGGGGAAAAGTGCAAAAACTTGTATTACGTGAAACTACTGTTTGAATACGTATATCGTTACATGCCCGTTTCTTCACTTTCGCTGAATTATCGAAGAAAATTTACTCCGTCTATTAACGTTCGTCTTCAAATTGTATACGCGAGCGTGATTAAGCTTCTTCTTCGCTTTCGTCGTTAATACGTGCCTACTTACTTTCATGCAACTGGTGAAAACGAACGATTACGACTTTCCACGTTGATACGAGAAGTCTGCGAATTATTGTTTCTTAATTAAGTTTTTTTTACTTAAAAACCTTGGCAGAATGATATCTGAAAATAACTTTAGTTCGCGGAAGCACGACGCAAAACTATATAGCAACGAGCTTCGTGATGGAACTGAATATAGCGAATAGAATATATATAGAATACCGATTGCTCTTGTAAATTACAAATTGGACGCAGTTCGATGGACACACCCAGTATATAATGACACATAGACAAATACGGCGATATACACGGCGCAAATGTATACAGCGTATAAACAAGCGTATACTATCGTGGTTAGCGATAAGAGATACACGTAGGTATGAAAACAAATAGCACCCCGTGCAAATAATCATATTTTCTCGAATGGATTTTTAGCGAAATGGTCGCCCCTGAGCGCAATTTATGGGGACAGAATTCTCGTTGGAATGAAATACGCTTCGTTCGTCGCCTTCTGGAACTTGGAACGCGATATGATTTACGCTGGAACTTGAAAATAATTCGAATACCGTGAAAATGGAATAACGTCGAATTATTCGCTGGTGCGTGTTAATAAAAGCGGCGTTTGTCCAAAAATTTGCGAACAAATTTGGAACGAGAATCGTTACACGGCTGCAACGAGCAAGCTCTCCTATTAGATAAACTATTTACGGTAACGAAATTCTTACCGAAGCGAGTACTCGCCTATAGTAGTTGGTTATCTATAGGTATCGAGTTACGTTACCGCTCCATTAATACCAGCAAGCGATGAAATAATATCGATCAAGATACGCTACTGTTTGCGGTGTGACGATTTTCCTTGATAAACTGTTATCGCAAGTGTTTACTGTCCCATACGGTCCTCGTACTATAAAACGACTGATTATTTGTAAATACGTATCAATGACTGATTAGAGCCGATCGATTCTCTTATTTACTTTTGTAAAAAAATTCCATCGATTGAGAAAATATTATTAGTTCAACGAATGATTATCTTCGTAAACAATGCGGAAGAATTAAAATCCTGAACGTGATATTCGATATCGATAGATTGAAAAATTTCAATGAAAGAGCTGATAAATCAAATACGAGACGGAGGAGACATCGTGTTTTCTTTTCAACGACTTTTCCATAGCCTGCAGTCACCGAGGAAAATATCAATTACCATTTATGACGCGTCCTCGTACGAGTCGAAAAAGGAGAGGAGAAAGAAGCGAAACTTTCGCTGTCGGCGCGTACCCATCGTAGTTTGTAGTCTCTACGAGTCGCATTCTCCGCGTGAACTATACTGAATGGGTTCCTTTCCATCTCGTCTTTCGCCTTCGCCACACGGCTTCCACGACAACCGTCTGTATCCGCCACTGAACACGCAGGATGTCTCGTTTAAGAATATAAATGCGAGTTTCACGAAAACTACCTTTCACGAAAAAAAAAAGTGCTTGCTGTTTTAGATCGCGTATGTATCGGAAATATATCCGCGTATTTGTCGTATTAATCGTGGAAACTGAGGAATCCGACGATACTCGCCATTTCCAAGGGTTTGCTAGCCGTAGTATTATAACGAAAGAACGGGCACGAAAGAAGCAATTGTCAAATGCTGCTTGCAAGTAAACAAGTAGTAGCCCGTCCGTTTTTTTATCCATTTGGCATAAATCAAATCGGTAAGTAGGTATTAGCTGGCTACGGCGTTGCAGCAACGAGCACTTTGCGGCATTCGGATAGGTCAGGTTCTATCTCCGGTTCACGTGGAAAAAGTCACATCATCTTGCCCGGTTGTAGCTTCGACTCCGGAGGAATAAAGTTTTATCGTTGACTGTACCTACAGACTCGTCTCAAAGACCGAACACGCACGGTGACGTGTCGGTAACGTACTCACACAGCAGACTTAATTTGTGGTTCGACGGCGTCTCTATCTAAGTATACACGAACGTGTGTACAGACAGAAAGATAAGAGGGGCTATACGTGTGAATGGGCAAAGCGTCACCTTGAAAAGGAGTATAAGCGTCGAAAGAACGTCTTATGTACGATGTACTTAATATGTAACGGATATACCTATGTATGTACGTATCCATTCGCGTGTACCGAGTATATGTGTAACCAATGTGTAAGTTCACGAACGAATCCAGGCGCTTGCTCGCGATCCGCCGGTTCCTCGCCTAGCTTCTAACTCGATGGAAACGCGGCGTTTCAGTTTAAGAAAAGCAGTGGAAGATCGATCGATAATAAACGATATCTCCGTATAACGCGTTTATTTCAAAATCACAGCGAGGTAAACACGAAACGATCGTATTGCGAATATTTTATTTACATAAACGGTAGATCCTGTCTGAAAACCTATTACGTAACGAGAAAGTCTTCGATTTATGGTATCCGGGTCGTTGACGAACCTGATTAAACATTTACACGACGATACAAATTTCTCCACTCGGTTACTACGTTTTGTAATAAAGGACAACAGCGTGACAACCGCGAATAATGGCTAGGCATCGGTGTACGCGAGGTCGTCGCGCATGCATCTGTGCGATATTTGTGAATACATACAGCTACAGCAGCGAATTATTAATGCTTATTTATGTATACGCTTATCTAGGCGAAACGCAAACACGCAATTGCAACTTGTATTCTTGCAAAATACACGCTTCGATGATTTTAATAACGTTTAATGATCGTTAATTGCGTAAACGTAGAAGAAATGCAACGTAGACGATGCTTTTAACCGAATATTCGTATAATATTGGTATTATGACGCGCGTTCGTGCTCGCGTCGTAGAAAGAGAAGGTGGATCGGAGCCGTTTTACCCGATGACAGGCTGGAGCGATAAAAGAGGCTGTGCGTGCTAGTCGCAAGCGTGACTCGGGTCGCAATTCTCAAGAATACGAGATTTTCGTTAGCGAGATGTTATTTATCGTGAAAGTATATACGAGGAACGCTCCGATAACGCGATTGCGCTGTTAAATGGGAAACGTGGTGGCAGCGCTGACGCTTCCGTTTTGCGAAATTCACGTCAGCGGACGCACAAACCGTCGCTGCCTCGAATTTCCATCGACTCGTAGAGATAAAATTATCCGTACAAACCGGTGTTGTTATTATTAATACCGATGCTATTGGGTAAACAAAGTATCGAGACAAAAGGTAGAAACGAAGCAAAGCAACGGATAAGATGTTTAGTACCTGAAAGAAATGGAAATACGAATCGGGAGACATTTGTGGAAATTTAACAGGACGAGAAAATGTCGCTCTATTCTGGCATGCGACCAACGTTGTACGTACTTACGTATATCATATAGCTGGTAACAACAGAGATCGTATAGGCGAGAGGCAAAGATCCGAAACGATCGTTTATGCGCCCTCTTTCTCGCCTTCTATTTCACTCTGGCCGCTTCTCTACCTTTTTATTATTATCTACCGTTTCTTTGCCGCAAGTTGACACCGTTGTCACGTAGCAGACTTCCTACGTCCTACGTCCTACGAGCCGCGCTGCCTTTCTGAATACATAACATCCCTTTTGTACATCCCTTCGGCTTGAAACTCATCGAGAACGTAGATCTGGATTCTTTGCGACAAATTTCGATATTTCGGTAGGTCTGTAGCGAAGGGTTGGAAGGCTTGTCCAACGTGGAGCAACGTACACGAAGCAACGCACAAAGACGCGATCATGCGAGCGTAAAACAAAGCGTTGATTCGAAAGCACGCGAGACCGCTGGCTAATTAATTTCGAACTTTTCCGTATGTAACGGGCTTGGCGCACGTATGCAACGCGAAACGAGCATAAAACGGTCGAAAGCGGCACGGCATCGTAATAAACGACGTACTTAACTTCCTTAATGGTAATTATAAGATATTGCCAGACAGAAGGGACAAATATGCCTGTTACGGCTACTGATACATGGAGACGCGCGAACAATGTTCCCACGCGCAGAATATAAATCAAACGCGAAGAACGTGTACAAAGTCGTGTAAAAGTTGTTTGGTATAGTCGAAAAGGGAGGCGAAAAAGGGAGAAGAAAATGCGATGCCGTGAATGCAGCGCGACATTCCGTCTCCTGCATATATAATGTCCATTGTCGTTGCAAGTGTGTTGGTGGCGTGGCGTGGCGTGGCGTGGCGTGGCGTGACGTGGTTTACTCCTCAGGATCTCTCTCTCTCTCTCTCTCTCTCTCTCTCTGTCTGTCTGTCTTGAATAGGTACGCGGGAGGGATGGTGAACCGTTAAAAAATGTTTAGAATTTCGAGGGACGCGTCTCTCGCGAGCGAAGAAGTTTCTAATCAACGTGGAACCAAGACCGTGATGGTCACGCGTCGCTGCAACGTGTCGAAAAGAAGATTTCTCGTTTTACCACGTTGGAGATCAAGTGGCGACTGCCGGTGGAAAAGAACTCGTCGACGATAAAGATTTATCGACGAGCGTTCTTCTGTGAAAGACGCGTACGTTCGAAAAATAATGGCTCGACAGAGCGATCGGGCGCTTCGCGGAGCGAAGAACGGTCCAAGCGGTCGGCATCCGTGGTAAGATCGACGCCTTATGCCTCGGACTGTACGTAAATTTGTATCAATTGCCGGTACAGCTGCTTCAATTTATTGTGGGATTAGAAACAATGAGTGGGGTCAAATGGTCCCTTCTTGTCATAATGTACCAACCCTCGTTGCCGTCTGTTATGACGTCACTCGCACGACCGAAATTATCAGTCGTCCATTTGCTTTTCGAGCCGCGCCTGGCCAATCGTCGTTTCTCTCGATTCAATCAAGAGAAAATCATTGTGCCGCTCGTATATACGCTATACACGAGTTGTTCTCGACTTTTATTCGTTCGTTGGTAGGGTCACTAGAATTTTCCACCGACCATTCTTCTCCATACGAGTTATACGGTATGTAAGGCACCGAACACATGCGTTCAAGGAAAGAACGATATCGCAAGGGCAGTCACGACGATACATTATATTAATTTAATACGCTATGAACTACGTTTAACGTAAACGTTTACGTTTGTCCGTACACTAATACGTATTAGGTTGCAATATGCGTACAAAGTATCGTTCGAACGCTGCAGATTGTCGGCGCGTTAGGTCGTCCCGAATAGGATCTAAAGTCTAAGGTGATTTTACATCGAATAATTAAACGTCGATACGTACGCTTCTCCGTTTCGTCTATTCTCTTTCGATCTAGCTGTTGGAATTGGTACGCGTCTTTGTAACAAAAAATTCACCGTACGTGGCGATAAGGAAAAGTAGCGACGTACCGTGTTAAAAATTGTTGAGTTCGATTACCGCGTGTCATGAAACGAATTGCGTTTCACAATGTGACATTTTATCGGGTCGATAGAAATCGAAGGTGAAAATGAAACATAATAACAGCGATTAATGCGTCCGACCAAGTCGCGCAATTCGCGCGAATTAATCAGTTTACAAAAATGAAAACAACATCGATCAATTCTATTTATACCGATAAATTCCACGTAATCATCGTGGATAAAGAAGAACGTCGAAGTTTTCGTCGCATCAATATTTCCTTTTATCAACGATGGAACAACTGTACTTGCCAACAACAAGTATATACTGAACGAGTATATACTAGCCAACGATAAAGAAACGAAAATATTTTAATTCGTAAACGCGTACACAAGCGTCCAAAGGTTTTGATTCGCTTAAGTAAGTAAGACTGAAAACGACGAGAAGGAAACTCGAATCTTTTAATGGAAGGGATACGAACGAATCTTCGAGCTCGTTTTTGGCAGGTAGTAACAGTAGGAAAAAGAAAATACCGTTGTTGCAGTTTACAGAAAGATTTAGAAGTAAAAGAGGAGCGATCGTGCGCGCGACCGTAGGCACCGATGGACCAACGACCAACACGACGCGCAACGGCGAGCTTGCTACCGAGCTGATAACGATGAACCCTTGAATCGACTTACTCGTACGAATATAAACGCTCGATATTGGACGCTCGCAATTCCTAGATTCGTGTAAAACATCGCGTGTATAACATCGTTCGACGTAGATAAGAGGGATTGACGCGAGCGAGCGACGATAAGAACAACTAATTTTTTCTCCGATTCGGTTAAAAGTTATCGGTAAGGCTAACGCGCGTAACCCTTTCCTTTTATTTCCTTCGAGACTTATCACGAAAGTCTGTCTTCGTTTACGGATTGTTGCCGAGGTTATCTATATTAGAGAGTAACGCTGCACTTTTTCCCACTTTTTCTCTGTCATTCAGTGATTCTCTACTTACTCGGTCGAACGTTTCGTAATTGATATTAATTTATTGTTATTAGCATTAAGAATCGAGTAAAATACTTTGGTTTTCGAAGGATATTTTTCTTGTCGTCTGGCCGATTCTAAAAGCGTCTAATACGTACGCGATTTCGATTGCGCGATCGTTGTACGCATTTCAACTATCCCCATGCATCGTCCCTCGGTTCCTGTTCTTCCTCGGATTCTCTCTTTTTCAAAACAGAACTCCACAGATTATCGTGCTTATCTTCCCTTTGCCGAGTAACGAACGATAACGCGAACACTTGACTCGAACGGAGACAAAATTGGCTCGGTCGATTCATCTGACGATGAGAGGGCACCGTTTTATCGAGTGCATATAATTATAAGCTACGCCGATGGACAGCATAGCCGGTATTATTTACCACGGTATCGACGTGCCTACTACGTTCGTATTATATTTAAATGAATTTCACGATAACCTCGAAAAAACAGCGATAACCCCCTGGAAGATGAGATGGCCAACTTGGAAAAGGAAGAATGACAATGGCATCTTTTACGCGCATCGAATGCACGCTGAATTTTGCTTTTGTGAATGTAGCAAAATATAGCTAGCTGCCTGGACTGGGTGATATGCTGGATAATTAGTAAAAGAAAGCTAGCTTTAGAGTCTTATCGAACAGTGATTTTATTGTCCGGTTATTGAACGCGTAACAATTAGACGAGCGAGGAATGTAAGGAGGAACCTGCGGCGTTATATCTCTAACGTTTCGAGCGATCTATTTTTATCTGTATAGAGAGAGGATGGAGGGAGAGCGGGCGCGCGATAACGAGAGGCAAGTTTTTCCTTCTCGGAACACGGTAGAAACGGAGAAATTTGCCTGCGTAGGGAAAAAGACGCTGACGAAATCCTAATATACGTATGTGGAATTAACCGAGCGAATATTATCGATCGTATAAAGAACAAAGAGAGCGTTTTATCGGCCAGAGGCGGCTGGACGGTGTCGCAGAGGGCAACGATGCTATCACGGACCAATGGATTCACCTGAATAGATATAACGACCACGTACGAAATTCAGTCAAAGCCGAGGAAAATTGAGTCAACCGTATGCGCGACCCGCTCGAAATGCAAAGCTATTCCGCATACACGTTCCCACAATTTCTTTCGTAAGGGGTTCAACGTCCTCTTGCAGCCCCGATTTAATTGGCATCGCCGATCGCCGATCTCCGCCGCGCCGGAAGTTTGAATTTCAAATGCGCTCGCTCAAAAATAACGCAGCGAACGAAAACGATTTGACACAGCACCGTTAAATCTTTCCCTTTTACAAACGTTACAAACCAGATCGAACCCGATTGATCTCGCCCGTTTTCTCCGCTGTCCACTCGAACGATAATCTCGATATCGCGAATTTCGATCGCTTTCTTGCCACTTTCCAGCGATCCACGACGACGCTACGGGATTTTCGAACGACGTTAATCGTCCAGCGTGTTTTGCCAAGCGAATTATTATCGCTGGGCTTAGATATCGTGCCAATTGATTTTAAATTGGACAAGTCGAACGATAATAGTATTAAGAGATACGTAGGCAAACCGACATAACGACCGACAGAAGTAAATCGATATTCCGACTTGTAGGAAATTTACGGTTACCGTAATTATCTGTTCGCGCTGATTACGATACGAGAAAGAATCGATATCGTAGCGCGACGCGCTTACCGAAATGCCGGCGAATATCTTTAATGGGGAATAGAACCGCAACATCGGTAGGAATGGTAAGAATCGTGGGAAAAGGGTCGATCGCGAACCAGACCACGGGGTCAGCTTCTTTTTCCTTGCAAAAATTCATTAACTTGCCGCTTGGATCTCGCGATAGCCACTACCTAACGAGAGTCTCTCGATCTTTCGATCGAGATGCGGTCAAACTCGCGTAGAAGAAAGTTTATTTAATCGCAGCGTCCCTCGGGGAAGGTACAGACTAGGAAAAGTATTTTTCCTGACAGCGTAAAATACCGCAACAACTTATCCTTTTTTAGAGTTTTCGCATTTGAGAGTTTACGCGATACTGCAAGAAGATAAGCAAGTTTGAATATTTTTTAAGCACGCGAATATTAACTAGGACTACAACTACTTTGCTTCTTCGATTTCCTAATATCCGATAGATTTCCACGCTCGGTGTGGTCTTACGAACAACGAAAGAAAGAATAGAACGAGAGAAGCGAAGATTTTGACATAAGAAAGGTATCTTTAGACGCGTTTTGTCGAAACATGCGGTAAAATAGCGCTGGTTCCCTCCTCTTTGCCGCGCGTAAATAACGTCACCGAGACAGAGATCGAGCGCGTAACGCACTTTCTAACGGGAGGCCGAGAAAGGGACGAAAGTATTGTAATCGTGGGTTAGAAATTCAAATGTAGGATACTTATCATCGACTGCCGGAGACTGTAGCTCGCGACGCCATGCCAGTCAGAGTCGAGATGAGATTATCTTTGCCGACAGGAAACGCCGGAACCTTTGCCCCAAGTTGTACGTATTTCGCTTCGTTGGTAACGCGTACTGCGATTAAATTTAACCGAGCTTTACGAGCTAACGGATTCTCTCGCCGATTTCCACCAACGAAAGTTGTACGCGTGTACTTAGGAGCAGCGTATCTAGCCCTGATCTAACCGTAAGTAAGCGCGTCGTCCAGCTGTACAATGGGTGTGCAAAGCGCGTTCGAATTCTGAAAGCGTACAAACATCCTTTTGAGTGGCGCAACTCTCTTGTCTAGCGATAGTTAGCCGACTAATAATAAACCTAAGCGATCTTTTCGTTGAAAATAAAGCTAGCAAATTTCCAGCGAACGCGTAGAAATGGATGGACCGGGGAAAAGAAGGAAAGCGCAGTTAGACGATGAATGGTTCGAACAGGCTTGGAACACGATCAGTGGGTCGATTTCGTCTACGTAAAAGTTCTCGACGTTCCTCGAGACGTGCGTTCTTATCGTCGATACCGTATAACTAAAGCGGCAGAACAGGGCGCCATATTGGGAGACCGAGAGAACGCCTCTAACCCCTTTCCTCTGATAGTACGAGTAGAACAAAGGAAATACACGAAAGCAGGCGATAGCGAAGTGGCTTTCAGTTGATATTTAACCGCTGCTGCGAATTTTACTTAATTTCTAGGTAATTTTAGAAAGCAGTCTTTGTAAAATAGTCTGTTTAAAAATTAGCTTTAGAAGCGTTAAACGCGTTTTAATAACGATTGCGTCAAATTTGGTTCACCCTGAACGATGGTAACATACGACGCTAGAATAATCTAGAGTAATTCTAGATACGACATCGTTGTTGTAAATTTCCCTGCAATCGAGGCCGCTTTAATTTAAGATTCGATATAGACAGAAGACGTTCGTTGCGCGACGATAAAGTTCTTCAAAGGCGTATGCAAAATGTTCACTCTGGTAATTCTATTGGTAATACGATATTCGATCCATATTTCATAAGGTGCGCATAAAAAGCCCGTTGTTCGCTGAATCAACGATCATGCTACAAACCTGTTAGAAAAATTTCTCCTCTTTGCGCGACGCTGTCCACGATACAAACTGGAACGACTCGATAAATCCGAAACCGCACCCGGAGCAAGAAGCAAGGTAGAAAATTCGAAAAATGCCTAAACCCAACGTACGATTGGAAGACAACCGCCGGTCGGAAAGCAAATGGAGCACGAAGGAATGAAAATCTCGGTCGAAAATACTCAGCAGCAACTGTAAATCGGGCAAAAAGCGAGCGAGCCACTCGATCGACGTTAGGGTAAGAAGCGAGTTGGACCGAGCGAATAGGAGAAAAAGAAAAGGGCAAACGGCCGATCGAGGATCCGAGAACGAACGGAGGAGAAAGACAAATGGACGTCCGACGAATGGACAAAGAGGAAGCTGCCTATCGTTAAATTGGGAACCACTGTCGAAGATAACCAATGGTCCAGGCACACACGCGTGCTCGTGCACGCGCAAGCATGTGCGCGCACACACGAGCTCACACGCGCGCTCACACACGAGCTCACACGCGCGCGCGGGCAAACATACAGTCAGCGTTCGTACGAGATCCGTGTAATTCCAAGAAGCGTACAGTCGTTGGAAAAAGTGACGGGTTCTCCGACGGACTACGTTGGGCCGTAAATCGCGGGGGCGGAGGGCGAGCAAGAGAAGCCGATGGAAATGTGCGCATTACGCCAGTCGAGCATGTTCATGAAAGTTCCTTGACATCGACGCCGTTGCAAGCAAACGACCAAACGGAACCCAGGAGGTCCTCGAGGTTGCGCGTACCAAGAAAACCGTGTCGTCAGCCAGTTCGAAGTTCGGCCATCGCCGCTAGTCACGGCACGTTTACGTACGTTGATTTTCCTCCAGTTTTTAAAAACGAACGATAGACGTACGACGGATGTCCTACCTTTACGCATCCAGATATCGAACCTTTTTAAGTCTGTTCATTATCGTTTAGAAACGATTATCCATCTATACGGCTAAAACTTTTCAACTATACTCATCGTGATCCTATCATACGCGGCATAATCGGCGCGCATCGGCGCATCGGCGCATCGGCGCATCGTGCGCGTCCTCCATAACGAAACAATACGTAAAAATTTATCTATGACAAGGACGCTTGTCATTCATACTGCAATTACTTGTGCAAACAAGCTGTATCGTATGTACGTATTACGCAGGCCACATACGCTCTTGTATCCCCCACTTTACGTAACAACCACCGATGACGTGACCGTTCCCCATAAACGATAGAACCACGCGGCAATTCCGATAAACCGATAAACCGATAAACCGATAAACCGATAAACCTATAAGCAGATTCCGCCATGTAATTTCCGATAACGCGCACGGTTCGAACAACGGCGCGGTAACGCGTTTTTTGCCAGCAAACCTCATCGGACGCGCACGATTTTTAAGAGGTCGGTAATCGCGATCGCGTCTTCCCCGAAAGATCGATTCACCGCGACTCGAACGTTCGAACGGTTCTCCCGCTTTTTACTTTATTTCCGTGTGCGTTAGCATGAAAGAAGGATATTCATGAGCGTTTTTTACGCGATCCAGGCCGGCCGTAAAGGGATGGCGAGAGGAGAGGAGAAACAACGGGCCGTTTGTGCATTTCTGGTGACGTTCTCCAACCGGTCGAGCTCGCTGCTCGAAGGGCGTCGCGTCATCCTCTATTCGCGTCTATTTGCCCTTTGATAAAGCTGCAACCTTCGAACAAGCTCGATCTCCGTCCATGCCGGAACGCGTCGTGGCAAATTTTCACCCAAGATCCCTGCGAGTAACCAAGATCGCGATAGTAAATTCTCAAGCGCGATTTCTCGTCCAGTTCGAGTCGAGAATACCACCGCGTCCGGCCAATTGTTTTCCAGGCTAAGCTCGAACGTCCGTTTCGACTCTCGCCAACTTGCCTGCTATCTATCGAGATTTCGAGAGACACGCGTTTCCAGTATTCTCTCGTAGCGAAGAGAAATTTCGCTTTCATTTCCTATCTCCTCTTGCCTTTTTTGTCCGCGGTTACATCGACGTTTGCAAACATCATTTTACTAAGATTGCTCAAAATTGCACGTAAAACGAGAAAATTGAACTACCGCGTACGATAGGTATGAAATTTTGGCGCGTCTCTAGCTCCGTTTTGCGAATCCGATGACGCGCACGCGAAAGTCTTTCGTCTTAAAAGTCTTTTTCTTATGAAAAAGTTTCCTTCTTGCAACGAAAGTTTGAGTCGTGAAATTAACGAGTTATCGTTCGGAGTATCGTCGAAATAATAAATAACTAATAGAAAATTGTAGAAAATTACAAACGCGCTTTATCGAATACGGTGCAGCGAAACAAAAATTCTTTGACGTAATTCCTCAATTCTTTTTATCGTACCTAACCTTTATTTAATAAAAATATTGGGGCACGTATCACGTGTCCTTTAAATTATCTTGTTTAGCTATACGTCGGAGACACAACATAAACGTAAGATGTGAAAAGCAGTTTTTAACAACGCGCCTCTCGATAAGTAATCATCGTTATATTTTTTAATGTAAAATCGCGTTGCAACCTACTTATCAGCCGTTTCTTTATTCAACAAATGAAAAATTCTTATCACGGTGTTTACGACCTATACTATTTCGTTAACAATGCACTCGACTGATGTCTAGCGACATCTCTGCACATTGTTTCGCCTTTCATTTATTCGCGTTACTTGCGAATCGAAGCTCAAAAAGCGCCGATAACAACGACGCGTCGAGACTAGTCGGCCAGCTTCGTCGCATCAACGAATCGTTAGCAGATTGTTGCCGACGTATAGGAAAAGGGAACTCGTGTAAGAAAAGCGGAATAGGTAAACTAACTAATTTTGTCGCACGACCACGACCACGACGGCGACCATTACGTTTTTTGCATAACAAAAATTATCGCGGCTTAGTCAGCGAACAATGGATATACGATATGGTTGAATTTGTTCGGCGCGGCGTCGAATTTGCGTGTCACACGTTCGCACTTTCGCGTCATGTAGCTTTCGCTGACATCTTCGCGATTGCGTTCGCGTAAACAGGATTCGGTTTACGCAAGCGGAAACCAACAGTTAGCAGAAACGAAGCTGACGATCGATAAATCTCGTGCGTTTTGTATCCTTTTGAAATGCGAGTATTTTTATTTTACGCGAAACGTCTTTGTTCCGGTTTCGTTGTTTCGTTATCGAAGCTTTCACGAAGCTTTCACTTTGCCAAAGAAGAAGAGAATTCGACTAGCGATCCATCGATCAGCAATTTGCTACGTTCGATCGTAGAAACAAGCTTCGTAGCTAAGACCCTTGCACGCGTGTACAGTGTACAGTGCACAACCTTATAGCATATATCTACCTACGTACCTAGATAACAAACAATTGGACTCGAAGATTCTTTCATTTTTATAATAGCATAGGATGCAAATTGCGCAAGCGTTACGAAAATAGAAATCGTTTATCGTATGCGTACGATATGGTAAACTAAAGCCGGTTTCACGCGGAGATACTCGTATCGCGAGCTGTGTACCGTGTGAATGTCGCCATTCGTTTTAACCTTTCGTTTTTCGCCTTCCTACAAAAGGTATCGTTACCAGAATACGCGAAACGAGTATCGCGATGCCGCGTCTCGGCAGATTTGTCGCGCGATCGCGTTCGTTCGTCCGCGTGTATACACATTCAGCCTATAATTGATAGAAATTAGAAGAGGAGGAGATAATTTGTAGAGGAGAGGGGGAGGGGGAGGGGGAGAAAAGATAAAATACGAGGAGAGCAAAGCTACGTCGAATCGTTCGCTGTACGATGAAGTTGTCAGCATCCACGGAAGGTTCATCGTAGAATGTAGATGTATAACGATTCCGTTTCGGAACGATCGTCGGCAAACGGATTGCTCTCTGGCTCCATTGTTCGTCAATGACGGTGCTGAAGCCACGTGGTGGCGGATCACGTGCGTGTACGCACTGGCAACGTAAGTAAGCAAGTAAGTTACTTGTACGCACCACGCACGTGATACGTTTCCCACACGTACGTATGCTCGTGCAGGTACGTACATCGCTCGCGAATGCTCGACGAGCAAAACGGATTCTCTTTTGTTCGCCAATGAACGCGAGCACAGGGTCGGTCTGCCCTCCGGTCTACTTCGTCTTAATTACGCTCGGGGAGGTCCTTAACCTTGCTTTCTTCTTCGCATCTTTTCCATCTTTTCTCCGACGAAAAGAAATAATTTGCTCGATTCGACGATTTCGCCAACTAACTCTTTCAATTTTACTCCATAGATCGGTACGAACGTTGCCAAGAGTTTCGAGAACAAGCTCGCACCGATATGCGTACCTATGTACGATAGGAGCCACCCTCGGCATTGTCGTTTATCATCAAAATATTTATTCGCGAACGTTTCGCGAGATTTATTAACAAGACATAGCGTATAGCGAAACATTCGTCCGATGAATCACGATATCAGCGGATTGCAAACTGCCAACTACGTGCGCGAGAAATCTTTCCAGCGGTTTCTTCCACCGACGGAAATATTTTTACGCGTGCCGTGTTTCGCGACTCAACCCTGTACGAGAAGCGATGGAAAAGGATCAAAGAATGCCATTCCGTTCCGTGAATCGGTCGCGTCGCCTCGTTTTCCCCTTTCTCAGGCGTATTTTACCCGTTGAGAGTCGACTGAAATCGTTACGTCTGCTAAAATTACTCGCGCCACGGCAGGGTGTAAACGCAACATGAGTTTAAGTTTGTGTTGCAGCAACTCCTGGCCAACGGATCGATTCTGGATGTAACTCGTTACGATTCGCCGTAAATAACGTCGTCGTAACGAGGCAATGTGGACGTCTCACGGGTCTTCTCGGCCGATTGAAACGTAATCGTCACCCTCGGAGCGAAACGCTAACCAAAATAGCGGGAACATCTGCTCCATAGAAATGAGAAAACCAGCCTGCTGGAATGCAATATATAATTTCCATTTGTAGCGATTAATAGACAACGGTGTCTAGATCGAGCGGTTTTCGCACGATACAATTCGCAGAAATACAATCGCGGAAATAAAACACGGTAAGAGTCGAAAGTCGTATATCGTTCACGCGTGTCTCAGGTTCTCCCTCTAGGAAGAAATTTCTTCACTGGCTGTACTCTACCCCCTCGTGCTAACAAACAGTTCAGAAACAGGGCAGAACGGCAGCTTCTTATATTCGTTACGATATTCGGCATTTTGGACACCGAAATTACCGATATATTTCGCGTCACTTTTATTCGACGTTTTACTCGTAAACGGTAAGGCGAGAGCCAGATTTTTCAACGACTTTGTAAGAACGATTTTCCTGTAACTAATCGGAAAGTCGTTTTAGCTGTAGGTTACTATAGAGATTACGTGTCAAAACGTTTTCACCTTTGAGATACGACGTATAGATAATATGCTGAATAACGTATCGTGAAAATTTCAAAGGAAAGTCAATCGACGCTACGAATACCGCAACTCAACTTCATCCTATACACGTAGCGCTTTAAACAAAGCGAAATCAAATCATACATTCGGTGTAAGAGACGTGAAAGATAAAAGAAAACGTAATCGCGAACGTTAGCTGTTGAGTTTTTTTGCAGTGTTCGAACGTTGTCGATGAAAATCGTTCGACGTGCCCAAGCAGATAATAATGGGCAAGTGAGCGAAAGTGATTAATCGCGACCGATCGACCGTAGTCACGACTCGGAGCTAGTCAATGGATTTATCGTAAATGAAATATAATAAAAATTGGAGCACTGCTTGCGGTTCATCGACCGATTCTCGAGAATTTACGCGATTATTTTTTACAGCTGCTTGTTAAATCGAAATCATTTGCCAATATCGCTTAATGATACTTATGACTTAACGATTTAACGATTTTATGGCTTATGTAAACATTGGCAAAGTGCGCAGTCTCAAATAACGCCGTACAGGAGAAGAATTAATCGCGTTACAGCATGAAAAAATACACATACGAACCGAATATTTACACGCACTTTGGTTTCGCAGTAGGTGTATCCTTCGTCAAAAATAATTACTGGCTTCTCATTTTTCTCAATCTTTTTTCCCATTATCGACTATATAACGTCGCTCTTCTCGGAATAAATATCGTAAATTTAATCGCACTAGGCGCGATTAAACTTACGAAAGTTAACGACGATACAAGGAAACTCGTAACCGTTTTTAATTCGAGTTTAATAACACGTATAACGATCGAAAAGTCTTTTAGAGGAGAGGCCTAGTCATAGAAGGTTATACCGTACGATGTACCAATTGGGTTTTCACGAAATTACGATTATACGAACGATTAATCCGGCTGTTTGGTGTCGTTCCAAATTATTCGGAAGTTCTTCCGTTCTTTCCGCCGTCGACGACTGCGTGCTCGATCGCTTTTTATTCGTTCGAAGGACGAACGTTCCTTTCGATCGAAGAATCCCGCGTACTTGATCGTTGATCCAAAGGACGCTGAAAGAGTTAGAAAGAGTAGAAGCAGAAGGTAACGAGCGTCGTTCGAACATTTTCGATACATTTTGTAATTCACCCACGCCCGGCTGCCTTGTAGCGTGATAACGTAAGTTGCTGTAATCGCGTGCCATGCATAGTTAATGCCGCTTACCTATGGCACGCCTATCGTCTCTCGCGAATTAGCAGATTGTAACGAAAATCTTACTCGTTGGCCCCATCGCTCTCGTCCTTCTCAAGGTAATTTTCTTCTCGATCAATTCGCTCCATTGATCGATCGATCGATCGATCGATCGTTTGGACGTTATATCGCTTTCGCTTTTCGTAAGTTTTCAAAAGGAAGAATATTTCGGAAACTGTGAAATTTCCCCGTTTCACTTTTTACATAGGCTTTTCAACTTTTAATTAGAGTTAGTATCCAGACTTTAGAACGTGTATTTTGGGAAACCACCGGCGTTTTTCACCGAGTTCAAATTTTTTTTCCTGACAGTCGTTTCTGTCGACTGTCGGTAGAACGTATATTTAGGAAGGCTATTTATATTTTGTATTTGTTATACATCAGCCCGTCAAACAGATGTTATTCTTTGAACGATCTATGTACATACATATTCGTTATTTGGTGTTTCGGCTTAAATCTTTTCATAAACGAGTTTCGATGACATTTTTAATTTACTAGCCAATTTTTTTATATTTATCGGATAAAAGCAAAGAATGAAATATCGACGCTCTATGAGTAAATATATATATACATCGTCAAATCTATAATATTCTACGCTAAATACACGATCTCGCGAATCCTATCTCTACTCGTTGTCGCAAATGCTCATTTATTGTTTACGTCGTGTAATTATTTGATTAAAATGCTTTTAATTTCTTTTGTACGTGAACGAATACAAATCGATTGAAGTTTATGTAATCGTAAAACTTGTTTAGCGTTGAACGTTTTATTTCGGATAACTTTCCAAGCAGAAACACACTCGACATCAGTATTTCGAAAACGACTTAGAAACTTGAATGGAAGCCAAAATTTACTGGCTAAAATAGGTACCGAAAGAATACTCGTCTTTTTACACGCGGGAAAGTGCGGCAGCCGAGAATTATGATTCGAACATCGCTAATTACGCGGCTAAAATATACTTATGTTTTCGTCACTCGCAACTTTTCATTAACGCGAGTGAATAATTTTCAACAAGGCGAACAGAGCGAAATTTTGCGAAATTATTTGCTTTGCCGTTAATTAAACCGTTTAGAAAAACAAAAAAAAGTTGTCTATAAAACTATACAAATGGATGTATTATATATGTATTATATAACTATACCTGTTACGAATCTACCTCTTACTCCGCAAATTACAGGGGAAGCAAAAGGATAAAGACGAAAGAGGACGAAAAATTATTGCGATTACGGCGTGGCCGATTCTCTTACTACCTTTCGGAGTGCTGTTTCCGTGACGGGCTTCGACGTAATTTTTCCCCATTATCCGTACAATCGAGCGACAGAGTTCTTCGTTTTTCAATTATTTTCCTTTGTACGCGAGATTTACTCGTTAAAGAGCAAATCGAGTTTACGGGAATAGAAAATTTTACGCTACTGCATTCGTATGGAGCAACGAGGCTACGTTAGAGCTTTCCTTCGGTAAATTGTATCGATACTATGTACCACTACATAGCGGTAAATAGATGTCTATGCTTCCAAACTTTTTAACCCCTTTCTTAAATTATCCGTGGAGTACGCGTGCCATTTATCAGCCGACTTAACCGAACTCCGATAAATATTCAGTAGTTCTGAATTATCTACTACATCGCAAGAATCTTATGATTTACGTTGTGTAATTCAGGACTCATTCAGCTCGAGCATGAGTTGCGTAATTACAAGTCATTCATAATAAACGATGACCACGTTTTAAAGAACATGCGTCTATTTTGAAATTTGCGTCGCGTAGCGATACGACAAGTAAATATATATATATATATATATATATATATATATATATAGTGTACCGAATAAATCTACCAATAAGCAGATACAGATACTACGACACCGAATATCTCGGGCCATTTCTTGAAGAACGAGATCGTTTAATTCGATAGAGTCTGATAGGTATCGTTTAGAAGTTAGAAAACGGTCGTGTATAAAAGAGGAAGGTAGCCTGGAAGGAGCACCACGAACGTTAACGGTTGAGAACACTGTTCGGTCAGGGAGAAGTCACGAACGCAAAAGGAAGGCGACGCGACGTAAGGTAAAAGAGTTTTGTTTGGGTAGAAGAGGAAAAAAAGGAAACGGCTTCGGAAGCCACGTAGACTCGACCATGCTCGATTCTTTGTTGAATTTTCGACCACGAGTTTGTGCAGCAATTACCGGATCAGCATTTCTGAAAAGCGATCTCTCGCCGTCTCGATGACCACGACGATGGTAGCGCGCGTTCCGATAGCTTCGCGTCGCCATGGAATATTCCATCTCCATACTAGCTACGCTTTATCTGCATCTATACGCTTTATCGCGTTTATTATCCTCGTCGATTATTTATCCGTGTGTCATCTATCGCTGGCTCTAACTCCTTCTTTTCTCTCGGCTCTCCATTCGCGTATCGCTATACGTACGGTAGGCTATTATCGCGATGATCGCGGTGTGAATTAATCCTACGGTATCCTGTACGTCCGAATCGCGTCGAATCAACGTACCGTTGTTTTTCTCTTTTTCGAGATCACGCCTCCAATCTTTTTTAACCTACGAGAAGAAAGATAATTTTTCGATACGCCTCACGGAAATACGTATCTAGCGAAACAACGAGCAAAAACAGAAACCTATTAAATACGATATTGCGATCAACGCGATCGTACGTCGCGTGTTGCGCAAAATGTATTGTTATCGCTTCCGTCGAGCGTTTCCTCGACGAATCTCGATCATCGTCGGTTCATTTGCAATCCAAACGAACAGCTGCGCGTTTTCCGAGCCGCGTAACGCGCGACAAAAACCTTACCACGTCTGTTCGATATTTCATAAAACGCAGCTCAACGAATGATCCGTGCGCAGGCAGTCGCGCAAAGCGCATCGTGACTGGTTCGTGAAAACCAAAACCCGTAACGATTAGACAGCGTCTTGGGGATCTATATGGCGGATCTATCGAGAGAAATGGCGCGAGCCCGTGCAACAAAGGTAACAGCGTGGCGGATGGTTATTTTCGCCACTCTATCCTCCTTCTAGTCCGTCGGACAGGTCTAGATGCTTTTTGACCTGCTAAAACAAATGCCCGACCTATCTGGGCTCGCTTCTTATCCAAGCGGAGACCTATCTGCGTGGAGGAGCCGAAAAATACCACGTGATGTTGTCTTAGTCCCTCGCCAAGTCAGCCATTCGAGGGGCTGTTTTACATTCGAAAATATATATCTACGTGTACCGTGTTGCATCGGATTCGAGAATAAAGAGCATAAAGAAGAGAAATGGAAATAGCATGGAAATAGGAATTTTGATCTTGTTAAATTTTCCACGATATTGGTCGCATATCGAGCGAAGATTCGAGCACGATCGGAGTATGCCTGATTACGCGCTAATCTCTTGCTTCGCTCGCCTTATCTTTATCGTATCTGTTTTAGCCGATGCGATCGTCGAAAATGATCGGAAGTAAAAAACGATTCGTCGTGCACCGATTTAAGGCTTCGTTGACTTATTACGGTGATTACGCAGATACGATCGCCTAAAGTCTCTTCCGTTCCATCGATACTCGTCTAAATTCGATCGAACCGATTATCGCGAAGCAATCGGTCGTGTCGCGCTATGGCCGCGCCGTTTCGTCATTTCTGTCACGTACCATCGAGCTTATACATAAATATTATTCATCGAGTAACCGCGTAAATACACAGGCTACGCCATACGAACATGCAAATAATTTAACGCGCGTAAATTCCTGCAATACTCCTCGATGATTTCTCTCTGCTTACTTTCAATCGCTTACCTTCAGTCGTCCTAAAGAGCGTAGAAGCACGGTTCACGAATATTCGTGTTCTATTATGCGAATATCGACGCGGGACGATAGTAGATCCGAAGGCAGACTCGAATATTACTTTGACGGCGAAAAAAATGTTAATGGTCGATCGTTGCTCGCGATCGTTGATCGCTATAAAAGTTGCTCGATGCTGATTGCGAGTCGTAAAGTACAACGAGTACGATAATATTGGCAGAATGATAATGAATTAAATTAAAAATTGAAAGATAATAAAGCGTCGGGGCAACATGCAAGCTACGTTGCAATATAGAGTATAAACACGAGTGACTTTGCGAAAAGAAAAGAGGCTGATAATAAAACGAAAGTATACAGATAACTATATCTACGTACTTTATATCTTTTTATTCCTCTTTTATTAGCGAATATGATATCTTTGAAAACGGAAACGTAACGTAAAATCTAACTTCGTTTCACGTCGATATCGGGCTAACTAATTCGTGAGCGGTAAGACCGGTTTCGCACGGAGATACGCGCACGATAGATATCGAATATACGCGTACACCGATGGAAACGTTCGCACGACGATTCTCGCGGAACGCAGTACCGCGATATTCGTTTCGCGTATATCGGCAACCATACGTTTCGTACGAAGAGCACGGACGAAACGCTGAGACAAATAGCGGCGACGTCGGCCAGATGTATCAACGATCGTCCGGAACATTTTCCGACTACGATACATAATAGCAGAAGATACATAATCTTTCGGTAGACCAAACGAAATACTAAATGCAAGGACCGCCAGGTATCGCTGTTACGAATGAAACGCGTAGTCGGGGAAAAATCGAGTTGATCGAATCGAATGGTAGCGGAGAAAGAAATCTGTCAAAGTGAAATCGCGTGATAAGCAAAGGGAACGAGCTCGTGACAGATTCGATTCGAAGATGGCGAATGATCCCGTGGAAGAAACCCGAACGCATGGTCGTCGAGCAGAAAATTACATTACGCAACGCGTGAGGCAGCTGAAGCGATCGGAGGACGGAGAAGAGCATCGCGCTACTTGGTTCCAGTCGGAACGTTATGACAGCCGTAAAAGTGCAAAATCTCATCTTATTGCCCTGCACCTCGTATTCTTTAAACTTTAAAGTATACGTTTGCCGTAGCCACGCGATAAGTGAGCGGCCCCCTCGTGCAGGAGGCACGCCCTGAACCGAGAAAACGTTCCCCCGATAATTTCAAGCTTTTCTTTTCTCCTTCCCTTCTTTTTCTTTCTCTCCCTCTACCCTTCTTTCCTTTTTTCCTTCTTCTTTCCTTCTCCTCCTTCATTTTTTTGACTGCGTGCAGCGTGCTCCACACTTGCTCCTCGGCATGGGGTCGGTAAAAATGTAAGAGCCTCTACGACGTATCTTCTTCTGTCTTTTAGATCGTCCTTCGGTATAACGCGTTCAAACACCGACGATCCATCCGATTCTCGTCGTTTCTTTCACTCTTTCACGTTCGAATCCCTCTAGCTTCGAAGTCGTTTTAAAGAAACTATTTGAACAGATATTTAAAGGACGATTATATTTCATCCGCTAGGTAAAGTACCAACCTCCTCCCCTCCCCCCTCAAACTATCTAATTATGCGCGAATATATAAGAATGGAGAAATACATAAGAAGGATTTTTCATATAAAGGATATTTCAGAGTATTTCTCCGAAAACAGACTTTCCTCGTGAACCGACGATAAACTAAGCGAAAGTAAGACAAAATCCGATTAAATACGCGTTTCAAAACACTCTCGGCTGTCGCTTTTCACCGATGGCATTTTCCTAGATTCGGTGTGCAGGTAGAGAAAGAAAAAACAAGAGCTTCCTTTGTATCGTAAACTGACAAAGGAGTGCGACGTTTACTTAGGCCAGCAGTGTGTCAAGGACAAAAGTGAAGCTCCTCGTTTCTTTCCTATTTTATTCTATCAAAATCGATACAGGAAGCGGTATTGTTGTTTACCAGGTAATTCTTAAATCGAAATACGTATGTCGTCGCGCTATTGAGATAGTTAGCCGTACGAATAGCAGAGATTACGCGATCGTAGATAACTTGCTAACGCAATAGCGTCTAAACTAGCTGAAAAATTACCGGGAAGGTATGGCAACTGCGAAGTGCGAACGTCGATATAATGTACAAATGTAGGATTATAAAGCACGATAGCACGAACCGTGTGAAACGTGAAATTATTCTAACGAGAGGAAGAAGGAAAGGAAACGAACGCGGAGAAATATTTTTTTGTCGCGTCGATTGAAACGATTTGGCGATTATTCGGGCGCACAAAATCGAGAGAAAAGATGGAGTGCTTGTAAATCCTTGTTCCGGCGTACGTATCCATGTACGTATAAAAGCAAATCTATTTCTGTTTCCACGCCTTACCGAGCAACCAATTTCGTCGGCGAATACGTTGTCGTTATAATGTTTTGAAACACGAAATAAAGATACCTTGCGAATATCGCTTACGATAATGGTTCTTAACGCTTTGATTTAATCTGTGTTATGACTAAGGGTGATAATTATTTTCTGCATTGCGAGTTAGGTATTTGGTCTTTGTAGATTAAGAAAAGCGAGTTGTTTCTTGGTCTTCTAGTCTTGCGAAGATCCGGTGATTAGCAGTGTGCACGAGGGGTAGCGCAAGAGTGCGAGAAGGATGAAAAGATGGAAGAAAGAATGGAGAAATTCTAGCCGATTGTTCGGCATGAATGGAGCACCTTGCTCACTCGCAGCGGTCTTTTCCCCTGGTGGCCGCAGGTGAGGTCGACATTTCAACGACAATGAGTCGGAATAACGACTTTCCAAAGAGACTGCACAATACCCTGAATAGGGAATGCCTTCTAAAAGGTCCCGTAAATTTTCCCTAAGGACAATCGACGCCGGGGTGAAAAGATAATCCGATGAGCCATCGTTGATCTCGCGTTCCCCGTGTTTCGGAGAAGCGACGTCTGACAGTCACTCTGCCCCCTGACGGATAACTTCACGAGAATGCGAATACAGGTGAATATATTCTTCGTCTTTTTAACGATATTCCTGTAACTTTTATTTTCAATAAAATAACGATCATTTTAACAAGATAGATTCTCGAATTATCGTCGAATCTTATTCGAATAATAACGATCTTAAAAACGATCCTGAACGATATCGTATCGGCGTAATCTCGTTCCTACTTTATACTTCGTAACGCGTCAAATGTAAAACTCGGTTTCTCTGATAACGCAGAGGAGATGGACGCTTATTTATAGATTGACGATAACCGCAGCCGTCAGATCGCAGAGATCAACGATTGCCGGTAAAAAGAGAGAAAAAGATAGCAGTTGTTCGAAGGAGAAAGCTATAAGCATTCGTATTTGAATAAATTAGCTGCGCGGAGAGAAGAGAAAGAAATATGTCGTAATCGGTTCTCTGGAAACTAGCTTTTACACGTTAACCAAGAACGTCGACGATCGTCGAACGAAGCGGCAAAGACTCGCGTTTATAATATGACTCTCGATATATAATCTCGAATCTTCTCCCTAAGAATAAGGATTTCCTAAGAAATTCGCCAAGAATAAAGTGTCTCTACTACGCTCTTGCGAAACGAGCTCGACCCTTTTCTTCTCGTACGTAGCTTTTCAACGATGAAATATCCGAAACGTTCGAATTCACAAACGAAGCACTTTCGTAAATGAATTTTCTGCAACTGGAAAACACAGTGAAACTATGTTGGCGTTTGGCACGTGCTAAACCGTAAAAGAGTCGATAAACGTGAAATTATACGTAGAATAGAGAAGGCCTACGAATCCTGGTAATCTTCCGCCTCCTTCCTCGTGCCCGTCTCCTCCTCCTCCTCCTCCTCGAAACTCGTTAAAGTTCCAACGTATATACCTGACCATGTTTACGTAGGTATGTAACAACGAACGAGAACAGCGTTCGTACATGTATTCACCAGAGTAACTTCAGCGTCGCTTTACGTACCGCGGCTAACACGGAAAATGCAACTTTCTGCGGACCAACTACAGAAATACGTAGCGCTTTAGTGCTCTTTCGAATGCTAATACGTGCATCGTAAGAAAGCTCGTATAATGGAACAGCTCGGGACAAGCGATGAGTCGAAACGATAAACAATGTAAACTTGGGAACAAAGAAAAAGCGCCTTCCTTTTACTGGAAACGAAGGAGGAAGTATCAAGCGGCATACGTTGAAAAATACGTTCGAACAATTTGTTTTAGTTAGGACTAGCGGATCGTAGGTATCGGGTAATCTAAAGACGAAAGTTCGCTGTACGCCGGTTCGCATAACCGCTAATAGTCAACCGTTTAATACACATCGACGGAAATCATTTTGTTTTTGTTCGTTTGCGCGGAATTACTTGCTTCTATCGAGAGATAAGATCGGGAGGAAACAGGGGGCGTGAAGAATCTTACGCGATCTATCCTTCTGTATTTTTCCCACGTGACTTTAAGACGCTACGAGTCGTGTCCTGTTCACCCATTTTCGAAGGACCTTAACCAACCATGAAGTAACTTGCACGCTAGTTGTCTTTAATATTACAGACTTGCGATCGACGTCGAAAATCCATGTTTCTCTTTACTACGTCCATTTAATTCCATTATACTCGAACTTTACACTCTGACGTATTATTTTGCTACTCGCTCTATCAGAAATAAAACGCAACTGCTGCGATTATTTTTTAGTAGAATAATTTTAAACTCAGTACCGTTTGTGCAACTCAACTAGGATCGACTAAACGATTAAGCGATTTTAAGTGGAAAAGTCTTGCAAAGACGAACAGCAGTTGATCGGTGATACGTACGTACTTGCATATACGTGGTCGATTGTACACTTAAATGCACGGATTTACGGGTGTTGAACACCGAACACCGGAAATCCTTGAGTAGTGTTGACGCGTACATCGAGATGACTGCACTAAATACATGCATAATTGTATTGTTACGCGACCCACGTGGGTTACAAGTTGCTTAATACGTATGCCTTGCACCGAATCGAGTCGTTTCGCACGAATTCTGATAAATAGGTAACTTACAATCGGATTATCTGGCGATCGAGTTGCGTAGGCAAATAAAATTTAACAATTTTTACTTTCCGAATCTGTGAAACATTCACCCCGATATAATAGAGAGAGAGAGAGAGAGAGAGAGGGAGAGTGAGAATAGCAAGTCTTGTCCAAGTTATACTTACAAACCGCTAGAAAGCCGCATATTTTTAACATTAGACTTTCTCGATAGTCGGAGAAGGAGCCGAGATCGGTTAATCGTCGTCTAGTGTAAATAAATTGAGAGAGATAGGTACGTTGATCGATAAATTGTTTCGTTGGTTCGAGAAAATTCCTACGGTAACAAAACCAAAGAACCGTAGAGGGGATAAAATAGTGCCGACGGCAAAGTCTTAGGAACAATAACAGCGCATATCAGCGAGAAAATTCCCCACAAACGTCTGAGAGTAAAATACGTAAAAGAACCTGACGCAAACTTGAAGCGTCAGAAGACCGAGGAGAACGAAGCCGTACGAGTTGCTGGCATGAAAAATAAGGAACTGGAGTGGAAACACTATCGAGTGTTGTCCACACGCACACGAAATCTACGCTATTAGGTTTGCTGGTTGCTTCCACCGTGCCGGTAAATGTGATATAGATATTAAACAAAAAAGTCTTGTCTCTCGAGTAAGTAAATGACTTTTCTCTATTACGCATACTGTACTATCAAGCGTACTATCGATACCGTCTACCAAGTGTAATATATTAATCTAAAAAGTTTCCACGTGTTCGTCGTTCGATGCTAAACGTCGAACGTCGTCCAGTACCGACCAATCAGCCGTCGATCAGTACAGACGAAATTATTTTTATCTGTAAGTTTAATCCGTTGACAACTGAAATTAAATTAAACGTTCGTCTAATCTTTCTTCTATCTTTCCCCGCGGAAAAATGTTTGAAATTCCAAAGTAAGAAAAAAAGAAAGTAGACAGAGGAGAAGATGAATGCGGCTTTGAAGCTATACTCTTGGAAAATAAAATGACCCAGAGAGACAGGCGGTTGAGGCTTTCGATGTTCCAAAAACGACGAATGCGAAGGCTGGGAACATGTCGAATGCACAGATGTGTATTCTATCGTCTAAATGTCTTTGTCTTAACATCGTTGATCGTTTAAACGGAAAAATCTACCAATTAAAGAATCGGTCGATACTGAACGATAAAAAATTAAAAATTACTACATTTTTACTCTTGCAAATTATCGATTCTCACTATTGCGTTTCACAAACTTAACTCCAATCTCCAATCCATCGAGTTCCATTTCTGCTAGAAACTAATTTTTGAAATTTGGATTTTTACCGGGCTCCGGATATACGAAAGAACGTGGAGCGGTCGGTACTGCACGATTCTCCCCTAATGTTTTCCGTTCTATTTGTTGCATAGGTTTTACAAACTTTTGTTCGTCCGAGAGTCATCGAAACCGTGTTGTTACCGTTCAAGCTCGACCGAAGGTCGCGAATGATCGGAGCGGTAACGTTAACAGTCAAGGGCATCTGAAAGCCATAAAAGTCATCGAGATCGTATTGTTAGCAGTCAAGGTCGTTTGAATGTCAACGCGAGGTCAGCCAGATCATGATTTCTGTATAGGACTTATTATAACTGACCAAAACTATCGATGATCTGAAAATTACGATGCTCCGAGCGGTCGAATATGGTTTTTGGGTGTTTTTAGAGTGGCAGCAACAATTTCCTATTAACTTTTAGAACACCAACAATTTTCAGAGTATCGTTGCGAAACATCGGCTAACCTATGAACATACGTTAGTTATTAGATATGCTACGGCAAACGTCATGGGAATACGTGTAGAATATAGCGTTGCGTTCGAATGTAGTGGAGTTGTCGAGTATAGAAAGTAGACGAATACGCTGTATAACGCGAAAGATAGATTCCTTCCATCGAACGTATATACGTACATGCGTATGCGTATGCGTATGTATGTATAAACGTATGTATAAACGTATGAATATCGCGTGTATGTGTGCGAGAGGAGCCGGATACGATAAAGAATTATCATTCGGGGGGACAAACGGCGAGCCCAAACAACTGTTCGGTCTTCTTTATCACCCCTTAGCTTGATAAATGTCACGAATAGCGATACCTATGAGAAAGCTTCAAGAAGGAGAATAAAAAATAAAATAACGATACGCGCTACATTGGCTGTATTATAAGAGATAATTAAGAAATACATTCTCTGGACCATCCATCGGAGTAGTACGTATTCGTTTTTTATTTGATCGATTTGTCTCTATCTATTATACTTCGAATAAATAAGCTGCCTTGAACAGAACTATAGAATTAATTTATGTAAGGCTCGTATTATGTTGTCAGATTGAAATTTTCGATTAATTCGAAGCTCTGGCTTCGGCCGCCGTTTAAATTTTAGTAGCTTTATGTTTTACAGCGAACCGGTGTAGCGAAGTGAACCGGGCTATACGGTAAACCGGTTTATAAATTTTATTCAAAACAGCTCACAATAGAGATACCTATGCGCTAGCGTTTTGAACAATTTCGCGGCTAAACTCATTAATATACGTACAAGAATACAGGAATACGCTTAAAAGTACTTAAACGTTTTATATTTCTTGAATATTTTGACAGAGCGAAGTCGGAAAAATACGAGCAAATATAAGAATATATACAAGAACGGGGAAAAGTAATATGTATGGAGAACGCGTTGATACAAATGAATAAAAGACGAGAAATCTTTGTAATTCAAATACTATTTCAAACAGATCGTTGAAAGTAAATTTACAGAAAAATATTTGGATAGAAGTTGGATTTAGGATCGGGAAAGATGTATACGTATAATAAAAAGCAGACTGCAAGGGGGCAGATATCTCGAAGTTATAGATGGACGTGGTAACCACCGTGGGCATCGTTTTTGCGCGGGAAAGGTATTTTCGTTCTGCGGATCTGCTTTGTTGGTCCGCGTGTTAAAATATCTTTGCACGTTAGAAAGTGTTTGCGGTCGGAAGATATTTTAGGACATGGAAACGTTTGCATGGTGAGGTGAGGTCAACCAAGTCGTACCATAAAGGAGGGATGCGCCTTAAGTGGGAGAATTTTTGATACCGTAATAAATAACTGACGCGAAATTCGGCAGAGCGATCGGATCACGTGCGCAACATTCGACGAATGTAAAGCGAAAATAATTGCCGGACAAATTCAAACTAAAAAAAAAACAAAAGCATCCGCGTTTCTCCGCGTCAAGCGTGATTATATTATATAGCAGATCGAGGTAATGATAAGAGCTCTGATCTTCGTCGAACGTGCTTGTTAAATCTATATTTTGTCTGGAAAGAGATAGCTTTATACGCGTGTATCGATCGATCACAGCTGACGATGTAACTTGTAAGTGTCGTAATATCTAAAAAGATGCATCGAAAAGAAACTTGATGAATTCGATCGACTGGAAAGTGCAATTTTTACGCGCTTGGTAAAACAAACTCGACAGATAAAAAGCCAGCTATATCGCTACACGTTGCGAGAGCAAATCGTTTAAACGCTTTACGTTATCTCTGCGATTGATAAATTTCTCCCGAATAGATTTCCACTAAATTTTGAATATGATTTTCTTCCTCGTTCCGTCGAACGCCATGTACGAGCAGTATATGCGACGAGGTAGGAAAAACACGTTGATTCTTTTACCTTCGAACGTGAAAATCGCATACAGCTGTCCTCGACTAAGCCTTCGAAATGATCCGACGCGAAAACAACCCGACCGGCACAGATGTGCGATCGCAAACTGAAATGCACGTGGAAAAATAAAGCGTGACTCATACTCGATATTCAGACGCGAATCGTATAAAACGAACAATCGTAATGGCGCGTTCGAAAAGTTTTCGCGCGTTGAGGTTTCCGCTGAACGCTTTGTAAATAATCACTCGTTATACGCTGTGCGCGTAGTATGGCAACGATGTTGTAAGAAGACGGAGTACGATTAACTTTTTCTTCTTTCTTTTTTATTCAAAGTTTTAAGTCGCAGCAACTTACGGCTAATTTTATATTCCACGGAAACAATCGCTCGTAACTACGCTCAATTCGAAACGAGCCAGCCGGAGATAAAGTATTTTCCTAAATTTTACCAAAGTGCGAACGATATCTGTTTTCCGTTTTCTCTTCAATGGGGAATGAAATTGGATTCAGGAAGCAGAATGCTCGATACACCGATCGATCGATCGCTGTAATTTTCATTTCGAGCTCTTTTAACTCGAATCGTTCGAAATTGCGTATATGTATATACGTATCTATATAGGGTAGTATAAAAATACGTAATACACACGTTCACCGCAGATTGGAATTATTACTTTTTTCATTCCAGTACGTATACGTATAGATATTAGCGTTACACGCAACTTTTCGTCATTTTAATCCGCTTGACGTCTGTTTAATGCACGCTGTAAACGACATACCGTTAAGTATCGTAGAAACGGACAAAGAGAAATAAATTCTCTCGGGTATTTTTCAAAGCAACCGCGTTACCCTCTGTGCGAAATAAAATTTCCAAACGGTTGAATTTAGTTTCGTGCAAAATATACGACGCCGGGTTCTAAGAATCTATATTGTCACCGTGTATATTGTTATACAATACGCGTTTAGCGCGATAACATAATTCGGTGAATAATATTACGGGAAAACGGATGGGCGAAGAAAACGATCGTCGTTCTCGGTAAATTTAAACAGATGTTCCGTGAAACGATTCTCTCTGTAAATACGTGCTACGTGTTTTGAAGATGATTTTTTCTAATCCATCGAGAGATAATGCATCTCTCGTATACGCAACATTTCAAAGGGCGAGCGTCCTTATCGGAGAAGCGTCATTATCGCGGCCTAAATGTTTGTCGTAGACGATACACGAGTTTTCAGGCGGATTGGAACACGTCTACTTGAAAAATTCCTGCCGCTAGTCCTATGCTACCGCCGATACGTAGTACTTAAGTACTTGAGTACCTACCAGTGTTTTAGCACCGTTTTATCTTTGCCTTTTTTCCATCTAGCGCGAACTTCTTTGCGATTCGTAACAGCCAAATGAATATGCAGAATGCGTAGCAAAAACTTAAGAAAATGTTGGCTAGTTTTATCGTCGATAACTCGAAAATATCACGTGTATAATGCTCTAATACATATATAATGGACAAGCTTGTTTCGGAGCACCCGATATGTACACCCATCTACTAGCCACAATTCGTAGAATTTCGAATTTTGCCAGATCGACGCCAGATTCCACGTGAATTCCGAAGATACGAATTAATTCGACGTACATGTGATTAAGGTGGTTAATTAATGGAAGATCCTCGGAGCGGTGAGGGCAACAGGTCTGTAGAGTTGGCAACGTCGCTACCGTTAAAATGTAAACAACTCGGCGTAGTACAGCCGGGAAGAAAAGTTTAAAGGTTGCCAGACGATATATTCGAACGTAAAACCTTCGGCCGCGGCCCAACTATCTTCAATTCGGTCGCTGTTACTCTTAACTCGAAAACGAGAGGGTCCTTGAGACTTCCTACTTGAGATTGTCCTTCTATTCGTCATTGAGAAACGTTACACCGAAAACTATCCTATTAAACTTGCAATTTTAACGTTAAAAACACAATTTTCCGACATTTTCCGTTTGTTTGTAATTACGATCGCAAACGATCGCAAACGATCGCAAACGATCGCAAACGATCGCAAACGATCGACCAATGAACGAAGATGGACGAACTGGGCGCGCCAAGTTTCCAAGGACCTCCTTCGTGTTTATAGATCCAAAGAACTTAAAGAAGAAAATACCTTAGTTATTAAAGTCTTGAGAAAATCTTGCTCTTGCGGGTAATCGTATCATCCGAAAAATTCCGAAATTGAAAATAAAAAGAAAAGGGCGAGGAAGTGGCTCCGGATTCGGCGCCGGGAGCATTGGTGCCGGAGGAGCCAGAAGGAGCAGGATACGCATGGCGAAGTCGCATGGACGCGACCCGACGCGACGCGACGCGACGCGACGCGTTGAAAATTTCCCTCGCGAGGGTCGCCATGTTTTTATACGGCAAACTCGTATGTTTATCTCGGGAATTGCCGCGTGTGAGAGAGAGAAGGCAACACAATAATAAGGGGTTTTTTGGATAGCCTTGGGGAGAAGAGCGAAGAAGAGCCGGCGCAGAGAAGGAAAGGAGAGGAAAGGAGAGGAAAGGAGAGGAAAGGAAAGGAAAACAAAGAAAGACGAGAAGAAAGACGGGACGAGATCGTCGGTGGAGCGGCTTCGTAGCTGGGGCCAGGGGCGAGGGAGAAGGGAAGACGGAGAGTGGACGAGCAGGTCCTTAGATCCCTTGAAAAATGAATCTCCCACAGATTCAGGGTTATCCCTGGGCCAACCGTCCACCAAAAACGATCCCTAACCTGCGTCAAAACTTCAAGGGGGCAAATTTTAGTTTTGTAAATGGATACTTTGACCGATACCGATCTACTAAATATGACGTATACCTTTTAAGGTTGCACTCTCGACAGTGAAAACCGATCCCTTTAGACGGACATTTGGTCGTCGTCGTCGTCTTCGTCGTCGTCGTCGTCGTCGTTGAGGCGATTTTCCTATCCAAGTACGCATATATTTCGGTGTGGAGATTTCTCGATTCAATTGGACGGACTTAAAAGTATACGATGCATCGATAAGTAAGTACATAGTTCAAACGGCATGCGCAATTTTTTCGCCACGATGCAAAGCTCCAATAAAACATTTACTATGCGAGTTACAAAGCTATATCTCCGTTCTATTATATCGTATTCGGTAGTCGGAACGAAATTGCAAATCGAAATAAGATACAACGAAGAAGATATAATTCGCGAAACGATGTTTGCGGTGTAAATGGACTCTGAGCGATATCTATCTAAAACGTAAGATCTAGCTTTTAACTTATCTATCAGTGGAACAACCTCGTGATAATTTTCCAACTTTCGAGTTCCCAGAAAATTCGTTATTTTTTCGAAGCTTTCGGTGTTATATACGATGCAATTCGTATATTTGCAATTATGCCGCAAGAGTTGCGGTATTTGAATTTTTATCGAAACGATCGTTTCTTTTTTTTTTTCTTCGTACGATAGAAATATGTAAGTTTTCTATGATAAATCTTAAAATACGTAATTTCTTCTTACAAGAAATGTTTTCTACGCAAGCTGATCGACTCGTTCGAAAGGAAATACATAATACGGATACGAAGTAATTGAAATATGAAACGGAAAATATATGCAGTTTCGTTAAGCCGCTAACTCAGCGTCTTATAATTAAACTTGGCAACACGAGTGTGCGAATCGAACGTTCATAATGTTATCAAAGTTTCGTAGATGCAGACTTACGAGCGAAGAAACAAGTTTTTCGTGACACACATACCCACGAGTGTGATGTAACGTAATTGCAACGATGAAGCAATTCCGTAAATATACCAGCCAGTTTTGGCGTTCTACGGCACGTATTTTTTCAAATAATTCGTACGCCTCCGATCACAGGAAAAGACAAGATAAAGAGAAGAATCGAAAGCGTGAATTTTATATCGCTCCGGATGGCAAGCGTCGCATTGTGCAAATAACATACGTACGCAGATGTACTACTGCTCGAAAGTTTCAGATCGTTTATTCGACGAGACGATAACTTGGATTTTTTAATGGTACGAAATGAAAGAGCGAAAGTACGGCTAACTACCATATCGTAAGACAATCTAGTGGATTCGACGTAAAAGATAGTAAACAGTACCTACCTGATATCGGAGTAACAAAAATGTTCGTTCGTGACAGAAACGTATTATATTAAATACGATAAAACGTATTTAAATTTAGATCTTTGTCCAAGTGGTTTTTTCAGTTTTAGCAAAGCTGAGAAGAAATTACTGGCCATGGAAGTGTTGGGAATTTCGACGCGACCAACGCAGGACGTTTAAAATATCGACAAATCGCGAAGGGGAAAGGAAGTTCCGCCATTTCCGGCGCGACTAACCGCAACTCGAGCGAAAACGAACAAATTGTTAAGCAGCGTGGAAAAATATTCGCGATAATTGGCTGGTCCGTTCACGCTGTTCGATTCTTACAAAACGTTGCCAGCAATTAAACGCGTCGCGTCGCGTCGCGTCGCGTCGACTCGATCGGGAAAATCCATTATCGTGCACGACACTTGACGGATCTCTCTCTCTGTCTCTCTGTCTCTCTGTCTCTCTGTCTCTCTGTCTCTCTGCCTGCCCCCCTCTCCCTTACTGGCGATATTGTAGGCGATAAAACAAGCGAGGTAAACGTGGCTACGTTCGTTCCACTCCCCTCGTTCATCCAAGTTCGAAGACTCCAAGAACGCAACTCATTCGTACTCGGTCTCTGTGTATGGCGTATGGAGTGACTGCGTGGCTAGAGCGACAATTACTAACCTGGGTCAATGAAAGAGGAAAGAATACTATGTAGTTGGCTCAACGACGCGTAAAATGTACGCAAAAAGTCGGCGCTACCGGCGCTCGGTTCCCTTTCTTCGCCGTTTAACGGTATCAACGTCCGTTGACTTTTTCGGGAGGTAATCCGGTGGAAGTTTGGAAGACAGATTCGATGAGATCTTCGTTTTTAAGACGGACAGATGGAGAGGTCAGGCAAATTGTGCGGTCAGTTCGAACGAACCTGTGATTATTTTATTACCAAGTAAGTAGCTACGTTTGCCCGTTCGACTCCTTTCCTTCCTGCGAGCTAACGAAACATTTCGGTGCGGTTACGCGTGTTGCAACTGGTTTTTAAACCTACGATTACTGACCTAGACCAACGAAAGCAGAGGGAGACGAGGGCGAAAAACAGTCGGCTCGGTGATACGATTGCGTGAATTTGCTTAGCTAATGACACCGCTAAAGTTTACCGTGCAATCGCGACTCGTTATCGCGAATGCGTGGTACCAACTTTTGCCCAGTGGTACGCGCGAACGCGTTCCCGCGATAACGTCGTTTCTGGACGAGAATTCGGTCGAACGAGAGTACCTTTTGCTTTCAGCGTGGCCTGCCGCGTAAGCGTATAATCGAGTTTTTATTCGGATGAAACGATGACAGATATTTGGCGGATGACGGACGAACAAGTGCCGCGATGCCAGGTATTTTAGAATTCGTTTCAGGCGCGAGTCAACTCTTTGAGGAAATTTCCAGCGCCGACGATCGACCAATGGATCTTTCTTACTTGGAAATGGGAGTACTTATTTGGAGATAGGAAACACCGGACGTAGTTTCGGTCTTGGTTCGAATACGAGTAAATTATACGTGTGTGTGTGTGTGTGTGTGACCTATGATCCAGCGAGGACGCGTACCGGTTCTATTGCCCCTTGGTAGCGCGATCCTAACACACAGAGAGCATCCGTCCGTCACCGCGCGACGGTATCCGAGACCGAACGTCGCCTTGGACCATCAAAGATCTAATCTAATTTCAAATTTAAACCTCGCGGTGATTTCCAGTTTCGCAGATGTATCGCACTACGCGAAGCGCGGCCCAAGTCGATTAAGAGAGAAGTGACCTGCAAACTAGAAATTGCTTAAGTCAAAGAACGTTATGCTTGACGGGTATTATCAAACGATTGAAAGATGTTTTGTTCTTCGAGACGAGGTTTAGCCGTATAGGATGGCCATTGTTTCACGGTTGGTAGGATAATTATTCACGGTATACGCGTAGACTTATACGTATAGCTTGCGTCCTTCTGCTTCGAGTCCCTTGCAAACGTAATTTTGGAGGTAGCTGTACCGCTTCTATCGTACTGCTATTGCAGAGAAATTGATATAACTTCACGCACACAATCTCTTAGCGTACGTACGTACGTCGCACGAAGCTCGTTCCTCGAGTGTCTGACTCGACTCGACTCGCTCGACGATCCGAGTAAGAGGGAAATCGGTCGAGCAAAGTGGAAGGGAAAAGGAGAAACGTTCGGAGATTGTGGTTGGAAAGGAGACGGATGCGTTCGAGCAAGGTGGAAGGAAGAAAACAAACTCGAAGACGAGTCACAGAGCGAGAAGAAGACGCTTGTCGAGTTGCCGTGGACGGAAGGAGATGCGCGATCGGGTCGGGTCTGAAAGAGCGAGAGTAGAATAAAAACACGCGTTCGGGAGCGAGGGGTGAGAGAGAGAGAGAGAGAGAGAGAGAGAGAGAGAGAAGGGTCGACAGAGAGAATGGTCGGAGACTGGGTTCGATGAAACACGAGAGAGAGAGAGAGCGAGAGAGCGCGCTATAAATCACGAGACGAGGGAGAAGGAAGGGCGTTTGGTATAGAAGGAGGAGAGAGAGAGAGAAAGGACTTCCGAAGGCTGCGGTGAGCGACTCCGGCATGGCAGTTAGAACGGCAGAGGAACGGAGAAGAGATACGATAGTCACGTTGGGTTCCATCGAAAGGACAGAGAACGGAGAAGCGTTCAAGGGCGTGATAAGGAGACGCCGATTGGGCGAATGTGCGAAGAAGAAAGAGAAAGAGAACGAGAACGAGTGGATTACGGGAACAAAGAGGAAACGAGATAAGAGAGTCGAGGGAAGTGGCGCGATGGGGAGACAGAGAGAGAGAGAGAGAGAGAGAGAGAGAGAGAGGGAGAGAGAGAGAGGGAGAGGGAGAGAAAGAGAAGAAGAAGAAGAAGAAGAGACGCGCCAAGGTGGAAAGGGATGGACGCGTAGGGGGGAAATGTAATGGCGAAAGGGAGAGAGGGAGAGAGGGAGAGAGGGAGAGAAGGAACGGCGGCGTGAGCGAATAAGGGAGAAAATAAAAGGACGCGGGAGGTGGAAGGAAAAGGAGCGCGTAAGAGAACGAGAAGGAAAACGAGAGAGGGCAACGTCGAAAACGAAGGAGGAGGAAGTGACTAATTGACGGAGTGGAGGAAAGCCGGCGGTGGTGCGAGAGGGAGCGAGAGGGAGCGGCAGGTCCGGGGGAACGTTCGACGATGCAAGACGAAGAGGGAAAGTGGCTCCGAGCCCCGAGACATCTTGGGGAAGATTTTTTATCCCTTCAAGGTCAGACCTTCGGTATGGCCGCTGCTGGACCACAGCTCTCGCCTCGTCCAAGTAACGAGAGTTAACAGTATCGAACGAGGTCCAACGAGGTAACGTGCCGGCCGTTCGCTGTACGCGAATTACCAGTTTCGTTTTCCACTCGTGATGGACTCGTAAATTTCTCGTTACGTAAGAAGGGAATGGAAGGAAACGAAGTAAAATGGACGCGAGAAACGAAACGGCACGGCGGCGATGGTGCTTGTCAGGCGGAGGAAGCGTCAACCGCGTTGGTCTAGCATGGACGCGACCCACCAATATCGACTACGAATATCGAACGTAGCATCGAAGCGACGAGACGGCGATTCGTCGTCGTGGTCGTCGCATCGCCGTCTCGTTTTCTCCGGTGTTCGTGTTTCCCGATCCTGGTCGTATTTCTTGGCACGACGCGCGTGCACACGCGCGCATTCCCCCTTTCCCTGCCGGGCGGCTATACACGCTGTAAAAGAAACGACGACGATAGGTACTTGATAAAATTTCTCTTCCGGCACAAGGCACAAGTACAAGCAGGCGCGTTAAAGGCAGGGCCACGCGCGTATACCGTTGCGATCGCATTACGCTGTCGCACGGTTGAATTCGCCGGCGAGCAAACGCCCCCTTAAAAAATATTCGCCAGCCTTTCGAGTATTGTTCGTACACGGTTCGCGAATTAACGGTAGTTTATGCTGCTACCTGAATCCCAACAGAGACAGAGGACCACGTTCGCGCGCGAAACTTTATCGAAATGGAACGGATATTTACCATTCTCTTGGTCTCGTTCTCTCGTGCCTCGCTACCGATCCAACGACAGCGTCCCGCCTTCGGAGATTAAAACTTCAGCGCGCGAAAGTATCTTAAAATTCGATTCGTCGAACAAGCGGCACATTTTTAACCCTCGCGGTTTAACGTAATACAGATGTTATCGCTATTGCGTCTTACGAAGGCACGTATATGCGAGTTGCGTTAGTTTACGGGTTCGATAGTGCATGGATATCGTACACGTGCGTTTTCCATGGAGAAAAAAAAAAAAAAAAAAAAAAAAAGAAAAAACGAGGACTTTGAGTTTCACAGGAGTCGAGGTCAAAATAATTTCAGTCAATAACTACGTATTGCGTATCCGATCGTGTTAATCGTGGCGTAATCCGCGTCTCGGGAAAAATTCAATAACGCTTTTAATTCAGTTTGCAAGAATAACGGCGGTTATGATTCGCATCGATCCGACAATTAGTACGATATTACCGATGGTACTTGTACACATACGTGGATGCGTACTTGGCGAGGGGTCCGTCTATCACGGAGTCACGATGACCAAACGACAAAAGCCAGGGTCGCGTACAGCGATACGATACGAATGCAAGATGAAATTCGTTATCGAGGAATGCAAACAAGAATTCAGCTGCCATGGGATCGGCAGTTTGGTCAGGGCGGCTGACTTGGAACCACTATCTACGCGTTGGCGTAGCAAGTGGCGGAAGCAAAATGGCCGAGCCGGGTGGCGTTTTATGATTTAACCCACTTCTACGAAGGTCAAAGTCGAAATTAGAAACTCCTACGATCGTTTCCGACTTTCGTTCGTTGTCGTGATCGTCGACCGGTAGAATTCGTGGCGGAGAAAGTGTTTCGTCGACGGAGAAAGGAGCAGAGAACGGAATGGAACGAAAAGAAAGGGAGCAAGGTTGATGGGAGGAGGGATATGCCGTGTCGGAGGTGAAGGAAAGATGAATTTGTTCGTTGGATCGTAAGAAACTCGGCTGAAGGAGCGTGAACGGAGGAGTGTAGGACGTGGTGAGAGGAGGGAGGGATAGAGAGGGCGGCGATAATTTTGTACGCGAACGATGCGGCATCGAAGAGCTGTCGTAGAAGCGGGAGACATCGACGGCCGAAAAAGGGGACCGGTTCCTCGCCTGTTCCTCCACTGTAATCCGCTGTCCGAGGGACGTAATTTCGAGTTTTGTAAAAAAAGTATCTCGTAACGGGTCTTCTTACCTGATCCCCGACTATGATCCCTCGCAAGGAGAAACGTAAATTCGGAGTTTTTAGTCGATCGGTCGGTTCTTCTTCGTTCCCTCTCTAAATGATATCTCGCCTTCTTATTAAATTATTACCTGCGGTGATTATCAAGCTCCCGAGTGTGCCCACCGTCGAAACCTTGGCATCTCGATAGTTTTTATTTTTATACGCGTTTATTTACGACCGAACAACGTACCTACGTATACGTAAATTTACCTTATCTCGTGAAAGATCTCTTAGTATTTGGGAATCGAGTCGGACGTCGATCGAACGTCGATCGAACGTCGATTCCTCGTGACAAGGAAATTCTAATATTGCCCGATGTTGAGAGTAAAAATCTCCTAACGATCTGTCGTGTACTCCGAGTGTACCTTTTCGTTTCAATTCGTTTCGATGAATTGCCTTTAAATGCAACTACATTGACCTCGTAATATCAACAGCTAAATAAACCACGCGATACCTAACGAGGGTTAATACGTTTAACTTTACGTAATATAAAAAGCTTAGCACAGCTGCTCCGAACTCTGTCTATAACTGTATTTCAATTATTCGCTTCTCCCTATTTACAGCCGAAATTCCGAGTAAAAGTCAATTGCACGGCAGCGCTTCGACCAAATCGATCAAACGGTCGCGCTATTCGATCACGGATAACGATTGCCTGACAGATTCTCCGTCGCACGGCCCAAGCTCGAATCGTCGATCCAGCTCCGGAACCTTTGGCCATCGTTTTTCAACAAAGCATCGACTTATCCCACCATCGACAGTACGTCTCTCCCTGCCTCCATGACAAAAGCTCGAAAAACTCGCTTAGTCGTTTTCAAAGTCTTTTCGCTCTTAAATTGCACGACGTCGTTAAATTTTACTCTGAAACGCAACGTTTTCCAATTCTTGACTCGTTCGGCTTTTACGTTTCTAACTACGTTTTATCGTCGCTGATCTTCGGATAGCGACGCGAAAAATATTTACCTACGAGAAGGTAATCGATCGACCTAATCTGATCGGGGGAAACGTAACGTAACGCAAGGGAAAGATCGATTCGGTCGTTGTTTGCGAGCGGCGTAATCGACGCGATGAAAATGCAATCCCATCGGTGCGCGCAACGCCACGTCGGTATCGAGAGCGCCTCCAGCTGAAATCAGCACGAATGGCCGCCGCTTATCTGCAGTTTATTTTTACGCTTTTTTTTTTATCTTATCCCAACTAATATTTCTCCTGGTTGTGTTTGAGGATGATTGATAAAGACGGGAGCTGTTACACTGGCGAGCTGCCCGATGCGCGCGACGCAACGATCGAGCGTCCAAGAGCGGTGGTTCGTGGTTCCGAGGCGAAGCGAAGCTGCGAGCGTGTATGGCCCTAGCGTTGGCCAACGATCTATAAATATTCCCATGTTCGATACAATCGGCTCGCTAAACAAGATAAAAAAGGTGAACGGGAAGGCATGGAAGATTTTCTGTTTCAGTTTTTCTTATTCTCATTCGCATGGACGAGAAATCGCGCATCCACGTTCTCTCTCTCTCTCTCTCTCTCTCTCTCTCTCTCTCTCTCTCTCTCGCTCTCGCTCTCGCTCTGCTCGTTGAACGACGATTTTGTTACGCGGATTTTGTTGAATTTATAGGAAATCTGAAAGTGCAAAGTTGCACGGAATTCATAGAATATGTAAAATATATGAAATATCCAAAGAACGGTGCTTTCTATAACGCTTGGTAGGTAAAACATTCTCTACTTAATTAAACAAAATTATATTCTCGAGAATATGGATCTGCGGAAAAGTCCGCCGTCTGACGATGATGAAAAAATGACTGAAAAAATGTAATATGCGTGGCGGCGGAGCATCGCGTATCTAGATCGTGAACAATTTTCGCTCGACGAAAGATTTCAATTCTGTACAATACTAAAAGCGTTTCCTTGTACGTTCGATGTTTAATCAACGACGATCTAACGATTCTGTTTCGTTCGATTAGTAAAAGAACAGCGAATTGCGCGATACGCTATACGGTATAGATGGTAAAAAACGTGGCGCGCCGAGCACGACGAAAACTCGGGAGACGCTAAACGGTGTGGAAGAAATTCGAGAGGATAGAGCCATATACGCAGGTACCAGCGATCAAAACGGACCCTTTTACACCCCTGCGGTTCCAGATCTTTCGATTCGTAGCCGTCTCTCCATTTATTTCCCCTACCGGTAACATTCAACGACAAACGTTTCGTAGTGTCTGTCGACCACGATTTCCACCATGCGTATAAATAACTACGCTGGGGTACGCGTGTATATCGTATATCGTATATTCAGAGGGGTGCAGGTTGTTCGGGTAAACAGGTGTCGCGTGAAACCGGTAGATGACGATTTCGAGGATTGCGTACAAATTGTACAGGTGAAGTGGCACGATTTCGTCTGACGTGATTTCAATTTGAAATAATATCTTTTTTCGCCGTTTCCAAGAGATTGATAAAGATATCTCGTTACCTTCGTTGATCCTCGTTGTATCGTTTATATTATCGTTGTTCGTAGTTTAACTTTTTCAGACAGTGCTACTCGCTGGTACATACTATCTTCCGTACTATTTTTACTTTGCATCGTTACGTTTCTACGTTTGTGGAACACGTTCAACTAAAAACGTTCAACTAAAAACGTTCAACTAAAAACGTTCAACTCGATCGAGCAAACGTTGAAACATAGTCGCTAATAATACGATACGTTGACAACGAATGATCGCATGAAAATGAGCTTATTCTCGGTTCGTGGATCATTCGTCCAAATCGTATTACGTACATATTCGTCGTTTGTTTTGTAATTCGCGTGCTTTCTCAGACGCTGCGTCTTAAAAATGCGCTTGGGCAAGATTATGGGAAATTAATGGCTCGTAATAACGGGCACTACTACGAAAGGTAAACAGGAGCGTTACAATTATAAAGGAATACCGATCGGCGTACGTACGTCTGCAGTTATTTTAAAGCGAGGCCAACCTCTTTACATTCGCGACGTTAGCAGCGATACTGAGAAACCGTTGCGATATTATTTGAACAGAAGCGAAAACGGTGGGCGAGATGCACGATGGATAGACGGATAGAAGCAGAGGAAGAAAGATTCTCGAGTTTCACGATCTCGACGATCGAAAGACGCTTCACCCCTACGATCCTGCGACTCTTGGCTCGTCTGGCCTTGCCAACCCCGTGGCGACGGCATTCGTATATTTTATAACGCAGGTCGCTTTTACCCCCGGGATAAATAAACACACAGGCACGGTTGTATAATGGAGGAACAGGTCGAGAACACAGGTGTCTGGAAGGGGCCAGAAAGGCCACGGATGGATGTTACGTGCGTCATCGTTGATGCGTGTATGCCTTGAAAATGGGACTTCTGGTGTCCGACCCCCTACACGACTCTCCTTTTTCAAGGGATCCGACAACCGTGAACAGAGGCTAGACGTATGTATGCGCCTGTATCTCCTATCTCCTTTCTCGTCCAAGTTTCCCCTTCTGTACCGTTTCTTTTTCTTTTCCTTTTCCTTTCTCGTTTTCAATTCCTTCTACACCGCCGCACCCCCATCCACCGGGCCCGAAATGGCGCAGGTGCTGCCTCCTATAAAATCCTACTAAGGTCGGCACGCAGTGGCGTGGGTATTTTCGAGCGGAACTAATTTCCTTCGTAGAAGACTAGGAGATCAAGGCCGATGTATAGATAGAGTCGCCTAATATATAATCGGTCTAATTAAATCGCCATCGCTTCTCAAACGGTAATTTTCTTAAACCACGTTGTCGAGTGATTCGTTCCGATCCGTGTTCCGCGACGTACCGTGTATCCGTGTTCCACGGGCAGATCTATTGGTCGAAAGTGGTCCTCGAATTTACATACCGCGGCCAGGGCCTTGACGGAGCAGAGGAACATTAGGACGGTGCGCGTCGATCAGGATTCCACGCCCATGCCTCAACGTCTCGTAGTCGAACGAACGTCTTTAGGGATGCGACGCACATGTATAGCGGCACGCCACACGTTTGGAAAAGTATTGACCAAATCTGGTCGTGTTCGCGGCTCAGCTTTTCATCTCCGTCGGATTTTTGAAATTCAGATCCGACGAATACGCAAGGCCTACGTAAGGCCTATTCGTAAGATCGTAGAACATTCTGTAAAAAAATCGATTCACCGATGTCCGTATACCGGAATGATGGAAGAAACAAAGATCGATATAAAGAAAGGAGGAAGGATTTGGCGCGGACGTGGATCGACGCGGTGGCTTTCAAAAGATTCCAAGGCTGGGGCGTCTTTCCCACGACCACAACGAACCCCGAGCGACCGTTGAAGGAGCTGCAACGTCTACGGGGGTGTGGGCAAGTCTGTTTTCACATGTGGCTCGCGAAAAAAAGGCCGTCGGAAGGCCGTTATGGGGTCAGGCGGGTCGACGCGCCGGCTGACTTATGGTACTCTTGCGTATGCCTGTGGTCTTTGTCTCTCCAGGTCAGTTTTTCTTACAACTTGAAAACGGATTCCATGGAAAAGGACTCCGTCTGCGGTGTAAACGAGCCATTACCATCTACGGTGTAGGTATGCACCTAACGAGGGCTTGATCCGAGAGAAAAAAGAACAACGACGCTTTTGTCGTGAAAGATATCGATTACGAAAGCGACGTTTCTGTCGAATATTTCGTCTCGATGCGAAACAACGATTTCGATATTAAACGCACGACCGCTAAACGTACAAGCTAGAATTTCCGAAACACCGGTGGAAAGGTGGTCGCGAGGTGGAAGAAATCGAGTTAAATCCCAGTTAGCGTGTATTTGACGCGGCGCGTTGCTTCGACGTTGCGCGTTCAAATAGCGATCGATTATAAAATTATCGGTCTTTCCTTTCTTGTTGGTTCGATGAAACGCAAGTGGCACAGCGTAACTGCTGTTACGATTCACGGACGAAACGCGCCGATGGTAATTGCGATCGAGCGATCGATCCGGCAACAGATAATACCACGTTCACCGTGCTATTCGATAAAGATCTCGTTAAAGGAGCGTGAAATTAGCGGTGAAACGAGCGAGATCGTCGTGGTCGTCGTGTCGTTGGCAGATGTCTAGACCTGCGTAATCATAATCGAGCCGCAGGATTTTAAGCCGTGTTCGCTGTTTCCTTGTTACGGGGAACGCGCGGACGCTTTATCAATGCGAGAAAGTGATTCGTGGTCGATACCGCGAGACGACGACGACACGTATCGGTTCTTAGCGAAATTGAATTACACGATCGGGGCAAGTTGGCGGATTAACACCGGCCATTCTCTTCTTTTGTTCTCTCGTTTTTTAAAACGTGTCTTCGGGATCGGCAAGGTCGGTCAAAAATTACGCGTGTTTGTTCGTTTAACGTCGACGCGATCTTATCATTATCTTTATAAGCGTTTCAATTTCTTGATCAAATAGCGTAGCAACAAGAAAACGTGGCTCGAACGATTGGGGACGTAAAACAGGCTTCCGCGCTTCTGCCCAACCCGTTTTTGCCTGGAGAACTCAATTTCTGTTTTAATTATACAGGGTTGTCGCGATATTTTGACAAGCGTTAGTTTCGCATGCTTTTAACGAGGTATTTGCTCTGTGCGATATGCGTAGGAAGCTCTACGATCGCGGAACAGAGCGACGCAAAGAAGAGGAAAAGAAAGAGCAAGCTGATATTTCGAAGCGACAAAAACTATTGGCATAGAATGCATTATTCATAAGCAATTTGCGACAAATTATTCGATTCTCGCGTAAATCGTCGGTGTGTAATTCGTAGCGGACGGTGGTTTTCTGCCAGGAACGTAGTTCTTCCTCCCGCAAATCGCATCGAGAGGCGTGACAAGCGCCAAACATTTCTTCCGCAATTTCCTGGTATCGGCAAATCGCGCGTCGCGCGGCCTGCTCGCCGCTAATGAAACCAGACTTACGTAATCTAGAATAATCTAGCAGCTCGGGGTATTAATTACCGGTGTGTGATTTTCTACCATCACCAGTGGCAATTTTCATCAGGCGGCTCTGTATTTTCTTTCCGCCCCACCAGTTTATCGTTTCTCCTCTATTCTTTCTATCCTTAGCGACACGCGCGTTGCTTTCTTCTCGCCAAAGTTCCGCCGACCCTCTTCGTTGATTTATCGCGATTTATTTCGGCTGGAAAAGTTACGCGGTTCTTCTAGTAGACCGAAGAATTAGCGGTCGGTCGTGCGTAAAAATTTTCGTATACAGCCTACTCTCCCTACTTAACTCTTCGATATATCCGCATATACGCATATTATGTATCGTTGAAAATAGATACGTAACAACGTTAGATTCTTTTTCATCGCGACGAACTTTTCTTTTCTTAACAAAAAACGAAACAAGTTCTACCGCGATTGTTTTACGCAACTAAAATTCGATCGCAAAGAAGGAAAAATCGACCGAGTAACAACAACGTGAATGCAGAACGTGTTTTCGTGCCGGCAATGCGTCGTCACCTTGTTTCGCATTATTCCACATTTCCTCGTTTAACCTAAATACGAAGCGTATAAGTAGTATCGTATAAAATCGTCGATGTTTTGTTTTTCTACTCCAAATTCGACGTGCGTATTTGACTTTTTAAGCAGCGAAAGTCCGACCGGTGATTCTCTGACCCCTCATCAAGAAACTGCTTTTAAAGAGTGCCACCACGCCACGCCACGCCACGCCACGCCATGCCACGCCACGCTACGCCAGTCTACGCCACGCCACGCCACGCCACGCCACGCCACGCCATGCCATGCCACGCAATCCCGTGCTACGCCGATACGGTCGCCAGGAATAATTTTATTGTAATCCGATGCCTGGTGGCCAGTGGCGTAAGGCGTAACGCGATGTACGCTTTCGTCGCAGCCTTTAAAATCGTACAATTTCACCGTGGCGAGCGTTTTCGAAACGTGACGATCAGCAAATAGCTTTGGCGGAAGCTCGTTTTCAACGATTTTTACAGCTGCTTAAAATTCGGAGTTTGAAATTAACGACGAGTCTCACTTTTCTTAGGTATATCCTCGCGTACATTTCCAACGTCGAGACGCTAAATTTTATAATATTCGTATACCACTAGTCCATTAGAGAATCATTGTGTCGCGAAATATCTCGTTTTTAACTGAACTCTCTTTGCTCGCGAAGAGCGAAAGTTACGCAAAATTCTAATTCTCTCTTATCTCGACTCTTTCTACCGTTTCGTTGTCTTTCAGCCGAACAAAATACTGTACTTATTGGCCTGCTATTTAACCGTTACGACGAGTAATAATTTTCGCTAACCTTAGTTCCGAATGCAAACGGATAAAAGATAAATACGCTTCGTAAAGCGGAGGAAAAGTCGTTTTCGTTTCGAAGATCGTCGTCGATACTAAAGCGAAAGTCGGACAAGAAATAAGTCAGAACTTTCGAGAAGCGTTTCTTGGTGGCCCATGTGCCCTAGCGCATTAGCGTAAACAGATTACCTCGAAAGGAAGTACGTATACACATATATGATCGCTCGAGTATCGGCAGCAGGGGCCTGTAGACGGACGAGACTGCGGGAACCCCGCTAAAAGCGTCGTTTGTCAACGGAGCTATGGAATAGTACGCTGGAAAATAGTTTGACACGCTACCGGAGACTATCCGAGAGAAGAGGCAGTCAAGAGGAAAACGATCGGTCGTCCCGTAGGATTTCTAGGCTTAGGATTTCCGCGATATAAGAACAAAGCTCCGTCCTAGACTCGTTCGAGCAGCTTTTTTCGTCGTCGGTGACCAGAAACGTGTGAGTTGACGCGAACGAGAGCGTCGCGTCGGTCCCGACATGCATCGTCGACCACAACGTCCACCATAAAGGATCTAACCTTCCTCGAGGATCCCGTGTGACGCTCTCACTTGGAATCTGGTACAAAGTACCTGAGCCTACGTAAGCTTGTACGTTGTACGTAAGTTTCGTCGCGTATACAGTAACATTTTCTTCCTTGGTTCAATGAAAAAGTTTCTTGCGCGAACGCTATATGCTCCTAAAGTGCTAAATCTTTTTCCTTCTTATCATCCTGTGCGAATATCAACCAACTTTCCGTACAGTTTTACCAACGGATGACAAACACGTTTCGCACGAGCCTCTAATTACACGAAAGGACATGACTTCATCGTAGCATAAATGCCTGTTGCTGCCGTTATTCGTAAGACCTTTAATCCGCCTCTGCGGCACGTAACAGAAACTAATACATGTAATATGTACTGTAACAGTGTCACGACGAAGGCGCAAACGCGGACATAAAATCTGCAGGCTGGAAGACGCGAGCGTGCGTAAACGTACGCTCGCGTTACTGCAACCGAGCCACGATAAAATCATAAAGCCCCGAGGAGAACGATTTACGTTAAGAGGGATCGCTATTTCGCCGCGCGTCATTAAATAAAACGACGCGATTAGCGTCTCTTTGGAGTTTAGGTCAATGTTGCCTCGTTGGAACTTTCTATCCATCTTTCTTCTTTCCTTTCGAACGTACGTACCGCGATTCGAATCAGTGATCGATACGGCGAACAATTCGTCGATTATACCGGGACCAGCAATCACGACGCAATAATAAAACAAGCAACCGAACGAGTTTCCTAACCGTGTGTAGACGTCGTCGATATATTTGGAAGACGTTACAACGTCGTGTGTACGAACATTTGGAATATACACGCGTAAATAGGAATTTCCAAGTCTAGAAGCATCGCTTGAAATTAGTATCGATGGCTTCTGATTCGTTTCTGCTTGCGGAATAACCTGTGACCGCTCCATTTGCTTTCGTCTGGAATTTTCAAAAAATAATTTCAGAATACGGTACGCGTCTAACTTATCGTACTTTCGTAGGAAAGATATTACTATAGATATACAAAAATCCTTTAGTCTTTTAATTTCAAATCAAAATTACTCGTTATCAAATGCTGTCTTTAATAATAGAGCAATTAACTTAGATGTTGCGACAAAGATGATCGCATTCTCTCTTTTTTCCATTGTATTGCTAATTAGTATGATACAAAAGTGATACTTATCGGTATCGTCGTTATTATCGTCGTAAACATATTTAAAGCATATATATAAAGCATATTTTACTCGTTCTGATACGGGTCTAATAGCAAGAAAGTTCGGTTTATTATCGTTTAGGTTCTGTAACGTAGGAAGAGTTCCACGTTGCACAAAGCTGATAACGAAAAGAGGCATACGAAGGCGTAAAGTGCCTTAACCCGTTGTAAAAAAATTAAGATAGCGTTGAACTATTTCTCTCGAGAACATAACGCTTCTTTCTTTATCCGAAGAGCGAAGAGCGATAGATACGGTTTGCTTTAGTTTATAGTAGGTACGTACGTTTCGGTTAGAAAAAAGATCAGATTTATTCCAACTTACTGGCAGCGCGTCTGGTTTCAGTAACGAATGGTTCGAACGAGAATTACCATTGTACAGCTATGTAAGACAATGATAAACCGATTATCGCGCATAATCTAAAATTTCCTTTCTACCGAGTATAATAAGCTTAGGTTTAGAACTTTACGGCAAAGAGAAATTTTATGTCGGCAAATTCTGGTCCCAGCTATTAACGTACAAAGAGATTTAACGACGGTCTTTGTTACTGATATTTCTATTATCCGTTTATTATGGTATTGTTGCCTTCGATCGTACCAGTCAACGAAAGCTTCATAAAGGAAAGACACGCGCGTTTTAGACCATATCTTCTGCGTTAGCATTATCGCGTCATTGCCATCGCCAAAGCTGACGAAACGGTTTGATCACGTTCTCTTCCGCTATTTGACAGTTGTGGCGTACTACCGTCGAGAATTATTGGTTCTTTTCCTCGATGGCGTCGGTTCCTGGTATTTTATTGGAAGGAGCGAACAGGCCGCACAGGGTGCCTGGCGTGCACTTGGTCAAACAACGAGGCCTCTATGGAGGCCCCTCGTTTATTAGCGCTTCTAATTCAGGAGCGGAAGTGGCCGAAAAGCAACGGTGAAAACAGACCTCCCGGATTAAAATAGGTAACCATAACTGCTCGGCTTAAATGCTTTGTATTAATAATTAACACGTTCCGTGGCCAAGCTGCGCCAACCACCATCCCTCTTGCCACAGAAATTCCGAACCCTATTCCGAATTCGATTGTCGCTAATCACGCGAGTATTCGCGCGCTTGGCTTTTCTAGCGAGTCCTTTGGAAGATCGCTGGCGAAATTAGAAAGGAAAAAGATACTCGAAAGGTCCTTTTTCCACAAACGTTTCGTATTTTCCGGCAACGAATACCTCCGAACGCGATGAAACCTTGGTTGCTCGAACGAATCGTGATACACGGTCGACAAAGCGATTTTCAATTTTCAAGTACGAAACGATAGCAACGTTTGCAATTTCCAGTTCTTGTTTGCATCGATGCCAACTGATTCGCGATATGGACAGCGATATTTATAAGCGGTGTAGTTTTGCAGCGACGATAGAAGCGAGTAATTCTGATTTTTCGTCTTTCCTAAGCGTTCACATTTTCTCGAAAGAGCCGTCGCGATTTATCAGCGTCGGAAGTTTACTCACATTTTCTCTCTAGAATCCCGGTAATTCGTTGCATTAGAAAACAACGTTCGTAAAAGCGAAAATTTCATTGCGATGATAAAATTTGTTTCATTTGCCGAAGAATTTTACGTTGCGTGTACTCGTTTCGGAAAGTTTCTGCGATTTATTGCTTTGACGGTGCTTACATCGTCAGATAGTGCGCACTTCTGCCGTCGTGATAGAAGATAACACAAATTTTGTGCAAAATTACAAAATTCGACGCCCTCGTTTGCTCCGTACATCTAGAATTTGGAATATGAACTCGCGATAGCTAAAGTTTAGAGTTTTTTTTCTATGAAAACGTCAATGCTATAAACTAGGATCGGACATTATTTGGATAAACCATTTAAAGAATGATCGTTTATGCATTATGCACCGTGCGCTGATACTCGCGACTCATTGTTCGGGCAGATACGCGTCGTAATCAATGACGGTTATCTCTAACGAATAAATTTAGATCGGACGATACCATTCGGAAAGAAAATAAATTGCAGCGTAAGAGCCGCGAGAATCGTAAATATATTTCGTTTGATTCGGTAGTTTCTCGTGTATCCATTGCATTTTCAAGGATGCGAAAGACTTTATTTAATATCGCATTTATCACGAAGTAGTAGCTGTATACCATTTCAAAATGGTAGAATTGCATCTACGATATTTTTTCATCGCCGAATGGTATGTCGCTGGAAAAATGAAATATCAGAGCATGAAACTAAAGATAGAAATTTGTTTCCTGTCTAATACCACGTCCCATTCAATTTCACATATTAAGTAATTTCAGTTTCCTAACGCGTTCTCGTATTCGTTGTATCGTTTAAATCGTATAATCTTCAAATATAACCAAATACGTCTTTTCCTTGTTATTAACAAAAGTATACAGGATGAAGATAAGTGCAACATTAAGGCTTCGTGCTGTATATGAAGTATGAAGTGGCAGTTATTCGACTCTCCAACGATTAAATAGTGCAACCGTGCGATCTTCTCCCTTATGTATTCTACCTGCGAGCACCGAGCAATAATGCCTTATTATCATCGGATAATGAATCATCAGATTGCGTGTATCAGTCGTACGAAAAAAAGTTGCGCAAAAGGGATATTAAACGAACAGGTAAAAAAGAATGTTTCCAAGTTCGTCGTGTCTAGGAATTATTTATCAAATCTATCAAGCATACTACGTACCTACTTTGTTCCGATAGTTTCAAACGACTTGCGATAACTTTACGATCCTGTTTCCTATGAAACTGAAAGTCGCTACTTTTTGATATTTGTCTAGATGCCTTTGCATTATATTGTTTGTAACGATTAATTTGTTCAAATATGTATTTGAAAAATTATGTATTCTTCTTGGTATATCTGGCTACGAATTTCAAGACCGACAGATCTTCGTTTCAAATTACAAAGGAAATTATTTTTTTTTTTTTTTAATTTTATGCGATAAGTAAATTATTCCTTTTCCATATTCTATGTTAATCGAACTTAATTAAACGTGTTAACGATCGTTATCGTTTCGTCGTCATTATCGTAATTAAATAACTGGTAACAATTAAAGATATTGGCGATCGTTATCACTGTGGACAAAGATCTGAGAGACAGATAAAGGCAATTAGAGGAAAAATAGGTACGTTATAAAATTAGATACCGAAAGGTATGTTCGTGTAAGTAACGTTCTATCGCTTCTGTTTGACTTAAGCGATTGTTATTCGAACCTTTTACTAGCTTCTGTGCATGTATCGATTGTTGAAATCGGTAGGACCGATATTCAACCGTTAACATGGATCTATCGTAGTAAAACTATTGCTTGAAGGTAAAATACACAGTTACGGTTAATCCTACAGAGCTATTTATCGCGTAGTGTGATACGTATGTGGTATTGTAAACGGAGCTTAACATCGTAGAGATAGACCTGCAGTGATAAGTGTCGTCAGTGTGAACGTTATCTCTGGAAAATTCCACGAAAGAGCGCCGAGCTGCGTGACGATTGTGAAAAATGAAAGACATTCCGATAATTACTGGCGTAGTTTTATAAAATTGTACGTCAAGTTACCAAACGTTTCTCATGCAGTCACGCAGATTGATAAAATGCTAATCGATTAATCTCTCTTTCCGTTCCGACACACGGCGTTTCCTGCAAGAAACAATAAGCGAACAAAAACAAATGCATACGATACTATAATCGCTATTGTATTACATGCGTCTATATTCTCGATTATATCGCAAGAATTTTTAGTAGTTTCCGTCTATTGGTTGCTTCCTAATAAGTATTTCTTATTTTTGTATATTTAGTAAATTATCCAAAATGACCATTATCGACAAGCTACAAACATAAATACTTAGTCTACTCGGTTCTTTTTTTTTTTCTCCTTCCTATCTTTGCTGTTCGTGCAAATTTATCTCTAACCTACTTGAAAGGCATTTCCTCTAATAGCGGCTAATAATAAAAACGACCCGACGCAAATATTTGATAATAAGTTTCGTAGAATCGATAGTTGCCTTAAAGATTGCTTTTTTAAGAAAGTTTGTATCGTAAAATTTATATCTTTACCGTGGGAATCCTATATCGATTTTCAACTAAAATATTGTTACGTCTTTGACGTTTGACATTTCTGTACCGTCGTTAACTCTGCTTTTCACGAGTACAGTCATCGGTAATAAAGAATGTAAAACATACGAGATGTATATGCGTAAAGTAAATAGTAGGCGATTAAAATGCGCTAAAGGCAAAACGAATTTCTATCCAGATCCTGCTTTATTATCGATGTTATGCAAAGATATGCATTTACATAAACGCCGTCGGGTTTTAATCGTCGGGCCGCATAATTCTATTACACGTTTGTGTATTATTTGTATTTGACTTTATTCGATTAACGGCAACTACATACCGTATTAAAAATGATGAAAATTGAAAAGAAAAAATACCGACTCCTGACGTATAAGGCATGACTTAGATAAGGACTTATACGAGCTGACGATCACGTATCCGGATGATGCAGAAACATAATGCAGAGACTGAACGTGCACTGACGTCAGTGGTTGTCGATTTGATCTAGGTGAAATCGATTTCGCTACCAAGGACGAAATTCTACCACTATCGATGTACTTGACGTAAAACGTGATATCGATCGTTAGACGATTTAACAAGGATTTCAAGGATGACCGAGAAATGTGTTTTGCTACGTTATTTCTCAACAACGAATCTGCTTAGTTTTCTGTATTTGGTTGGTTCAACGACATTTCGTATAATTTCAATAACGTTGGCGACCGGACAAACTTTCTCACTTTCGTTATCTTGGTTTCTTTCGCGAGATAAAAACCTGAAAAGTCGCCTAAACGATACCCTCTCTCGCAGTCTTTGTTCTTTTTCCAGCGTCGTTTATCAAAAGCTACGAATTAACGTATCTGGTAATTTCCGAAATATGCGGGCTCTGAATTTTTCGCGCGTCACGTTATTTCTATAGAGCGAAACGAAAGAAAGGACGGAAGAACGGACGGAAGAACGGACGGAAGAACGGACGAGAATGGAAGTAGACGACAAGCTCTAAGCGGTTGCGATCTCGGAGGCGGCAGACTGATACGTTGAGTTACAGGAGGCCAGTATGGTGTGTAGAGAAAGGGAAAGTCAATCGGGTGAAAGTCGCTCGTCTGGATAGTTTTACCTCCGTTTATCCCACGTGTACATGATTCTACACGACGAGACCACGATCTTTCGCCCTCTATTACGCTGCCTTTGCTCTTGTTCGATTTCATTTCCCTTCTTCCCTTGTCGTCTCTGGCTAACCAAGCGTTTCGTCGCTCTGCTTCTGTGGCTAATGTCCGACGTAAGATTTCTCGTTGATAACGAAGCTTATACATTACGAAGCTTATAATATATATATATATCACGTTGAAGATTTGCAAAACCTGTTAAGTATTCGAATTTAGCGCGACATAATTTACAAAATATCGCAGACGAAAGAATATACGCGTAATTTCGTAAATGTATTTTTATAAATTTGCACTTTGTAATAAATGTAACAACGTTGCGTTTAATTATTGTTGCGTGGTTATCGGTATGATCTTTGCTCGTTTAAAGAGAATCAAGTTAAACGAACTTGACCGAACCCACGATGACCTATTCGACTTAGCATTCAATAAAATATCATTCCAACGTACAATAATAACGATAAAAGAGATAACAGCTCGAATCGATCATACTTTGCTTTTCCATGTCGTTTCGAGCAATATGCTAAACCAAAGTCTGTCTATAACTAACGAAACTGACTCATCCGAACGTCTGGAACTTGGAGTACCCTGTTGAATTACGAATCGCGAAATTCTTTAGCAGAAATATTACGATCCTAGGCATTTGCCAACTTGTGTGCTACTTTAATCGTTTAAAATACAAAATTAGCATGGAGATACTTTGATCTATGCGTTTTCATTTACTACGATGAGAAAATGTTGTTTTAAAGTAGATTAACTTTGCTCCTAAATATTTATTCGAACGATCAACAGGCTTAGAGATAATCGTGCGGAAAGCTTAGGCAGAGGTAATTTATGCCCGCGTAAGACCGTATTTTGACTGTACGGTTGAGAATTTAAATTAATACCCGAGTAAGACCGGCAAACGATGATCGAACGAGACGGCGGTTAGCCTAAGTGACGTAAGTTACGTTAACCGAAAAAAGATGTCGAAGAACGACAGATTGGTAACGCTGGTTTGGTGGTAATGGTTTTGGTAAATTTATACGTTTCTTTTACCGCGAAGTTCACTAATAGTATACAAGATTTTACGAGTAGAAAAATGTTTTACGGTCTTACGCAATAGAAATTTATCGCTTGTTTGAAATTAACATGACACGTGAAAGTGGTGATCGACGTGGCGCCAGTCGTTAAAAATGTGACAGAACGAGAAAGTGATTCTTCGTAATAAGTGTGCGTTTGTCGCGGCCATTAATCGATGTAGAAAATTGCTTGCGGAATCGAATTAAGCTGACGATATATAAAAATATCGTTCGTGAAAGCGTAATTTATACGGCGGAGGCGGGGAAGAGATTCGAATTGTTTTGTAAAACTAACATAAAATAGAAGGAAGGCGAATGAAAAAAAGTTGTTCGGTCTCTACTAGACGAGAAACAAAATAAAACTATAGCCATTATTTCGTCGTCCTTGTCTTTGTCGATAGCAACGAGGCAACGATAAGAGAAACAAGATGCGATTAGTCGAAGAATTCGTCTATCGAGGTTTTGATCTGTAGATTTCAATTTCAATGCGTGCAACTTTAACCTCAGAGCAGCGTCATAAACCCATTTCCCCTTCCATCGCTCAAACCACACGCTACCGATAAGAATCGGAGGCAATCGGTACGTCTACATCGACACGTATCCGTGTGCATAACGCGCTAAGCACCGCATCCTTGCTTCACGTTGGAACGTTTCAAGGAAATCGTGCATCATGCTGTACCCTGAAACTCATATCTAGTTGTGCAATTTTTTCTCACATACTCACGATCTATCGTAACTTTACACGTTCAGCGACGAACAGAAGCTCGCCTGCGACTGAAAGCTTCGAATATCCCACCGACGTGGCCTGTTCAAAAAATTCAATTTCTCAAATGCCCTCTTACTCGTTAACGTTCCTTGGCGTAAACCCTGCGACGAATAAGACACGCGCAAAGGAAAATCATAGAAGAAACGCCAGCGAAAGAGAAATTCTAATCGCAGTTGCAGAGCAGCCAACTGCATGGAAATAATCGCGATGTTTCGCGTTGCGGCCTGGTGGATACCTCGTTGTGGAAAAAGTGGGATCGCTAGCGAGATAAGCTCGGCGGGATGGCCGACGTGCGCGATTTCGAGGGGTCAGTTTTCGCATCGGCGGTAAAGAAGGCAAGCGGATAACAAGTTTTTCGCACGGGGGACTACCGTGGGGCTGCGTTACGCGAGCTAACTCTTCTCTCCGTCCAGTTTGCTGAGCGCGGCGTGCATTTACCCGTATCGTTGCGCGACTACTTACCTGGCTGGCTGGCTGGCTGGCTGGCTGGCTGGCTGGCTGGCTGGCTGGCCGGCCGGCCGGCCGCATGTCGCTGCCTTGGCCTTTAACGATTCCTGGAACGATCTCCCAGCTCCGATTTCTATCGATTCGATGCCGATCTCCGCGACACGCGCGCGCCGCTATCTACCGGCCTTTCTCTCTCCTCCTTTTCTTTTCTTCTCTATCGCGAATTTCAACGCTCTCCACCCATCCCGCCTGCACCTTTGGATAACTCGTTTCCGTCGTTTGTAAACAATGCCGAGCCGGATGATCGGACTTGACCAATGGCAAACGAAATCTCGACGGATCTTCGATCAGATGCGATTTATGTTACATTGTGGCGGCGGTGAAAATGAGCTAGCGTACAACGTGTCGGTAAATTGGAAACGAGATCGGCGCACGCTGCGACAGAGATATGCCTATGCCGCGTCTGTTATCGTGCATCCAGTTGGATACGTGAAAAAAGTACGCTTTGGTATAACCTCTGCTGTATCTTCGTATTTAAAGGGGGTCGACGATCGTCAGAATCTCTATCCCTACTTTTCCATAGAATCTGCCTATTTCTTTCAATTGACTGTTAAGTCATACAGTCTAGTAGACGGTCAACCGTAGAGTGTAAAAAAACATTTTGTTTGCGACGCGAGTAATTGTTTTTCTATCGACCAATTCAAACATGGCTGACCACGCAACGCAATACCGCGTGTGTCGATCGTCTCACGACCAACATCCATGCAACCTGGATAAGGCGTTCTTACATCCGTCATATTTGATCGATCTTGTATGCTCCGACTATCGCTTATCTCGCTCTTCTTCTTCTCGGAAGACCAAGCAATAGCAAGCACGCCATGGAACAACGGAATGGAACAAAGTTACCACAAAGATGGTGAAAAGTCGTCGAAAGGAACGATGCGTACATCGATCGAGAACGATACGCGTAAAGGAGAAAACACGTGTTTCGGTTTGGTCTAAAAGTGTAAAGTAAAAACGGAACGGACTTTCCGTTCAATTCGATATATTTAAATTGCATTTTCTTCGGCCGAACGATACTCTCGTACGATTCTACGGCACTACGATTAATTAGACCGTACAGGTACGACATAGGAGAAAAAATTACTAATAATACTTTCACTTTAGATGCCTGACGATTTACGCAATCTTACCCGCAAGTAAAACATCGTTTTCTTTGAAACGGTCGCGTTCGATCTTAAACGAGACAAACGAGAATAGAATCGCGTGCAAGCAACTACTTTTATTAGTGTCTGATTAGTATTTCGTCACCTGCTTTTTCACTTTGTTCGTCTTTTTTCTGGTATTTCTATGCTGTGGAATGGAAGTTTCGAAAATATCTCAAACACATTGGAAACGCGCATTTAAAACTTTGATCTTTTTCGTAGTACGTAATTACGTACGTAAGCCCGTAATATCATTTTATTACGTATTTGCAATGATTACGTGCAATTATCTAAACGAGTTAATAGATTTTAGAAAGTCGGAAAGAGAAAATTATGTGAAAAATTGAAAATATCGCTAATAGCGAGGAAAGTTAATTTATTGTGAAACGAAGATTGCTATTCGAGAAACAGATTGAATTATCTTTATTTACCTGGTCTGTGTCACAGAAGAACAACTTCCATAACGAGAGAAAGGAACACGAAAGAAAGAAACTTCTCGTTGCCAGTAAAAGGAAAAAGAGGAAAGGAAGAAAAGAGAGAAAAGAAAGAAAAAAGAGAAGAGAAGAGAAAATATAGGAGCAAGCAAGACGAGTACGATTAAATTTCATGCAACAGCGAGCCGATCAAGATGCTATCTTTTAGAAGCAACTACGTACATATAATTTTTAGATTAAGAAAGCGAATTCATCATCCGCCACATTCAGATCGATGCATTTCTCGAGCAGAGAAGAGACGAGCCAACTTCTACCGAATAGGTGTGAAATTTGCATGGCAAGAGTTTCAGCCACTTTCCTCCATTAGCCGTTGTAAATAAAAGCGATTCGATCTGGGGACCGCGCGGAACAAGAAACGAGCAACTGGAACAAAATCCATCGTCGAAAGTTTCGAAAGTGTACGTGAAGACGTCGCGCTCGATGGGCGAACGAGAGAAAGAGCTAGAGGAGTGACAAAGAGGAAGAGAGACGTCTCGTTACCGCGATTAAAGACAGGATACGGTAACAAAAGCGAGGCAGGAAGAAAAGGAAAAGTTAGCCAAGTGTCCAGCAGATGTACATACGTTCCGTACGTACGTGTTATTATTGGAGTGCACGAGGGAAGACACGGGTGTACACGTGTTAAACGGAACCCTGTGCATGGTCGGTCGGTCGACCTTTCTTTCGCAGGCCCGCGTCCTTCGTCTTTTTAGTGGACGGTGAATATTGCGCAAACAAATCGTGTACATCGGTTCGAGTATCGTTAACGATGAAGAGATACGCGGTTTTCTCTGGCGACGCGACGCGACGCGATGCGACGCGATGCGATGCGATTTTTGTCTCTGCTGCAGCTACCGGAGGGTGAAAACGAAACATCGCCCTCTTCGGTTCTGAGAACTTCAACGAGAAGCTCGAGAGGATCACGACCAAGGTTAATGCGCTCTGGTGAAACGCTGCGCGATCAATGGAATTTCCTAATCGACTAAACTTTCCATATATACGTATAATCTTTATTCGTTTCTTGAAACGTTACGATAACATAAACGGTTTTAATTACGATATCGTATATTACGAAATCTGGAAATATCTTATATCCGATAATAAGAAAAAAATAGGTATTCGGTAGATTCGAAGATAATTATCGATTCGAGCACCATTGTTCAACATGCTGGCTGATAACCGCGTCCCTTTCGTAGGAGAACGATCGAAAGAAGAGGAAGAGCAGGAGGTGGAGGATTCTTGAGACGAGAATGTGCCGGCTAATAAGAAAATGCCATGCTGAAAATGTCACACGCTGAGCAGCGTGACGTCACGCTACAACTCGTTTCTGCTCGTTTTTACGCTTCTGTTGTGTCGTCGAAACATTATCTTAGAAGCGAGAGTTTCAAACGAAAACGAATCCAAAACTGTTTAGCAGTGTTATTTTCTTAAATATCGCTCAGAGAGATCGCTTTTACCATATGTTTGAAAATCAAGCGATCTACTTGGCTTATATTAAACTATACTTGCGCTACATCAATCGTGCGTCTTTGCGTTGTGTTAGAACTCGACGAGTATCGTGAAAGTATCAATTGGAATAAAATCACGGCACAATCGGATACAATCAGAACGAAAAGATAATAGGAAACACAGTGCGGTTTCGAACAATCTTTCCGACATTCGTATTTTGCTAATGTAATTTTCGTGTCCTTGCGTTGTCATCGTAACCCCGTTACCTTTGTCTCGTTACAGTCCGTTACAGATTACCGAACGTATATCTGTCCATCGCCATAATTATCGGCGTTTCTAATTTTTCAATTCTCCGACTAAATGAGAGCAACGTTACTTTAAACAAACTTGAGTATATTTTGTCAAATACTTCTGTAAAAACTAAAATTAAAGGAAGTTCGGTATATCAAGATTATTCGAGCGTTCAAATCTTCGGATAAATCAGCGTTTAGCGATAGATGGTTATAAATTAATATCTAATTTGTTATATTCAATAATATAACTTTTCATGTGCGAAAAATGCTGTTGAAAAATCTCTTATGTAAAGATTCCAAAGCTTAGCCTTAGAGAAGTCTTAGTTGTCGCTTGTTCGATGATTATAATAATACGCTATCTCCTCTCTCGATTAACTTTCAGGCAAGCAGCAACCGATTTTTACAAAACTGCTCGCAGCTGTAACGCCGACGTATCGGTCGAAGAAGGAAGTGACATTTTGCAAAGGGAAAGCCGGAAGTTCCGACATGAGGTCGTTCGAGTAGGAAGCGAGGTTATCGCTATAATTTTATAGACACTCAATGTCAAGTACTATGAAAAGATTGAGCATGACTCACGAACATTTGTAAAGAATGTCTAGTAGGTCACAACCTTTTCGGATTAAAAAGTTTGTCGAGTGTTGCACGTTAATCGTTTATCTTTACAGAAAATTATAAAAATACTCTACTTTATATTCGCACGATAACTCGCCATTTATATCCGAATAACGTAATTGCAAAAATCTTGTCTACGGTGCACATAATTTTTTCCTTATATTTTGTAATCTGTCTTTGGGATCTACGAATCGATCGACTCACCACTTATCGGAAAGGAAAACCGAATAAGATATTATCGTGTTAAACTTTTATAACTCACGTTACTATTGATTAGAATCTTAATGAAACAATAACGGGATACTAATGTTTGTGCTAAATTAAATGGCAGTACGATGGAACAATGAATACCCCAAGCATAGTAAAGGATAAAGGAAACAATTAACGGTCGAGTACCTGAGTTCTTTACCTATACCAACTTGAGGTTATTAATCGGCAATTATCGATGAGTTATTAAATACAAAAAAGCCCGTTTAAGTAGTAGAGTATGTAATAACGCGATTCGTACAACGAATAGATTAATATGCTAGCGTAAAACTGATTTTTCATATAAATCAGTAAAATCTACATACACCGGTGTATTTATTAGCTTGAAGGTAAAAAGTAAAAACTAGCACACTGATCTTCTACTGAATTTTATTTCATCGTTCCTGTATATCGTTTGGATCTTTCCAGATAACTCGGCGAAAATTCTTCGTTTGTATCGGAAAGTAATCGCTTTTCCATTTATTGTTCGATTTGAAAATCTCTTGTACGATCGATTAATCTCTCGATGGATTTTATCTTTCGCTTATCTTCTTAATAGTCGTTTTAAGATTTTCGATTCGAAATATTTTTCGAGCAACAGAACGCTGAAATTATCATATTCATCTATAATCTGTATCATTTCCCAAAATAAAACCATGGCATTCGCTCAATTTGTTTAAGAATTCAGCAAGATCGATCGATACGATCGGTGTCGCTAGTTAACCAGTGTCATAAAAATCATTGTATCTTTTATCTGATTACGGTCATCATGTTGTAATCAACATCGTTCGATAGCGGCTTGGAAGTCAGGCTCTGTCCAATTAGAGGATGTCACGGTTTTTCCCATGACATACGGGCCGATGAGGGTCTCTTCGCGATAGAACCCTAATAGGGAGAAGGAGGGTTAATGCTTTCAACCCCAAACAGATTCTCATGGAGTTATATATAACGACTAATGGGAGTCAGTTTTCGTTATGGTGGCCTAGCTATACGTAGGTATAGATATCAGTTTGGAATATGCGGGCTCTTTGTAGGCCATACGTGTTCTATACGAACGAATTCAAATCTCCATTTCCATTACAAATGACAGCGCGCGCTACGTCCACTTGCAAATGAAATTCAAAATCTTATCGTGTTTATTTTTCATTGACAATGTTTCTTTCTTTAAGGTTTTCTTCGAATCCGTACATCTGTATCTTATATCGTTATCTAGCTCTTTTTTTTTTACTGAAATCTTAAATAGAATTTACTTTAAAAATAAGACGATATTAAAATAGAATATTTCACATCTCGATCTTATCCAAACTTTTAAAATTTGTTTACTCGTTAGGTACATGCAATAATATTTAACGTTTCATTTTTGCCGGTAATAAATTTTTACTAAAAGTGTTGTACAGATAAGGATGAATAGTCGAAACGAATTCAACATATAGTACAAAATAACAGTAGGTAACGTAAGGCCTACACAATTTTTAATAGACAATTTTTTTTATTACTCCATATATTTTATTGCGATGTATCTCGAACTTTAACGTTAATACCTCTGACTTTATGTCGCGAAAACTGCAACTGTTCATAAAAGATTGAGTAAAAAACGTTTCATCTATAGGATGTCTGCGAAAGCGACAACAACGAATTGCGATGTCGTTCTCATCGATGTTTGTATATCGTGACTTCTTGTTTCGATCCATCGTTCATTATCGTTTCCGATTTTTGTAGAACCTATACGTTACTTGTTTGAACGAGTCCGAAGTTTTCAATGTTTGAAATTTCACGAAAGGACCTTTTTTTGTATTAACGTAAATCGGCGTATCGCGTTATTACATCATTTACCACGCATTCAAATTGGTGTACGTATAATCGAATGCTAACAATACGTGGACAGTGGTTATTTACAATCTACGACTTACATCGTGCATGAATAGGAGCTCGATTTCATTCATGCGACTCTTCTAGGTATTCTATCGCGCAGCTACATTCGAACTATCCTATCACACCGCATTGAATACCGCGAGTGCAATAATTACGCGGCCTTTAGGATGTCAACGTAACGTTTGATTATCTTTTCGCCGTATATAATGTATAACGAAGACCTATGTTTAATAACCATCTTGCATAAATCATCAGTTACATATCTATGCTCGTACACTCTTATCTCTTTTGATTTGTATAAGTTAGTCAAAGCATTTCAATTACATTGCTAAATATGCATTACGAATATTTGACAATCTCTCTATGTTTGAAGGTTTGAAGTTTGACCGATCGTTTGATCGGTTCTTATCGAATTTATTATTTGCGCTATGTTAACAGCGGTCCATAGAATTTCGGCTATCGTTATGATATATTACGTAACTGGATTTTACATTGATCGCAAGGTTTACACGTACGTAATATATCATTACTTTTTACCAGTTTTCAATTGCGAAATGCGTATCAAATCAAGCGGCGATATTTTTTATTCTTTTTAAATATGGGATACCGGGCTGATAGCAGCGTAATAATACGCTCCGATACGTATACATAAAAATATGCTTTAAGCGTAATAAATCTTGTACTTACATTTGTGACGAATCAATTGATAGAAGAGAAACATTTAAATCGCCGTTCGAAATTTATCCTCTAGAATCGAAGATGGTTGTCAGCCCAATCACCGTTATTATTGCAGGATTCCGTATCCGATGTATTCGATCGGAGCATCGTTTTAATCCAGATTCATTGGCAGAAACGTATTTGGGCGGGGAGGGGGGAGGGGGCAGTAAACAGTGCGAGGAACGTTGGTTCTAGAAACAGCCATTCTACTAGGTATCCCGAAACTACCCTAAATTTCTACCAATGAGAAAGAACTCGGAGGGATTCGAATATCGCGGATCAAGGGGTTGTTGATACCGAAGGAGAAAGAGGGAGAGATGTTTGCACGATTGGCCTGAGGAGTCGGCGCGGTTGCCAAATCTCCGGCAACAGAGGCGCCAAGATGGTGGGGACGGGTAGCAGTGACGCGTAGTCTGATTGGTGGAGCTCGCGGTGCCGCCTTTCGAGTCTCACGGAGCGTCGCGCGGTCGCACGGACCCACAGTTCGCATTCGGAGGCTTTGCGAGCTACATCTTTTCGAGAAGAAAAAGAAAGACTGGACGGGAGTTTTCAAATTTCCCCCTCCACGGGAATCGCGATAAAGAGTTTTCGATTCGAAAAAGTGCCAAGTTTCTCTCGCACGTACTCTTTGTCTGTCACCGGAACACGTACACCAACACACACGCACACGCACACGCGCGGGGCCATACAGCACATATATACGTAATCGTCTTTCGTTTTCACGGTGATCTCTACACGTGACACAAGCTGAGCATCGAAGAGGCGCTCCAAGGCAAGAGAGCGGCGTGCTGGTTGTTCGAAGCGAGAGAAGATATTCGTCGATCGTTCGAATTTCTTTGTCAGCCTCCTCGTACGCTGAGAGAATCGAAACGGGTGTGCTTCCAATGTAAATCCACAAGAACGTATCGTCGGAGTGGCAGTTTTGTGTTCTGGAAGTTGATACGTACAACCGCGGTTTTTTTCTTAACTATCCACCGGCTTTCGTGCTACACCACGCACGCTGTTCTGCTCTGAAAGGAGAAGAAGGCTAGTCACGGCCGGTTCGCGACTACGTTATAACCTAACTCCAGTGTGTTTTTGTGCGAAATCGAGGGAACATGTCGACTGCCGTCATGAGCACCCCTATGTTTGTCGAGTGTAGCGAGCACTTATTTAAGGTAAGATACTTTTCCATTTGTCACACCTTTAGTGTCCGTCCTTTAGTGCCTTCTTTTTTCAAACGTTTCGTGTTGTCGAGTCGTAGGTAGGGCAAACATAGGCGCCAGAGTATAAGAGTGTCGAATACCGTTGAACGAATGCTTTGAACGATACGATTATTGATATATTTGAAACGTTGCGAATGGAAAGAATTCTTTCTATATTTGGACTCGTGAACTTTGTTATGAATCAGGTGATGCTCGACGTGTTTGTTTGGCCAGTGGTTATTTCACGTTGTTATCTCGCACGATCACTTTCTATTAAGATTGCGCTATCACGAACGCGTTGCCTATCGTTTCGAAGAATCGACAATCGACAATCCGACTGATAAGCAACAAAAGCAGCAGGTTCTGGATGCAAAGATGGCTGGTTCAGCACGTGGCATCGCGAATACTTGGAAATTCTGTCTATAGTGTGGTGGTGAATTCGTTCGTGTTGGATTCTCTCGTGGCCGTTGTAGTACTCGCTGGTACTCGGTGGTACCGTGGCGCAAACATTTGTGCAACGGTGTTAGTACGTATTCTGTTCCGACTGCCACGGTCTATTGCACCGCGGGACAAATATGGAATGGAACGGATAGAAATGCTGTACGAAGGATCTGCTGCGCGGTTAGCAGATACGTAGCAGAAACAGGGCCGCGCGTTAGGAAATCGCACGTCTTCCTAAATAAATTATCTATATCAAAATGAAATGTAGTTGGCTAGACGCTGTAGCTGCTACGTGTACTATGTATTACCATTGCTATGGTAATGGTATTTATTTTACCGCGCAAAAGAACGAGAGGTCGTGATGTAAGAGTTATTTTCGATCGCGTGGTCGCTGCTTTCTTCGACGTTTGTTTGTTTTCGATAAAATTTTTACTTTAAATCGCCTTAGTTCCTGCGTCTGTTTAACTTGACTTGATTTTTCGAATATATTTTCCCTCTCTAATATGTTCTTCGATTCTAGCGTACGACTAGGCGTCAAGTTCGTACGAAAACAAATTCGAACTTTTAGCACTTTCTAAATTAGAGGTCGTTCTCGATGTTGCGTCGTTGTAAATATTCTTCGTTTGATAAACTCGATTGGCGATGACGAGCCTTTGTGTTCAGCTTTTGCAGCTCGAAGCGTGTACGTATAAACTCTACCTCGTTACACGCGACTCTGCTTACTTGTGTTCCTGATTTTGCATATGCTTTTCGATTGTCAGACGTTCCACGGATGACATAGCTGTTCGCAGTCAATGATTCGTCCGAATTCGCCACGACCCGATTATCGTTTCAAGTATAGAAGCTCGTGCCAACGTTTTTNAAAAAAAAAAAAAAAAAAAGAAAATAATGGAATTAGGAAAAGCACGTGCACCATTGCGTTTATAAAAAAAAAGAAAAAGAAACATATAGGATCGTACGAAGATAATACTCTTTGAATTCATCTTCTTTTGACATTGTATTTTGCTTACACCGAGGATGAAATTATAATTTGAAACGATTACGTTGACCACTCTGTATAGTACATCCTATACGTAGGAAGCAAGATCGAATAAATATCCAAATTTAAATCGAGTCGCCAACTTAGATCTGGGAATTTTGATAAATTTTCTGCGATATGTTCGCGGCACCTTGCTTCGTACGTTCGTCTGGCTAGGTTTCGTAAATCATGTTTCGTATAAATTCGTTTATGTACGTACGAATTCCGTCATGCGACAGGAACTTGTTCTATAAACACGTGGCGGAACTGTTCTTCCCTCGTTTCGTCAGTTTGTTAGTTCTTTTTTTTTTTGTAGCAATACTGGATCGACATGTTATCGTATCTGGTGATATTCTCTAATTTGAATACAAATGCCTTTGTTCGCTGTTACGAGAAAACTGGCAAATAATTTCATTTATGTTTACCAACTTCCTTTCGTATGCATTACCGCCAATCTGAAATCTGGTTCGACGATAAGAATATGTCTATATAATCAAAGTATGTTGCGATTTTCCAAGATTCTGTTTTCCACTGTATAGTTTCCACGTTTTGCGAAACACGAATTCGAAATGTACGATAAACATTTGCGAGAAAAAAGTAATTCTTGTAATTTTATTTCTACGTAATTTGTAAAAATGGTAAAACCGCTTATCGTTTCGTCTCTCTTTATTGCTATTCTTCCAACTAATATCTTCAAATTTTCAATGATCGTAGTGGCAGCGTAATCCGTTCCCTTTGATCAGAATTCAAATACGCGCCAGTTATATGTTACCTACTACCAAGCTTCGGGCATTCATTTAAGCGTTCGAGCGATAGAATGAACTTAAACCCTGGGCAATTGTTCAAACGAAAAGCAAAGGAACACGTGGGCGATCGTATTCGCGAGTAAAAATACCACACGTTCGTTCTATAAATTGTTTCTTTGGTGAATTACACCTCCATTCATTTATTCATAGCCAAGTCTCGACTTAACTAGCTTACTTCGGTCACGATTGGCACGGATAAGCGAGTTTAGAGACCGCGGGGGTCTCGTTACATTGAATTACCAACTCGGATATACAGGGAGTGTTCCAGTTTTTTCAACTAAATGTTACGACGCTTTTTTTCTTAAATATAAATCGATACTGTAGACCGTAGGCGATGGAAATCTCTATAAACGACCTGCTACAATGTCGAAGAATTTAAAAACGAAAACGCGACCTTACAGTTTTTTCGCGGTGTTGTCGTATAAAATTTTTCCTCCTGTTCCTGCCTGACGGAAAAGGACTTTGTTGAACAAATGGTAATCGTTATTGTTTTCGTTTCACGACCGACAAAATGATCCGACAAACGGCGCGACAGCGTTCGAGTTTTATCGTGAACTTCTTTCTTTCCCCTCTTTCCTTTTCATCTACACACAGCTCGTAACTTTCCTCGGCAATTTCTCCTCGGCGATTTCGAAACTCGTTCGACCCGGGAAACAGCCTTTCGACTTTCGTGCTCGACGCCAGTCTGAAGGTCCTCTCGAAATTTCGACTTTGCTACGTACAATTTAGATAATCGTTTCGTTCCGCCCGGATATTTTCTCCTTTCCTGTAGCTGCCAAGTACAAGAGCTTATCTGCTTGCACGAAGTAACCTTTGATCGCTCGAACGGTACCAGATTTGGACGCTTTTGGGTATCGTTGAAGGCAAATTCGGTAAAAAATCTACGAGTTGCGCGTATTGTTAGGCTACGTGACGCACGCTTCGCCGAAATCAGAAAGTAGATAAAACTTTCTAATACAAAATCAGGAAGTTTCAAGCGTGAGAGAATAAATCGTGTTCCTTGTAATTCACGCGTAAATCCGTGGCTGGTATAAACACGAGTACGATATGATATTCATCCATAAACCTCAGGCAACCCCATATACATACATAGTCGAGTAAATCTAATAAACATGCGTGTAACGTTAGAAATTTCAAAGAAATTGTTCGCCGTGGAATACCAAGAACTACAATGCTCTCGTCTTATTCCGGACGTGTACACGGTAGTGTACTTCGTTTCTTATTTCCTCCCGGCCGTTAGGACGAAATTTATTCAAATATCGTCGAGTTAGGTTCCAAGCGTCGAGATGCTAGATGGAAGGAAGTATGTATAAAGCGTACAGCATGACGCATCAGAACGATCTCGAATGTGAGTCTTTTGTGCATTAAAATAAGAATATAACCAGGTGTCACGATATAAATACGCGTATTAAAACCTACTGTTATCCAGATACAATTTGGATTTAGGTTCATATCGAATTTTTATTTTTATTCCGCAACTTTTTTTGTGCTTGCCAGTTTGGCAATCTCTGGCAACTTGCGTTTACGCGGATTAACAAAATTGTATAGAAGCGCGTTAGAAAAAATAGGTTGTAAAGGTGGGAACCATCTCGTAAGAAGAGATGTTAAATTATTTATCGCGCAAGGACGAAAGAGAGGAGAGAAGGTTGTCCAAGGAGAGGCTGATTCGATTCGGTGATCGGGCCACGTCCATGGAAGCGCCGGATCTACCCTTCGTGGAATTATTAGGGTCTGGATTTTTCTGAAAGTGGAAACCTCGCCCTGAGCGAGCAACGTGCCCGACGCTGCACCACGCTGGCAGCATCAACAAAAAGCGGCTCGGCAAATGCAAGCCGTAAGCAGCGTAGGAACCTGTTGCTTCGGATTTATGACGGAAGGAGAGCTAACCGAGGAAAAGACCAGGTTCGAGTGAGAGAATCAGAGACAAGAGCTGGCAGGGGGAGAAGGAAGGGAAGGCTAGACGAAGCCAGAAACCGTACGAACGATCGAGACGGGAAAAAGCAAGACGAGGATAGGTGATCGAGGCAAAACCAAAGGGGTGCAGCAATGCTGGAAACAAATAGGGAAAAAGTGGAGATATGTAGGGGAGCTGAAAAGTGGAAAACCGAGGGAGGGCGGGAGAGAGAGAGAGAGAGAGAGAGAGAGAGAGAGAGAGTGCTAGTGCGGATAGAAATGGAAGTGGGTGAGCAAGAGAGACGAAGCGAGAAGGAGACGGAGCGTGTACGGTTCGTTGAAAGAAAGGAAGAAACCATGCTTTGTACCTGGTTTCTATGCAGGCTCGTGCATACGTTGTCCAATGCCATAACATGGTCATCGCAATGGTATTTGTGCGTCGTTTTCTTTACGTTGCTACGAATTTTCTATGTTTTTGAAAAGGAACAGGTTTTGCTGTCTCTAAAACGCTGATGAAGAAGAATGGGTTTTTTTTTCGTACACTTTGTTCGGTCGATTTTCTAAACTTTGCTTATAGAATATTCCTTTTCGTCTGCTTTGCATTATATCAAGTTACGCGTTGCGTTACGTCCAGTTGAATCGAGTCGTTTCGTGAAATTGGTCAAGTATGGGAGAAACTATGGATTAAATAAAAAATTTGGCCAGAACCTGTAATTAGGAAGTTATATGGGCAATTGGACGTTGATCGCAGATATTCGATCGTCCGTGAATCGTGGGAGCACGAAAACAACGTTAATTTTTGTTTCGCGATCTTACATATCGCTTATAACGATCAATTGTCATTTACCGGTTCATTTATACGGTGTCCTCGTGGATCTTGTTGTCCGGTTTAAAGTCCGTGTAATCTTAGATTAAAGTAGGCCAAGCAAAAACCAGTAGTTCTTTTTAAGATGGTATCGGAGCCGTTGAAATTGTCTTGTTACAAATACGCTCATTGATTGAAGTGGAACTGGTTGCGTCGAAACGAAATGTACGAATTTCTGCTGCGACACTAACCGTAAAGAATCGAGGGACATCGGACGAGTACTTTTTACGTGGTGGAACAACGTTGAAAGAATTTCTCATATTGCTAAGAAGAAACTGGTGGAAGAAACAGTCGCCTGGAATATGTATATATTTTTCTATACAGATATAGATTTGCATCATGTTCCTTCCTGAGTGTTCGCTTCGAGGAAACCCGCTACGTTCGGCGTGAAAATGATAACAATTTGGTAAAAGATTATCTCATTGATTTACCTTTGCTCGAATCCTTGTGAGTTATCTCTTCAAACACATTCAAGTAATACGACTCATTGTATACAAGCTTAGAACGGGCAACGTATTGTTTAGATTTTCTCTTGCTCGTCATTTTGTCACGATATCTTTATTTTCTGTTAGAACTGTGTGTAATACATTGTGTCAGAAATAAGATTAAAATACTTGGTCTCGTAGTGTTCGAAAGGAGGGCTGAAAGATGCTCGAGATTACGATTTGGAACTACAGCGTTACATTTGTCAAAAATACAAGAGAAGATGGTAGTAGGAGGGTAGAGAATTTTGTTTCTACTTGTAGTTGAAGGACGTTTGATGTATCTGGGTCCAACATTTATGCCTTACTCTTGATGGAAGAGATTTAGCGAGGTTATAAAACTAGTCAGGCTCGAAGGTATAGCTGCGGATTAATTTTTCTCAATAAGATAATTACCGTAGAATAGAAAGTGACAGGGCCTCGTCAGGCGTATATCTTTTCCATCGAGATCGCATTTTCCATTCTTCCTTTCGATCCAACTACGTCGTTTGGTACGATAAACCGTTTTCCGTAAATAGAACTTTATTCGCTTAGAAGGATAGACATTGTAATCGATTACGATGTTTTTGATTTAAAAGAACCAGGAAATTTGCAGCGAAAAATGAAAAATGTATCTTCGAGCCTCGATATCGGCCAAGAATATTTTTATCATTTTTTGCCGAGTTTGGATATAGGATTTTTCAACACACAACAAGTAGTTTAACGGCTAGTCTCTTTATCCGCGGGAGGATGTAATAGCTGGTTTCTGAAATGCCAACAGTAATTCATTCGCACGAACGCTTGAAATTTCACACCGCCGTTTTTTTTTTTTACGCGTAACTGACTTACACCGATTGGCTTCTTAGCCATCTATTTATCAGGTGCGCGTATCTTTTTTGCTGGTTTATCGGAGCGGATTCACCGATTACACTTCGAGGTCTTCGGTCGTTCTTCCTTGTTTGTGTTATGTAGACATATTTCTAAAAAGAACCGGGCGGAAAAAGATTAAGATTATCACGGTGTTTTTTTCCACAAATTCAGTTTGTACCAGCCCAAAGTTTCTAAACTCGATGGAAATCTTATCGCTTTCGGTATCTTTCGTATTATTTTATTTATCTCTTTTATTTATCAATGGCCCAGATTTTCTTACGTCGTTGATATTCCGAGCGGACATGGTAAACTTCGATCAACAGCCGCTAATAATCTCTGAGATCGATGCAACTGTAAACTCGTAAATAAACGAACAAAAGAGGTATACATCGTTACGCACTGCGAGAAATCCCGGAATCTTTTGCAATGAAATACAAGTTGAAGTAAAATTCAACAGCTTTGTTTGTAATGAAATTTCAAATTAGAATTTTTCTAGAACGTACTAGACATTGTGTCGATGTTAAAAAAGAAACAAAGCAAGAATCGGTACATTGTGGCCTAAAAGAATTGGAATTATATTCCGCAGACAGAGAGAATAGCAGGTCCACGAAGGATTTCTCGACCAGATGGAAATCTGCTTTTTATTCTTTTATGAGACTGAGATTCGAGCGTGTCTCCCTTTTGCGGTTCTCCTTGCAAAAAGTATGTTCGACGAGACGCTCAAAAACTGTTCCCGTATTTCTGAAAAGAAACTGGATACACAAAAGCGTAGAAGGAAGCCGAAGAACGAGGAGGGTGCACCTTGCTTTCCTGCGTTCTTCACAACGCGCGTTTCTGTTCCCAAGGAAGCCTAAAGGTTGTCTCACACGTGAGAAAGCGAGAGTACCACGAAATATTTTCCCGGCCTCGTCGTATCTCTTGATCCTTCTCTTGATATTTTAGCGCCTCTCGATTTCACTTTCACGCTTGATTTGCCCCCACGAGATCTCCACCTTTCCAATTAAAAACATTCGACTTTCCACGCCGTGTTGCTGCTCCACCGAAAAGATTTAGGCCAAGTTTCCGTTCGTTCGATTGCGAACCAAACCCGTTGACGAGAAATTCGATGTTTTATGGGCTCGTATTCCGAGGATGAGAGAATTTAGAGTTCTCCGGCGTCGTTTAATCGCGCGTCGAACTTAGAAGCGGATCAATGGTTGAAAATTTTATTGTTTTAGAAAGTAGCGCGGCTCTTGACGAGAGCAAGCACGTTTCTTCGATCGTTCTTATAACGACCGTAATAATCGTGATTGCGAACCAGTTTCGAATTTTGATTCGAAACGGAGTTGAGCTCGATCGCAGAAATCATCGATCGCGTCAGCACTTTTCTGGCTACTTTGAATGCTTTTCCTCCTCCTTCTACAGTATGGGTCATAATTAAACGGAGAATCACTTTACGAGTTTGTCGGCAAGTGTGTACGACTTCGTTGTCTCTTAGTTCTTTTTATCCCACTCGTAATTGTCGATTACGGCTTCAGATATACAGGATTACATCAATCCATAAAAAAAAGGGAGAAAAAGAAACAAAACAATTTTAACCGCTCTAATAAGTATTCGTTTACGCTTAGGATGTATTTATTTGTGGAATAGGAGTCATAGATAACCACGAATATATTACTACGTATATTATTTTTATTATTATTACATATATGGTTATCGATGCGACGAGGCAGGTCCGATCTAATGCAAATCCCCTGCAAATTGATTCAAAACTTCGTTCGAAAGAGGTTATTTTTCTATAGGTATTTCTTACAGCCTGTACGAAGTCAAGTGAAGTGAGAAGCGAGTTCGTGGGAGCTCTTTAATAAGTAGCTAGTTGTTGAATAAAACATATCGAGCGCGGAAGGTTAGTGCTATTACGATCAGCGGGAAAACAGTGTTTTGCAGCGTATCTTTAATAATAGAGCATTGGCGGGAATACAGAAGGAGATGGAGAGTGAGGCAGGCGGGGAGAGAGAGACGACGAGGAAAATATGTTGTTTTGTAGCGGCGATCGAAGCGAGACTCTCGAAGAAAGGCGTGTCGGTGGAGCGTGCAGGCGTTGCATTGCTAAAACATTATACTCGGAACACGAACCTTGTTGAGAAAGGTAGGAATAGTGATTAGTGCGCAGTGCATAAGTATTCTGCGTGCATCGGACAGCTATTTCGAATGAGATATTGTGTTGTGTTCCGCTGCGTGACCGGAATAATGAATTCATCGTTAATGACTTGTTATTTTCTGCTTCTTCTTCTTCTTCTCCTTCTTCTCCACTTTTTTTATTTCTTTTTCCTCTCCACCGAACGATCGATTAATCGCTAACGACGAAAGGAAAACTGGCACGCTGAAACGACCGTGATTTAAAAAACGAAAACAAACGTGAAAGTTGCTCGAGTCTAACTGGTTACTGTGACGCGCGAAATAGCCGATCGAGAGGAAAAATCGCCATCGTATCGCTTCGCTCCGATCGAAATTATTTGGTCGATCGCATGCGAAATGGTCGATTTCACAAACGCGTAGGCTCTTTCGCGATTTCATTCGCCGAAAGTGTCGTACGAATCTCAAGTTCGAAACTGGCTGAAGAATACAGTGGATTATTAGCAAAACACATTGGAACTTGTCTGCGCAGATTTTTACTGGTTAATCGAAATGCCCGATATGAGCCGAGTTTATTTTCGGTAATTTGCATGCGAATTTCTCGTCGGTCTGGTTTGGAAATGTGCACGACAGTCGCTGGTTTGAAAGCACCACGTGCTTCTTCTCTGTACGTATAGATCGGCTTGCAGTAGTACTTTCTGCTCGGCTGAACAACTTGTTAGTTGCATCGAGTAGAGCTTCTTTCTCTATCTTTTCGACAATGTTATAGGCTTCCGGTGTAATTTATCTCGGTATAAATCTTTATCGTTGCCCGAGTGACTTCACCTTATTACGGTTATTCAGGTCGCTAACTAAATTCCAAGTTTTTACTTTCCTGATAAATCAGTCGAAGCCTGTCGTCATCGCGTATTGTTAACCAAATGACACGGAAAGTAGTCGACGTTGTCGCTACTATCGCTTGTCGCATCGTGTACAACTTCATTTCGCCGATATATAATTATAAACATTTGTACCAGCGTTCAACGAGGATAATAGTAGTTTAACATCGACATTAACTGTACCTGTTTCTCTAATTCAGAGAGAAAAGAAATTATCGATTGAGAAATAATTACAGTTCCTTGACGTTAATTATATCTAAATATAAAATACGAATCTCGTATGAAAATGTTTCTATCGTATATAATTGTTATAATCGTTGGACGACTTTAACGTAGCGTAGCGATCGTGTACAGGAAATAAGATTTGCATAGGTACATCGGTTCAATTGGGGTAAAGGATTGCTTTCTCGGCGTTGCCGTAAATCTACAATTATGGCTTTTATGATACAGCAGAGAGATACGTACGTATCCCCATTGTGGAATTCATTAAGCACAGAGTGTCGGACGAAAATGGACTATGAGGACGCGAAACCTTGTTAACCAGCAATCTGTAAGATATTCCGCACGCGAATCGCCTTCTCTACCTGCTTTAGGCCAGAATTCCTGCTTTTCGTTGATCGTTGCTTTTAGACACGTCGGTGCGCATATAAATCGACATAAATTCGTTTTTCGTTGCCATTGTCGCGAAAGTTGCCACTTTTGCTATTTTATCTTAGCCGTTTTAGTCGCCGTTCCTCTGGTTTAGCTTTTTGCCAAGTAGCTTTTGCCATTTTGTTTGCAACTTGTCATTTCATGTCTTCTGTAAAAACGATAATATTCGGTTATTACGCACGCGCGTATATCCCATCTCTCTCTCTCTCTCTCTCTCTTTCCCATTCATTGAATCACCTACTCACCAGAGGTTAATTGGCATTAAATTTTTTTACAAGCGTAATGCGCGTTTGCTTGAATAACGACACGGCGTACGTCGCTTCAAGGAGAGCCTTGGGAAAGAATCGAACTCGCCGTGAACGTTTGCAGGAAATTTTTGACGACTCGTTGCGTTTCCTTTTCGTTCGTACCAGGTCAGGATACTTCCGAAAAACGTGAAACGGACAGCAAAAATGGAACGTATGGTTGATTCTTCCTCTCTCGTCCTTTGACGAACACTCGTTAGCTGGTCTTTTTCTCGTGAAAAATCGGAACGAGGAGGAAGAAAGCACGAAGGTAGCGCTGGAAACATGGCAGGCCCTTTTTGTTCGGCCATGTGTACGGAACGCGTGGTTTTTACAAACAGGCGCACATGTGCTTTCTTAGTCTGGATGGATTTTCTTGGACTCGTGTATGGTTATCTTTTCAAAGCGTTTCAAGTGCTTACTCGTCGTTCCACGAAGTGAAAATTAGAGTCGAGTCGCTTCTGAACAACGTACCAGCGTTCTATAATGTATGAAAATACGAATAAAATACGAATAAAATACAAAGAAAAAGCTTTGCTTTGCGAACAAAGGCATATTATGTTGAAATAAAACAAAGAACCGATGTTCCTAGCCACCGTATTTCCTAGGAACGACATTTTCCCGCATAACTCGACGACCAAGGTCGAAGGCCGATTACCTACAGCAAAAAAGTCGTTGGAAATGTTTACAACGTACCTTAAAATCACGGAAATCGGATTTTTCGACAAATTCACCGGAACGTGGATATTTTTCAAATCTGCAGCGGTATCCGTACAAAAGTACAAGTGCCACTTACGATACTCGAACATCTCTGACATGCTTTTCGCGAGGATTCATCGCCTTGCATGTAGCGAAACGTAGTGGGTAGAAGTATCCAATTATGGCGTATCCGGTGAAAATAGCAGACGAAACGGGAGATTTTCCTGACGATGCGCGGACAGTTTTACCTTTCATTCTCGTTTGGCAGTAAATTTAAAGGATGCCGTGGCGGTGAGGCGGCCGAAACGGAACCGGAGAGAGAAGTAAAAACTAAAAGGAAGCATGAAAACAACTGGATGGGGGCACCCTATGCTGGCTGGCGAATACGTTGGCTGCGTGTTGGTTCGCTGTGGTGGCTTCGTGTCGCACACTTGCTCTTTCGATGCACACGTGCATCCAGTTTCTTTATGCGAAGGAAAGTCTTGGTGGTCATGCAGCAACGCCTGAATCACGCGGCGTTGCACTCAGCATCGTGCGCGCGCGCGTGTGTTTTACGTCTGTGTTTTACGAGCAGTCAACTTTGCGGCTTCTGCATAACTCTCTGTATTTTCGTGTGTCACGGGATGTATTTGGTGGCTCTTTGTTCTCGTGTGCGTGGACACGATGACGATTTCATCGTGATTCAACGTCCAACCTCTTTCTCTACCGATATCTCTTGTTTGTTCGCACTTTGCCTCGTTTTACAGTTACCTTTCTGTGGATCGCGTGCAATCGCTTTCCAGACTTTTTCCTCGATCTTCTGTACAAATAGAATCTTTGCCGTACACAGTCGGTTTCTCGAGATATTCTATCGAGGAGTTGGCGGTATAGCACGAACGTCATGGGAACGTAAGACCTCTCTTTCTCAAGCTTGTTTATACGATGTGTACGAGCCACGACCAGGATAGATGTTTTATATACTTTAGTGGACTATGGGTTTCTCGTACAACCAGCAAGTTATTACAAGCAGTTCGTTGTAATCGCCGCAGCGTTAGTTTTACCTACCAGTAGGAGGTGGTGACACAAGCTTTGTCCGTACTTGCAAGATTTCTAGTAGATTTAATTTTCACGATTGCTCGGTGCATCGACACTTTATCGTTGTCTGTTGATCGGTAGCGTTTGTCTCTTCGCGTTCGCGTTCATCTTTTAGTCTTGCTACGAGCATTCCATTCATTCGAAGAAATTAATTTACTCGAAATGAATAAAATAGTAAAATTAACAATTTTATTCTACATTTGATAGAAAATTAATTGTCGTTCGCCTGTTTTGTGTATCATATGTACTGTACAAAGGTACGCCAAATCTATTCCGCATGTAAGATGTGGTATAGAAGAGATGCAAAGGAATAGCTTTAAACGTATACGCTTTTCAACTACTCGTGGTCCTTCGTTATACTTGTCTCATCGATCGTGTTACCCATTCTACGCATAAGTCCTGCAATTACGCAGAACGGAATGCAACGTGGCCAGCTAGAAAAAGTCGCACGTGTAATTGGCCTGCGATCCCTCGATTATTTACCGCTAGTTAATCGCAAACACGATCGTTGACGGTTTTCATGGGCTTTAATTATAAGACGAAGTTTGAGCCGTACTGTCAAGGAACGCACGAGTCAAGTGATTTTATTCTTTGCAAAATCAAAAATTCTTGGGAAAATCGGTAGCTGTAGGCAATTTTTCAAACGTTTTCGTCCAAAGTCCCGAAACATTTGCTAACGTTAAACGCGTAACGTTTATAAAAAGATCATTGGAATAATATTTTCGAAATACACCGTTGATAACGATAAGATGGAAGGACGTATTATTTATTAAGTAAGTTTAGTAAAAACGGAACGTTTTACGTTTTATGCGAATGTTCGTGCCGGCCCACCACGGCCTCTCTCTCTCTCTCTCTCTCCCAGCTTACCGTTTACATTGTCCTTTTAATTAATTCGTTATTTTTGGTTTATTCCGGTTCTGTTTTCGCTCGAGCTAACGAACTAGCGTTGTACGTGTATACACGGTGGTTGCAATTGGCCGGACATTTTTTACATTGTCTCGTGATGAATTATCGTTACGTGTTTGAATGGTACATTGATTGTGGGCTAACGTGTTTGCCGAGTGGTTTAAGCCTGACTCGCATGTAGCCACGTAAATCGTGTCTCGTACGCAACGAACAAACGACTGAACCGTGACTTGCCCTCGATACACGATGAATAATGTGTAGAGCAGTTTTCTCAGCGATCGGAATAATATCATTTTTCAGACGACTAACGTTCTGACGCGCGTTTTTCCTTCGGCTCCGTTGTTTTCTTCGACTACTCGAGGTGTCGATGGTGCAACAGCGGTGATCGTTTTAGCGTTTAAGTTTCGACGTATTCGCGAGATCCTACCTGACGCTGGTGTACGCGAATAATAATAACTTCGTTGTGTCTTTAGCGTGGAACTGGATGGTTCTGTTTCGAGTAATAAACTAGACGCGGGGTTCTCGACTGTTTTGCTTTTTTTTCTTCCATGTTTCGTAGTTCTGCGGTAAAGGTAAGCCGTAACAGAGAAAAGATAAACCTATAATGCTGTAAATCGATATAATTTATCTGCTTTGCGTCTACTTTGCTTTCGTTACTCCCTTATAATTAACAATTACGGAGAAATAAATCCATTGATCTTCGTATTTGCATATTGGTAAAACTGGTGCTCGTGCTTGATACACACCGCATTGTCTGGCCGATCGTTTCCTATTAGGATCCCATTAGCGTGGAAAAGTAGGGGAAACGGGAAGGAAAAGCTTGGAACAATAGGTTCGTGGAAGCATGAGCAGGTAGGCTATCACGTGCTTGCGTTGTGAAAACTGTCTAACTTTCTACCGGCGGTGAAACGTTACAGAAGGTTGATTCTGATAAAGCGAACACAATGGTATTCGTACGCAGCCACGAAACAAATACACACTCGCTACGTATCGTAGTATTGAATTTTTATCAGGCCACGTCGCTAATAAATCGCGTGTCATCGCTGTAGTAATCTCATCGGTTGTACACGTAGATATATACCGACTGCCATAGCTTTAAAGTAACGAATTTTAATCGTCGTTACTCCCTTTTTTATGGTTATTTGAATACTTTGAATCTTAAAACTCGTCGATCGTATAACATCGTCGACTCGCATCGCGCATAAGAAAATTTTACCCTTGTACGTCAAAGTGATATCACGATAACGTAATTAATGTAATTGTAGTTTATGATGGTTACGAGCGAATTACTTTAACAGTCTACCGCGTTTTATCCGATATACGTACGTATATTTTATTGCGATTATTTGAAATAAAATTTGTGGAGAATCTCCTGACCAATCGCTAACGCTAAAGCGAAGTAAATATTCGCAACGAGCAAATCAGCTGTGGAAACAGACTGAATATTTAACTGGCGGAAACACTGTGTTTATTCAGTTATTAATGTTGGTTTCGCTAGCTTTTAACGCTCACCTTGGATTCTCGAGTGCGAACTGGGATTTGCATGAAAATAAAAAAATTCTCTCTCTCTCTCTCTAGCTAGCTCGATCGTGGTTGTTCCGTAAGCAACAGGAGAAAAAGCTGCGCATTCCTAAACGGTGCAGTTAAAATTGACATGGAGCTTTGAGTCAGCGAACGATGTTCAATCGGCTGATACGTGTCATTCGGAATAACGACGATGTGTATATCCGATCTTAAAATTAAAATTCGTATAGTTTTCTAAAACGTGATGTACTTTTATAACGAAGCTTGTTTTTCTTGAAAAATCAATAGCGGTGGTTACGCTATTATTATTCCGAAGCACTCGTGTAACAGCGTACGATGTAATAAAAAGTGTCATTGAACGATCGGTCGAGGAAGCAGAGGGAGGAGAGGAACAAGTGCAGGCGAATCGACTCTGAAAAGTTGGAATCCGGTTTTTACATGGTCGGCGTCGCCATCTTTTCCACTCGCTATCAAACCTGAATCATACGTTAGTCATCGCGTTTTACAATCACTCGCGTCCCGTGCACACGCACGGTGGTCACGTCGACAAAGGGAAAAACCAGCGCGCCAGGTCTCGAAAGGGGCGACACGCTCTTCTGCGCCGGAAAGCGAAACGTTCGTTGGCTCTCCTTGTGCTCGCCTGCCTCTTTTGTCCGTCCAGCCGAGTCGTGCCTTGAAAACGGTCTTCAACTTCAAAGTATGCGAGCGAAAATCTCTCGATCGAATGCTTCTAGCGTATCGCATCGCGTATAGTAACCCATCGGATCTCTCCTCTTCCCGACCTTTTCAAGCAAGCCGACCTTTTGTAACTAAATTATCATTTTCAGAAAAATGGCCACATTCCTCCTGTTTTTTCCACTTTCGCGCGTTTTATACGGAAAAATCAGGTTAGTTGGGATTTTTTATTTCTAGTCTTATAGCGAGTGCGTACGTATTTTGTTCGAAGCATTGGCTCTTCGTGATTGATATTACCGATATCGGTATTGTATCGTCGCATATGTAGTCGTATATATACAAGCCTCGTTTCTTAAGTACAACAATAACGTTACCTTGCTGAAAAAACATTTTACACGCGACGCATATATACGATACGCGCTTGCAATTCGTCGAATGTTTCGTTACTTGGTGTTTACAATGCTATCTTACTTTCTTTTTCTTTTTTTTCCTTTTTTTTTCTTTTTTTTTCTTTCTTTCTTTTTTTTTTTATCACGTTCACGCGACATTCGCGATGTCACGATATCACAGCATGTCTATGTATACGAGCAATTGTAGGACATCGGACGTTACGTGTTAAAAAGCTTGCCGCAGAGGTCAATTTATCGTTAGGAAACGTAGCGTACTGCAAATTCAAACAACGAGGTTAACAAGAGATCGCGCGCTATTTATTTTTGCCTGCGACTCAACTTCAACTTGACGATTTGTTTGTCGTGTAAGAAAACAGGATCGTTTCTATCTCTATCGGCTGGGAAATCGGCGAGAAGACTGTACTTGACGGACGAGCGAAGCTCGCGACTGCCGCTGAATCGCTTCCACGCCGGACAACCGAGTAATTAGGATAGTTAAGCGAGTCTCGGCGATGAGTCTCGGCGATGAGTCTCGGCGATGTGTCTCGGTTACGTAAGAATCGGTGCATGAAACGCCGATTTCCATTGAGTCGCGACGTTGCTTCTTCGCTCTCGACTTGCCTACCGCGACGCAGCCTTCTTCTTCCTCTCGCTTTGCTTACTTTCATCTTTGACCTTCGAAACGAATCCATGGTCTACGCGTTTCGACATACGTATAACAGAATGACAAAGCCGTGAAACCTGCATCGATGCACGATCGAGGAATCGATCTATTTTTCCCTGTTTCCTCTTTTTCGCGATTCGATAGGATACTCGGGCAAATCGATTACGTCGTTGGAATATTACGAACGAGTTAACGCTTCGTATTGTATATTCGATAATAGGAAGCAAGTATAAAGTCGATCGACGGCTTCTTTTCGTCCAATCCGTTCGATCGAATGGCTATTTTGTTAATTTACAGGCGCGAAGCTGTTAAAGAGAAGAACTGCGTGAATCGTTGTCGATAGAAATTCGTTGTAGCATATTCGTTCCCTCGATTGGGAAAAGCGAGGGCACTGTTAAGATTAAAACGCATTGATCAACAACGACGGAGAACCATGCGTGCAACGTATTACATACATAAGTTCTTTCCCGATGTAATGTAGTTTTCTGATGTCATGGGAACGGGGAATATTTAAATATTCACGTTGTATGCGATTTATCGCTGGTAATATGTGCGATATTTATGATGTTGCGCGTTGCATAATCCTGTGGTGCCCTGCCATTCTACGTAACGATGTTTGCGCCTCTCTACATCGAACCAATATTTATCAATCAACTCAAAAGCGACCGTTATCGTTCCCTCGCGAAGAATTTTGATTTCCTACTTAGACCGTTCTATTACGTACAAAAACATAGCGTACAACTTGTTTCTATTTTTATTCGTCTCGCGAATCCGCGACTTACAGAAAAAGACAAAGAAGAAAAGACGAAGAGTTTCGCATTGCTTGCTTCGAACCGCGATAGTATCGTGCGAGAATTATTCTCTTCTTTACGAATCGCATTAACTTATCCGACCGTGTCTGATAAAACATTTCCATGTGCTTGGAACGGAAAATGCACAGACGCAAACGATGATCGCGTATTTAAATTGACTTGTCCGTAACGTTCTTTGAAAATTTGTTAGCCATTGAAGAGCACGACGGAACAGCTGGATTCCACGCTAGAAGACGTAATTGGTATGGCGCGTTTTACTCAAGAAATCGCGATACGCGCTAATTAACCAGAAATTACACGCTTTGTATCGTTCGTGGAAACAAATTTTGTCAACGATTGTCTTATCGCGTTTCGATACGATATCGAATTAGTCATTTCGTGTTTTTCATTGTCTTTTTTACATTTTATTCTCTTTCGTGTCCAGGTAAAGACGACGATAAGGAATTGATATTTTCCTTATAAATTGCGACACGACACGCTTAGAAGTTATCGAAGGATCGCCGTGACTCGAACGAAAATGCTTTGAAACCTATGTACGTCCGATAAAATCGTATCGAATGTAAACATTTGTATTTCTACGATAACTGACCTATATTTTGCAAAACGCGGAAACTTTGCTCGATCGTAGGCGTGTTTCTTAACAAGTCTCGTCACCGTTGAATGTTATTTGGATAATAAATCATATGGAATAATTTGTTTCGTTGGTCCGATGACCGATCGAGTATCGAAACCCTGAAAACACGATCATCATGGGAGAACGCCATGCACCCAACTACAAAGCTCGTTTAACGTGAAACGTAGAGCTTCTGTGGAAGAAAACGTGTCAGCCAGATGAATGCGCGAAACGCGGCACAGGCTACCGACTGCCGCCCATTCTCGGTGTCTCTGTCGTCGAATCCAGTGAATGAAAGGAGCTACGACTATTTTCAGCCGGTTTCGTGGAAACTCTCTCGAGTCGATCCGTGGAATCGACTCTTTACACGTTTGTTACACGCAGTCGCGTTTGCAAAACGGACGCTAGGGCCTCTGTACGGCACGCATTCTCGTTCGAGTGCACGAACACGGTGTGGAGCATGGAACTTTCGTCGAGAGCGGTAACGAACAATTAATTCTTCGATTCTTTCATAGTTGCCTCGTGCTTCGCGCGGTCAGCCCGAGGCAAGCAATCGTTTTTCTTCCTTCCTCGATTGAAACTTTGAGGAAGACCGATCGATCTCGTGGGTAGGAAAGTTCGAGAACGACCGTGGATTCTTAGCGCTGGGAAAACTCGAGACTCTGCGAGTAGACTGTTAAGAGATTGTTTCGAGTAGAAACTCGAGTCACGTATTTTTGCTTCTCCGTGTTTCGTGATCGTTCGATCTATCGCGTTTCAATACCATTTCGACATGTACGCTCTATCAGAACGAACTGTCGTTCTATTTTTAGACGATTTTTTTGCGACATCGAGCGTCCGTGAAACAGAGCGATCAATTTACGTCACTGAACGCGTCTCACCGCGTCGATCGTTTCGCACAAGTTTCGTTTCAAGCTGGCCGCGTCCTGTACCAAAAATCAGCAGCGTGTCCTGTACGTCCTAATTGTTTCTCAGTTCGCGCTGTAGGCAAACTTGTTTTCGAGCAACACGCGGATGACGAACGGATATAACGGACGACGAACTGTTGCCAGCAAGCGCGTCTTGAAAATTATTTTCGTCGATGGACGACGCATTTCGCGATCGTAGACGTTCTTCCCCGTGGAATTTTCGAATATGGGTGACGTTGTCGACCAGTGTTTTCCTATCGTTAACCCCTTGCCGTACTTTGACGAGTCTGAGTCGCGATGAGAATTTTCAGCCAAAGCTGAATATCACGAGTCAGATGTAATTTCATGTGAAACGCGAATATCGCGAGTCTCGTTCGTGGTTCTTAATCTCGGGCCAAGTATGAATGAATGGCTTGAATGGGGTTCTTTTTTTCTAAACACGGGCGCGGCTATCTCGCACTCGGTCGCAAGATATCGTATTTCAAGTCTCCGCCGCTTCGGCTGCTCGCCCGATCATTCGGGCGCGTCGTTTGGCCCCGAATTCTTCCGAGTTAAATGGCAAGGGGTTTCCCAGGAACGCGTCATCTCACCTGATCGCGTTTCGTTCGCGCAATTCTATTCGATCTATTTCTCGATGCTCTCTCTCTCTCTCTCTCTCTCTCTCTCTCTCTCTCTGGATGCACCACACAAACGCGTTCCGCTTTGTTAACGAAAAGGAAGCGACGGAAAAGAGACGAGAAAGGAGAAATATTTGCATCGAAAGATACGACGAGAGGAGAGATCGGTGGAAAATATCGACGTTACTTTATCGCCGGCAAGCCAACGCGTCTTTCTATAATAATCCGTGCGACCAGTATTACGATGAACGCGCAATAGACCGTGATACGGAAAAAGGAAGCGTAAAAACGTCCCGGTGACCGTTGGCACGTGACTGCATCTAGCCGAACCAAGCAGGTTCGGTTGACAAGCAGGGAATATTAGTAGCAGCGAAAGAATACGCGTGCGCGTTTGCGTTCGCGACTGCACGATAAACAGCGATTGCACGTCGATGATTGCAGGAGTTATCCGACACTCTGGCATTCCTGCCTTCGTCTATGTTTCTTTGCATTAATACCTGGAGTCGACAGACTAATTACGCTAGGAGTGCTAGGAACGTGTATCGCGCGACCCGTGTCCGTGTGCGCCGTGAACACACGTGCTCGTGGAAATTTCCAGGCGATGCGAAACGACGCTCGTGTTTCCAGCCGATATAACGCGACGTGATCTATGGAAGCTGGAACGGAGGAGGATCGATTAACCTTCGGCTTCTTTCATACGGGTAAAGATTTACGGAGAAAGTATCGATTAATTTGGATCCTATAGATGGATAGACGCGGATTCGACTTTTTCTTAATACGTTGGACGCTTTGTCGCATACAGCAGAAGCTGTTTGCGCGCAGCCGCGCGCGAGTACCGCCGGCGAAATGCTCGAAAGAGGAATCGCGTTCGATTCTTTCGAGAGTATTACGAATCACGGCCTTGATCGTCGTACGATTTCCGATTTCTAATTGTTACGAAACGTTCCACGTCTACGTTGTTTCGTCTATTGGATAAGAGTTTTGCAAGATCGTTAGGCTCGACGATTCGACGCATCGCTGTTTTCATTTCTTCGGAGATTCCATGGAATAACGTATAGTACGAATAACGTATTTATAGGAGAGCAACAAGCATTTGAACAAGATAGACGATTGAAATAGATTTCAGGGTTATCGTTTGCGTGCAACCGTAGCAACGTTTATCACGAAACCCGAACGTACACGCGACTAAAGACCATAAATTACCATAATAAGCCGTTTAGTTCTACCTGGCTATTTATGCTCGTTATTCTTCTCGAGGTAAACCGAGAACATTTCGATCGATTACATCGATTCGCATCCTCCGTACGACGATATCTCCGACTTAATTTATTTCATTGTTTAATCGAGTGTTTAGTTTAAATTAGCTGCTCTTCGAGATACTCCCGATTAACGTTTAAATCGGTTTCGCTCCAAGATTTGTCACTTTGCAACGAATCGTTGGTAGATCGGAAGCCAAATAAAACGATAACGATATATGATATTTGGTTGTCCCGGAGAAGCAGCGCTTGACGCTAAGGAAAGCGAGGCTGGAAGACGGAACACGTGGTTCGTTGTATGGGTTCGTTCTATGGAAGATCCGATCTTTGGAAAGCTTGGCCCAAGCAGATTTCTCGGGCCGCTCGAAATCCCGTAACGCCCGATCTTTTCGAAAGCTTGTTCCCTCGGTCGACGTATAGTTCCAGGTTTTCAAGTAGTTTCTCGTTCCAGGAATTTTCGCCGTTACGTCGAACCTTTGTCTCGTTTCGTATACCTGGCTCCACTGGCCGACGATAATTTTAGGTCCGGCATCGTCGTTTTCAGCTCTCTCTCGGTCCCAAGGCAATCAACGATAGCGTTGTCCATATGGTCGTGAGCTAGAATCGAGCTAAAATTGTAAACGATTGCAGATTCGCCTGTTTTTGTTGTCTCTCTATTGACATACGTCTTTTAGAATCACATTTACATACGTATTTATCGTTGGATAAACAAGAGGTCAAAATATCAGCAGTGCAAGCGTTACTTTTGTCACGTTTCGTAACACGTTTCTCAATTGCGATTCCTACTCTTGCATACCAAGCCGATGTTAACGGTTTCTCGTAAAAATACAAAAACTACTCGATGAGCATCGTCGAAGCGCTATTCGAATAAAGCAATTGTGCACGAGCTTCCTGTATTTTTCATTAGAGTCTATTAGAAATAAATGGTCGTTATTGGTCAAGGGTTCTCATCCAAGTATTATTCCATTGCGTAACGCGTCTCTAACGACGTAACATTTGCAAGGAAGACTGGCGTTTTCGGCTAACGTTCGTTTTCCGACGTTGGTCTATCCATCGTACGCGTATCCATGAAAATTGCCACGATCGTGTGCCTGTTCTTTCGTTCGTTAGGTATTTATCACGGCGATGCTCGTCCCTCGGTACTTGATTCTTCGAAACGGTAGTTTGTTTGCGATTGAACGTTGGCGGTAATGCTTGGCCGACGACGCTTCCGCAAATTGGAGTAGCTGTTTCTCGAAGGAAACGCGCGGTGACTGGCGTGTGAGCGCGGTTATTACGACGACGTCGTTATTCGCTACTAATAATACTAATCTCGCTCCGAAAATGTTTACGAGCAGCGTTACCTCCGAGCATCCCTATTAACGTATTAACGTATTAACGTCTTAACGTATTAACGTATTAACGTATTAACGTATTAACGAAACAGCCTTTCAGCGTTTCAACGTGTTTCGTCCCGTCGCGAGTTGCGAGAAAATGACACGATTGGAAAATTGCCAAGATCGTTTTGTTCTGCCAATAACTTTTTTAAACTTGGTCGGAGATCAGCGAAGTTCGGAAGGAATTTCTGATCGTTGGAGTCGCAGCCGAAGTTGGAACGGACCTCGCTGTTTTTCGTATAAATTCTCGAGCATGTTGCAGCGAAATTCGCCTTTCTCTGTGCGTTGCTAGTGTAGTTTCTTTAGAAGTATTAGTAAGAAGTAGAAGTATTAGAATCGCAGTCACGATGGTAAATTTTCCCTTGTATAGCGCGTGAATGAATATCGCTGTCCGTCGAACGTATAACAACGTACATACGCGTAACTATAGGAGCGTTACGTAATTAGCGCGTTAAGGAACTGTCAGAAATGGAGCGTCGTCACTGGGGCCGGCGTCAAAGATGGAAACTAGAGAAGCAAAGAAAAGTCGGTGCGGGGAATTTTTATCGCCGAATCCCGTAGCTGCGTAGAGCGAATCGTGTACGTTCGATAACGCCGGCAAAGTTTCGTTCGTCGATCGATCTGTCCAATTTCTCTTTCTTCGACATCGTTTTTCTTAACTCTCGTACTTTCTATTTGTTTTTGTACTTGTTTGTTTGTCCCTAACTTTAATTTGATTTCTGAAAGGAGATTGAAAGCGACTAACAGCGATAACTAATTTCGATTGTCGTTTTCGCGTGTGTGTTACAGAACGGTCCCGCGAAGGCAAAGGAGCCAACCTCGGCATCAACGGCGAATACCTCGGGCAACGGTTCAGCCGGGAACAGTGGCGGACACGCGCCTCTTCGCCGTAGCTACACCTCCCTGGTAACAACCCTGATCGAACAGCATCGTAAACTAGATCGCAGCGCGAGCGAGCCAACATCTCGCTATAAAACGGAGCTGTGCAGGCCATTCGAGGAAAGCGGCACCTGCAAATATGGCGACAAGTGCCAGTTCGCTCACGGTTACAGCGAGCTACGGAATCTGGCCCGGCATCCGAAATACAAGACCGAGCTGTGCCGCACGTTCCACACGATCGGTTTCTGTCCGTACGGACCTCGTTGCCATTTCATTCACAACTTCGAGGAGGCACGAATTCACAATCAAAAAGTGAGCGCGCAACTAGGATCCACGCAACCGAACATAATGGGCTTGAATCCGATTCTAAGCGCGGCGGCGGCGGCAGCCGCAGCCGCAGCCGCCGGTGGAAATACCTGCAATGGCTCGAACGTGAATCCGACTACGATCAGTAGCGTGGCTCTGCTCGAACAGATCGCTGCCTCGCCTCAGGTAGCGGCAGTCGCAGCCGCCGCGACCCCCAACCTCATGAGAGCCAATTCCTTGAGCCTGTGTAGTACCACAAATGCCTACAATCCACCGCCATTGCTCAGAACCAACTCGCTCAGTCTAACGACTAGCCAACACCATCACCATCACCACCACCACCACCATCATCATCAGACTGGCTCGACGACCGTTAGCTCGTCGGTGATCGGCGCCACCAGGCCGAAGCCGACCTTCTCTCTCGGCAGCACCGGAGACTCGGTTTCCCCGTCGTCCAGCCTCAGTCAGTCGCCGACCAACTCGATGGCGAGTTTCTTCAGCGACGACTGCAGCCAGCAACCGTCCGTTACCTCGCCGTTCAGCTTCGGCCAGGATTTCGGGCTCCTCGCCACGAGACGAAGCCCCAGCCCTCGAACCAACAGCGTATGCAGTCCTTTGGGCTCCGACGAGCTCACGCCGAGAACACCGTCCCCGCTCTCGCCGAACGCCGAGTCCAGACTGCCAGTCTTCAACAGGATCAGCAGCACTCTCGCCGATTTTGAGAATCTTAAGATCTAAGGCGATTCTCCTCTGGGTCCTTCGACTCCCTTTGGTATATTCTATCTACCTAACATTATTTCTGAAAGATATGTACGGGAAACAATTTCAAAGAGCAGAGCAAAGAGAGAGAGAGAGAGGGAGAGAGAGGGAGCGAGAGAGAGAGAGAGTGAGAGAGTGAGAGCAAGGGCGAGAGAGAGAGAGAGAGAGGGAGAGGGAGAGAGAGAGAGAGAGAGACGGTAAAAAGAGCGTTGGACCCAAAGCATACGCGTTAATTTATACATGTATCGACCGAAAAGACAGGAGAATATTTAGGGAGAGGGGACGGACTCTTCCACCGACTCAAAGAGGTTTTTCCTTTTCTCTTTTCTCGTTTTTAACATTTGAACTGCATTTCACGCGCCAGACGGGCCTTCCTCTCCGTCGTACGTCGGCTTCTTATTTAAGCGTTTCTTTTTTGTTCGTAGAACACATTAGGCATCTTACGCTCATTCTTTAAACGATCATCCCTTCCTTTTTAAGTGTCATGATTATATTATTATTATTATATAATTACATTATATATATATTATTATTATTATTATTATTATTATTATTATTATTATTATTATCATCATCATCATATCAGAATATTTTACTATCATCGCTATAATTAATGTTAATAACGTTTTCGGTAGTATCACTAGCGGCTCTGAATATCGTCGTTAGTTCTAACCGTATTAGCAGCGTCAGTCACTTTCCGACTCCGACTACCAGGGCCGTTTCCTTCTTTTTTCTCTTCTTTACTTTAGGTTTATGCTCGTTTAGTGGAAAGGTCGAGATGGTATCAGCCCGGATGTCTCGACCTGCTCGTGAGAATCCTTGGATGATTCAACCGTGGAAAAGGAGAATGATAGAGAAAAGAAAAAGAGAAACGTAAAGATCCGGGAGCAAGGATAGCGCGAACGTAGCAACACGCAGAAACGAAAAAGCGGCGATGGGAGCGAATAAGTACGGCAAGAACGAGTCCAAGTTTCTACCGAATTCTAACTTACTCGAGTAAGTTGTTCCTTGATCTCTTTTGGACTCGCGCAGCCCCATCTCGCCGCATCTCCGCTTCGAATGTCCGATTCTCGGCTTTGTCCTTGCTCCTCCGTTTTGTTGCTTGACTCGCGCCAGGATTCTCGCAACAACCAGGCGTTTTTCCATCCGGGGCAGGTGAAATGTTGCAATATTCCAAACCAACTCGTTCGTTTTTTATATAATTCCTGGGTTTCTTCTTGCGAAAAGGCGGGAGGGGAAAGTAGGCTTTTGAGAGTGAAAGGAAGGCGAGATCGAGTCGCACGAGAGAAATAACTGAGAGCAAAACAGATGGAGAGGAAGATATATATATATATATATATATATATATCTATATATATGTTCATGTGTGTGTATATATATACATATGTGCATGCATGTATGTGTGTGTGTATATATATATATGTATGTATGTATGTGTGTGTATATATACACACGCGCGCGCACACACATGAACGCGAGCAAAACGTGTCGCGTTGGTGTTGGGTTTGGGTGACGATGCGCACGAGATCACAATCAAAGATCATGCTATGCAAATTAAGTGGCTTAGGAACTCCGATTGTCTTCCAACGATAGAGCGAATAAGAGAGTGTTTGTGCGTCAGTGTGAGTGTATAATCTCGTGATACTACGATATAGCTTAGACCGAGTGGGAGAGAGAGAGAGAGAGAGAGAGAGAGAGCGAACGGTGAGAGCAAGAAGCGAGCAAAAGGAAGATAATGAGAGAAAGTGATGCGTTCGTGATCGTGTATGTGCGTGTGTGTATGTATGTATGTATGTATGTATGTATGTATGTATGTATGTATGTATGTATGTATGTATGTGGGTGCTCGTGTGTGTACGTGCGAACGAAAGAGCGTGCTCATTTAAGAATAAGTTATACGATGTTAGATATTTTTATAGACGAGAATTCGTCAGGGCTTTCAATCGTTTTACGCGTTCAAGGCGAACTTCGTACGAAAGACGCGCTGTACGCCAATTAGAGGTTGACATCTGATTTATACGTTCCCCGGGGAAAGAAGATTTTTGTCTTCGGAATAATGTTCTATTCTGAAACGAAAATATCTCTTAATGGAATTTCTCAGCAGCATCAGAGTTACTTTTATAATTTTCTTTTTAATCGATTTTTAGATATTTTATCCATCTAGAGACGTTCTTGATTCTTTTTCATTTTCTAGCTTATTGGACCGAAGAAGCATTATCGGACGTACGTCATAGTTTGGTTGAAAATTTTGGTTTTTTCCATGTTCTTGTTTCATTTCATTTACGTTCTCGGTTAATCGATCGATCAAAAGTCCGAAAAGAACAAAGAAAAGTCCATTTCTACCGACTTTCCAAAGCTAGGACAATCGAGTAACTGTAAGAAATTTTAATGGCAAAGGAGAGCCAACTCTTCTTTCCAAGAGTACTCGTACCAAAAGTAAATCTTGGTATCTCCCATTTCTTTCTCTAACGTACCATGAAATTAATTCGCTCTAGCTTTTGCTCGATAGGGTAATATGCCCTCTCTGTTTCTCCCTCTCGCTCAAAGTCTACACGATAATAGTCGATATTTCTATCGCGATAGCTGCGTACCACTTTTCTTTCTTTTTTTTTTTTTTTTTTTTTTTTTTTTTTTTTTTTTTTTTTTTTTTTTTTTTTTTTTTTTTTTTTTTTTATTTTATGGGAAAGGACAATGCGCGTATATAATGCGAAATCGACCATATTATCGTTCCTTCCGTTTTCCATCGCTCGCCCACTCCATTTAACATCTTAGTCTCAACTGCGATAAAAGCGTTAACATTATTAGGAAGAGAGCGAACGGAGAAAACATAGGTACATCGAGCGAAAGTGAGAGTGAGCTTAGGGCAATGAGGCGGCGTAATTTCGAGAGTGCTTCCGTCTGCCGGCAAATAATCATTTTTCGTGCTTGGATCGTTCAAAGCGTCGTTTCGAGAAAGTGAAACGACGAACCGACTAACTCGTCGGTGTATATTTTCGTTCGTCTTAATTTTTATTTTCGTTTCCTTTTCAAAGATCGCCAAAGGATTTTTTGGCGAAAAAAGTGCGTCGCCTCTACGAGAATGTCGAGAGAACAACGTTGAGCAATACGAAACAAAAAAGAAAGTGCCTAAATAACGTAGTTTCTGAAAACCGAAATACATTTTGTATATACGCACACCACATACCTGCGCTGATAATTAAGTCTATAACCATGTTTGCTTCAAGTATAAATTAATCGAAATCGTTTTAGTTTAAACTGCTATAGATTTAATTATCACCGTTGTTATTATTAATATTATTATTATTATTATTATTATTATTATTATTATTATTATTATTATTATTATTATACTAATATAATTATTTTTATTATTAATTATTAACTATTATTTTATATTATTATTATTATTATTATTATTATTATTTTCATCGAATTCACAATACTATACACCTCGATCGCATACGAAGTAAACTCATCTACTTCAACAAACCGCACGGCACATTCATTTGATATTGTCATTATATTATTTATCTGACTGATCGTTTCTTTTTTCCTTTATATTATTATCATTATCATTATTATTATTATTATTATTATTATTATTATTATTATTATTATTATCATCATTTTTACTATTTTTGTTTCTTCTATTTCCTTGTAAAACGATGCAGTCAGTTGCGAGTGCCTACCATGCAATCGATTGCTCCGACGATCGTCGTTCAACACTCCAAACTAAGGTCAATTAATCCCGTGTCTTAACTAATATATATATATATATATATATATATATAATATATATATAATAATATATATAATATATATATATATTACTGTCACTTTCACATATCTATATGCATTATATTATGCTATTATTATTATTATTATTATTATGATCACTATTATTATTAATATTATTATTATTATTATCATTATCATTATCATCATCATCATCACCACCGCGCTGTTACTATTTCTAATACTTTTATTATTACTACTGCTATTGATACTACTACTCCTGCTACTATCGCTATTACTTGGTACGCTACCACGTTACTAACATTGGCACTACTGCCAGCACTGTCTTCCGACGTGCTAGTGCTATCTTAGCATTTTCACAGATTGCTACATCTGAACGTTATCGATGATATCTTCGTTATCATCGTTATTTCGCGTTCAAAAACGCGAAGCCCTCCCTTGACCCATTTGTGCTTGGTCCATCTTTTGTACATTTATTATTTAACGAATATTATTTAATTCCTTGCCATAACACACGTACTCGTCCCTTTCTCTCGTGCCCGAACGTAACGATACGCTCGATTCCTCGAGTTACGCCACTCTCCTCCCGCGAATCCAGAAAGCAGAAAGCAGAAAGCAGAAAGCAGAAAGCAGAAAGCTAGAGATTCGGAAATCTAAAATGACAAACGAAAATTCCCGTGTTTCTGATTCAGCGATTCGAGGTTTACCGGGTTCTCGACGTTACTTGCTGCGTATCACGTCCCGGTATTTGCTTTCGCGAGGAAAGGCAAGGTTTCTGTTGGCGGGCGCGCGCTTGCCATCGATAACGCGCGATAAAGTCGATTAGCAAAAGCGGCGATTAGAAAATCTGTTGGCGCGCGGCTGCGGTTCGCGTCGAGAAAGGAATAAAATCGTGGAGGAGGAGAGGTGGTACGTGAACGGAGAGGGAAGAAGAAAGAGCGGAAAGAGCGGAAAGAGCGAAAAGAGCGAAAAGAGCGAAAAGAGCGAAAAGAGCGCGTTCGCCGGGCACGGAGAGTGAAAGTCGCAGAGAGTTTGTTCGTCGGTCGATCGAGAGAAGAAAATGAAAAGATGCGTAGGCACATACGGGGTACGGGCTGCGGCGGGTTAGGTTCCGCGCGCGTTCTCCAAAACCAAGATATCGTATATATCGGGAAACATTTCATACGAATACGTATACGCGTATACGTATACGCTGTCACGGCCCTAGCGAAACGGGAGGAGGCACGCCGGACTCTCTCGACGAGTTCTCGAGAGCTCGCGGGAGACCGCGCGATTTCACGCACCACGATGAGACAAGTAACAATCAGCAACGACGGGCACACTTTTCAAAAAAGCGTCTCGCGATGCTGCGACGGCATCTCCTTTGTTGCGTTCCGTTGCTCTCGCTATCTGCGAACGTATCCTATCGTCGTACATCTATATATGTATTTATATGCGATATACAGGGTACCTTTTCAAATTGTGCCAACTGCGATCGATATTTATGTAGAGTAGCAACTTGTTTATTTTATCGATGCGTATAGCACACACAGCGCGGGTAGATCAAAAGTAGCATTTAACTCATATTCCTATTTAAGCTTTGATATAATTTTGAGAAACCCTGAACACAATATGCATATATATGTATAGGGATATGTTTGTATCCGTTCGGTACATTTACATCGTTTCGCTTGTCCAAGTTGATCGATGTTACCGCTCTTCTTTCCTAGCCCGGAAAACGCGATTGGCCGGATTTTTTTACTTCGAAACAGAAACGACTCCTCTATTGCCGGAGTCAATAAAAAACAAATTTTCTTCCTCTTTTCCCTCTCGTTCTTGTTCTTTCTTTTTTGATCGATAGACGATTGCTTCGTGCGTGGCCATTTTGCGAAACAATTCCGTACACTTGGAACTTTGCGTACAACGTTCGTTTCGGATAACTTCGAACGTTTGCGTTCTTTGAGTTTCTTTGAAATCGCGGCAGAACGGAAGACAAACTAAATACGGTAGTATCAATCGGTATGCAGTCTGTGACGAGAGAAAGAATCTATAGGAATCTGTAAAGATATCCTACTAGGGTGTATTTAATTTATTTACGAATGGAAAATAGTTTACCACATCAACGTAGTTGCAAAGTGGATGTAGTATGGTCGTTTTACATTCATACTGCAAATTATATTCCCCTCGTTCTTCTTTCCTTTATTTTTCCTCTTTTTTTTCTCTCTCCTTTTTTTTTCGTTTCTCAATCCATAATTCGTGGAACGAACCGAGTTTTCTGTTAATTCGTAGGAGTCATCGACACGCGTCTTTCTTTATTCAAACACGGTGCACGCTTCTTCGATTTCTTCCTAGAGTTTCCGCACGATTTCCTTTTTTATTTATACTTACGAGAACGAGAGAGTAGTTGGCAAGAGGAAAGGAGAACGTAAATTTTGGTTGATTAGTGCAATTAATATAAATGTATGTATTTATTCGAACCATTTTACATAGATAGTTGTTTATCTTATAACGCGCATGAAAGCACCCGAGTGTATCTTAGTTTCTCTGTTCTCCAAAATGGCGTGCATCGGCTCCTTAAACTTCCTGGCAAAGAAAGAGGAAATTTTTCATTTTTCTCGGTTCCTCGAGTCCTATTGGCGAGCGAACGCTGTGTCCCGAATCGTACAAATAAAACCGCCGAAATGCCTTTGTCGGTCGAAATATACATACATACATACATACATAGCATAAACGACAGGATGAGACTCGGTCGCAGCAGCGAACGACGCAAATTTCGTACCCTCCTGTTATAGACTTGACAACTTATACATATTAAATATAATATTAATAATAAAATAATATACTTTACGTTACGTCTCTTTTTTAATTTAATATATTTATTTTTTCAATCAAGTATTTATATATTTATACAATATTTTATACAACGTTCTTCACAGAATACACTATATATATATATATATATATATATATATATATATATATATATACACACACACACACACACATATATATATATAAATAAATAAATAACTATGTAACACACGCGTTACGATGTTATGTGACAGGTCGATCTCTTGGCTCTCAGAGGATACCGATGATCACTCTAACAAACCCTCAAGATTCTTCATCTCTTATAATTATTATTATTATTATTATTATTATTATTATTATTATTATTATTATTATTATATTATTACTATTTCTTTTTTTTATTATGTATTTTCTTCCGTTTCTTCGAGATCAGTCTACCAGAATGTATTTCTCTCCCCCCTTCTTTTCTTGCCCCGTGGAGAACCGGTTCCTGTCAGGGCCGACTAACCACGGTGTGTTCCCATCAAATGAAAAAGAAAAAAGAAAAAAAGAACGACGACCGTGTGTATACTTAATTTCTCCTTGTGATACGCGACCGCCGTGCGATGTCGACCGGCAGTCGTTCGAGAAAACGATTTGCGGCAGATATATATCATGTTCGACGAAAGAGAGAGAGAGAGAGAGAGAGAGAGAGAGAGAATGTGTGTGAGAGAGGCAGTTAGCGATAGGTATTAAGAGAGAACGAAATGCGATTTTGGGAGCCAATTGATAGGCTGGCGGAAGTCGTTCGAACTGGACATGGTATCCGTCGAAGAGCTCGCGCATAAAGTCACTGTGAAATCTCGGTTTGTTGGCGCTGATTTTCTTCTTTTCTTCCAATCATCTTCGACATCGATCTTCCAGCTAACGATTAGCGGTTCAACGGTGGATCGAGATTTCTCACGAGTCTCTCGTTGGGTCGTTCGCCGGAAGGTTTATCTTCGTTTAACGAGATTTCGCAGGAACGACCCAGGGTGGCTTTCTGCCTCTATATCTTGTTTTCCTTTTCATTTTGAGAGGATGCGTAGGCTACGATAGTGCTTGTGCTACGGTCTCGAACGACTTCAGTCTAATCCACAATGGGACCATAAAGGTGATAAATGCATATATAATTTCATTAATTAGAGGAATGGCGAGAGAGATAGAGAGATAGATAGATAGATAGAGAGAGAGAGAGAGAGAGAGAGAGAGAGAGAGTGCCTTAAAAAATAAAAGAAAAATACAAACGCCGTTTGCGAGAGGCGATGTTTGTTCGACCAACAGTGAACGCAAAGTTTCCTCCCCAGAATTTTTCCGTTAGCGACGTAGTACGTAACGACCGTTCGTCGTTTGGCGAATGCACGAGTGTTTTTTATTTGTGTCTCTGATATTTTTTTTCTTATCGCTGCCACTCCACGTCGAACGAATCTCGCCCTGCGCATCGACGATCTTTCTTCGTCTCATCTACCGAAAGAACACACATACACGCGAGTCTCATGTACCACGAATGAAGAAAATCGTAGTTTGATAAGTATTGCCAACAATACACTATCTATTTAATACATTTTATTATTACAAAATAATGGAGTATGTACGATTGATTTCTTCGCCACCGTGATTGCCCCTCTTGTCCCTTCCCTTCTTTCCATCCCCTAAATCTAGTGGCCAATAATCGCTGACGGTAAAATTCGTACGTAACTAGGTTCTCATTCGTTTATCGATAGACTATATATACATGTATAGTTATGCTTAACTTTACGTAGAAGTAACTTCTGTCCGTCAAGTGCGATTTGATTTTGTACGAATAGAACAGAGAAAAATACAACGGTTTATCACGGTATCCGATAGAATTTCATAGGATTGCGTGCAATCACGATTTGTACCGAAGGCCATTGTATTATTTCGGTCGATTCGAGAGATGTAGGAAATTTACGCTTCCTTCGTTGAGAAATTTTCTAGCGTAATGACATCCTGTCCTACGTAGTTGAATACCACGCAACCTGGTTTACGACACGATGTCAAACGTCCGTCACGATAGTTCATTGTCTTCTTATCGGACGCCTGGCCTCCGTGTAATACGATCGAACAGAGTATGCATTCGATTTGACCGACCGACGCTTCTACTTCTAACAGTTTCAGAACTCGGTGGAACAGACGTTTTCTACCAAAATCAATCGTACGAATATTTTGCGAATGGCCAAAGGAGTTAAGAGGCCCTTAAGCGGATTATTTGTGTGCGGTTTCGCCCAAGCACAGATCTCTATTTCTCGCGTACGCTTCGATTCGTGCACGTTACGATCAACGATTAGAAATGTCTCGAAACGATTCGATACGATATCGTAGAGGATGGCTCGCGACAGTACGATTGGATACAGGGTAAAGCAAATAAGTCGAAAAAACGGAATAAACAATTTGTCACACGGCGTACGCTTAAGCTTTGCTAAATGCCGGCTAGGTACGAGTAAAGGATCGGCTGGAGATTATTATACATCGGAATAAAAGTCCAAATTAAAAACAGTGAAAATTAAAGATTTAAACGAAAGAAAAATTTTCCGTTCGAGTTGCCATTTTTAAGGAAACAAAATCTTAAACGCGTTTAGTTAAGAACCGCGAAGAAGATATCTTGCGAGAAAATGTTACTCTTGACGTTACTGAATGTTATATTTTTGACTGGTTTTCACGCGGAGTTTATCCCCCTGCCGATTATTCGCTCTTGTTCGGTCCGAAATTAGCAGTCAAGTTCAAATATACTTTTCTCGGAAACGGAACGTCGTGTGAAACGTTGTTATTCCGTGTTTTCGACTTGTCCTTTTCACGTAGAACCACGCTATACCCGATCGCGTAAGCCGAACCAGTTACGAGCCACCCTGTACACGTACGTTGGCCGAAAGTTATCGTCGCGTGTCGACGTCGCAAAGACACGCGGTTAATCGGTCTAAACGGCCGTTTGGCAGAAATAAGAAGTAACGGCTAGGGAGAAAAATGCGAACGGCAATTAACGGTTAAGAAGGTGGTGAGTGGTGATCGAAGTCGGTCTGTCTCTCTGTCGATCGAACGATCGGAACCAGCGTAGCGCGCGCGCGCACCAACCGATAAGATTGCCAGCGAAACGGAACTCGAACGAGAGCAACGGCTTCGTTTCGCCGATATATCGTATACCTTTGTAATAAACTCTGTCGGGGACTGCATTCCTCCTGTCGTTCCTTGCCCCCTTCCTTCCCTTTCGTTTTCGTTCAGCGCGATGACGACGATGTCGTGGCAATTTTACCGTGACAGTAAGTTGCGAAACGCGATAAGCCTTCGGTAGACAAGGGGGGATTATTGGAGCAAGTCGTTGTTTCGCATGGGAGATATCTTAGCATGAATGAGTTAGGAGTAGGAGCGGTGCAGGGGCGAAAAACTCGTAAAAGCTGGTGTAAAACGAATTTAATCGGATCGTTTCGAAGTGGCCACGGCGAAATTTACGTTTCTTTCGGTGATTTTTTTGTTCGCCTATCGGATTTTGGAGCTTTCGGAAAGGTTTCCGGCGAGAAAGGAAGCGGCTGTATCGCTCGATGTATTTTTGAGAACAAGCATAAGTAGATAGCTCGATGGTATCTGTCAGGCCATCGGACTATACGTTTTTCACATTTTTCGCGAGGAAAATCTTTTCCCACGTACGTATCAATTACGTTTCTTCCAGTCAAATAGAAATCAAGCAACGTTGACCGCGATAAAAATTACACGCGAGTATCCTTTGTCTCGATAAAAGATAATCTCGATGTTCTCTTCGCGTTTGCGTGTACATCGGTGGCCTGTCGCGAAAACATCAACCAACCACTGTCCGAGTGGTTTCGGACGTTGCGCAACGGGATTTAGCCTTAAAAAGAGCATCCCTCGCGTTCGTACACGACCCCCGATCATCTTTTAGACAGAGTTTAACGATACTTCCAAGCTGACCATTATTTTTACGACGCTACGAATAAATGTTCCAACGATAATTATCGCATAGCTGCACGTACTTTGATACGTTCTTAACGCGTTATTATGTCAATGATTCGGAGCAGCAACGGGTTACCCTCGATCGTATCGAGTCCTTGTTCACCGTCCCTGACCGTTCCGGTCTCGTTGCTTCTCTTGGTGACGATTACGCAGGGAACGATCTAATTTGCGTTCTTATCGCGCGATCGCGCAGCTTTTTCTTCCACGCTGTCGATAATCCGTGCGTTATAAATAAGCATTGGGGAAACACCGCGGACGATTTCAAGGGGGAAAGGAAGGAGAGCAAAGAATAAAAAAATCACGTATCTCTGTTATCCGTATACGCGATGTCAAAAATTAAATTTTCTCGCCAAAGTGTGTTTCGTATTAGCGACGGAAACGCGATCTATCTTCTCGTGTTCAACGTAAGCACCGGTATGAAAAGAGAAAATAGACTGTATCGTAAGACTCGAGGGGTCGAAGCGCAAACGTTGATCGCATTTTCGAGGCGCGAAACTCGACGATAAAATATCGAAGCGCCGCGCCATGGCGGTTACGTGACATTTTCACGCGCAAGTTGTAAAGCACGCGTCGTTACATCGCCGACCGAATACAATTTCACAGTGGAAAATATGAAAAAAGATGGAAGCGTTAATCATCGGATCGATTCAGAGAACGAAATATCGTACGGATAAAATACGGTGACTCTTATCGTGCAACGCGCCTCGATCCGTAAACTAGCAACCATAAATACACAACTGGTTCCTCCTATGTATTTTCATGTTATAAACCTTCTAACGAAGAACAGATATTTCCATACTAACTAGGAGGATATTGTAAATTCAACGTAAGAAGGACGTTCGTCAAATTTTAAACGTAAAATTGTAAATGTACGTTTCCGAGAAATATCGGTTCGTTCGGTGATTGTTTAATGAGTTCTACGAAGAGTAAATATATCGAAGCGAACAGTTGGGAGCAACGCACGTCGAAAGCGTACAATAACGAGGAATGAAGGAGTAACGCGAAAATGAAAGCGGAAGATCCGAACGAGATGGAAGAAAGTTGGAATGGAAGGTAAGGTATATATGTGTGCGTGTATGTAGATACCTGCTTGCGCGAAAAACATAATATAGGGAAGGAAGAAAAGGCGGGAGAGGAATAATACGTTGGATCGTAAGTACGCAGGAATCGACAAGGATGACTGTGATCTTTGACCGGTTTGCCGTGGCTCTGTTGGCGCGAGCATAAAAAATCGCGACTGCAAGACGAATCCGTAATTACGCGCGGCCGGTTTCCTTCGTCGACTTACACGCTGGACGACGATGTCGCGAGAACGTAAAGGAAATGGTAGTTTAGACCGGCGCTCACCAAGTTTCTGACATGTCGCGAACGAGTCACGTTGCGCGGCTGCCCGGTGCGCTTTACACATCCGGTTGCAGCGAACGTGGGCGCAGTAGCCGACAGGACGGGCCGTGCATCGGTGTAGAGAGCGTAGAACGAATCAGAGTGTGGTAGATCCGTGCTTGATTTCTATTTAACGGGCCGCCTCCGAACGCCGTCTCATTAGCGATCGACCGGCTTGAGAATCGATCGCGTCGCCTTAACGAGCTTCCGATCCACCGAATCCCTTCGATCCGCTTGGTTATTATGTCATCGTTCTCGTTCCCACATTTTCCCGCACCTCCTCTCCTCTTCCACCGACGAACGCTATTCTCTCTCCTCCTCTGGCTTTCGATCTGTCCGGTTTAGGAAAGAAGGTGTCGTCGCGCGATCCAAATCGAACGATTTCTTTCATCTTCTTTATTTCGAACGACACTGCACCAGGGATAAAGGATCGTCGCGCTATTCAAACATTCGTTTATCCGAACGATCGTGTATTCGTGTCTGTTTACTCGGACGAACGTGCAGTGGAATAAAAAGGTGGTTCGTGTTTGACAGTGTTCGTGTCCGTTCTAACAAGCAACAGAGTTTTTATAGTTGAGTATACGGTCGGTTAAAGACTGAGTTTTCGTATCTTCTGTCGGCTTTCTTCGACGATTTTAAGGTTATTCGCGGTAAGCGTCTTTTATGTGGCGATAAAATGCATAAACCTGGCAATGTAGAGCGAACGTAACGGTTACGGTGGCTACAATTTCATTCACGTAAGATTCGCGTCGTACAGAGACAGACGTTGCTGCTCGCAAAGCAAGAAATTCGGCTTCGTAAAGCGCGTTACGCGAGTCGTATTTTAAGACATCGAAATTAAGAGGATATCTTGGAGAAGTAATGAGAATAATTCTCGGAGAAGCAACGCCATCCGTAAAAATACCAGCCTGCCTCGATTGCTTCGATTTCTACTAATCTTCGCAGCGAACATTTCGCAGGAAAAGTTACACGGCGATAATTCAAACTCTTCGGTCGGTTATCGGAATCGGCCGAATGAATTTTAGTTCGAAGATATTTCTACAGTCGCGTATCTTTGAAAAAGTCGAATCGAATCTGCTCGCTACGCCTTCTATCCACGGAATTTGAGAAATGGCCGCCGGCGTATCTGCGTAGCGTGTTAATAACGCGACGCGGCTTGAAATATCGTCGCACTTTGTTACAATGTAATTAATCAACGTATTTACGGTGTCTCCGCGCGTGATGCGTTTCGATGTTTTTATACGGATACCGGTAAAAGCGTTCGTTCATCCTGCATGTGTGTGATAAATTGAGCGAATCTTTATCGATGCTCCCGCAACCGGTGCACGCGACTTCCGGCAGAAAAAGTGTGCAGAGGAAAGTAGGCCAGAGATAAAGAGATTTTTTAAACGAGAACCGCCGAGAACATGTATATTTCGAGCCCGCGAAAGAAAGTTGCCGTTTTTCTGTCAATCTCCAACGAAAATTCTCAACGCGCCACGTATCACGCGTTTCTCAAAATATCACCGAACGAAGCAGCAACGCGTAAGCGTGGAAAATTTACGGGGAAAGCAGGCACGGGGCTACCGAGCCGAAATTCCGCCACCTTGTCGCGTCGCAGATTTTTCGTCCGATCTATCGCGACCAACGTGTCCGACCAGCGCGCAGCGGAGCAAACGTCGACGCTGAAGCTTGGTCGAACTCGAGCAAACGCGAGCAGAATGGAGCTTGTCGAGCCGCGAGAGATCGAAAGTTCGAGTAGCGTCGAGCGAGGCCAGTTTTCCCGCCATTTCCCATGTGTCCTTCTCTCGCGTGCATCGCCTCGAGGTCGTCGACCCGCCTCGGCAGAGGCCGATCGTGGACATCCGAAAAGGCAGGCAAGATTGGCGAGGGCGAGAGCCAACAGCGAACAGAGACCAAGAGAAAGAGAACTCACGCTCTCCGCTCTGTCCTCGTCGCACTGTCGCCGCACTCGCGTCGCACTCGCGTCGCACTCGCGTCGCACTCGCGTCGCACTCGCGTCGCACTCTCGTCGCTCGCCCTCTACCATCTCGCCACGTGTTGGCTACGTATACGTAGTATGTACCTTGGAGCATCATTCAGAGAGCCACCTAAAATTAGCGAGGGAGTATATGGCGTAAAGAAATTTGGCAACGGTGATCGAACGCCAGTCTTTAGAATCGGACGTTGCTATTGCGAGAATCGTTTCGTCGCACGTTGGTCGTTTTCTCGATAATTGGTGGATGTGTGCGGTTCGAGGTGCTCGGAGGTCGAAAGAAATTTCACGACCACGATTCGATGGATATTTAGGAGCGTAGTGCCGAGTATCCGTATAACGCGTATCGCGAGCAAGCGAGTATCGTTCGAGAATAATCGACTATCTCGGACAGATTTTCCAGATTTCTACGGCTTTCGACGACTCGTCGAGGCAAGTGAAACGAAGCAGATAGGCCAGAACGACGATTATAGAACGCGGTACTAGTTAGAGTAGCCGTCGAATTTTTCACGGTCCTGAAAAGCAAAGCCTCGTAAAGCAAGCCACGTTTAGAGCAACCGCGTCGCTACTGGAAAATACCTCTCCGCTCGCTCGTTACGTCTTCCGATATCGATTGCTTCCTGCATTCTTCGCATCTGAATTTCTCCCGCCTATTACGTAGCACGCGCCGTGCCATCCGATAATCCGCGCTAAGTAGATCGCGCAGCGGTGTTTCGATAAGTTAATTTTACCAAAAGGATCTGTGTGTCTTGGTTATTCGGTCGCGTTTCGGGTTATCGACCTGCCAACGACGCCGCGCCATACGGATCTATTATTTGTAGAAATATAAGGCAATCGATCAGCCGATCGCCTTCTAATATATTCTATTCCTGCTGCTCCTCTCTCTAGAAATTTCGCTCTCCGGAAACCTAAACCCCGACCAACTAATTACCGCAAATACAATTTTCTTCGTCGTGACCAATTTTGTAATACCGTCGACTTTTTTCCCAAATCCTTAGGTTCTTTCTCGTCTTGTTTCCTATATTCTATCTTGTTACCTTTTTTCCTCTTCCGTCTCGCTTATCTATACCACTCGTTATCTAATATTATTACTTTTTATTCCAGCTCCATCTTCCGAAGTACTTATTTTAGTACTTACTATTATTACTGTTATTGTTATCGTTATGGTTATCGTTATCTTAAGAGCAAAGAATTCGACATCGTTTCGTTATTTCGACGGTGCTTGGTGGTTCTAGCGATGAACCGTGCCTTTAACGTCTATGGAAACTGGAAATATTTAAGTCAGCTTTGACCAAGTATCTGCCAGCGTGATCGCTACGGTCTCGAAGGAAGAGCGCGTTGTCGTTGTTCGACGATGGGTTAGAAAATATTTATCGGCGTCGTCTCTAGAGAGCTGCGTGTCCCTCTTGCCAAGAGAGGTTCTACGTTCTACTCATCTCGTGTTCTACAGAGTCGGTTCGAATTCTCTGCGGTTTCGCCTCCGCTGCTTTGCCCCTTTATCACCACTGTGTCAGAGGCCATTAACCTCTTCCACTCGGTTTCTTCTTCTCCTCCTCCTCCTCCTCCTCCTCCTCCTCCTCCTCCTCCTCTTCCTCCTCCTCCTCCTTCTTCTTCTTCTTCTTCTTCTTCTTCTTCTTCTTCTTCTTCTGGCGTTTCTGCCTCCACCGCCTCCAGCCCCCTCCATCAACCGAACGACTCTCCTCGTTCCACCAAACTTGCCTCTTCTTTCTTTCCTCGCCGGCAGATCGCTACTATGGCGCTTATCTGCCGTTTCTCCCCTCGTGCATCTCGCGAATGCTGCTTCGCCGCGTGGTTACTTGGTCGCTTGGTTACTTGGTTACTCGGTTACCAAGGTGCTGAGGAAAAAGGACCCCGGTTCCTCCGTCGATTTCTGCGAAACTAAACGGCCACCGGCCCTTTTCCCCTCTCGGCTGCCTCTCTTTCTCTCTTTCTCTCTTTCCATCTTTCCCTCCTCCTTGTCCCGTTCTCTTTTGTCGTCTCCCCTCTCTTTCGTTCAGCTACGATCAAAGAAACGCTCGTTAACCCTTCGTCGTCTCCAGTTCGTTCTACAACCTCGATGCCTCTACTTTGGACGCGTTAATTCTGTACGCAAACGTTACTTAAAGGAAATATTTCTCGTACTATCGGTTGGCTAACCGACTCCTTCGCGCCTAGAAGCAACTTTTTCTTTCCTTTCTACCGTTCCAGGTCTCTGGAAACGACTGCGAGATATTGCGCTTGTCGCCGTATCTCTGAAGCGATATCGTAGAATCGTTCGTTGAGTCGAACGACGAAAAACACACCCGAAAAGCAATTTGCAAGAAATTCCGTTCGAATTTCAAATGAACGGATTACAGTTTACTAACGTGCCGTTGAAACTTTTGAAACTAATAAAAGTATAAAACAAACTCGAGCAAACTGTTTGCTACGAAAACAGTCTTTCCACGGTTTCGAGTTCCAATTACGCTCGAACCTAATTGCTCATGAGTAGTTGTCACGCGACATCGACACGTTGCATGAACAAAATATCGCAACGTGTTCTTTGCGGTCGAAATATTGCGACGACGAGCAACATGCATCGCGGTTCGCTACAACTTTCCAAATCGATCGGCAATTTGCCCGTTACGCGAAGAAGGGCGTTAAAGTCTTACGTGGTCGTTTCCGTCGCTCCGCGGCGGATCTATAGCTACGCTGATTTATCGCGTTAAATCGGAGAATCAACGAGATTCGTCCACGCAGTTACGATTTCGATCGGACGGAAATTGCGGCGTGGATACCAAGTTATTTGGCAGCAACGCTCAGCGACGATACTACGTAACAATTCGATGCAGAGTGGATGAAAAGAGTCAACCACTGGCAGCTTATGGAACTACGCAGAGCCGACAACTCGAATCGTCGCGTGGATCGCTTTCCAGTTAAAAATCGCGCCTTCGTTCCGTGTTATAATGTACACCAGCTCTGTAACTTTGCGCCTAGTCTCGATAGATAAAACGCCCGAGACAAACTTTTGGGTTACGCGTTTGTAAAAAGTTTTTGTAAAAATTGAATTACTCGTCGCTATAGGACGTAGGAAATGCGAATAATATCGGAGGAGCGTAGCTGGTAATGTAGCAATTTCTTGCCTGTTTCAGTTCCATTTTCTCGGTTCGCTCGTCGAAGATGAGCCGTTTACTTCCGATGCCGCCACAAACTTTCGACCGTGCGCGTGTATGAGAGAAAACTGATAATGTTGACGAGTTATTTATACGTGCCATTTATCTCGTGTTGTAATTCGTTTATTTGGATAAGCATGGAAAATAAACGACGTAAAAGTGCGACAAGCGCGAGTAAGAGCGTAAAATGGCGATACGTTCGAGGTCGAAATACGATCCGCGAATTACGTGAAACGAAATACTTTTTGCGTGATATTTTATATCGGCATAAACGGACTATCTGCGTTTGTCGCTTCATTCAAAAAGCCTGTAATTAATGTATGGTAAAACTTAAGTAGAACGATATTATTCGGCACCAAAATATTGTTATTTATTTGTTTATTTATTTAGAGCAATGGGCGAAAACGATGTGGCGATAGCTTGCTCATCGCTGACGAAACTGCAGCCACGAAGAAAAGAGACATCGGGACAAATTTACAAAGGCGCGATGGTAAAGCATATTCGTAGGAAAGTGTTTTCATCTTTCCCACCGAAGAACAGAAACGCGCGAGCATTTGCTCGTTAAAAGTTGTCCGTGAACGCGATCGTAGCACGTACTTCGGTTTCCCGCGTATAAGTATCAAACGACGTCGACCAGAGATGTCAATAGCAGTTTCGGTTCGTATCGATAGAATTTCTCTAGAGTTCTACGTCGATTGGCTGTCGTAGTAGTTCGTTGGCTGATTTTATATGCCTATCACGCCCGGACGATCGTACGTATCTCGAAATTTTCACGCTTGCATCTGGCTAAGATAATGGCACGCAATGATCCAAATAATATCTATTTTATCCAACTACGATTTTAACCTTTGTAAACTACCGCGCGTTTTCGTTGCTCCTTGCGTAGTTAATTATTTGAATCTAATTTTGCGGATCTGGTATAACTTTATACGCGTAAAAGGGTTTGAGAAGTACTCTGATTTAAGCGATCCAAAGAGGAAAAGTTATCAAGAAACGGGTATATCGTCGCGAATCGGCATCGAGTTGCATGATCCTGTTGGATTCTTTGCCAGCTCGCGTAACTTTAAGGATAAGCGAACGAGACTATAATCTTCGTTCGAGATCTTCTAGTCGACCAAACAGACGTACAAACGCTTGTCTTGTTTTAACTCGGAAGATCGAAATAGAAATAATTAACAAGCTGCGACGCGAACGAACGCAACGCAAAATACTTTTTTACTCGCTATCTTCCAAAGTACTTCGATGTATGCAACATTCGATATTGGGAGATTAAGGTACTTGTAGCGCGACAACGTCCTTCGAAAGTAAACACGCCGAGGCTCGAGAGTCGTACATACCGTTTACGCGTGTCTGAGATACTCTCTTTGGCAAGAAATTTCTTAGCTATTCGTACTCTCGACTTATCACAGGGATTAGGCGTCGAAACTGTCAACTTTGAAGATGGATATTTCTATTTAGGTAAGTTTGGGATCTCTAAAAATCGAAATACCTAACGTATCGCGTCAGGATTTCAAAGTAATTACAAGAAAGTCGACCTACGAACGTCTTAATTAAAATTATCAGTAAGCAGCGTGTTCTTCGTGTCGTAGATAATTCTTGTTTTGATTCTCAATTATACGACAGTGATCGTATATTTACTCGTACGTTAGATACAGTTCTCTCTTAATCGGTTGATAAACGGATCGTTTATTTTGTAAGTGGTGCAAGTCGATTTTTTTTTTAAATTGGGAAAACAAAAATCTTTATGTATAGTTTCACGCGAACTGTTGATTCGTGGAAATTCATCGAAATTTCGATTAACGAAAATAACGGGAAAGAGGACGCGTTCTTATCGAACCGACCGATACGCTGTATAGTCGATGGTTTTTTATTAGTAGCTGGTATACACGGCGCGCGTCGGCGAGGCAAACACGTCGTTTCACGACGTTGCAGTCACATGTGAGCAAACACGAGGAGCAAACGATCGGGCGTACGGTCCTTCGGACATAAACGGTGAAAAAGAGCGACGTCGGAAGGGGGCGAATTGCTTGTTTCAATAATACGCCATGCGACCAACGAGTGATTTGTGTTTGAATGAAAATTACGACGGGATATTCGATACCTCCACAGATGCCCATGCAAATGATACCGAGTGGACATCTGCCGGCAACAGCCACAGAGTACCATGACCGTGCTGCTACTACCATCCTCCCATTTTCTTCGTTAATTTTCCTCGGGAAAATTTATCCTTCTCTTCGAAGAGCTCGGCCGTGCAAACAATCGCATCGACGGGACCGTGTTTCGTCGCGATAACGTTTGGAGAAATTATTCTCGATAAAAGTCCCATGTCCATGGTTATGGTACAAGTTAAATTTTGTCTCGATTTGTCTCCATTGTGTTACACACGTACAGAGTTACAATTAGCAAAGGATCGCGGCTATACACCGAGTCTCGCTGACCGCTCTCCTAATTGAATTTTATTTTCTCCGGCGAACCGCGGTTCAACCCGCGATAGAGAGATTTTAACGGACGATAAGCCGACGCGTTTAATCGACTCTCTGAAGCACTCGTTGCTCTTGCAATTTATGGTTTTCGCGATTGCGCCGATATACCGCGAATATTATGTTTCGAACGACCAAGTTTCAGATGTGTCTCGCGATCTTCTTTCGTTAAATGCAAGCTTCGATGCAAGGAGGCGACGTATCGTTGTTACGCGAATAGAAAAACGCTCGTGAAGGAAAGATTTCCAAAAGATCGATAAACGAAAACGCGTCTCGCGCTTTCAGACAGAATTCGTGAAATTGTTTATCGCGTTGAAACAAAAATTCTCCCGACATCTGCGAAAGGATAGAGAGGAAATTTCACAAGCTTTCAGAAATAGAGGAAATTGCCGCAACCTGGTACTACTGAAAATGAAAGGAATCGCAAGTATAGGGAAGGAAACGAACGCGATAGTTTTTTGTTTTTAGTCTGTAATCAAGAATCTCGTAGATTCGATAAAATCATACAGAAAGTTAAGTAGAAGAGCCATTAAATAGCGGATTTAATGCGAAAACATCCAACCTCGTTAAATACGAATAGTATTGCTATTACTTAAGCAAGAAACAAGATAACGCGAGACATTTAAATGGCCATTTCATCGCTGTAAAAATGGAATGAATAATACTGTCTGTTCAAGGACTGTACGAGATTTACATCAAGTAACCAGGAATCTCGTATCAGATTCGATGTGACATTTTCCGTAGTATCGCAAGATATTCGTAAACTCTGTTCGATCCTAGAACCACGGGTTTCCGTCTTTCGACTATATCTAACATCCAACGTTATCGTTATTATCGATAGCTATCGCTTTGTAATATCTTATCGAACGTAGCGTGGCTGGTATCAGCGCGTTACCACGAGTCGCAGAAATTTCGTGAAATGTCGACGAAACCGCGCGATCGTAAACGGGTAAAAATTGGAATAACCGTTTGCGGTGTTAACGGAAAATCGAGCGCGTTCGGTCGCAAATGGTACGAGCTCGTTGCAAGCTGGCACGGCGCACTCGTATAAAAGCTAGCGCGTAAGGAGAACGGCGTGACACCTTCGGTGACAATAAAAACGCATCCATCCATGGGAAAGAAAAATCTCGGCATCTCGGAGCGCCCATGTGCGCCATCGGGCGAACTGGTTGCGCGAAGTTTTTTGGTCGGCTCGAAAAATAGATAAAAATGTGCAAATAAACGCCGGTCGTGGCTCAGGGACAACCGGTTGCCATCTTGCTTTCTTATATAAGTCCCTCCTTGGTCTTAAAGACGTTCCATCGCCGTGCACTCGCTAACATTTGACTTACCTTCGCCTCTGCCTCCCTCCACCTTCCTCTTTCTCTCTTTTCGTTCCTCTCGCATCCTCCTCGTCCGTCTCGCTTTCCCCCGCTTTCTCTTTCTTTTCCTTCCCTCTCCGTCTCTCGTGCAACCGCGCGTCTATAGTCGATCGTTTTTCCCTCTTGCCCTCGTCTTTCTCTTCTTTCTCCTCTCTCCTCTCTCATCTCTCATCTCTCTTCTACTCTTCCCTCTTTCGCGTTTCCTCCTTTCTTCTCTCTTCCATGCCCTTCTTCTCCACGCTTCTCTCCATCGAACAGCATACGCGATATACCATGTAGCTATACGTACGTGATTTCTTTCTCCGCTTTATTTCATCTTTCGTATCGTCGTCAACTTGTACATCCGTTAATTTCAATTTCTTTTCTACCGCTAAGAATCCCTTCGTCCCGTGCGATACGAGACTGCTCCTGATACCCAGATTGGTCGTAGCTCCGTTACTTGCAACGTATGAACCGTCCTTTCCGTATTACGATGTCGTTTCGTTCGATCCAACCTTTTGCTCGATCGTACGCGGAATAGAACGTACCGTACGTGCGTCGCGTAACTCTTTTCGTTTCTTAGCTCACGCAGCGCGAAAGAAACTTCTCCTCCCATAATTTATACAATAATCGTGGCTGTTCTTTTAACGCCTCTCGCGACTGTTGATCTCGGATCATACGGCTAATGACTCCGTTTTTCCCGTTCTTTTTCTTCCACCGACCTGTCGTCCGAGCACGTATCGAGCGATTTTCTCCGTTCCCAAGGCTCGAACGATCCCAAGCGAAGTAGCAACGGATTAACGAACCGAGTTCGCTCGAATCTTCTTTATTAATAGATGTTTCATAGAAAGAGTCTCCGTATCTCTCGTCGCTGCTTATTCCTTCAACGCGTACTCGAACATTTTCGGACAAAGAAAAGTTACAAGCGATCTCTCCTTCTTTCACGACGTTTCTATTTTTCTCTGCCGATTTGCCTGAAAGCGTGTACAATGCATAACTTCCCTCTCTTCTTATACTCTTATTCCGTTCGTTATTTTCATCTCTTCTTCTATCACAATGCACTCCCACCTTCTCTTTCCACCAACGATTTTCTCTGTTCCTTTATCTTCGACCTCTTCCACCTCTTCCACCTCTTGCTCCTCGTAGCCTTCTCTGCTCCTCTCTTTCATCCCGTTTCTCCCCTTTCTCTCTCGTCTCCGAGCCACCGGATCTCAACTCGGTTACATTTTCAAATATACTTGTCCCATCGACCGTTCCCCTTTTTTCCTTTTCCTTTCTACCTTTTACCGGTCCGACTACGATCCTTCGTTTCTTCGTTTTTTCAGCCGTTGCAGCGCGGAGACACGCGATCGCCGCTCCCTGCACCACGGATTACGTATATACGAGTCGATTATATATCTGCGTTTTAGGAACGACTCGACCAACGATTAGATGGATATCGAATTATTCGTTCGATCGTAGTTTCGACCTTTACCGATCGTTTTTAAGCCTCTCTTCGTTTAATCGATCCTATGGTTTCGCGTGCGTACGAATCATCCGTTGTCGATTTTACCGCCGGTATGACGATCGATTATTTCCTCATAGATAGAATAAAACGTAAGCACGAAGAATAAAATTCAAAGTAATTGCGATACTTTGAATCGGCGTGAAGATCACTGGCAAGAGTGGCGACGACGACGACGACGACGACGACAACGACAACGACAACGACGACGACGACGAAGTTAGGATAAGCAAGATAAGGAGATTGAGGAAGGGTGAACGAACGCGTGATACAATAAAACGTGTCTTGACGTTTGCATCGTTCGATCGCACTTGCACGACGGATATTTTCCAAGACGTGCATCGTATTTCGACTAGTTCGTTACGTTCGCGCCAAATTACAAATATTTACTCTTATAAAACCTGTGAATACGGTTTCGAGAATTTATCGTTGCCGACTGCCAAGTTGTATGTTGAAATCGTCGATCGAGTTCTATCTCGCCTAAATTTGTCGTACTCGTCCAACGTACTTCCGATCACCGAAACGATTCTACGCGTATGTGTCGTATAGTATACGGTATACAGGACGTTCCACGCAACCGGGACAAGCCGTAGCGTTAAAACGATGGACGGGAAAAGGTTTCGTTAGAAAAATTAAGCAAAAATATCTACACGATAATAGATGAAACGCGATTCGAGATCACCTCTACCTTTTTCAACGGAGCTCCCTTCGTCTTTCTTTTTCGTCTTCTGCAGAAAAAAGCATCGAGGTACAGTAAAACTCCATTTATCCGACACGGTCGGGGGACGAGACGTATCGGATGATTAGTTGGATCGGATAATAGGACTCGGATAGTTCTCCCTTGCTTCGCTGTTTGTTCATTCGTATAATCGAGGTTAATTTTCATACGAGTGGATTTTGTATCTCATCTGTCCGAATGCGAAGAGACAGACTGGCGAAATTTCTAAATACTAAGGCCAAGACGTTTATTCGTATAGGACTTGAGGAACATATTGGGTATCGTGATATCGGTTGGAGTAAACGAGAGTTCGGATAACGGAGTTCCGCTGGGTCGAAAAGCGATAAATAGTAAATAATATAATAGTAAATAAATAAAATAAAAAGGATATTTCAATTGTAATTTTGTAAAACTTTGCTTACGAGAAAGAAGGAGAAACTTTTCTTTTCTACGTTAAATACGATAAGATTTAAATTAAGATATCTTAGAAATCAAGCATTTTCCGCTCCCAGTACCGCGATCTCTTCAATCTTCGAAAAGCCTTCACTTTCGGAGAAGACGCATACACGACGCGATGTATCGCTCCAAACCATTCGATTCTACCTTCTACCGCTTCTTTTTTTTTTTTTTTTTTTTTTTTACCAAATATACCCCGTATGTAATACTTTCCGACGGCGATTATCGATCCGATCCTAACATACCTCTATACGCGTACGTTCGCATGCAAGGCACGAGCCTGAAATTCATCCGCTTCACTCGCAACAGCCTGTATCACCGCGCGTCAGGTCGTAACGCAAGAAATCCCTCGATCCAACGTTTCCGTGGACCCGCGATCGGCGGTGTGGGCCGCTCGGTACTTGAGTTTAAGTTAAAAGGGGCCCGAGACTCGTTTCTGGTTTCTGACCGTTCTACTCGGGACCCTCGGCCTCCTCGCCAGAGATCTACCTGCGACGCAGGGGGCTGATCCGTCCGCGAGATATTTTTCATCGCTCTAGGTTACGGGGTAAGTTACCGTGGTTGGCAACACTTGACTCCACGGTGCAAGGTTACGGTAGGCGGACTCCGTCTCCTCCTCCTCCTCCTCCTCCTCCTCCTCCTCCTCCTCCTCCTCTCTTTTTCTCTCATCTCTCATCGTACAGAAAATATACCCATAAACTCTGGCCGTACATGTGTACACCAGGCATTTGGAGTTACACCCACGTGTATTTTACGTGCTCGCAGACACAGGCGCGAGCGAGCGAGCGCGCGCGCGCGCGCTATTCCAGCGCACAAAGAAGCACGTGAACCGGGTGCAACGCGTGAAAGAGGAGGACAGGGTGCGAACGGGTCGGAGAGAGAAGAGGAGACCGGTCGAGGAGGATGAAAGCGTGTTGTGAAAGGAACATCGAGTCGGAGTTTGGTCGAGGGAACGGGTGAAAGACGAAAGAGAGAAGAGGACGGAAAGGCGGAGAGGTGGGCGAGGATGAGAGATGGCTGACGAGGAGGATGGGTTGATAAGTTGTGGGAAAGAGAAGGGGAGGGGGAGTAAATAAGGAGAGTCGGTTGTAGGGAGCCGTGGGACGAGCGAGAAGCAAGAAGAAGAGGGATAATGGTAAAAAAGGAGAAGAGGAGAGGGGGAGAGTAAAAGGAAAAAGTCAAAGGGTAAATGAGCCGAGAGGCTGGAGAAGGAGGAAGGGATCGTGGAAAGGAGCAACGGAGAATAGAAAGGGAAAGGGTGAGTAGGAAAGGGAGTAAATAAGGAAGCCACAGGGGAATGGAAATGGGGAAGGAAGCGGAATGCCTGTTGGCTCTGCGTGTCCGCTTATTCCTGTAGGAATACAAATATTCTCTGTTTAACGCTTCGATTCTCATCGTGCGCAATACAAAATTTGTAGATTTTTAAAGCTATCTAAACGCTTACTTCGTATCTCTTGTGGGCCGCTTTATCTCCTTGCGCGTATGCGTTGACGCGTGCGACGTAAATTCGAAATTATCGTAATCGCGGAAAGAAAGATTCGCGATGAAGACCCGAGTAAAGTGTCGAGTTATACGGGCGAACGATAGAAAATAAAATAAAGCACACGAGGCGGAAGATAAAAGGAAAAGATCGACAAGATGAGAAAGCAGAAGGTAAAGCGGCGAGAAGCGTAGGAAATAAGAGGCGAAAAAAGAAAGCAGCGAGAGGAAGAGAAGCTTCTGCGCAGCATACGTGCAAGTTAAACATACGGGAGACACTTGTCGGTGAAAAATGTGGATTTATCAGCGGTGCTCGTAAAGCGCGACAAGAAAAACGTTTTCGCTTCTGACACTGGAACAGCTAGGTTTTTCCGCGTCTCCGAAAACAACGTCGCTGTGTGATGCCGATCCCATCAAGCGTTTAACCCCCTTGAACCGATTTTAACGATCAACGGCCACGCGTATTTCATTTTCGCGTGGTTCGCCAACGCTGATTCCTTCACCGTCGCTTGATTCGCTTACTCGACTGAAAATCGTACTGGAATTTTTGTCATCGAAGATCAACGTACGATGGATTTTGGATACTTGGAACGATATTAAGCGATGCGAAGACACGCCTGTTCGAAGCTTTTATACGATCGACCGACGCGCAAGTTATTCGAGAGACGCGATTACACGCCTTCGCTGAATACGCGATAAAAACAATCAATGTAACGGCGTACGGATAGACTAGACGATAAATCCAGCTAAAAGTCATTAAGATTCCAATAGAAACCAAGTTCGGAGACACGGCAGCGGTTAGAAAAAATCAAGAGAAGCGAATGCCGCGGTAACGGCGATTGCTAAGCGACTGGTTTATGCGTATGTATGAGGCTCGAGCAGCGGACTCGAACGTTTACCATGCGACTCTGATAACCCAGGCCCGTCGTTGATAATGAGCTTTGTCGAGGAGTATCGATCGAACGGTCACGACTCGCGTTATATTGTGCAATTCGTATGATAAATATACCTCGGTGAAAAAATAAACCACGGATTTCGGTGAATTACTCCGTTTTTTGCTCATCCGACTAGGAATTATTCCAATCACCGCGCGATGCTTTCTACTCTTTCTAAATCTTAGATTTTTTGTTTCAACGAAATCGATAGACCTAACACCGAGGATCATGCATTCCGACGAAAGCATCCTATGCGTGAATACGTTTAGGTTTTACGAAATACGCTCGAATATACTCGATACGGCGATATATGGCTTTGCACCGAGATCGCGATTAGACGCAAACTTACGATTAGAAAAACGAGCAGCGTTTTATTCGTTGTTTATTTCGGAGAAGAGCGAGTACAAAAATTCGAGGCAATTTATCAGAATTAGTTGTGGGACGAGCAGAGTCTTTTTATGGCTTACCATAATTCACCTCTTTGTGCAACATTGGAGCGTGTGCGCGCGCTCTTTCGGAAAAAACAAAGCTTACGTAGTACGCGAGTACAACGAGGACGAAGCCAGAACGCGGGTGCGATGCACTCGACAAGGACAACTCGTGTTTTCATAAACTCCGTTAATGAAACACATGCGCGTAAAATGTTCCCCGTCCTCGTCCACGTTTTTTCCCTTTCTTCTACACTCCACGCTCTACTATTTCCAATTCAATGTGGCTCGAGAAAGCTAACAATAGCCTGACTAAATCGTCTCGGTATTTATTAGCGAATATCCGAAGAATTCTAATTCGATTCGCTGAATTCGCCTGCGTATAGACCTTGTCGTTTGGTGAAAACATCGAAAGTGCCGTTAATCAGACCGAAAAGTAACGATGCTGCGAAGAAAGTAAAACGAAAGGACACAGCGATGCGGTTAAAATTTACTTTTCCACGGAGTACTTCAATCGCCGCATATACGGCGTTCTTTCAGCAAAAATTATCCTGCTTTCGATCGATTATTTCTCGGACGTAACAGGCGTCCAAGCTTTTTTCTCTTATTAAATTCTACCGCGACCACGATAGAGAATTTAAGGTTCTTACCGAACGAATGCAACAACAACCGTCGTACGATAGGAGTTAAGTCAACAGATACGCTTTTGTCCACGATAAAAGCTTCTTATCATCCGCGTCTGAGTTCGTGTTCCCCTTCGTTACAATGACAATGAGAGGAGCGCTAACAGGAATAGAATAAACGTGGCGGTAAAAAGATGAGTGGTGTCGACTTTTATTCGTTCGTTCTCTTCGCGACATAATAAGCAGATAATGAAGCTTAACGTCTTAAACAACGCGCGATAAGACAGAGAGACGATAACGGTATATCGATAACAGAATCTCTCGGAGAGCAGTTATAAATTAGCAGTTGTAAATTAGTTTCAACGGTAAGAAAGTGAAATTTTGATTTCGAACGACCATGTATCGGGTTTTACCGTTCCTCTATAGGATTGGAATTTTTAAAACAGTGTACTCCTTATTTACGGATATAAATATCACGCGCTAAAGCTAAAAATAAAAGTGCGTCCATCCTTATAATTCGTATTACTATCAGCCTATATAAATCTATATCTTATATTATTCGTATTACGAGCCAATTTCTCTTTCTTTTCTCCTTCCTTCTGTGAAACGAATACCAGGCAAAAATATGATATGAACGAATTTACACGCTGTCTTTCTTTTCAAGATCGTTCCAATATTTTTATTCGTTTTAGGAATTATACTTTAAGTTTGTAATTTGAACGATCACATCGAAATAATAGTTAATTATAATTTATCGCTGAAAAACCGTCGATGAGGAATTACGACGAGGGAAACTTGTCAATGTAATTATTTACATTTATGTAGGAACGAGGTTCCTCGTTTTGTTCTCGGTTCGACGCTTTTAAAAATACGTTCCAAGTACATTTGGTAGATCATTTTATTGAAATATTTGTTAAATCTCTTCGCGCCGTACACGTTGTCGCAATTTATATCGAGGATAAAAAAACAAATAGCGAATATCGATTATTCAATGAACACGACCGGGAAAACAGAAACACCCTGTAGAGTGAACGGAGACTCGATGTGTTAGCGGAAAACACGGTTGAATCAGAAAGACGACGGCATGGCACTGCGTGCTGAAAATACGACACCCTTCTTCGCTCTTCTCCGTAGCTTTCATTGACCCGCCAAGGACTCGTTCGGTACCTTGCTTTTGTTGTATGTAAATTAACAGCCGAGAGACGCGAGAATACGAAAGGAGACGCAAAGACGACGCACGCGTCTTTCTCGGCGCTGTGCCCGCCGTTTCTTGTCCGCTCGTGCCAACCCAGTAACAGTAACAAACCCGATTCTACAAATTCTTTCGGTCGTCCAATTCCTGCTTTCACCATATTTTATGTTCACGCTTTATTCTTCTCATATATCAGCCGAATGAATGGTTACACCTGTACACACCTACACCCGTGCGATTTAATTAGTTCTTTCACCTGCGCCGCGAACGATATAAAAGCCTGGAAATATGTTGGACGTGTCGCAGGTGTGCGTGATTATATATTTGAAAGGTAATCGGCAATTGTCTATTCTGGAACACACTACTAAACGTAAGTTTACACGTACCTGTATAGATATAGAGTACCTGTACATATATACATGCGTATGTAATGTAAAATCACGTTCGCATATGGATATCACATATTGTATATATCGTATATATATCGTGTATATACATACAGGGCTTCCCAAAATGTCGGGACAAAACTTATGTCCAGTAGGTAAAAATGTTCGTACAAACTTATGTCCGAAAATTCCTTTTTTCAAGAGTTACATGCACTCGAAAATTTTTATCCGTCGTTTTGACAGTTATAATATAATAAATTTTGGAAATTTCTGCCTTCCGCAAGAGTACAAGGCTTCGATTCGTCGAACGAAATTCCATTCTGTGCAACGAGTCTTGAGAACAACTTTCCCAGAAATCTTTGAACGCTCATAACTCTTCGGTAAAGCACTTTCGAACAATAAGTTTATCCGAATCTTTTCACCTACTTGACCTTATTAACACGCAGTATAAGTTCTATACAGAGGTATTTTGTTCCCACCTTTTCGGACACCATGTACATATACATATACGCGATATACGAACGAAAACTTGCGATAATTTATTTACAAGAGTCAGAGGAAAGCATTTATTAAGGAGTCGGCGGCGCATAGTCGCACGGCACCGATGCTATTTCCAATAAAAGAATCCAAATACACCGTGTACATAATATTTATAGAATTCTTTGCGAGATAATTAGATAGATTCGATAATTTATTACAATGATTTAAAGTTTCATCTAGTCGTAACGCGGCTTGATTATTTACGGATATTGCATTTTTCGGTTTCGCGTTTCGATTTTGTGGCCGAAGGAAATTCAACTTTGCGTTTCTCAAGTAGGTATACGTAGAAATGACCTCGACCATGTTTCAAAATTATACGCTGTGCCGATGGCATCGTAATTACGACTTGCAACGGTAACGAGCGTCAACGTTGTGAAAGCAACTAATCGAAATTGCGGTTAATGACCAAACCAGTTGATCAATTAACTTCGTCGCTACTATATCATTCGTCTACGTCACGTACAAATACTTTTATTCGCCTTGTACGCCTTTATAGGTGTAGAATTTCATGGTTGCGGCGTTCCTTCGTTTCTGATAATACATCCGTCCTTTTTCCGTCGATCCAGCAAATAGAAATCTAAAGATCGATCGAAAACACGTAAACCGCGATGCAATTCTATTTAGATATACGCATGTACTCTTTTGCCGTTTTCCTGTTAATACCCGCGGAAGCTCGTAAAAGCACGGTAATGAAATATCGAACGCGACTTTGTAATTTCGATTCTCTGCAACCTTAAATTAACTTTCCATGCTGTAAATAACAGGTGGTGAAAAAAGAAAAGGTGTTCGCGTATATCCGTGGCTTGGTTAAAACTTGCACTTTCGCGCACCTGAATTTCGTACGGCAAATTGCAATTTAGCCTCGTATTTATTGCACTTTCTCCTTCCTTTTTGACATAATTAATTTTTTTTCTTTTTACACGATTATTAAGATTATTTAAGACGTTTAAAGTTACCGTGTTACTTAATCGCGTACACGTATTTCCGTGCCTATTAACAAGTATTGCAACCTCCTTCCTGTTATTACACGGTTTTATGCGGCAATCGTTCCGATCCTGCGTCCCAAAAATCGAACAAGAAGCAAAGACGTATCACGTATGTAGATCCAGGGACCATAGCGATCGTTTCACTACGCGTAGGTTCACAGTCGCGAAGGGGTTAACAGTCCACGACGAAGTTATTTACAATTAACTAAACGAAGTTTCAAGCTGCACAGCTGGCGGCTGGTGGCGATGGTTTAAAAATTACCGGCCGGCTCCAGGCCGCGGCCCGCGCCAAAGCAAAGCAAGGCACGACGAGGCAAGGCAAGGCGACACGACGCGACGCGTGCTAGTCTTTTTACGAACGATTCGATGCCGCGTAACGGCCGCAACGACGCTTTCTGACGAATAGAAATGCTCGTCGTAACGGAGCTTTAAAAGCGGCAGTTTAAAAGGACCTAGTCATAGGTAGAGGCATAGTCTACGTCGTAGTGGCGACCGCGTAGCTACGCGTAGGTAGGACAAGCGGATGCGATACGTATCTGCACCAATCCACGGTTCAGGGTGAGCCTTGCTTGCACCATCCGTAAATTACGATCGTGCTTCGGCGAGCTGATCCTTCTTTACCAGGAAATTAACCTTTCGATCGTCTCGTCGATGCCACCGCTCTGCGATCGACTAACGACACGTGAGATGTCCTCGACCACTGTCCTGCCAACCCTTCGAATTGGCAACTTCTTATAAAAATAGAAGCAAAAAGCAGAGAAGAAATTACAGGAGCGCAGAAACATACCAGTGGCGCACGAGTTAATCGAGTAATTGAGATAAATATATTGGGCAACGTTTGCCGCGAAGATGACTTTTACCTGATTCCTTGGTCGATGCTGTAAATGTCAGCAACGTTCAGCCGCGTGTTCGTGGTAATTTTTAAAGCAGCCTCTTTTTGCCAGCTACGCGACGAGCGATCGATCGAACGTCCGATTTTAAAGAAACGGTAGGTTGCGAAAGATTTCTTTGTTTAAAGCAACGAGATGCGTTAGATACGCTTTGCGCGTTCATGCTATTTTCACTTTGTGATTTTTCCCCGAATATCTAATCCAAACGTTCGGCCATTTCCTTCGAATTACATTTACCCAGATTACATCTACCCAACTAGTCGAGTTACGACAAATACGTATGCGTAAATTATTCTACGTTGTTGGTGAAACATCGTTAATCGTTTGAAACGTCGTGTTCGATTAATGCTCTGATGCATAACGTTACGATTTTAATTACAAAATTGCCAGTGTTTTTACCGTCGAAATTAATCGCCGAGATAACTTACGTTAGTCGAACTTAATCCTCCGAGTAACCAAGATAAATAATACTATACTATAGTCCATTTTTCATTTAATAACGTTTCGTTTCACATATGGGCAGTAACGTAAAACGAGTGAAAGTTGTTGCAAACGACGGTGGGCAGACCGAGCACGGGCAACAGTTAAAAGCTACCATAACAGGAGATGACATTCCTCTTTACTATGCTAATTTATTCCTTTCATTTTCCATAAATAATCTTTCTTTCCACATCCGAAGATCTCGATTCTTTTGATATGTAAACGAACGCGTTTCCTAATCGTTACGCTGTTTTCCCCCACTTCTCACTCTCGTACGACTAAATTCTAAGACGGTCGATGTTAAATAAATACGTTAAATACATATGCAACGTGTAATTAATAAAACGTATAATAATAAAAGTCTGTGGCGGAAGATACATGCTAGAAAATGTAGAAAACGCGGAGACGTTGATCGCGTCGTTTCCCAGTAAAGTACCCCATGTGGTTTCATATAGCGCGATACATACAGAGGGAACATGCTCGTGTTAAGCACGGATAGGAATTTTCGAGATACTTTTTAAATTTGTTGAATATCGTTTACGGTCGAACGTTAAGCGCTCCGTACTAGGTTAGACACGGCGTTTCGTTTCACCGTGCCGTCCATTTACATCGACGAACGTATTCTTTGTGCGACAAAGTATTTCTCGAGAAGTGTAATTTACGTTATTTGTTTAATCAAAACGTATTAAAGCCCGCGTCTTCCTTGAGAATTATCTCCCATTACACGTGGATTGGCCATTTGCCGGACAATTCGTCATTGTCAGTTTCCAAGGAACAAATTGTTTACGGATAATTTTGAACGTTTGAAAATATTGCCTTATCGAGATTACGCGGCGCGCGTGAAATACGCACGCGCAAAGTACGAGAGATGTATCGGCGGACGTGATCGAGTAGCCTGTCAGCGTGCATCGTAATTGCACGCACCGAGATTTCTATTTGTCTCGCCGGACGATCTCTGTGCTCCTCGTTTATGCCGTAAAATCGTTACGCGTACGAATCGTTCGATTCGACTACGTTAGAGTCTCTACGCCTTGAGTCTCACGCACACGCCTTCACTCGTCGACTTGCCGAGTTTCCCACAAGACTAGGCAGATCGTTGAAAAGATCTAACGATCTTTATATCGGCTTGTCAAATTGAAGGAACGACGTTTCATATCCAGCCTGAAACCTCTAGCGTGACTAGTTTCGCTAGTTTGGACACTGCTGGGAAAATTCGCTCTTCGATCGTACTTTTCCGATCGACGTTCGAATCTCGATATCTCTAGGTAATAGAGAAAGTAGAAAAAATTCCTATGGCATCGGGAGATTTATAACGCGAAAGTTAAAAATATCGCTTTAAAACAATATCGGTAAATCATGGCGGGAAATCGCGCCGAGGTCGGGAATACGGTAATTTCCGGTAGTAACTCAGCGCGGACGCGAAAAGTCATTGAAAATAAACGGAAATTACAGTCCGTACGTTCTCTATCCGTCTGTATGCAAGGTAGGGTCTGGAAAATACAAGCGAACATTGTACGTTCGCTCGGCTGGTAGCTGAGGTCGCCGGTTTGAAGCCTGAATGGCAGACGTTGGGCCGTATTTTATCCTCTCCTGTTGCTTCTTCGGCTCCTCTGCCATTTCCAGCCGGCTCTCTATAACGTTTCATTATTACGGGCCGGCCACGCTGTCCGTGATTTATCTCGAGGCATACGTTTTCTTCAGGAAAGCAAGATCAAGCGGCGCTACTACGAGTCTTCCTCGCCGGGATCTCCGTCACAAGATAAAGCGGTCGAGTCTTTCCGATCGAGCGGCGCGACGAGACTGACGGCGCGATGAAACTATGAAAATACATTCGAAAATGTCTCTTAGCGACACCGTTACGTAAGATACGCGTCTCGTACTGTATTTGTCGTTAGGGGGCCGTGTAAAATCGGAGCAGAAGGAGCGATCGATGGAACGAACGAACGATCAGCGACGGCGGAAGAGAAGAAAGTCAATCGATATAAGTGGCGCAGCTTTCGAAAGCGAAAGTCCTCGTTGCTCGTAGCTCTTTTCTACAGTCGTGTATGTAAGTGCGCGTTCAAGCGCGATAAAAACATTGAGCAACCGGATGCCGGATGCCGTAGCCCTGGCCACGAAAATCGGGCGGCCTCTTCTCGGCCTCCTGCCCGAGGCCTTGAAGAGTTTCAAGCACTCGTACTCGGTTCTATTTTCAAGTGTGCCCATTGCCGGAGCCTCGCGTCAGCTCTCCGCTCTCTATCGAACGGATTTTTCCATGTTACGGATTTTCGACGTGAAAAAAAGGACCAGTTTTACGATACTACGTCGAATCATTACCACGAATAAACTTTCGCGCTGTATCGTTATCGGCATTACCGTTGCTCGCGTTTCTTTCTCGTCCAATGAGTCACACAAACGACGCATTAAGCTTAGCATGTAATTACTGCTACACGTTAACACGTATCGCGATATGTGACTTTGACTGTACGATATTTCGCAGCAACACGTATCGGCGTAATCGATAACCGCATACATTTTCCTACGCTTAACCTGGTTTGTCCGTTGACGAAACAACGCATTCCGAATTGATTATCGATGGATAATGATTGGTAATCGGCCAATAGCGGCTAGTGCGAGAGTAGGACGTTATCGAGGCCGAAAAATACAAGAGTCGAAACGATCGTGCGCAGGGTGGACGTGCGAGGTCAAAAGGGATCAAAAGGAACGCTGTGCAAGCATTTGAACACGCGGCTGACATCGGAACAACGAATTAATTAAACAATTAAATTCACCGCGCGATTATAAGGAACAATTAAGGTCGTACATCGAAGCGGAAACTGGTGTTGCCTCCGTTGTTCGGTTCAACTGTCGTCGCGGTGACGTTTACGAGCTTAACTGGACGGTTACCAGTTTTTAGAATGAGCGTTTCTAGAATGGGCCACTGTACAGAGAGCCGAGCATCCGACCGATTAAAGTTCGGGATAGAGTTTAATTGGACGACCGGCAGAGGCAGAAGCGCGGCAACGAGCTGCTAATTAAGCAATTATCGTCACAGCCTCGACTACTTCCATTATCGCACCCATTGGAAAATCGACCGATATCGTACAGTTTGCTCGAACCGATTCGTTCGTTGGCTACCCCGTTGGTCAATCGTTGGTTGGATAGTTTCATTTATGTGTACAATCTGTTTGCAACGAGGTTATCTTTCAAAGAGTCGCTCCGACGATGCAGATCGACGAAATAGTTTCTATACCGTTTTCTAATATACCTGGCATACGCGAGTTTATCGCGAGCGATACTGTTTCCAAATAATTCGAGTAATTTGTCTTTACTTGGCGATTTAAAGCGGAGTAAAATACAACGAAGCGAATATATTTAATGATAACGAATTGGTGGAGTTGCGGCGTTGATAGTATTACAAGATAACGAGGTAACAAGTTTTGCTAATCGTTATTATGCCGACCTATTTTCCTATAGAGGCACATAAACGTCTATTGTATCGCATGATAGCTCGAGTGCTCTATTCTAATACGGGCCACCACCACGCGACGTATTCATCGATCGATTTGGTGTAATGGAATTACGAGATTTACGAATTAACCGCCATTAAGAAGTTCCGCTATCGCTGAAGCTAAACGAGCCGTTATTTCTCATTTTGTAACAGCGAGAAAATTGTATTTGGCAAGCCGTGTTTACCGGTGCTTTGCTCCTATACCGTGTTGACACACGTGATCTATCAAGTGTAACAAGCGATATCGGATTTCAAGACAACCTCGATACGGTTTGTCTTGAAAGCCGATACTATTGGGTCGAGGTACAGATGAAACGTCGTTTTCTCAAATAAAATTATAGCCACGCGTAGTTTCTTCGAATCTCTTCTCCTTGATTTCTCGATATGTTTACTCTGAAATTGACGAGACAAATTTGAAGTCGAACATACGTCGTTGAAAAATAAAAATCCATTATTGACATTTCGGATATTTGGAGGAAACGAAAGTATCGGATTTATTGCCATCTGATCGTGGATGGTGCAGCGGAGCGGAGCGGTGGATTATCGTAGGTTGTTCGAAGCGAAGTGGAAGGCGCGAGAAGGCAAGAAGCTCCTTCCGAACAATATGCCAGATTAAAATGGAAAGTTGCGCGAGATTTCTGCCGTTACAATTGAAAGTGGCCACTTACCGCTTACGGAGCGACTTTCAATGTAATCTCGTCGGTGCAGCAGAAGACACGTTTGCAGTACGCGAAAGTCGAGCGACGTTTATGTCGACGAGACAGGATTGCTACTCGTGTTTACGTGGTCACAGCCACGAAACGAGACGTCGTAACTGGTTGTGTTCCACTGAAAGCAGAAACTGGGTGGCAGGCCGTGGTTGGAAAAGGAATTCCCTTTGATTTCCATAGATTGAAACGAGATGGAAGCTTGCAAGGAAATAGATTTGTATCGGTTGATCGTTTGCTACGTATCTTTTTCGTTACTCTATGCGATAAAACGATATCCGATCGATTGTTAGATTGCTTTGAGAATGATGTGCATCTGCGTCGTTTACCGTTACAATCGTCTCCTTTCTAGAGAGGAAATTTAAATGTCGCCATTATCCATTTCCTCCGATGTAAAGAAAAATATCCGAAATGATAATTTACAAATTATCGTCGACCGACTGAACCAAAAATAGCTACTACGTTACGCGCGCCTCTGTACGCGCGCGTTATTATCGTTCGAAATGAGGGGAAACGTGGGAAATTTGTACTAAACTCCTTACGCTGTAATTACTATACAGACTACGCACGCGTTTATGTAAATGCATGTTTTTACACGGGACACATAAATAAAGGGGATTTAGGAATCGTTAATTTGTTATCGGAGAATCGAACGAATCCCTTCTTCTTTCTCGTGTAAGCATTGGAATAATTTTGCGTATCGTATTGCGTATTTTCATCTGCATGCGTACGTCTATATATTATCTATATTTTGCATAAACATCCGCAGACTAATTATTAAACTTGCCGTGCGACCGCACGATATTGCAATCATATTACCGTGTGAGTGCAGGTCCGAATGATATGAGTCACTGAATTTCAAGAAGTCGTTTCGTTTCGTCATAATCGTAACACTTTCATCGTTCTATTTATTTATAATTCTCGCATGTGTAAATAATCGTGCACCGATTCGCAGATTCGAGCTCGATAATCGAGAAATCGAAAGGATGACGCGGAAACACGGAGAAAAAAGTGTGTGGCGTGTCCGGCGAAACAGTTGTTGTATCTTGCGTTTCTAATCGAGAAAACGAACGATCAGAATTTTTTAGCACGCGTAGATTATCTTGGTTTCTTAACGCGATTGCCTAGTTTCTCAAACCTAAACAAAAATTTTCTCTTTCTCGTAAACGAAATCGTGTACGTAAATCGATAAGTTTCGAGACGAGTGAAAATTTCGGAAATTCGTCGCTCTGTGTTTTTTGCCAATGCTTGACGTATTATAGTCGAATGTGCGATTTATATAGAGTGCTATAAAAAAAAAATAGTTTCTTCTCTAGAGGAAACGTAAAGTATCGCTGAACGGAGGATCGTTGAAAGACGATTGAACAGCTGGACGGTTCTAATATGCATAAGTGGCGGAAAAGGACAAAAGAGGATCGGCGAGTCGACGAATCGGTGTTTATCGCGATTAGCTATCCACGCGCGGTAAATATTTTTAGAATGCGGAACAGGGAAACCAGCTGGCCAAGGTCAAAATGGGGAGAGGAGAGGTTGGAACGCGAGCTCGTGGTGCCGCCGCACGACCGATACCTTTTGGAGAACGATCAAGAAACGTCCCCGGCCACGTCGAACGATCGAACGCGGGGACTGACTTTTATTATGTTGGCTATGTCGCCTGGCATGGCCTCGCCTTAATCCCCACCGCTTACACGCTCTTCCGGGGTCTGGCTGACCCCGCTCGTAAAGCGGATTTAATTCACCCTTTGTCCCTGTGGTTTTTGCTCCAGTGTTTCCACTGTTGCACGTTTCCCTTTTTTCCCCCCTCATCTTTTTCTTAGTCCGCGTGGATACGACCGGAGTAGTTTTCTAGGAAAATGATTTTTTCTACGGTAGAATTAAACTGAGATTTCTTTCGAAAGCACGATAGAGAAAGTTTAACGAGAATGTACAGCGAATCACCGAGTGACTTAATAAGAACTAGCTTTCCGACACAATTATATTTTTAAACGAAACTGCTATTGTAGCTTATGCAATAAGTTGTTTTCCCTTATTGTTCTGCATACTGCTATTTGATAAAATCACACGCGTATAAACCTGTAATAACGATGTAGATTACTGACTCGGAATTTAGCATGTCTCGTAAATATGCTTTTTCAATAGAAAAATATCGTTCTGTTTCATAAAAATTGTAAATTAAGGCAAAAATGTACGAGCAAAAGGTACAAGTTGCATCATTCTAGTTACCTCGTTCTATCTTTTGCTATTCTCGTATACATTTTCCTATCCACCTATAATTGGAAAGGAAATTATCACAATCCGTCTCGGTTTCCACAGAATTCACCGAGTCACTGCAAGCGTTTTATAGTATTTTCTGCTCTAGCGATAAAATAGCTAGTGGGAGTGCATACGAATCAATATTGACAATGTTGGGTACGATTCCGAACGTGAAACTATTCATCTCATTATGCTGTCCATTTTTTAGATATGGCACTCCCAAATATTCGTATAATAATTTAATACTTGCCGTAATGTTAAATTATTTTTACGCAGTCAATCTAGAACCGAAAAATTATTGAAATTATTATCAAATCGTATTGTAAGTTTAAATTACCGCCACGAGGTTAGGAATGAATATTTTCTATCGCGTATACGCTTAAGATATTGACAAGTTATGATCAATGTAATAACGTTGTAACGTGACGATGTAATTATAATACTTTTGATATGAATTTAAATTCTACTTGGAAATGTTGAATAGCAATTAAAAAGCGCCAATGCGAAAGATACGTTTACGCAATTTGTATAATCGTTTCTACGTATTAAATGTACTCGAGCAGCGTCGAGCGTTGAAACGGTTATCGCTTTTAATTATTACGTATTATTGTAACTTGAAATTTTATCAAAGTTCTCAGCGATAAAACGAGATGTTTACGCTTCGGATACACCAGTGAGAAAAACGAAACGAATTACAGCTAAAAGCTGTATGATCAGCAAATTCTAATACTCTTGAAATATTTGAATTTTATTTACGTACATCTGTAAGCGTATATAGCGTACGTGTATACGCGTAGGAGTGGACGAGCAATTTTAGATGTAATATTTCGAAATGCGAAACATTGGAATCGTGGAGGCAAATTGACGACTCGAAGCCAGGTCCGAATCGAGGATGCTTCTTAAATTCGAATAAAAGGAGAATGGCGAAGATGAGGGAGCACTGGGGCGAATCGAGCGTGCAATTTTCCCGCGTGTGCACCGGTACACGCAAGAGGAAAACCCTCGGCCTGTGCTGGTCTAAATGCAGAGTCCTGTTGTCCGTAAGGAAATTATTTTATTTGAAACGATCGGCCGTAGAATTATATGCGAGCGAAGCGAAGCCAGGTCTAAACGCAGCCAAAACAAAACGAGCAATCGTGGCTCCCGATTTGCGAATTCTCGGTCTCTACGATGATGCTGCCGAGGGAATGAGCGACTTTTACCTCTCATTGTCTTTGGCCGATCGCCAAGAATCTTGGGAATCTTCCGTGGCTCGTGTAAACTCGTCCACTGAGCGCTGCGAATACATTTTCCATGTCAGCAGAGAATCCCGACTTTTCCATCTAGGTAATTGTAAACGTTGCATAGTTACTCGCTGGAAATCGCGTCTGTCGACTCGTAAGGGAATTTTGAGCGTTGTCGCGCACTCGCCGTTTATTCTTGCCACGTTACGCTTGAAATTAGAATCTTAATGGAGTTTGGGAATTCCATCGCGTCGAAACAATTACGGAATGAATTATCTGTCGTAGGAAACGATTCTACGCTTCTCCAAATGAAACGATATTTGCACGATTCTTTACCGCGATTTCAATTTATATTTAATTTAAAATTGCGATAAAATTGCGAATTGTCCATTTATTTAAATATTCCGTCCTCTTATTTCAAGAATCTTCACCTTGCTTACCATATCGTCTTGTGTACACGTTTATTTAGCTGTTCATTTACCTACTTCTCCGATATTGTCAATTTCATCTACCCGTTCGTTCATTCATCTACCAGTATCTACATATTTAAGGTTTTATCTATTTATTTGCTTAACAGTTGGCTGCGTGTTTTAAAGGAAAGTACCTGCGCATACAAATGATAAACACCACATGTTGCACGCGTGTACGAAAATACATATTTTGCTATTTTATGCAAAGATATTCCATTGGTAGCATTTTGCCTCGTAAAAGATAAGTTTTACGATTTTGGAATCGGTCGTAAAATATGGAAAACGCTGTTAATACGTAGCTAACAAACGCTGGTTGTTAAAAAAAACACGTTAATTATCAATGCTAAAACAGGTTTCGGGAAATATTATGCTAGAAAGTGCGCCGTTTGTAAATTTGAGTATAGATATATTTAGAATGATTCGTCCTTCAAGATCAATTTTAAAGATGATGGATTATCGTTTTTTATCCTCTCATTGAAAAATTAGATTCAATCCTATAATTCTATAATTCTGCACACATACATACGTATGTACATATATAACAAATTTCGCTAGTTCAATGATTGGAAAAATCTGTGATCGTTGCGTGTCAAAATATGCTGGTTTTTAATCGTGTATATCGAATGTTTAATTACAGATTACGACACTTTCGAAATATCCAATGCACTTGAATAAATAATTTCTTGGCTCCCTTTCTTAAAGAAAGGATGTCTGCCTTTCGTTGGTAAAAAGTTTCTCAATATTCGTAATAAGAGCGTCCACTGAATAAATAACACATTCTTGTTCATTTTTCATTCGTAGATTCTATTCTTCTGTAAGTTGTATTCCACTTGATTAATCGATTTCATATTTCCAGAATAAGATAAAATCTAACACACGTGTACCTACTTGTTTGCTACAAGTACGATAGAAATTTCGCTTGAATACGCTGGCAATGTCGATAAGTGCTTCTTCAGTGATTTGCATGTTTCGAAGGTACGAATTTTAGCGGCGAAGTAATAGGACGAGAGACGTATGTGAGGCGTGTGAAGAGAATTTCGTTAGTGTTGAAATCACCAAACTACAGCCTTGAAGATCAGCCTTGTATAAAATTAGACGAAAATATTTTACAAATTACTTTGGCACAAAGTGAATGCTAAATATGTATAATTCATTTTGCAACCCGTCCTTATTGATCGGATAATAGGTTTTAAATTTAAAAATATGCATAAAGTTAAGGTTCGTTGTGTATAAAAATAAATGAAACACAGAACTTGATCGTTACTTTATAAAGCTTCAACTTCCTGTTGGAGAATAATCGACGTGCCTAACAACAAAAACACTGCTGCGAAATGTACCTGTCTATAGCTTTACGATCCTAATGTGGAATTTAATAAAGAGAATTCTAATATCCACTGTCGTTTAGAAACCTGCTTCGCGCTTCAGCCCCGCCGCCAGCCGGTTTCGTTTTATTAACCATTCGGTAACGAGTCAAACCGGCAACGAGAAAGTTCATATTCAAACGGGCGATCGTTGATTAAAAATGCAAAAATGTTTCCAGCTGATTGGCGACGAACGAAGGATCGACGGAGCGTCGAGACTTGATGCAATTGGGAAACGAGTGCACGGACGTCGAGAGCCGCTCGGTTCCAATTTCGAAATGGTTCGACGCCGCGTGTCGTCCCGTAGCATTGCACGCAGCCACGTACATCATTATCGAATTACCAGGTGTTTTGCGGCGCAGTTTCGTAATCGGGCCGTTCCGTCGCGCTGAATATTAAGCCGGTATTACGCGAGAATTGTCACACGCGCTCTGCCCGTGTCTCACTTATGAGTCTTTGTGGCTAAGCACGTGCGCGCCGAGTCTCCGAATTTTTATTGCTAAAATGTTGCTCGTCTATCGATAGCCTACCATCGGTAGGTTCACGCGCAAGCTTACACCAGGAGAGCCAGGTACATAAAATATCGTTCTTCAAACTTTCAACTTGACAAGTATCACCGATCAAACTTTTTCCTATCGTTAAATATTAACTGCATTAAAAAAAAAAAAAAAAAAAAAAAAGAAATTTCCTATACATCACGCGCGTTCGACTCTGATGAGTCATGTGGATTTCCAAACCACGCTTGAGAGGTCCATACGTTCGGGTATCTCGTGTCACTTTCATCGAGTAGTAGCGCCCTATTCGACAAATACGTGCTATATAAGTGATGTTTTTTAACTGACTCGATAAAGAAAGAAATGAACTTTCTACTATGTCTAGGTAGGTGACGAACTTTCACAAATATCTCCTTACGGAATTGTCCCAAACACGAATCATGGTGCACAATGTTGAAGGATCCGTTCTGTTTAACCAAGAGTGACCCCCGATCGTGAAACACGAAATTGTTCTGCCGAAATCTCTCGGAAATCTGTACGTTAGGATCGAACGAAATATCGTTTAATTCGCGCTTTTAAATACCTCGGACGTGGACGAATGAAAAATTTTATTAACGAAAAAATTAAAAAAGACTGGACAATAATATTAGAAACAGCGATAGGTTGTAACGTTTCGAGTAATCGTTTTCTTAATTTTCTTTTTTTTTTTTCCTCCTTCTTTACGTACCACAGACTCGTGAAATTTGTTGTAAGTTTAACATTTAGCATCTAGTATGATATTCGTACAAGTTGTTTTCACGATTGATCCCCGATTTCGTCAAGGGACGTTCGTAAATGGTAAGGACGTTACTTAATTTTCTTTAGCGACTTCTCAGCGAGCATCGTAAACTGAGTTTAATATTCAGCACACCAAGCGACAAGTTACAAAACACGTTACGATATCCCTGCCAAGACGATAACATAATCTTTGCACAACGCTCAAGAAACTCTCCTTGCGCATGTAAACGTGATAGAATATCATTTGTTGATTTTATTCGGTAAAATAGAAATTCGAGCAAATATCGGCATTGAAACATCGTGTTTAGCTGATCGATTGATCGGACTCGCCTCGTTTCGCTTAATTCGTAGCTTACTAAAGACAAGATGACGATGATTCGTAAACTCTGAACATTAGTAGCGATTCCAAATTTTTAAGCATAGAGAGTCGGTTTGCTCTTTTTATCGAGAGTACAAATTGATACCGATGCCGGAGAACTTGCCACGAACTTTGTTTCTCTTTATCGCAGGTCGTTCGAATTTCCTTCGAACGAGAAAGTAATGACGAATGCGTAAACACTGGCGCACGCACGTTGATTAGCGTCGAACACAATCGTGTCGCCGTTATGTCACACGCGGCTTAATACGACAACTACTGTTTACAAGAAGCGTACTTCGTTTCGTTTTCACTTCTATTCCACCGCTCGGGACGGATGGCACGAGGTTCGCTACTTTCCACTAGTTTCGAGGTTTCACTTCTTCAAACACTGTCCAACGTTTATCGGTGGCTACGAGAGAATTATGGTTGTTGAAAACTTGAGACGAGAAAAGAGTAGCCTTTTTATTTGTCGCTATACCTCGCTATAGTTTTTCCTTACTATACCTCTTCGTTAGCACAGTTTTAGATCGAATTGTAAGTTATTATTGAATTTCTTGAAAAAGAAAACAGAATTATTTGTGATCTAACGATCCAAAACGATATATAATCACGTGGTTGAATATTTTACTTTTAACCAACTAATTAGGATCCATTAACTTGTCATTTTATTCTGTTATCGAGTAATACGTATTCTTTATGTAGCGAGCTTTGGAGTGGATTTTACGCAGTGAACTTTGTCGTAATTGTATCTTTTGTATAAAATTAGAATAATTAGCGAGAAGTATCTGACGATGTTGCGAAACTGTTTGAATGAAATTTTCGCTAACGACTCTGTTTTACTTTCACCGAGTCAAACTCGTTTTCCAACATCGTTTTCCCATAACATATTCATTTCCATCGCGAACGTAGCGTAACTGTTGCTTGTCGATATTCAACCTTACTTTAGTTTATCGAACGTCGTATGTGTGTGTATCGTTTACCGTTCGTGTCGTTCGTACGATCGTTTTCATTACTTAGATTACTTCGATGTAAAGAATACGTTGGCGATTATGAAATTGAATCTAAAATCAAGTTTAATTACGACAAGTTTTTCAATCGATGAGAAATTTTACAGATTACGCGAACGGGTTTAATGAGATTCCTTGATGAAAGATTAAAGGGTAATTAACTTTAACCTGTTAGAAACAACGGGTCGCTCGCTCGCTAATTATAATTACGATTAATTTACTAACATAGCCAACAAAAGCTCTCACTTCAATTTTAGGAATTAGAAATTTATTAGCATCTTAAGAAACGCTGTTCTACTGCTCGTTGTATCTCTGTACGCATATCAGGAGCAATTTTCTGTCATATTTGAATATCACCTGTAATATTATTTTCTAGCGCCATGTCGATAGTTATCGCTAATGAGTAATGTGGCGCACGTTTTGTTCACCTTATTAGGCTGAATTTCCATCGCGTTTCACTTTCTTCGCCATACATAATCACGACACTATATCGATAGACTGCTTTCGGAGGCGGATAAAGTACGCACATACATATAAAACGAACCGACGCACGAGACTTCAATACGCAACCAGAACCTGTCTATCGGCTCTAACGATTGTTTGCCAATCGACTTCCGTGTAATCGGCCGGTTAGTTGTTACGCATGCCTTCGGCCACCTAACGATTACCAACATTCTTGCTTTCTCCTGTTCCTCGTACCTTTTTTTTTTTTGCAGACCAGATACCATTATTCTGACGGCAATCGATTATGAATTGATAAGAGCGACTGTCTCATCGCGTTCGATATTTCTAACGAGAAGTTCATTTTTCGACAAGTTGTTTCAGCGCCTTAAAATGTCTTAATTTCTTGTAAACGTGACAATAAAAGGGCTATAATATTCGACATTCGTAAACATTTTTCGAATAAAAGGCTTCAAAAGATTCGAGAAATATTTTGCGAGCGATATTACTATCGAGTGGTGGCATCTAATATTTTCAAACAACACACGTTTCGGTATTTCCAACCGCTGATAATTCCAATTCAAATTTCCCTCCTTATCGACCTATTCGTTATCTTATCACGCCCGCTTCTGTAGGAAATTTAAAAGAGGCAGCAGGTTACGGATTTTTTAAATTTCGCGCCATTACGACATTGGTTCGCTGGTAAAATCTTTACAATTTTCTTTAAATTTTTTAAGTACAAGTATAACGTTCTTGCAACGTTGTTCTGGAAAATATTGGTTACAACGTTCGTTATTTTATCAACTGCTCGGTGTAATAAACTTCGAATCAATAGCGACGCTTACGCTATTCGTTCGGCTATCTTCGTAAATTCTTCGGGGATCGCCGAACCAGTTCGGACGAGGACAATGCTAAAAACATCGAGCCTGAAGAACGTTGTAAACAGACGCGATTAACCTCGTTGAAAACGTACGGTCGCTGGTACAACCGTAGGCAAGGCCATTTTTTCAGTGAATCAGGCAGTTCTAGTACAGACAACCACGGACCTGCTCTACCGCTATGGCGTTCCTCGCGAGAATCGTTAAGTGCGAGGTACGTCTAGCATTTATAATATTTTCGCTCGACTTTTACATCTCATTACTGTCATATCTTATTAGAAAGTGGCTTAATTAAGTTGAAGTTCGATGTATTTCACGCTATAAAAACGAATAAATGTTTATTACAATTTTCGATTCGATGCTAAAAAGCGAAACACAATGGGGATAAACACATTCTGCGTTTAAATTTTATTTGGTTTACGTTATGATTTGCATCGTTATATTTATATGATTTTATATTATACGATTGTATTGTACATATTTGTATCATTGTATGAAAATTTCTGCAGATGTAAGGTTAGAAACAAAGTATTTGAAACAGTTGGATGGTTTGAGCAATTTCTTATAGGATTTTGATTGAATTTTCAGGCGAATATACAGTTATATCTGGTTAAATTGTCTCAGGAGAAAATAAAATTTTATTCTCAGAATGTAGCGACGTAGAAAATTGTAAACTTTAGTACGGAAATTTAATTACGATCGAATCGGAAAGAAGTAAAAATTTCCATTGTTCACAGATTAATTAGATATTTTTTATGATTGTATTTTGACCATTCATATTTTTCTCTCTCTGTATTTGTAAATTGGGAAGCTGATCGAATATTCCCTTTCGTATAATTTTCGTTTAAATTGATTTAATTACGCAGTGACTCGTGTTTATTAATGTTTTGTAAACATTAATAGCACACTTTTCACCGAATAAAACACGGTATTTACAAATATTACAGTATTTACCTAAGTTTGTATCTATTTGTATTACGTTCGATTCTTCTCATATGTTATATAACGATTAAATGATAAATATTAAGACATTAAGTATGTGTATATATTCAACGAGTCTCTATTAGTATAACTCAAACAATAACGAAGCACCTCAGAATATTCGGTTAGATGAAGAATTTCGATCTATCGTGGAATTTTCTTCTCGTGATAATGCCGCGTGTTATCGACATACATATTATCGTTGTAAATATTCAACTGTACATACGCCATTTGTATAGTAAAAGTACCATAATTCATCGCGATATACCCATTCCTATCGTCAATCACACATACTTTACATGGTCTCGTGTTATTTCTGTAAACATTGATCGTGTTACGTTATTATCCCTACTATGTACTGTTATTCGTAGATGTTATCGGTATACGCGTTGCCTCATCATTAAATAATACCAATGTTTCCTTACACAAAATGTTACGTGAAATACAAATTTTTCATTTATACGTTAGTTAACGCTTGATTAGGTATACACTGTACGTACGTACTTTACTTGTAAAATCAAATATATACAGGGTGGTCTGCGCAAATGTTACAAGTCGTAACATCTCTCTGAATCGCATCGTTCCGTAATACTTGCACGAAGTCGGGTGTTGTCGAAAAGGGACTACGCGTCTTCTCTCCAATTGACTTGGATTACGGGGCCAGAATCACCGGGGCTAATAACGCTAGTCAAGAGCAATACCACTATCGATCTAGTGTAACAGAGTTTGCACACTTTACGTAACTGGGAATGAATCGATTTGTTTGTGAGAAGAGTATCGTGTCAAAGCGATTCTTATCGCGTGTGGAGCAAACAATTGCTCCCGATGGATTTCGTTTCTTATCGAGGTCTTGCTCGCTCGGAGAAGCAGGCCAATCGGATGAATTTATTCCGATGCAGTATTTAAGCTTTTTCGAGCAAGAAACATATGGGTCTCTGTGAAAGTGATACGTTTGCACGTTATCTGAGAGATGGAATTAGACTATCGATCAGGGACTCGAGATTACTGCACAGTGAACTACTAACGTTGATTCGCTCGTTCACGATTCGCCGATTAGAATACGAGGGTTGATATGAAACACAAGTACAGGCTACGCAAAAAGTATTAGAGCGTTTTATCACTTTTATCGATTTCTGTCGTTTTTTCATCAAGGGATCATCAATTATCAACTAATGTGAAATTACAGGAATGTATTTTCCCTTGTTTTTTTTTTTTTTATCATTCCTTCATATTTCTACGTGACAGAGAATGGCAAAAATAGCAATCTAAAAGAGACGATCTTAGATGTATAACCTTTGAAATTTGTCGTATCTATACGTTTAAAGATTGCTCAAAATAAGCGGATGAAGTTATTTTTTATTTTATAATTTTTTCCCGCGTTAACATCGAACGTTAAGTCATCGTATTTCGATTTTAAATATTTTGGTTAAATATTTATCATTTCCTTATTTAACTGCTGCATTACAATTTTAAACAATTGTAATTGTAAATGATATGAGAAGCAAAGGTCATGGATTTAAATACTTTACAATTGAAAATCATTTTCGACAATTTCAATACCTTATTATAATACTTAATTTCTATAGCGAAACGTCTTTAGAAACATACGTGGACTTATTCTCATAGAATTTGACCGAATAACATAATATCGAAACAAGGATTGTTTAACTTTAACTGAATGATCTTTTAGGCGCAATTTGTCGCAAGGACTTACAGCAGTAGCGTACCAACCGTTAAGATGTACATTGATGGCCAATTCGTAGGTAATTATTTTATGGTATTAAAAATTTACGTACCGATTTTCACTTGAATGTTGTATCTCAGTGTCGCTTATCGTTCGAAATTTTTCAGAGTTACACGAAAGAAAAAGTGCTTAATTTAAGAGGATGCGGATTATAGAAAACGCAAGAGTATTTAAATCCCGATTGAATAGACATTTTGAGATTACAAGTTCAATACGAAATAACGTTACTTAGCCGTATTTAATGCATCCGTTGAAGCACTGAAACGCGTGTTTACTTGGTTGAATTGGTTCATTCATGAGTCAATTGGCAGAAAGTAAGGCAGCTAAGACTGGCATTATCGAGATCGAGACGTGCAATCTTGATGAAACAGATACTTGATCTTCGAAGCGCTCTTGAACCTATTTTTTCGTACGATACAGCCGGTTATGAATATTTAAAGCGTGCTTCTAGAGGCATTTAATCGAAGCTCGTGGTCCATGAATGCTGCTGGAGCACTCGTTGAAACAGTACAGAAAAGGCGCTATATTCCGAGGCGAATTCGATTCTAAGAATTGCTTTAACGAGGAACGTTTACGAATGACATAAATAGCACCGATTATAGAGAAGGCATCAAAGTTAAATGGAATAATTATGCTTCGAGTAAAAGCGGCACGAGAAAAGCTTCAAAAAAACGCGTCACGTTTATTTCAGAAGCGGTGCATATTTTTCTTTTCGCGAAATTTCTCAACGTGCTACACTTGGAAAAATCAAAAATTAAATGTCGACAAATCGATATTATTTTGCTCGATCGAGTCGTAAAGAGGTTCCGATCTGTTTCAGAATCGAAGGCCACAGAGTTCACCGACGTTCATGATCCAGCAACGAACGAGCTGTTATGTCGCACGCCAAAGTGCACGAAAGAGGAGATGGAGACAGCCGTGAAAAGTGCGAAGGAAGCGTACCAGAAATGGAAAAATACCAGCGTATTAACTAGACAAACGCTAATGCTTAAATATCAAGCTCTCATACGCGAACATTCGGTAAGTTTACTCGTATTTCAACTTTATTTCGTAGGCGCGAACAAACGAGTTGCCCGCGTTAGCTACGTACTCCTTCCGCGTTCGTTGATATTTTTTCACGTTTATACGAGGAATATTTATACGAAGAATAGTATTTATGATAGAAATATCGATATCTTCTCTAGAAAGAAATCGCGGTGAACATGGTGAAGGAAAATGGGAAGACAATGGCTGATGCCGAAGGCGACGTTCTTCGAGGACTTCGTGAGTTTTCTTCAAATATGTATTATATCATAGTCCTGCTAAATATTTCTATCTACCTCGATACCGAAGATATTCGAGAGTCGTCGATCTTTTGCATTCAATCAAACTGGCTTGACATACGTATATGCGAACAATGTAAATTCGTTGTGAAATTTTCGATCAATACGCGTACACGCATACGCGGACGGGGCAATCTATCGCAACTACATTCCGTGTCTCCTGCCCGCCCCACAAACGTAATCGCATCATCGTACAAGCGACAGATCATACGCCTGGTGTTGATTTATGTTACAGAGGTCGTCGACGCGTGTACCGCAATTCCTTCCCTGCAAATGGGCGAGAGCACGCCAAACATCGCCACAGATATGGACATAATTTCCTACAAAGTTCCCCTTGGCGTAACTGCCTCCATCTGTCCGTTCAATTTCCCCGCGATGATACCTCTTTGGTCGTTTCCGGTCTCGGTCGCCTGTGGAAACGCCACGATTCTCAAACCGTCGGAGCGTGTACCAGGAGCTTCGATGATCCTGGCTGATCTATTCACCAGAGCCGGTGCTCCACCAGGATTGTTGAACGTAATCCACGGTCAACACGCCGCTGTCGATTTCATCTGCGAGCATCCTGATATCAAGGCAGTTTCTTTCGTCGGTTCCGATCAAGCGGTACGTTGACATCGATCGTTGCTTTGTGAGCGTTCGTTGCAGCGGGATAACGTTCCTTCTATGTAAAATTCTTGATTCTATACGGCAGCTTCTTTCACCATATCGTTCACGATAGTCGCATCGATAACGTTCAATCGCAATAACTGACAACCATATTGCATCCATTTTGCACCGAACGAACGATCCCGGCAAATCGACGTGTCTAATTTCTGAGAAACCATTCGAGACTAAAATATGCGTGTACGATAAATACGTCTGATTTTACAGGGCAGATACATTTACAGACAGAGCAGCGCGCATGGAAAACGCGTGCAATGCAACATGGGTGCGAAGAATCATTGCGTGGTGCTGCCAGATGCGAATAAGAACAAAACCCTTTCTCAAATCGTGGGTGCTGCTTTCGGGGCTGCCGGCCAACGATGCATGGCGCTTTCTGTGGCGATATTCGTAGGTAAATCGAAGGATTGGGTGGGAGAACTGGTGGAAGCCGCAAAGAAATTAAAGGTGAATGCGGGACACGTACCTGGAACCGATCTCGGGCCCGTTATATCTCCGCGATCTAAGAAGAGGATATGCGATCTGATCGAGACAGGGGTGAAAGAGGGTGCCACGTTGGCTCTCGACGGCAGAGATCTCGTTGTCAGTGGTTTCGAAAAGGGAAATTTCGTTGGACCAACCGTATTGACAAACGTAAAGGTGGTACAGCTATGACATATAGCCGTGTTATGAGAACGCGAACGACAATCGACGCCTTCGACGATGATGCAGGAAATTCGTGTTACCGTAAGATTGACATCGATCGATCTAGATTCAATAATCAAAGTTAAAGAGAGAAACAAACTTTTGTTAAAAGGCTATCGATTTTGACGTGCTCACAATTTAGATCGCGGTAGCTTCTTCGTAATTCCCGTGCATCATTGATCGCAGTGCTTTAAATGCTTTGATTTACGTTAGATCGCATGATACGTTTTAGACGTCGATGCAATGTTACACGGAGGAAATCTTTGGGCCCGTTCTTTCGTGTGTTTTCGCTGATACTTTGGAGGAAGCTATCGACATTATTAACAAATGTCCTTACGGAAATGGAACTGCCGTGTTTACGTCAAACGGGGCAACGGCTAGAGCATTTGTAAATAGAATAGAGGCTGGTCAGGTTGGCGTAAACGTTCCTATTCCAGTACCACTGCCCATGTTTAGTTTCACCGGAAATAAGGGATCTTTCTTAGGCGACAATCATTTTTACGGGAAGCACGTAAGCAACATCACGCAAACTATCGTACTTTTTCTATAAATTTCGAAAATATTTTTCGATTGCACCCGTCGCATTTTTCTAGGGTATAAATTTCCATACGCAAGTAAAAACGATAACGCAGCTGTGGAGATCCGGAGACGCTGGTGATATCGCTTCCTCGACGGCTATGCCAACTATGCAATAAAACAAATGTTCCTTGATTACAACGATACAAAGCGTTACAGTTGGAAATCTTTCTGTATACTCCATAGGAAATTCTATAAACAGACGAAGGAACGAGCGAATACCATACACGTCGTTTCTTTCTCTTTTAAGAAAAAAGGACGACTTTCTGATACTAGATATTTTCTAATACTATTGTAACGAACAACGTCTTCCATTAGTCCGAAATAACTTACTGTCGAATAAATATCTTAAGTCGAAAGAAATACGTTTCCTATTGTGTTTACTATGTTTGTTTATATTTTGTAACAAAATAATAAAATACCATCGGTGACATTTTGTGTTCTATGTTCTTTAGAACATATACCTTTATAAAATAATGTAAATTTCTCTACTTTTTTTTTTAGTAATCTCCCGTTCTCTGATAGTCCTGAAAAATGTGACTATGTATCTGCAAGTATAACTATACCTTTTCTGTTACTTAATTCGACTCTACTGTTTCAAACTAATTCCAATAGAAAAGCAATTCCTCCGACACCGATACGTAGGATTATTCCCCGCGCTCCTACGGACATCGCCACCACCGCCACCACCACCGAGCAAATAAAGATGAGAAAGGTCTCTATCCAAAATCCAAGATCGAAGATAAACGATTCGTCACTGGATATATGTAACGAAAGAAGTTCAAGGTCGCATCGTCCTTCAACCTCCTTGAACCCAAGCTAGTTCCTCGCATCGTCGTCGATCGTCGACGCGACGGTCGAAAACATTGAAACAGTGACGGGCTTCCGGATGTTGGCTGTGACGTGTGTTCACTGCGCAGCCGCATCGCCACCCCCTGGCCAGGCGCATCTGCGCATTTTCCAGCAAAATTTCTCTCACAGGCGAGGTTCTGCCTGTCCCGGATCGTCGCGTTCGTTCCGACGGAGCAGGCTGCCGGAAGTCCAAACAGAGAAAACCATCCCCTTCGGTTGTTCACATATCGTGAGTATTTGCACGTCTTCGTTCCTTCTTCTCCGCCTTCTACTCAACCAGATTTACACGCTGCGCGATCTTTTTGGTCATCCAATGGACGACATTCCTCGAATCTTGCCATTTGTTTGCAAAGGAATAGCGCCTCGTTAAGATCGTCGTCGGTTCATTTGTTTTCAACGACGTCATCGCCTTTGTTCCGCTACTCGTGAATTTTTCGCAAAAATCGCTGCCTCGTTCCAATATCGAAGAATGCTTTATTCGTGTTGGAAAAATTTTGTTTCGAGTCTCGACGGAGGATCTTCTTATTTCTCTCTTTCTCGTCCCTTTTCTGTTCGTTTGTTCTTTTTTTTTTTTTTTTTTTCCCTTACGATCGCATTACGAGAATTCGGCGGTATTAACTTTCGTACGTGAGCGACCGATGCGATGTTGACTAGGCTGACCGAGGATTTAATATTTGCCGTGGAAAATCGCGAATCGATTCCTCCTGGCGGAAGACATCGACATCTGTTGTCCTTTCTTTTCTATAGCTACGCTCGATAATCCCTTGGCAATTTAAAAAAAAAAATGGGACGTTGTTGCTATCGAGGTATAACCATCGCAACGGAAAATTGAAATTTTATATCTTAATATCTTGTATTTTTACAAATATTTAAATCATTTACAATAGAGTTATTTTGCGTCTCACTTTATATCCATCGTTCGATGTTATTCGTCTTAACGAATAGGTTTCGTTATTCGTTTGGTGCTTTAACCCTTGCCCTTTATCATTAGCGCTATCATACTTTTTTACCTTGTCGTTGTGAAATTTAAAATTCGCTAAAGGATACTTACACCGCTACAAAATTTTGTTACCTACTTTGTAAACGTGTTTCATTTAGTTTCACATTTTAACACGTTTCGTCTCGTGCTTTAAAATAAAACAGTTTCTAAAGTTTAAAGTTTAAGTTAACGCCACGTAAAATTACAAAAGGTCTGCTTGAAATTGTTAAAAGTTTGAAACGTTTTGCATTCGTTCCATCGCCATTTTGTTAATAACATGGCCACTGTGAATTGTAGCTCGAAAGCACGTATTAGTACGCAGTTTCCAAGCTTTTTCGAATAATACGCACGAAATAATTAATACGCAAAGCGTTTTACGTCCATCTTCGTTATTGCATTATGAAATAGCAACGAAGAAGATTATTCTTTATCAATAAAATGTACTGCAATACGTATTTCCGTACAAAGGAAAGAAAAGTTAATCCCGTACATGAATAATTTATTTACAGTACAGTATTAGGATTCCAACATTTACGTTTCTTTTACGAACGATCGGCTATATGTATATAAATGTTTGCGTTATACCGCTTTTACAACTCTATTTTAAATTATCCGTTTCGATAGAAAAAAGTAAGATCTTCGACCGTTAGTTTTATTCTTAGTCCTTATGTATAAAAACCATTGGATAAGAAACTTTCGAAATATTACGGAAAAATCGGAGATATTTTTACCTTTGATCTTTTTCTTTCTATCAACAACTTCTCGAAGAATCGATCAGTGGGTATTTATATAATTTCCAAGGGGATAAAAGCAGCATTTTAACGAAAGGTGGAAAGAAACGTCTGCGTTTCTCTGTTCAAAAGATGATTTCTACTGAATTTCTACTGAATGCGGTTGACGCATGGAAAATTGTCGCGGTTTCAACTTCGTTTTGTACAACGCATTTATCTTTTACGCCCGTCAAATTTCATTTTCACATTGTCACCTGAATGGAAACTATTTCTTCCATCCAGATCGAGTTTCTGTTGCCTCGCTTCGTCTTTGTTTAAGAAAGCAGAGTTTCGATCGAGCCAGGTTTCATCGGACGGTAAATTCTACGATGTAAACTGCTTTCAACAGGTCGCGTATCACGGTCACTTTGTCTTTAGACAGGAAAACCCACCTCCGTTCCATTAGTATAGAACAATGTCGAAAGCGGGACATTGCCTCTTGGAATCTGTACAGGTGTGAAAATAAGCTGCTGGTCGTAATTGAAAATATTAAATTCAGAGATCGTACAATTTCCTAGGTGACTTTTATCAAGCAGCACGCAGATTCACAGGTCGATTCTTCTAACAGGTTTATTCATTATGTACAAAACGGTACGAAAAGGCGATGCCAGCCTGCAGTACACAATCCTACCGCAAACGGACCAGCTTTCATCTGGCTTCTCTCAGACATCGGACAAGTCGAGCCCGAGGATCATCAAGTACACCATAGGCACATTGATGATTCTGATCATACTGTCTTGCGTGGCAACACCGTTTTTCATGAACCAGAGCGATCAGCGGCTGTTCGCCAGCACGGTGCTGGCTATAGGTCAAGTTGGGCACAACACGATAGCTAGAAACTCGTCGAGGAGTCAGGAGAAAGACATCGCGAACAAAAGCAAAAATAGGCTTCTAGTAACGACCACGGTTTCATCTACGGAAGCTTACAACAAGCAGGATATCGAAGACGAGATGACTACGTTGTCAGTGGCGTCGAATGTAGGTGAACAAGAGTCACAGGAGTTCGCTACCACAGGTATCAAGTTTTTCGACGAAAGTTATGCGATAAAAGCCAATACGTTAACGTATAATATATTATAATATATTAATAAGTTACAATATATTATATAAGAGAGAAATCAACAGTAGCATATATATATCTCCATTAATTTTTACTAGAACCATTCTTTCTTTCTTCCATTGCGCTCTTTGTTCACAGATTCCACAACGAGCAGCACGCAACGTTTACAAACATCCACGGAATCGACGACGAGCGTCAAACAGACGTCCCCGTCCACGACCACGACCACGACCACGACCACGACCACATATATACCACCGACAACGTGGTCGACCGATTTAAAAACGTTAACCAGCACCCAAGCGAGCAAGATGACGTCGAGCGCGCCAATGAGGAAGGCAAAGATGCCAAGGGTGACCTTGAAGCTCAGGGAGAACGAAACGGTACCGCAAATGTACATGAAGGCGGGGATAGCGTCATACAAAAAAGGAAACATCACTACGAGCGTGCTGGCGCACGGCCTAAGCCTGGAAGGGTTGATCTTCAAGACGCCAGAGGGAACGATAAACCCTTGGCCGCGAAAGTGGTTCTTCACCGATCGCGGCTTTCAATTGAAGATACGGACGAATGTAAGTAATTTAACGAGTAATAGCACGTGGAAAAGTACTGGTTATTTCGAGTACAAATGGGTCGAGTTGCGTACTTTGCACGCTCGCTATTAGTTTCCGATACGATATAACTATCAAATCGAGTCGTCGCTGGTTTTCGGCAGGATTACAGAATTAGCGTTACAAAGATATAGTATTAGAAAATTGTACTGACGAAAGGGTATGAAACGACCTTATCAGGATCGTTATAGCTGTGCGTGGTAAAATATTATCACTATTGCGCGATAACGGGGGAAAATATAATCTTACCTTCTAAAATATCGTATACGCGTAAAATGTATTGACATATTTGTTGTTACCAACGCAGATACTATAAAATTGTGGATAAATTATCGTACAATGCCGCTCGATAACGCGAATTTCTACTAACACGTATTTGCGGTTTCTTATCTCTTGTAGACCGTACGACCTATTATATTCCCTCTGCTCCAAATAGTTGAGAACTTTGCCGCTGCGGGATTTACAAGCATTGGGTGAATGGCGGGCGATTACGTCGAAAAACCACACGAACTCTGTGACTTATTGTTAACTTTCGCACTGGTTTCTTGAAAAGGCTTCGACTTTAATGTTTTCGCGTAGATCTTCGTATTATTTATTCTTTCTGCGCTATATTTTTACTCTTGTTTCGATGTGCAACAATGGAAGAAGAATTCGTAATAAAGATTCAATATCGAGTAGAAGAGAATCTCCGGCAGAGTTCCGGGTGAAAATTACAGAGAATCGTGGAATCAAATGGATGATCGAGTGGATAAGATTCCTCAAAATTTCGCGCGTATAGCTCTGAGAAGGCACAGGGTACGAGATGTGACATCGAATCGAATGGAAAATTTTAGGGGCATCTTTACGGATACCTAAGATTAATTTATATTCTGTATAAATATTGATCGCGCTGCAGCAAAGACATCTAAACCGAATGGCACCGGTGACGATCGATAGGACAATCTAACAGCATGGTTCCTTTTATGTATGTACTTCTCCCGCGGTTCCTCACCTAGGTCGTCGTTATCTTTCCTTTTCCTGGCCGCCAGACACGGAGAAAGATCGGCCTGATCGTTTCTTTACAGACTTTTACAAATTTTCATTTCGCATCAAATCTAATTTGAATTTTATTCTCGGCGATTACACCGCTTAGATCGTCTCATATTTTAGTACGTTTATCGTGATTCGAGATGCAACAGACTATCGCCCTATGTAATTTTCATAAATCCCGCCAGACGCGGTTAACGCAGTGATAACGCGCACCTGTTTATCACAGCTTGCGGTTGAGGTAGCGGAGACAAAGAAGCAAATCAGCTGTGCGCGAAATGAGACGGTTCATTAGCTCGTCGAGGTGTGGGAGGGGGAGGTTATTATATAACGCTTGGCTCTTTCAACTCTTAAGAACGATCGAGGATCTGAACAGCTGAAACGATTCGATGGGTAATCGTTTCTCCTTCTTTCCATTTACGTAACCAGCTGTCACTTATTTCGATGTTTACGAATGTTCTTTTCTTCTTTTACGGAGATACTCGTCTTGCGGAAGTAACACTTTTCAAATTTGATTACGCAGTTACGACGATTACAGAATTAATTAAGTTGCGCCTATTTACCTACTTAATATATTTGTATACGTTACATTTCCAACATAGTGCGACAAAAATTTTATTTTTTAAATACTCGTCATCTTATTTTTTAAACCGTATTTATCGATTTATAACGATACAATTATCGTTATATATATATATATAAATGCGTTTAAAACGTACCAATTTACATTTCGATCATCGCGAAACAAAAGATAATTGAATTTTCTTAAAGCTATGTATATCCAAGTATTTCTTGGTTTTATTATAATTCATTTATCGAAATAATGTTTGTTGACGTACGATCGAAACGTCCACGTTTCCATATGCGATATAAATCTTCGTTAAATGGAAAGTTGTTCGTATCAAGAATCGCAATTTTTCCATCTATCCCTGACATTTTCCAATCGGATCGTACGTTCCGATATAGTCCAGCGCTAATCACATTAAATATTAATATTCCGGTGTCGAAAAATCGTTTTCGCGATTACACGTTCGCGGCGAAACAAAACTGTGAAAGATTAATCCCGAAGGAGAACGGTATTCAATTTCGCAGATTAAATTGAATTATATTCCACGAGAAACGTATCTTCTTAAAGGGGACGTAGACTTTATTTAAATAGGAGATTACCCCGCATTTCGAGCGTTGGACAACCCCTAGAATCAGAATTTCAAACGCGTTATCCTCGCCACTCCTCGTAGCTAAAGATCTTCTTATCGGAACACGCGGAATCGATGTTCGATTTCAATGGAAATCCCATTGGATATCGATTTTCGACGAATAATTTCTCGTAAGAATATTTTAAGGCGAATAACAACCGGAAGAAAATCTAGCTTGATCGTGTCTCTATGTAGCACGAAGCTACTTTGTTAAAATTATCGAATCGCTCGTGTAAAATATGATTTTCATTTTGAACAAACGGATAACGACATTCATATTCGGAACAATCTTTTTTCTTCGACAACTTCTTAAGCATAGAACGTGTATTGGCGAGTCGTCGATTTAACAGACACGAAGCTTAAAACCATTATCATACCGAGTTAGTTAACTGGGTCAAATTTTCCGATATTGAGTTTCATGTCGTTCTGACGAATAAATTTTACGTGAAATCGTAGAAGTATTTAAACGAGTATCTATCGAAAACATCGCGTCCATTTAATCGTTTAAACTTTATCGCGCAATCCTGATTAATTAATCGCAATATTCTGACGCTAATTTTCAACTACGGATTGTCGGTCATGTTCTCGAAATATAATCCCCTTTACTTTTTAAGCATCTACTTAGCTAATGTTTCCTAGATCCGATATAAGGAAATTGAATAGTAATCCGATACTTTCACCAGTTCAGCTCAAGTTTTATACGTTCCCCGTTCAGTCATTAGTAGTACCGTTTAATCTTTCGTCAACTTTTCGATGAAAAAATTTGTTACAGCGAGGATCGATCGTCAGTCTCTCTCAGCTATTTTTACTATTAGAAATATTTCTTTATTACGTTTGTTCGACTGCTTTAACGCTGTTGCGCGATAGATTCCACAAATCAGTAGCGTTTTTTCAACCGATATTAGAATTATTAACGATACAAATTAAAGAAAGAGTACCGTTATGTTATTCCACAGAACAAAAAAGAGTCGCTGGTACCTTACATAATCCTGGCAGTGTTCATAACCGTGGCAACCATCAGCGTCTCTGTGGCGTGCTACGTAAATCGAAAGTTCTCGAAAGAAAAGCATCAAAGCGTCGAAGAACCAGAAGTGGAGTACAATTCGACCCTGTTGGGCACCGAAAGCCAGGAAACCGAGGAAAAAGAGTAATCGTGATTCAACCATGGGAGAGCCACGTAGCTCGTAAGATTCTCATATTTTTACAACGTGTACGTCAGTTTAGATTTAGGTACTTCGCGTGACACACCGAACGAACAATCATCGAGATGTTGGGAATACCGGTTAATATTTTTCGGGTTCGTTTAATCGAGTGCTGAAAGCTTCGTTTTAAGGAATTGACTGATCGAATAATTATCGTTCTCTTGCATAACTCGTAACTTGCATTTCACTTACTTGCTTACAGTCGTTCGCGAAGAACCAATCTCGATGATATTTTAACAGACGTAAAATTTTCTGAACGCGAGTCACGTAATTCCTACGAAGGATTTATTTTTCATGGGAAATAATTCCAGCTAAAAATCGTTAATATCGTCGAACATTTTAAAATTCTCGATATTTCCTGAAATACATATAGCAACGTTTTTGTCTTATAATTTGTATATATCTAGACGCGAAAAGCGAATTTTCATTGATTCTGATATATTCGATCTGTGTGGAGAAGATAGTTCGAAAGATAGCCAGCTTTCGAAGGTTGGCTGGATAGAAATTTTTCGTCGGTATACCATCTTCTTCCTGCAAATACGATTGGGACGTAACGTGTAAAAACGACTGAAAGGAACGACACGGCTTTCGCGCGTTCACAGTCTTACCCTATTGCCAGATTGCGCTAGCGTGTTGTGGTCCGATTAATTTTCGCCGAATCTTGCCTGACACTGCAGGCTATTTCAAACAATCGACTCGCGATGATAGTCTTCGAAATGTTTCTATTATATAATTTATAAAGACGTAGAATACTTTTTCCAAAGTTATTTTCATTGCTACTGATGATTCTACTTGATACTTTTTTCTATTTCATATGTACGTATATCGATACATATACGATATTGATATTAATACGCTTGTGTCTATACTATACTTTATTCGTGCCGCGACATCCTGCTGGATATAAAACAATTGCTCGAAAAAAAATTCTGCAAAGGAATTACCCTTCGCTGATGAATGGATGTTTCATGAAAATTGTAAATGAAAAGACGGCGAATGTTCGTTATAAATGTAATATCGAGGTACGCGTTTGTTTGTCCATTTACGAATATGAAATCCATCAGTGTATACAGGCAAAAAAGAAATGATAAATAAAACGAACGCGAGAGGAGAAGAAAACGAAATAACACGGTAAATAAAGAGGATAACGAGATATGATGGAAAATAAAAGCTTACTTTCGTTGAAAGTACGAAGAAATAGAGGAATGTGGGGCAAACAAACGGAAAACGAAAGAAACAGGTGAATTTTGTACGAGACAAATAGTTACGGTCGATAGTTTGTAGCGTCTTTGTGCGCTTAGTGATGATTTTTTTGTTTCTAACGATTGCGACCTTATTTTCTACCATCTTTCGAACGTCGGTAGGTAAGTAACGATTCTCAACCATATTGTGTCTTTGACAAAGACTTTGTCTTTTTTAAAAGTTAGGCAATTTTTTCAAGTTTTTATTCATATGCTTATGAATGTCATTCGTAAGCAAATAAAGACATTGTCATTCGATTAGTCTGGATGTAACATTTCGAGCAAGATGGGGACATTTCCATGAACGATAATTTTTAGATAAAATGGACGTACAGGAGAAAGACAGAATGACAAAGTTGGACCGAAGAATCTATACGGAGAGCCGTTGAAGCAATTGTACAGAAAAATGGGCTATCGTAAAGAAATTCTAGCTTTTAATGTTCCTAAAACTACATTGGAGAAGAAGGTGGCTCTCTAACGAAAAAATTCTCAACAGACGTTGAAGACAAGTTTAGGATCTTTCTCAATTGTGTTTTCAGTCGAAGAAGAGGAAGAGTTAGTAATTTTTTCTCCCGAAATCTTTATTGCTTTCCCTACGGCATTACAATGTTCTGTTTCCACACAAATACCACACACCACCATTATACATGTAGTACATATGTATAATATCGCCATACAGTATTACGAAATGTAGTAAAATCCATATATATATATATACATACACACATAAGATCATAACCGGAACATACATCTACGATCATCACCTATACACACATTACACGATAAAGAAAAATTAGTATTTTATTTCGTTAAAACGGGCCTACCATCTGGTCTAACAACAACGGATATGTACAAATAGATGCGTACTATCTTGCCCCGTCCCTAGGGCATTGTCGTTACTTTTAAAATTATATTTTTCTATCTTTTTTTATTAAGTTTTGGAAGTTTACTTCAACATGTTTCGATAAACAGGTATCGATACTATACGTAATATTTTTTGTAGATACAATAATAATGTAGAGTCAATAAATATAGTATTCTAGAGCAGTTTTGTCTTGGCATCTGCATCTCGCCCCAGCTTCCCATGCACGAAATAAAAACTAAATTCAAACTACTCATCTTTTTTCTTAAATCGAGACGTTATCATTCATTGGATAATTGTTCGATACGCGAATATATTATAACATCTACGTAAGACGAGTCGACTATAATTTAAAATGAGAAATTTATAATTACCAAACACGGTGCATAATTAATATGTACTTGGTCGGACCACGACGCGTTAGATGCACCTTTTTTGGAATAATACGATCGAATTTCTATCGACAGAATTTAAAAATCGTCGGAACGACTCAGAAATGTCGTTCAAACGAGAATCTTTCTTCGATGTCAGAAGGGCTCCGTTTGATTGCCAGTATGTAGATATTTCCTGGCTATTCTATTACATTAACGAATCGCACGGAAGCTAATCTCACAATATCAGGAAGTTTTAATGATTTTTTATGAAGCATCTTGCATATCCTCTGTACGTGTCGAGAGTCGTAAATTTATTAGAGAATTTCCGGGCTCTTTCCTACAAACGAGCTACTAAAGAAACAAATCTATATATATATATATATATATATATATAAGCGAAAAACAAATTTACGTACCTCGATGACCGATTAAGGAGACACTTTTTAAAAAAACAGACGAATGACGGAATCGAATTTGTTTCGCTTATCGATCACGATCGGCCGAACGCGTATATTTTATTAGAGAAAGTGAAATTAAACGTTTGATCATCTCCGTAGCGGATTTTAAACGAAATTAAGCCGAGAATATATAAGTATGTCATCTCGTAAGTAAGAACTCGTTTAAGGGTTTTATAAAAGTGAAGTAGAAAATGTAGTAGAAAGATCGTGGAGTGTTGCGATTATCAGCAATTCCCACTGAGACAGTCTGATAATTTGCAAACGAGTTTCCAGTTGACATTTCAGATATATACTTCGACGTGTTACGCCTTTAAGATGCAATCGATATTAACGACAGACGCGTCGAAACAAATGTCAAACGTTAATGTCGGCGGTCTCCTTAATTCGGTCACATTATGTATTTGCTAAACTTTCTACACTGTGCATACAGTACACACAATATGCCCCTGTACATGGCCATAAAATATTATAAATATCTGGCCGATTTTCTTCAAACGTCATTAAGAATCGCACCTTGAAATTTTCTAGCATCGATGTGCTTTGAAAATTTGTTGCTTCGTCTACGATCGCTATAAACCTACTGCTATGGGAGATTGAAAATTAAGTTTTCCTAATTGATTTACGTTATTCCTCGACTCGCTTCAATTTGCGTTCGAACAAAACATCAAGAGGATCGTAGCTTCAAAACGTACAGAAGCAATCCTTGCGTGCAACAATTTTCAGAAAAATTTAGAAAATCATGTAAATCGTTTACGTTCGATATTTTATTTCCTTATTTCATTGTACAATTTAACGAGTAACGTTCGATTTACTTCTCTTCGTCCCAGTTCATAGCGCAAGTTGTCAGTTTCGTCAAAGACAGGCTGTAATATTACCTGAGAATTTCACTTCACCCACGTATTATCAATTAAAAGGGTCAACTCCTTTGAAGATTTGTTTCCGTATTGTTATTTGATTGAGTAGCTACTAACATGTTCAGATATCTTATATGTATTACGAAAGATAGCTTTGTAACTAGAAAAAGTAATGTATTAATTTAAAACGAAAAACATGTGTGCTACGTGCATAACAATTGCGTAAGAAGACTGTACGTAGTTTCGAGCGCATATTTCCCACATATATTCGTATTTTAATGAACATATTGGGTAATATTGCAAGCTGCGAGTTAAGACCACGAGCTACTAATTACTCTTTGTCAACGTGGATGATTAACGATCGATCGAATTGTCTCGCAAATTGCGTTATTTGATATTAATATTAACGGAGAAACTATGTTTTTAGCGTTATACATTTTCCCTAAGGGTGTAAAGACTTTCATTAATGAAATGTATTTTTATGTGTGATTAAATAGCGATGGCCGCAAAGCGACATCCTTAACAAAATTTAGGAGACAATCGAACGCAATGTTTTTCACGTCAATTTTTGTGCGATCTTTACAAACAACGTCGTTCAGTATTTTTGGAGCAATACGCAGAGCATAAAAAATTAGTTATTATTCAAACAATTGATTTGTACGTTTAAACGCGTTTCGATTAACGATACAAGCTCAAGTAATTACAAATTTTAAACGATTAACCAACAGAAATCATTGCGTTCAAGTTTTATTTGACAGATACATATCGTCTACGTTTCTCTTTTAAATACATAACGTACATGTATTACCGTACCGTTGTATCTACGAAATCGCTATATTCCTTCGGATATCGTGAAGTTTTGCAATGTTTCCGAGTGCTTGTGAATAACGTAAACTGTGGAATAATTTTTCTCGACTAAAATTGATCCGAAAAAAAGCTTACAATTGTTGCTAACGAAGAAATAAAGTTTTTGAAATCTGCGAAGAGATTATTAAACTCCGGAGGATTCTACGAAACCTGTTGCTCAGTTACCATTATTTTATCGCGAGGAACAGCATCAAGATTTATGAAGAAACGAGTGCAGTTGCCTTTGTTGGCTGCGGCAAAGACCAGTAGCAGTAGTTACTAATTACGTAACAAGGAAAACATTTTGTTCGTTGAGACGAATGTACAGAATGATGTGTTATGCGTTGTATAAACCTGTGTTATGTGTAATTAAACATAATCATGCTGTATGATCGATTATTTGATACTAGTACACTGGTATACTAGAAAACGATCTTGTAAGAGATCTCTACCGGTAGAGAATGATGATATGCGAACAGTGAACGTTCGCGATTTTCTCTGTGTCGCTTTTATTGTATCTTTTCGAATGCAATTGACTGATTTGTTAAAGGCATTTGTTCATGGAAAAGGCAAATTCTCGAACCAATGAACACGCAAATAGTAAGTACACGTGCAATTCCGTACAAAGAAAATGAGAAAATAGAGAGCGAGAGAGAGAGAGAGAGAGAGAGAACGCGCGTGCGAGAGAGAGAGAGAGAGAGAAAGGGAGAGAAAGACAGAGAAATGTTTGATGCGTTTTCAAAGAAATAAGGAACAAAGAAGTATGAGAATAAAGGACTTATAAGTGACACAATAGTGCTGTAGCTGAGAAGAGAGAGAGAGAGAGAGAGAGAGAGAGAGACGGTTATAGTTTCTATTTTGAAGATTATATTTTTTTAACTTTATTAATTTTTGACTTCCACATATATGTATTTATATATATACGTATAACTGTATATACGTATTCGCATACCTATTATATACACGTATAAATATAAATAAATAAATATATATGCAGTAAATGATAAAAATGTTAAATGGATAATGAGATGTTGTATATATATATATATATATATATATATATATATATATATACACGAAACACGCGTATGTGTTTGAAAAGGAGGCCGTGTAACGCATGAAGTCGTGAACATCCTTTCCATAATAATATATATGTGTGTAGTAGTAGAATTAAGCGTATCGCGAATATCATTTGCTCGAATATACTACATTCTGAGATGGCAATCGGAACGAAGATTTTAAAACATCGACTCACGGTGCGACGTATCTCTATACTCGGTAACTGAATGCGATTCATAATTCTGGAAACACGCTTTCCAGAAGGAATTTCTCACACGAGGCGAACAATTGCGGAGCTTTCTAAAAGAAAATTGTCTTTGGGCCGTTTTTACGGTATCTTGTTCTATTTTCGAAACGGCATTCTTATAAGCAGCAAACGAAACACCGTATATTTTATCGAAACAAGAATCTTTGTTAAAAGCTGTAATATTTAATTACGAATTCAAATGCGATTTTGAAAGCGAAGGAAGGCGCTAAAGTTCCCTATGCGGTTCCTTCTACATGCTATTTTATCTCAGAAAAGGTTCGATTATTCTACGAAGCGTACAATTTTATGCAAATGATAGCGTCAAAGATATCGTGTAACTATGCAACAAGTAACCAGCAAATACAGTTTTACGCTATAGTACAGTGTCAGTTACTGAAATTTTTATTTCGCCCTTTGTACGCAAATGGAGGACGAGCTTGGAAACAACATCTCGTTAATACGACGAAAAAGATAAGTGTTATCAGCGGGAATAATAAAGACTATTCGTCAGACGCGACGCATAATTTCACGAATGGAAATATCAGAGGAATGAAAAATTCCAGCTTTTTGAATTTTACTCTGTAAAGTTCGTTCCATTTATTCGTAATGGAAATTTCTGCTTGACCCAATTCCACGAACTTCGCGTCCAACTTTGATTTCTATTTACGTTTGATTTCAAATTTTACAGAAGTTAGTTCGTTTTGAGAAATGTAATTTTCACCAGTTCGCCGACGTCATTTCTTAGTTTGAAGCGGAATTTTTGTAAAGCCACCAGGTCGTCGCAGCGTGATCCTTAACGATTCGGAAGATACCGACCGCGTTACTTTACAAACTCAAAGCGATCTACCCTTTGATCTCTCAACGTTCGGCAAGCGGAAAGCCAACTTATTGACTTAATTAATACCACAAACGTTAAAAGTGTGTCGACCTCTCGCAGTAAAAGGGTGATGCGTTCATTCGTCAATAACGGTATTAAATATCGAAAATTGAACGGTGAAAAGATGCGACCGAACGAATTAAACGGTTTAACTTGAACGAATAGTCGAAGCAAATGGATCAACGAAAAGTGAAATACGAGCTTCGTGTATGCGTTGAAATGGAACGACAATCTCGTTCAACTTCTACCACGTAGATTTACGATTCGATAAAACAACGAGCGAATCTACGATTAGTTCCATAACAGAACCCGACGGAATTCCTGGCCGATTTGTGCAGCTGTGTGAATGTACGTACAACGATTCGAGTCGGCTACCAATGCGGTATCATTAATGAAATCATAATGAAATCACAATTGATTTCCGTTACACGGCTTGTCGCATTGGTTAACTTAGATAAGCCAAACAATTCTGTGTATGTGCATATATTAATGTATGTTAGAGTAATGTATGTCTAGAGAATCACGACATAGATCATCGTCGATCGTGGCACGTTTACTATTGAAGAATTGACTTATTAATGGAAGATTAGAAACTCGACTTGAAAATGTAATAGCTCACGCCTAATTAGGGCTTATAAATGTATACAACCAAATAAATGATGCGGAATAATTACCAAATTTTGATTTATTTTATTACCAACATTAAAAGTACCAAACTTCTCGTCTTGATAGCTTTTAGATTTTTCCCGACCCCGCGAGCCATTTCTCATCTATGTTATAACTCTTTCTACTCTTAAAAAACGTGTATTTCTCTAAATTCCTAATTTCGTATTCCTTTCTAATTTACCTACTGATTAGTTTCATTTTCGGTTTCAGTTCACCGGTTCGCTGATATGTGGCGCCACTATGTCCAAAATATTATTTTACTAAGCTAATATCGCTGATACATTAGTGTCACCTTTTCACCGCTAGATGGCTATAGTGTTTCAGTTCACCGGTTCGCTGATATGTGGCGCCACTGTGTCCAAAATATTATTTTACTAAGCTAATATCGCTGATACATTAGTGTCACCTTTTCACCGCTAGATGGCTATAGTGTTTCAGTTNCACCGGTTCGCTGATATGTGGCGCCACTGTGTCCAAAATATTATTTTACTAAGCTAATATCGCTGATACATTAGTGTCACCTTTTCACCGCTAGATGGCTATAGTGTCGCAGAGTCCATGTTTTGGTAAAATTCTCGCAACAAACAATTTAGAAACATTTAGGCAAGAACCCGAAGCGCGGCTATCAAACTAACCTTCGAATAAACGTAGCCGTTCGTCAAACGAACCACACCCAACAACGTAATCCTAACAAAAGCTAAGATTCCATTACTTAAGAGACAGGATCGAATATCTCGATGATAAATACACTCTGAACATTGAATAACCTAACCCAACCTTACAGCAGAATACATTCAAGAATACACAAAACTGGAGAAAACTGTTTTATATACATCCAACTCAACAAAAAGAGGAGAATAACCGTGAAAACCTGCTGAGAGGGATCGAGTACAATACCGTTTGTGCCATCCTGATATATCTGAATATGCATCCAATATATCCGAAGATGATTATGCCATACAACTCACTTAGGTGAATACACACGGTTTACGTGACCAAGCTATCTAAAATTCTTCTTCTACATGTACAGAATTCATAGACGTAATATATTTATCAGTTTTTTCTTACATACATACTTTTGTAGATGGTTCAGAAGCAGAACGGTCGAATCCCACAGAGGCAATCGTCCACCGCCCTAAAATCTGCAACTGTAGTTCATAAATGGAAGACGACGAGCTGCAAATTTTCTGGATACTAGCACGTCGTTTTCAGGGTTTCCCTGAAAACAGAGAAGCAGACCATCCAGCCAAAGCAGTCGCGACCAAGCAACCAGAAGAGCATGGAGAAGTTACCTCTTACAGATTTCTATGGCGTGTTCAAAGATAAAATATGAAACGATTCGAAAGACAAATCGAATATTGTTCTATCTTCTTTCAATATGGCAGGATATCTCGATTTATCGTTCTATCGAATTCTCTTGTTAGGATAGGAATCCTAAACGACTAAAGCTACAAGCGTCGGGATTTGAATCGTGTAGTATGCGACTGTTCGTTGTACTAACTTGATGAAAAAAATGACTAGCAGATTGCAAAAGAAAATGCCTCGCATTTGTTCAAATAACGGAATCTCTTATACAAAGTCTCGATATACCAGCCATTAGAATAGTAATAGATCGGTTTAAAGCAAATGATAAAGCGTATAGCGATACAATGCAATATTACATTGTTGTTTCTCTTCTTTTAATTTTAACAATATCAATATATAATGTATCGATGTATCGAGCTTATATACGTAGGATGATCAAAGCTCAAATAATAGAATGAAAGTTTCGATCAAATTTTCATTTCCGGAAAAGGCTAATTACAAATGTATGTAAAAACAATACACGATAATAACGAATACACAAATAACAAATACACGAAATATCTGTACATTTAAAGATTTGCAAATTCTATTGAATAGATCGAAGCACTCACACGAATAATATTTAATTCCGCGCAAACTCCACTTGAAACTAGGATCGAAGTCGTACATGGACAACTAAAAGTAGAAAGTTTGAAATGCTCAAACGCGTGAATGTGAGAAATTTATACATACATACGTACACGCATATGTATATTTTTTTATTTGGAAATGAAGCGATTAGTTCCACCTTTTCGCTGTTAGATGGTATCCCACGTTCATCGAAGAAAATACGGTCATGGTGGAACGACTTTTAAAATTCGTCTAATTACACGATCTTACGATGAATGAAATACAAAATAGTCGTGACATGTAAAGCTTTTTCGTGTCCGACGTTTGAGTGTCGTCTGATATGTATCTTAGAAATGTGCGCGCAATGATCTATCTTAAATAAAAATTACTGCGTCAATCGAACGGCGAAGTATGCGATTATATATTTCGATAGTAAATGATAATCGATATACACGTAATTTCTTCCGATCGATATGCCATACTGGGATCGTAGAAGCGTCAGTTTTAGGTGGGAAGCACAGCAAGAAGAAACGCGAATGTTTCATCTAGAAGTTACCAGGTAAAGAATATAATCAATAGCTCTTAGATTTGTTTTCAAATCGATTTGTTGTCAAATTCGTCTACTATCAGAACAATGAGCATTATTTAGAAGATTTATTATATAGACACGTAGGTATATTCAATCCGGTCACCGAAGTTGTTTAAGAGTAAATATACGTATGTGTAACTTCCATGTACAATGGCTGACAAGAGTATTTCAAATTTCAACACTTATCGTAGACAACTTTTGTGTATATTATATGTATCATACAAAGTATTAACACTGCAGTGACTCGGTAATGAAACATGACTATCGTGGTTACGATGATCAAATTTGGAATCAATCTGAAAATGTAGAATGTATAAAAGTTAGAAGATATTTACTGCAAATATATATTTACTAAAAAGATTATATAGGGAATGAACAGCCATCTTAGACACGTAACGAGTGTTAAAGATGGCCTCGCTAAATGTTGAAGTTTATCAATGTAATGGACAACTAGCAGTTTAAATATTTGTTTCGTCTGTACGAAATATTTACTCGCGCTAAATATGTACATACATTTTCAAATTGCTTTCAAGTATCGCTATAATCGTAATATCGAATCGAATTCGTAAAAGGTTTCTATATATATGTAAGTCTTCTAAATTTTCAATTTCCATGTTCCAGTTTCATGCAGACTAGAGTTCGTTAGAATTTTTATTTTTATTTCTTTTTTTAATTTTAAAATTTCAAGCTTTTATAGAATATCATATTTCATTATCTCAAATTTCTTGAACAGCCATCACCGTTTCACGGAATAGATTGTAATAACCCATATTTTGTTAAAGGTTTCTCATTCCTTCCTCTTCTTCCTGTAACCTGGAAAGGACTTAATGATACTTCAAAAGCCAAGAACGTAAGTAATTTTGTATTTTATACTTTCAACGTTATTCCTTGTGTTTCGCATTGAATACTGTCAATTAAAAAGTAGAATCTGACTGAAGATAAAAATTTCAATTTATGTACTCGGTTACGAACAATTCTGGTGGGAGGGTCGATAGAAGGATAGATTTATATATTCCGTGCCGCGAGAACCGGTCGACAAATTATCCACGATAAACCGTGAAACGCTCGGGAAGAAACGGTCGGGTCTCGGCAATGAAGCATATTGTTGCAAATTTGCCAATCTAAAAGGAGATTTATTATTCCTGTCCCGTGCAATGCAAAGGTTCGTTATTATGGTCTGTCTATGGACTAGTTTATTTATAGATATTGCGCAAGAGATATCCATTCTGTCCTGACAAGGTATTGCGCAAAGCTTACCGCGTTACTTCTGTGTATGCGCTTCAGGTTTGTCGTTTCACCAATCACCTACGCAACGACCAACCACATGGTTTTTCCCAATCTGCGAGATGTTAACCTAAACAGAATTTTAAACTAATTCCTCTCGTACGAAGGTCGATCTGTGGCGTTATTTCTCCGGTTACGATCGTGATCTTCTCTATTTCCACGACAATCTATAATCATTCTATCCACAACTACATACGTACGCGTATCCGCATCGATTACCACCCGTAGCTTTGTTTTCCACGGGTTGCGTTTGACAGACGAATAAAAACATGTATATTTTCGTAGGAGTCACGTACGAGGATCGTACGTTTATGTCGAATTGTATTGTTCGATCCCGGGTTAAGCGTTTATCTCCATACGCCATACGTTTAATTCACGAACATGGGGACGAATGGGAACGCGGTTTGACGCTAAAAAAAAAAAAAAAAATAGAAAACGAATAGTCGCCAGTGAATAAATATCTATTGATCGGTTTTCAGTACGTTGGTAGGAGAAGCAGGCGACATGGTTTTTTATTTAAATATTTCCTTCGAAAACTAATACAGCCCTTATATCGAGTCAATAGCATCATTTTTACGTTCCGTGTTCATTTACGGCATAGAAATAATTTTCCTCGTTCATTCGCGGCGAACGTTGTCGGGAGAAAGAACTCAACTATCGGGTAGCAACTTTTCCAATTAATCTGCGCTGTTGAGAAAGTGTAATAAAGAACGCAAACAGATAACACACACACAACTTATCCAATGTCTGGTTCTTGTACAAAGTACGATAATTCGGCTTGTTCTTATCGCGAATAATACATTTCGAATGCACGGTACCGGCTGGTCTACGTGTTAACAGTTTAAACTAGATGCCTGTAATATTATTAGCGCCGATATGATAGAAACTTCTGGTAATAACGAACTTGCCAAGTTATCGTCGGTATAATAGCGGTATCGATATAAAACCTCGCTGTAATAATCGTTAAAAACGCAATTTCTTCGCATAAAATTATAAAATTATAAAATTATAAAATTCCTCCTTCACGACTATGATTCGTTGCTTTTCTAGTTTTGAACGGTGCAAGCTAAAGGCCGAGCATAAACCTAGAAGTCCTAATAACTTCTCCCCTTTCGGTGATGAGACGCTTTTGATGAATTAACTGCCTGGGGTAAACTTGTATTTAAATGGAAATAATTCGTGGGATTATCGTTGTCCCTTGTCGCTGTTACTTTACCGAAGACGATTAAATATTATTGGATACGTAATTCGTTTGGTAATCGGTTCTTAAGTAGCGGATGGTGATAACTTGACTCGCGTAAGATTCACAAATTTTAATTTGCTCGTCTACATCTTTACTTTTGCGTTAATAATTGGTTCGTTTGCGACAAATAATTTTTATTTATTTCATGAAAATGTTAGAAATGGGATTAGCGCGTGTACAGGTGTAAACGTTAATCGTTTTCAGGACATAAAGTTAGGGATATTATTACAACTTAAATAATTTGGACAGGTTGTTCCCTCGATTTTGTAACGGTTCTTTCAGTTACTTTTTATCGTACAGCATCTTCTTGGCTTTCGCATACAAGAATGAACGAATTAACGAATTTACACGTGATGGAATATAACTTTAAATATAAAAGTTTAAACGCGTGAATTTGCATTCTCTCAACCACATCGGCTTTAAGCCAGTCGGTTATTGATTTACATATATAGGAGGAAGCCTGACAGTGACGGAAACCAGATCGTAACGCTTCAGTTGATTTATTAGTCTTTCCAAGGCCTGCCTAATTTCATTGCTAATTTTAGACTAACTCTTAGACGCATCGTTTGCGACATTGATGAAGCTTTTTATGGCACAAAGTTAGCTTTCTTCCGAGTCATTTATCGTAGCATCGAAGTTCTCAAATTATCGAAAGAAATAAATTTGCGATTAGAAAGAATGTCGATTTCCTTTTATTTAGAGGTTAAGCGCACTGATATTTTATTTGAATCACAAAATGTACGCGAACGATTCACAAATATAATATACATATACAATAATTTCTTTAATTGTATCTGCGATGTGACGAAAATTGGGCGAATATGATTTCTCCTTTTGATACGATTTCGACTTTTGTCTGGAAGAGATCCATCGAAGCGGCGCAATTTCGAATTTTATTCTAAGGTCTCGCCATTCGAGTTTACTCGTTGATTCCAACGCACTCACACACCTGAAACTTTGCTCACCTTTATTTTCTCAAAGTAAGAGAGCACGAGGGCCAGGTTAAAAGCAAATTTCAGGCGTAAGAGTACTGTCGAGGATGCTTCATTTCCACCTAGCTGTTTATCGCGTACTTGGCCCTGCTTACCCTCGTCAATCGACTCTTTCCGTGGAAATATTAGCTTTCGTACGCTTTATCGAATTTCTGGAATCGATACTTCGAAAACGGTTCGTTCCGATATAGTATTGCTTTCAAAAATCTCGCCGTTTCAAGCTCTTTCGATCTTTAGAATCGATTCGCGTCTCTCGCGCGTAATATTTATAATAAACAATAATACTACTTTAATAATAATACTCGTATCTATAGGATGCTAACTTACGAAAGAAAAAGAGAAGAAACAGTACACGTTTCTATGAAACGTGATTCCTTGATCACAGATCTATTTTTGCATATGAAAACGGTATAGCTTTCGTTAAAAAAAAAACACGAATCAATTCTTCGTTCCCGTACGTATTTGTATACCGCTTCGCGAGCCAATATAAGAAATATTCTCCTCGTTACACAACGAACTATACGACGAGATTTATCACTGGATACGATGGACTTTAGAATAGTTTGGACGTTTTCCAATCGATGGCAGTTTTTCAATGCCAACGCTCGACCGGAGATTGTTATTGTTGGTTATTCGTTGCATCGACTATGATGGATCCATAGGCCGAGAAATCAGAAATCACAGGCTGTGACGATAGACCGTCACGGACACACCTGAAACTTTGCTCACCCAGAACGAAAAGTACGGGCAGAGCAAAGAGTCAGGCCCGGCCGTGACGTTCGAATTTTACACTGCCGGGGCTTGCTGGAGTCTTCTTCCTTCTTTTCGTTGTCACGTTGCTCCTGGCGAGGAACGCGCTACCTCTTCTCCGATTTTACGCAATAGCGCCGCCACGAGGACACTGGAAAATAGAGGCGCAGAGATTCTTCATTGAGTGAGTAGTAGATTGGAGGGAATGAGTTACCGGTAAGACAGGGACCTCGAGAGCCATCAGAAGTTGCGGAAAAATAGGCTGTCGGATAGTGAAGGAGAGAATCGAAGGGAAAGAAAGAAGTGAAGAGCGCACAGAGAGAACTCTGCGAAGCTCTGCACTCAGCACTGTGGCAGCCAAGGAATCAAGACCGCGCCATGTTTCATCCTACTATTCGCTCTTTCTCCCTTTGCCTCGAGAGACGACACTCGAATCTCCATTGTTCGTGGTTCGGCTGAAACAGAATTGAAAAGACGCGTGATATTTACCAATAGATTCCATTCAGGCCGCAAATAATTCATAGGGTGACGGGGTCAACGAACGGATTCTAACAGAACGGACTCTAATCGTTTTTAAGACTTTTTTAAGGAGTTCATTGTGTTTGAAACGGTGAGTTCGATGATCGATAAAACGGTGGTCCGAATATTTGATCGTGGTATTACCGTGTTATCGCTGGAAATAGCTACGAAGTTTACGAAGAGTCTTCCTATGTCCTTTTGGATTGAAATTCATTGCAACTTTTTTATTCTTAATCGAGCGTTCGATTGCGTTAAAATTTAACGCGTCAGCTTGCAATAACCGGATTTTCAACGAACGCTTCTTTTCGATAAGACGATGTAAAAACATTGTAACTGTTCTGTTTCTCGTATGTCAGAATCATACGTAATCCCATCGTTACATACACTTTGCTAAATACCTGATCGACCGTGAGCGAGGGTCCCTAAACCGATTACCACAGTTTATGCTGTGCCGTAGTAACAGCCACCCATATAAGTGCGCCTAACAGCAACTTAAATGTATCCGAAAGCCTGTTAAAGATCAATCTAATTTCAAATTAATCGATGGTTATTAATCTTCCACTTTCTCGACGATGGGAATTTCCACGGGGAAGTAATTAGCAATTTACGTTGCAACTTCACAGTTTGAACATTTGATAAAATATCTTCACGCCGGGTTTACAGAAGATAGAAATTTTATTTGAAATTCTGGGACGACGATACTTATACGTATATCGTTGTCATTATTAATTATTATTATTATTATTATTATTATTATTATATATAGCGATTTCTCTCTCTCGTATTCGTTCGACGTTTACGGCCTGTTATTCGCGGAAATCGGATCTTCGTTAAATGTTTCTTGGAACGGGAAAAGACAATCATAAATGACCATTATGGGCATAGTCACGACTCACCGCAGTGCTAATAAGATTTCAAAATGTTGCGTACGACGCGCGTAACATATTCGTAAGACGTTTTTGTACCAGGTATTGAAATACTTTGGTGAGTCACCGTACGACTCTAAGTTGCCAAGCGTTCGCGTCGTAAAGGTTTTTCGGTCTTGTATGTTCCTGCTCTTCCGTTGCTCTATCCGTTAAGGTCAAACCTGACCGATTCCACGCTGCAACCCGAAGAGATAAAGTGGTCGATTTCCACGCACCCGCCAGATTCGCCATTGCCAGGAAGTTGGTATTTTTCCATGTATACAGAGATATATATCTGGTGGTTATTTGGTGTCCGTGGCAGCTTGCACGATGGTAGCACGAAAGAGAGATCCGCCATCTGCAGACGCAGTCTGTCAGAGGGCAAACTCGGTGTCCAGCAGCGGAGAGTATAGCGTTACGGTTGGATGTCAGTGACCGGAGCATAAACCCAAGATAGTTTCACCATTACATCGACGTCTTCCTTCTTGGCTTGGCTCCTTTCTGTCGGCCTGTACCATCCGCACAGCCACGCACGGTCGCTCGTTCGCCGTGGCCGCAACACCTGAGTGTCTCCAGTTGCAAATGCACGCGTCAATAAGCTGCTTTCCACCTCGAGGATTCTCTCGACCGAACCAAACATACGTTTCCTCGATCCGATACGATTCATCGTTCAATTCGAACCAAGTCGCTTGAAACTTGAATGGAAATTCTCTTTACCGATCGTAACGATCGATTGTTCGATCAATCGTTGGTTTCGTTCTATGGTTACTCTGGTGCGTATCCAAAAGAGAAATTCGCGTTTTGGATTTAATTAGGTCGGCGATTTTCATTAGCGCGATCAGAGCCTCTAAACGAGAGATGAGCCAGCCACGCGATGATCTACGCTCTTCGTTCCGCGAGCCACGATACACTATCATTGAATGTTTAATCGAAATTCGCTGGCTTAGCCGTCGCGATTACTATCTCAATTCTTGGAAAACTAAGACGATCTCGATTCGGCATAAAAACAACGATCGTTCGATTAGACCGTTTCTCTGATTCGCTGATTAGCGGCGATACGAGGAAAAGCAAAGATGAGAGAAAACTTGCGAATTCAAAACGTTACTTTTACGAGGCGCCTACAGCGCGTATGGAATAATAATATTAATAAAACGTAAGTGAATCGAATTGTGTAATCGATGGTGTAAAAAGATCCAAGCCGGCTTGTTTCCGATTACATGTAACATGGTAGGAGATTCGATCCAACCGTATCTTGTGTAATTGGCACACTTTACATCACCTCCGTACTAATATCTTCTCACGCGTGCTAATAAGGATTGTGGCGATACAAACGCCTTTGTAACCGTCGTCTTGGGTAACGACAAGACGACGGAAAAACGAATTAGAAAAATGAACAGCCGAAAATAAACACTAAGCAAATGTAACCGGCAAAGGTCGAATACAATGTTTAGCTAACGATCGACCGAGACACCTTCGACACAGGCACTCGAATAAGCGATTAGTGTATTTCCGAGCATCCGAGCGAACAGGCAAACGCGATCAACCTTAGCGACTTTAGTTTTCGATAAACGTTATTAAACTTGTATCGATTACTTTATTTTTGCACTCGTAACCGCCTCAGGATCATATAAAATTACGTTCATGAAATTCTACGGAGAAACTAAAACGTTCGATGTTTTTGTTAACTTGAAAAACCTGTCTCTTTTTTATAGGTAATATAACATTTTAAATCATGGAAATTCGGTAAATTAGAAATACGGAATTTTAGCTACGAAGGCCTAACTTTTGATAAAAGAGAGGAAACTTGTAACAGTACTAACTAACTTAACGCGAAACAGCATTTCATTTCTTCTTGAGCGTTGCTATAATATATATAAACAATTGTCTCTGAATAACAACGTGCGACAGAGTATCGTTATATTTATGCTACTCGAATATTTGTTAGGAATTTAGCGTATTAATCGATTTGACTAGCAGTGGTCGTAAACTCGAGTTTCATCTCGGACGAGGTCGGCGACAACGTCGGCGATCGGGAAGAAACGAAGCTATGGTCGATCGATAGACGCCGAATTGTTGAGCCCCGTGCATCATAAAGGCTAACGACCGCAGGCAGTTTGGCAGCGTTTGTGAAAGCGGTCTTTCTTCGAAGTAATGCAGCCGGAATCATGCGATGACGAGAGCGATTATGAACGTGCCAGCGAACGAAGGGAGACAGAGTGCGCTTTCATTTGGTATGCGTGGATGCGTGTTTGCGTGAACGAACGGGGATCAGAGTGAATCAGGAGGAAAGCAGGAGAGTCTGAATGACAGCGAAGTCGAGGGAAGAGAAAGAACGGGACGAGAGGAAAGAATAAACGTCAAAATGGAGAAGAGGAAGAAAGAATGCGACACGAAGATGACGAAGACAAGACAAGGTGAAGCGGGAAGAGAAGAGAAAGGCGAGACAAAAATGGAAAAGTAAAAGAGAGCGTTTGTATTTTCTACAGAACATCGCTACAGAGAGGCTCGAGTATATCGCAAATAGGCTCGAACCTGAGTTTGGCGTGCTTTTTATACTGTATAGAAATTTGCAACGAATGCGATTTAAATGCACGACATCGCTGAAATTCGTCTGAAATGATTTCGTTGCCGCTTTATCTAGTTGCTTGTGTCCATAACCAGACGCCGTGCCGTGAGGTGTTTGTTTGGATATATATGCAAAATGTGACAGGAAGCCGGGAAAAGAGGCGAACGAGGAGAAAACTGGTGAAAAGGGGGTCAGTATCAGCGCGACCAGCCCCAGCACGAAAGGGTTTAGGCAAACATCCGTAATTACTCGATCGTTTAATATGTCCGCGTGACCGTTTAACGTAGCTTCCAAAAGCGGGAGCCTGAATACACGGCCATTAACAAAGGGTGAACTATGGAACTTTCGATACTACCGAAGGGGAACGAAAATGGATTAAAAATCGTGGAATTAATCAGAACAGTGTCAAACCACGGCGAATCGTCGCAGTTGGTGAGCGCACGTCAGATCGTACAAATGACTCTGTTGCGAGATAAAAGACAAATTGTTTCCTTCGATGGTAGAGCGATTACTTCTGGGTGCGTTAAGCGGCGTAACGAAATAGAAATATCGGAAGCGAAGGAACGAATAACGTATTTAGGGACGAATCCAGTTTGATCCATTGAATACTAACGATACGTAATTATTTCTCGATCGATCTCTATCGAATTCTGCTTCTTCGTTCTATATGCTGTAAGGTTCGTCGACGAAGAATCTGGAAGGAACATTCTATTTTCTTTCCTATATTCATCGATCTTTTTGCGACAAAATTGACTCCTAGTAAATGTTCTTCGTTTGATCGATTATCTCATAGGCTGTCCGTAGAGAGGTGCGAATGATGTCTGAAACAAGCTCTTAACGGTATAAAAATTTATGTGCTTCGTAATTACACTTGTGTAGTACGAGCTGGGCGAGATTTATCGACCTCCTCGAGTTTCAAAGAGGACACGCCACTTTCCCAAGGCATTTTTAACGATCGTCCTCGGAACATAAATCATCGTTTTCCCGTGATTTATATATGTTAGCGTCTCGTGTCACGGAGGCGTGGCATAGGCGTGAATCCCCGTAGTGTCTGCTTCTAATTTAATTTATTACATCAGCCCATCAGCGATCCATGACGGTATTAAAGATCCTGTAAATTATTCACGCTGCATCGTGCTCGGTAGTATGTAATTCCATTACGGTTGATTATCCCTTCGGATAACTGCTATTCGGTTTAGATGGATATAAAGTTCGTTTGATACTTGTATTCGAAACGAAAACGAAAACGAAAACGAATATAGGAGCTTCGAGACACCGTTATTATCACCGTCCTTTTCGAGCGAATTAGGATCAGTTATCGATAGGTTATTGTCGCGCCGGTGCTACAAGTAATAGAACGACGTGTTTGAAAGCGTGTATCGATCTGTCAGTCTCTCAAAGACGGTATGGCAAGCCGTTAAATATGATAAATATCTTAACCGATTATCGACGGCGCGTTTTTACCACGAACTATGATGTTGTTCGAGTCGTATCTTTCGAATTAATCAAGACGTCGACCTAAGAATCTAACGAGACTAATTCTTATTTCCACGTCATTTATTTAACGTTATGCAAATTATACGCTATTCGAAAGGCCAAGAAGCGCGTCCGAAGGTAGATCACGTACCATCTTCGATAACAAAGCTGAAAACCTTGTTATTGCATGGTTTTTGGAGAAACTCGAAAAGAATTCTCTGTATCGTTGTGAAAGGTAAACTAGAATTTTGCTACCAGTTTCAAACGTGACCATAGAAATAAGGAAAAAATAGGTTCTTTTTACGCGAAGGTCTCGAGCTTAAAATTAACAGCGTTTCGAGCGAAAAATTAAAGAGCCCTCGTAGCTTGATAACAATCCGAGATTCGTCGTTACATGGAAAAAAGATACGAGCGATGGCGGAAGTGGGGAAAAGGGGTGTAGAGAGGTAGAGAGGAAAGCGAAGGAAAAAGAGGAGACGAAAGAATGCGAGGAGACAAATGGGGATGTGCTTGGAAAGTTTCAATGAGAATAAACGAAACTGTGCGCCCTTTCGTTCGGTCGCGTGAGCATTCTTTCCATCCGTGTGCGTGTACAAGGATGCGACAGAAAAGAAGAATTCTAGAATGCAGAGACAAAAGAAAATGGAGTACGAGCAAGAAGCACTAAATCTAATTGCCCGACGACATCGTCATGGGAAACGAACGAACGCCGAGACATTCTTGTTCCACATTTTCTTTCTCCTCCTCATTCCCTTCCTTTTTCCTCGTCTTCTTTTCTTTCTTTTTTTCAAATCTATCGTTTCAATAATTCATCCAACAGTCTCCGATGTAAATGGGTACGTTGGTTCTTGAAAGTTGCCGCTTCGAAATCTCTTGCCGTTGCACGGATCTTTAATTCAGATTGCGTTCCTTCTCCTTCTTTGTTTGCAGGAATTTTGAAAGAACGGAACGATACGGAAAGTTTTTCTCCCAATAACTTTGTCCAAAAAATAAGATTACGAATTACAATAACAGCTATGACAGATCATACAATAATACTATCATAAATCAAATAATAGTATCGATTATGGATACTGACGTATTCGGAAATTTCTTCTGTATCTTTCGAGACTAATTGCAAGTGTCTAACGTCTTTAGTTTCCACGCGATACCTGATTTTTGTACAAAGGTCGAGCGTTTTTAGAAAATTTCACGTTTTCGAAAAGACTGGTGGAGTAATTCTGCTTGCGGATTCGCGTTTGGGACAGGGATCTGTATCCGAACTACCCGACGAATATTGCGGAACAAAATTCGTGTTGGGCAGTGAAATTTAAAGGGCACTGTTGAGACGTCTACATAAAACGAAAAAGTAGCGAAATGTGTACTTGTATGCGAATCGTAGAAAATAAGCGAAAGAGTAACTGAATTTAAAGACGTTGTTCCCTCGAGAAAACGTTCTTTGGTATTTCGAGTAGCTTTTACATCGAATGCTTCTTTAGTCGACCAAACTTCTCTATTCGAAAATTCGTGGAACACCAAGAAACGCGAAAGAAGCTGACGATGCGTACGTATTCCGATCGGTAATAAGGATAACTACGGCACGAGGAATTTTCTTAGCGTACTTTTGACGCCGTATAAATCTCGCGAAACACCAGGCGCAATATTAAAAAAGGAAAGGCAGTGCCGTTGGGCTAATCAGGCTCGAGCGTAATAGGCTCTCGTAAGATCTCAATGACGCGAGCTTCTCCAAGAGGCAAAGCTTCGGTACCGGTGTTAACCGGCCGCGTCTTCGAAGAAACAGGAAAATTGAACGCAGATGGGATTTAAAGGAAGAAGAAACGAGAGCCGCGTGTACGAGGGGAATCACGCAGCAGGCACACGTGACTTTTGTTGGCAGGCTGTGCCCGCTAAGGCAGCCAAGAGGAAGAACGAGTTTTAATTTCTCGCGTCCGCGGCTCATGACCCCGGGGAATCGTCGAGACTTTTTTTCCTTTGTCGCCACGATCAAAGTGGGTCATCGAGCCTACTACTTCCACCTATTAGACGCATGCTCGAGCTACTATCGTCATCGTCATCGCTCACGTTCTACGTCATCGAAATCTGTCCGTAGCAAGATACTGCCGTTTTGTCGCGCGAAAACCAATGCTTTTAACGATTCTAATAACCGAGAATATTCTTCTAGATAGATGGAATTTCAATTATTCGTACCTATAGCCAGGAAAAAAGCGGACGAAAGTTTTAATCAAACTGTTAGTAACTACCGAAGTAAGTTGTCGAGTAAAAAGTTTGAAACGCTATTTCATAATAGCATGCATAATTTGACAGGGATTCGACGTGGTATCTATGAATACGTAATTCGCTGGTACTAACGGAAACTATAAGTTATATTATAATAAAATACACGCTGTATCGTTTTCAAGATCGAAGCTGTATCGTATCATCTTTTAATCGCCATGGTAACAGCCATCTATAGAACGAGCGATTCGATCGAATCGTCGTTTCGTTCACGAATCCAAAATGCTTATCTCGGTCTCCACGATTGCGCTATAAATCGTTCGGTAACGTCCTTAAGCTAAAAAAAAAAAAGAAAAAAAAAAGAAAAAACGCTCGACTCGCAAGCAACAAAACGACCGGCCACGATAATGCAGCAGGATACCGAAGGAACGAATCTCGGGTTTCTTAAGCAGATTTCGTGTTGTTGCGCGGCGAGAAGGGAACTCCATTCGTTATACCGCCACGGAGATCGTGGACGTAACACGCGTTACGTTTAAACGTGGCGACGTAACAACGCTACGTCCACTATTTCCCGTTTAGATGCGCGCCCCACGATAGATAAGAAGACAACAGAATAAAACGAAAACGCCGGCTAACGTGTAAATTTTAAGTACTTCCCATTCCCCGTGTAAACTGTATTCTCACTTATCTCTCACTCTCGCCTCGTTCCGGTAGTCACCGCGCGTCTTCCTTCAGCTTCCGCCCTTTCCACCCTTGAATTTCCATTTTCGCTTCAAGTTGGCCGACTGGCGCTAACGCGATACGGAAAGACGAAGAAAGAGCGTGGAAAGCGACTGAACGGAAGAAGGAACGAAGGTCGTCGCTGTCACCGCGTAAGTTCAGCGAAAAAGTCGTTTCGATCGAATGGAATCGTCGTCTTTAAGCAGCGAATCGGGCAGACAGCCGGTTCTCCGTTCCAGCTGTTTCTTTCGGAACAACGTTCTATTATCCCCTAGTGCACCTCCCACGGGGGATTACCCGCAAACGTCTCCCTCTCGGAAATTTTCCGATGACAAACGAGCCGTTAGAGAAGCGTACGGATTTAGATTTCGGCTGCGCTTCGTCGTTTGCCGCCTGGTGGAAATTTTTCTACCGCGCTAGCACCACCTGCCGACCAGTTTCGTTGAAATACCACGAAGAGAATAGGAAGGCAGAATGGTGGAGGAGCGCGTGTGTGCCTGCTGCGTGTAAGGGCTGAGAGTGGAGAAGTTTCTCTCGCGGTAACTTCATTCTAATTTCCAACGGGAACGGGCTTAAGAGAAAATAATTCACCGGATATTTTCGAATAAATTTCCTGCACGCAATGGGAGAGTCTGCGAAAGCGTAAGAAAAAGAGGGTCTGCGAAGGGAAAAAAGGACGACGCGGCGTTAAGCAGCCAGCCCGGTTTTCTACGGGGGTGTAAATTATGCTCTGCTTACAGGCCGCTACGCGGCAGTTTTCACTCTATCCCGTGCCGGCCGGCCGGCCGTGTATTTATGTTACGAGTTATTAAGAGAAAGTTTCAGGTTTTACGTCGACTAACGTCCCACACGATGAGCTCGCTGGAGAAACGGCCTGCCGGTGTTCTAGGCGATATTAAAGCCTGCTACGAGATAATCGAATCGCAAGACGCGCGTTTAGAACAAAGCGTTCATTTTGAAATCATCCGATTGTTCTCCGATCCTCCTCGATCCTCGAAACATTTTTCCATAGAAGTAAAAATTCCGTCTCTTTGTAGGAAGAAACGTCAGCGACGTCCCAGGTTTACCTACGCAGCATTAAAATAAGAGAATCGTGCAAACGGCTGATTGTGCGTTACCGCAGACCGAGGTCATTTTTCGCAGATCCGTTTCCTCTCGTAAGCTGGAACGAAAACATCGCGTTAAATTAAATTCAGCGAATACATTTGCCAAGTTGTGTATGTAGCGTTCAGCGTGCACGGAATTCGTTTGCTTCGCGGAAATCGTGTTTCCTCTCTGCCGCGCGAACTAGCGATTGCTTCCGAACACCGATGGATCGCGTGGTTGTTTCTCGTAAAACGATTTCGACGAGTTCTACGCGGTTACGTTTCTTTTTGCGAGTTGCCTTCGAAAGTTCTCATTGTACGAACTAGAAAATATCGCTTTGACGATTGACGTTTCTTTCACCGATGAACGTTAATAACTTTCTAGCAGCTGAAAAGCTAATAATTGCTCTCGAATTTATCGTTTAAACGATTATTTCAGAAGCTTTGTTTAAACACTTCCTTTAAACGTTAAATATTTGACCAGCGAACGCGATTAAATGATTACTCGAAGGGGAAATTAAACGGTTCTCGGGGAAAATTTGCTCGCCTTGCCGCGAGAAGATCAAGCGGAATCGGTTGTGGAATCGGTTGTGGAATCGGTTGTGGAATCGGCATCGAATTACACACGCATACAACGGACGAGGCGAGGAAGATAAGCGTATGAAAAGTCCTACGCGAAGGCAGTTGTTCGGCAGCTATTTCAAAAACCAGGCTTCAGAACCATCCTGTCATCCCTCTGAAACCGCTATCGAATGTCTTTTGAGTGACTCGGCTCTTTCGATCTCCTCCTGTCTTGTTCGCTTTTGGCAAAATCGATCGATCTGCCGACAGATAAGATTATACGCTGCAGCGATCGTAAAGGAATACCGCAAACGCGTCGCGTCGGTGCTCGTCCTCCGGATTCCTTTGCACCTTCGTCCCTATCGATAACAATGATCGCACGATACGCGTAAGAAGCCCTATGCGCTGAAGGATCGCGCAGGAAACCGGGGAAAAACGAAAGGGATGCAAGGGACGAAGAAGGATCGTGCAAATTTAACGCTCGCTCACTGAACGAACGCTGGGCTGCCACGTGTAGCTCAGAGCAGTAGAACGTGGATCAAGTTTGAAAATATTAACCGATAGTAAGTAGTTAAGATATAATATATAATAGTTGCTCGAACGCGAACGTCAAAAGTAAAGACACAGTCGTCCGAAGGATAACTTTGTTTGCTAAAAAGTAAAAAAGGGATAGGAAGAAAAATGAAATTTATGCGCTAGACGCATCTCCGTTCGACCATGGACCGAAAGTCGATGATAAAAATAAAAATTGACGGAAGCTCGTAATACGGGGCAAACGAGAATAGCGACACACGTACTTCGTAAGTCGAGAGGAAGCGGGACCAACATCCTGTTTTAATATATTTCCGGAAGGTTACGGCTATCGAATCGCACGAGTTTGTGGTTTCGACGCTCCGATGCTTTTGCGTCCTTCGCCACTACCGCTGCCGTCATTGATGTTATTGTCGTCATTCCCCTTCCTTTGTCTTTCTCTATTGCCTCGTTAGACTCTCGTTACAAATTAGTTTTATCGATCGATCGATGAAATATCTCGCCAACCAGACATTTCCAATTCGCATTTACACAGACAAGAATCGTTTATATTCACGTTCTTTAATCCGAATTACTTTCTTTCTACTCTTGCGTGTCGCCAATACTTTAATAACGAAATCAACGTTACGTTAAAGAGGTATTCGCGAAGCGGGGGTTCGTCGCTCAAGACATCGCTACGATTATTTTCGCTTTCCAAGAGACGTTTGCAGAGCGAATAAAAGAAAAGAAAGAAAATTGGTCGACCAGGCAAAGAGCCCTTACCACGGGGGAATTTATTGTGTTTCGCGAGGACAAAAGTTGAGCGGGTTGGCGTACGAAACAATTTCCCGACATAAAAAGTTAAAATATCTGCGTATGACTGGGACGGCGCGACGCGTAACTCGTTCACAAAACGCGGAGCAACTTTCTTTCCGGGGAGTCTTAACTTGTAAACTTTATTCCCCCATAGTACGCCTTAAAACCGTCGGGCTTGGCCAAATCTTCGTTGAGATGGCATCGCTTCTTAATTAAAATGCAACCTACGTACAAATATTCGTCGAGCAGTAAAAGCTGTGTTTACCTACCAGCCGAAAAAGAAGAGACCGAACAAGAGAGGGCAAAAGATAGTAAAAGGAAGATGGCCAGATATGGGAACGTTTACTCGGAACGGTTGAATTTTACAGGAAGAAACGATCGTAACCGCTGATTTCGGTCGCATAGTCGTGGCACGAGCAGAGGGCTCCACGAGAAAACCGAGGTTATCATGACCGGCATGACAAACCATGATTACAATAATTCTTTCCTTTATTCAAACAACAGACTTCCTCTTTCATCTTTCTCGGCGATCTCGAACGCGCTCACCTCGCTTTTCGGATGCTAATGAAACGAGAACGAACCGCGAGCCAACGACCTGAAAACGCTTGGAAAGTTTGTTTCCCGATTTTCTCGATTTCTCTTTAACTATCCTACGATCGCGTAACGCTAGAGATAAGGGAGATACGTATTCGAGCGAAACTTAAATATTAGCTTCTCCAATTAGAATTCCGATATCGCGGCTTTCGCGTGTCGGAAACGACGTTTTCCGCAAACGTTATCTTCGAGAAACTAAGACTCTTCGTACGTTGAAGCGGGATTATAACATAGAATTTTCAAAGTCCCTATCGAAATCAAAGAAGAAAAAAGAAAAGGAAGGGAAAGGAAGATAATAGGACAAATAATTCGTGGTTCGGTAAAAATCGTGCAATTCTGATAGATTTGAAGCGATTCGGAAGAGTTTAAATTGTCAGAGGGACGCGCGTAGCACGCGATGATTGAAATCGTTCTCTAGGCGTCTATACGCGAAGGATCGAATGATGAATGGGAACGAGCGACCAGGGCGAAGCATCGTTACCGAGTCGCAATTAAAAGAATCGCTTCTCTTGCCTTCTCTAAAAGTCGATAGCAGAGCAGATCGTGAACCGGCGTAAAGAAACCTTTCGCTCGAAGAAGCCTCTTTACGACAAACGTTGGTTGGCCTTTCGCGTTATTCTTCCGTCACCGGCACAGCCTTCGTAAATGACAAATTTCTTTGAATCTTTCCGAAGCTTGAAAAAAAGCTTTCCTATTATCATTATCGTCGATCGTTCGTGCGCGCGCCATTACGTTCGTGGAAAACGTTTCGAGCAGACTCGAGTAGACCAAGAAAAAACGAAATACATCGGAGGGGAAGAAAAGGGTTGAGAAAAATAAAAGCGAAAGAACAAATCGACAGACGCGTACAATCTGAGAGAGGAAAAGGAAAGTTTTCTCTCTCGTCTTGAAAAATGTCCCCTTTCCTGCGTGTATTCGACGCTCGACGAAGTGCCACTCGACGTTCAATTTCACGTGAACACACGCCGAGCAGCGGTTCTTTTCCAGCGATAAACAGATTCCGTCGTAAAACCGTGAGTTCGCGCATAGGAGCCTCGATGGTACGCGCTGGATAAGTGGCACGAGCCTTCCTTTCTTCGCTCTCTTCGTTTCGCCGTGGCACGGCAATGGAAAAGTAGTGGAAACCGAGTCGAGTCGAGACGAGTCGCGTCTGTTGAGATTTTTCTCTGCGGAGGAGTTAGTTTCGAACTAAAGCTAATACCGATGACGGCTGCGCTGCTGTCACGCGGGGAAAGGCAGCGGTCGCGAGACGACAGAGAGAAAGAGAACAGCGGATCTAAAGTGGCGTTCGCGAATGAGAAAGAGGAAGCCTATGACCCGACGTTTATACGGGGTGTCTCGCGAACGCACGGATTCGGCTCGATGACACCGATGTTCGATTAACTTGTACGGTATTTCGTTTCTATCGAAAACCTTCGTTTCTGCTGTTTGCGTCGTTTACCGTTGCGAATGCTTTACGGCTCGTGCAACGTCGTCGGTTGTATTCGATAAGCCGCCTTTCTCCTATAAGAAGCGAGCAAAACTTCACTCGTAAAGATTTAAACCGCCTTTAGGTATTTCCACGAAAAATAAATTGCGAAATAAATCGACCTGTCGAGCAACGTGAAACTGCGAGAAATTCGTCATCGGCGCAGATTATTCCATCTAGCGCGAAGCAAAAAATCCGGCTCGAAAAACTTCTCCTTCTGCAAAAGCGCCTGTTCCGTAATTCGTCGAACATCGAGCCGGCGACGATTGCACGAAAAACGGGGGAAAAAGAGACGATGGACACGCGATAAGTCAGAAAGAACGAGCGCAGTGAAACAAACGAACAAAGCAGAACTGCCGGTATCTACCGGATAGGAATATTCGAAAAAAAAGGAAACGAGGGAAGGAAAAAGGACGAAGGATCGTTTTGGAAAAGGCGAGAATCGGATAAGGGTCGTTAGATCGGACACCCTGTATACCCACGTAATACCGCAGAAAGTCTGTATCGTGTACAAAGCCAGGCTGGGAGAAAGAGGAAGAGCGGAGAGATGAAAAGAGAGTCCGGCGGAGAGGGGCGAACGAAAGAGTAAGAGAAAGAGGTGAGAAAAGGGGATAGAGAGAGAAAGCTGGAGGACGATAAAGGAGGATGGATGGCGATGGCGATGTCGATGGAGGAAGAGGGAAAGAGAGGGCAGACTATGCCCGATAAAAAGCCCTGATTCCCACGAGCGTGGATAGCCTACGATGAAAACCTCTCAGCTCGCCGACCACGGCACGGCATTAGAACGTCCACGAGTACCATGTCGGATTTTTCGTCCGCAGACACTGTAGCTAACAGCGTAGAACGAGGAAGACAGATACGAGGCAGCAAGAGCGGCGGTAGCACCACCACCACCATCACCATCACCATCACCATCACCACCACCATCATCACCACCATCACCACCACCACCACCAAGCAACCACGTAACGATTCGTTCTCATTGTACGTGTTTACCAGGCTATGATTATGTAATCACTGGCAGCTTCTACAAGTTTCAGCATTGTTCGAATCGTCATTGTCTTGCTCGTTGAAGATTTCTCGCTCGAACGTTTTCCCTTTTCCTTTAACGCTCGTCTCCATGACGTGTTCGACGGTAAACGGAATTCCAGCTTCCCCTGCTTCGCGCGAAATGACGCGAAACGCCAATTGCTCTGCTCGAGACGGGCACTTGCGATCGAGTTGTTAGATGGACTGGACGGCCAAAAGAAGCGAGAAGCAGTTGCGTGGTACGATCGATGCGTTTAAACGGAGAAGCATGGGACACTCTGTTGCAGATTTCCGAAGATGTTATAGAGATTGCGGGCTTTTAAGAAAGACGAAACGTGGATGCGAACGAGTGAAATTGCGTACCAAGCGCAAAAGGTACGCACCGAGTTTGCCCGAAGATCAACGACATCGTGGGCGGACACGCGTTATATCGTTGGAGAATAATCGGAAAGTCTGAAGTTTCTCACTCGAAATACAAAAGGAGTTCTGAAAGCGGAGGAAGATGAAAACAGGAGGTGAAAGGCACTGGTATGTTAATCGGCTCCAGGTTGAAATTAAGGAAAGGAAACAAGAGGAGAATGAAAAAAGAAATATCATTTCTCTGGAGTTTTATTCCAATTCCTCGAGTGCGTCTGTCGGTAATCACTGGATTTCTTTTGTAGAGTATTTTCTGTCAGGAAAAGGAAGAGGAAAGCCGTCTCTCTCTCTCTCTCTCTCTCTCTTTCTCTCTCTTTCTCTCCTCTCGCCTTTTATATTCCCTCGCTATCGTGTTACAATCAATCGCTTTGTCCCGTCGACGTTGTGCAGTCTGTTTAAGCTGATGCTCGACTAACAATATATTCGACAGAGGGAACAGAATGTTCTTCCGTGAAATCGATGCACGGTTGTTTCTCGGCCCTGGCATCGGATAAAATAAAAGATGCCTTCGAACTCGAGCGTAGAATAATGCGACAAGGTGTGTGTGCGCACAACCCTCGTTCGATCGAAAGCTTCACACGGGGATGCATATTCAGCGGATGCCGCGCAAAATTGACACGCTCCCGCGCTGGAATTCCGTGACAACCTGTACCTCGAATTTAAACGGTTCGACGGAACGAATGGCAAGGAAATTTGGGCTCTATTGTCCTCCAAGATAAGAAATAATTTTCGAGATTTACAGCTCGGGGAAGCTGTAGCTGGGCTTGGAATTATATCAGCTTCGGAATTTATGATCCTTTCGACTAACTAGGAAAGTTACTTTTCAAATTTTATTCTCTGTCGCGAAGAGAAAGAAAGATTGCGTCGAAACGAGGAACGTTTGACGCAACGGTGATCAAGCCCCGAATCATGAACACGAAATTGCACAGTATCACGCGTTACGACCACCTCGCGAAACCAATCACCAGACGCTGTAATCCGACGATGTTCGTTGGATTTTCAATCTCCCGAGCCGCGAACCGTTAATCTCAGCGTGTATTACCCGAGCGTGTCTAGCGGTAATTGTCTAATCACTGTTATCCGTTTAATTGCATAGCGCGTTATGCGTTTCGTGCGCGCTCCGTGAATTCAGCGTTCGTGGATTCCAAAAAAAGAAGGAGGTTAACGTCGGTTGGTTCGATCCGCAGAATGATAGCAACGAATCGCTCGAGAGATCGATGGAACCAAATCGTTTTGGTAGAAGAAAAGCTCCGCGCGCAGAAATTTCTGACAATATCTCGTGCAAGAAACAGATGGACAAGAACTCTGAGATATATCCAGCCGGCACAAGCAGCGATACCACCGCCGCTTTTACTGTCTCCGTCGCTTCCTTCTCCTTCTACGATCTTTTACGATCCGCGCCGTTACGTACGTAGGTACGATCTTACCACCGCACCGTAAAGCTTTTTTTTTTTAAAAAGTCCCCGAACTACGGTTCTACGGCTCGGTAGAATCGAAAGTAAACCGGCATTAAGGGTATTCGCATCGATGGAACGACAAAAGTCTGGTCAAGATCGATCCTCGCTCGACTCGGAGCCGACTGTGTTCGACCACCTTAACCGATGTTAAGGATTAAAGCTTCGGTGGAAAGCAATCGATCGTAACTGGATAGACAAGGAAATAGGGAAAGGAGAGACGAAGGGTCGTCCAAGTTCCTTCGTGGAAAGAAATCCGGTGGCGTGATTATCGGGCAGACACGATCGAGGAATTGGAATCACGCTTGAACACGGTATGGCCGTTCTTTCTAATCCGCGACGAGACAAGAACCGGTCGATAAACGCGCTATATATCAGAGGCCTGGAGTACGCCGACGGGATGAGAAAGCTGAAAGGGCTACCGGTGAAAAAAAGTCAGCGAAAATCTGCAGGCGTTTGCCCTACATAACCCTTTCCGCGAAAATTTCTGATATTTCGCGTTACCTGCCTCCTGCATCTCTATACGAAACGTATGAAATTCGAAGAGATCAACGGAAGCGGATTGGAAATAGAGACCGGAAAGCTGGAACATCTGAAAGTCGAATTGGAAGAAGGATCGAGTCGAGCAGACTCTCCGTGTGTCGCTTCGTCATTCGTGCGGTGGTATTCTTCCGGTAACTAGATTATCGGAGTAAGTTGGAAAGGAATTTCGCTGGATGTAATGGCTGGAAGGAGAATAGCCGATGTTATAGTACTCGGAGAAATTGCCCACGTTCGATTCCGAATAACTGATTCAAAATGTTTTTTGATGTTTTATTCAGGTATCGAGCGGTTGCGTGAAATTGTCGACTGGAATTCGATATTTCGTCGAGGTACAAAAGGGCTCCGATGAAACTCGATACATTTGCATTTGCATAAGCTGCTTGGAAACCTCGCGGGGTATTCGCAATTTGTATCGAATATTTACTTACGAGCAAATTAAATTTTCTTACTCGTATCTTTTCTTCATATTTGTCGAATATTGTCTGAGATATTTGTCGAATATTTCAGCGAAGAGTCCAGCCTAGTCCGGTTTGTTCTTCGTTCTTCTCCTTTTTACCAAAATATATCGATCAAATTCGAAAGAATAATCGTAAAATTCTACAAACGAAAGCGTACTGTACAGGCTAAAATTTCTATAAATAAATATAAATACGCGAGCATCGAGAGCTGCGAACCTTTTGCAGGAATCGAGCGGAACCTTCCTTTTAAATTTCACGAGAAACAAATACATGGAAACGGCGTGCCTGTTTCAATTTAAATATCAATTGGTTCGGGGAAGAAGATAGACTATGTTGAATGAACGGAACGGATTAAACGAGCCGAGAAATCAGGTGAAAGGTTGAGATACAAATGGATGCGTCTGAGAACAGCAGTCAGCAAGGCTGAAAGAAGCCAGAGCCGCCACCGCTCGGTACTTCCAAGGGAAAAAACATACGAAACGGTTTATTCTCGGCTCGCGCGTATTTCCTTTTGGATCGAGATGCAGCGGCGTTTCTCCAGAGAATGTATTATTTCTCATTGCGACGATGTGGATCGATAATGTTCGTCTCGTTTATACAGAAGGCTCTCTGTGGCAGACACTCGTTCCATGAACATTGTGATGCAACGCGTTGTGACTGATTGTCCTACGTTCGACTGAAAAGCCTTTGTCACCGTACACATACACGCTCTTTGCTGAACGCGTCAGCTTCCGGAGACGTGCAATCCCAGGCGCGGTAAACCGAAAACGAAAGAGTAATCGACCTGCCCGTCCAATTCTTACGTCCTGCCAGAATCTCTGTCGCTCGTCCAACGAATTACGTAACACGTAAGTACGCGATTCGTCCGTGGGCAGGACTTCGATCATTGCGAGAAAGCAGAATTTCCATCGGACCTCTTCTGAAGATGCATTCGAGATTTCTCTATCTTCTCGGTATCACTTGCAAAAGCCTTAATTCCATCGTCGAGTATTTTAGTTGCCGCTGAAACTCTTCGGCGATCAACCCAGCGAGCTAGTTGATTTTAACGTCAATTTTGATAAGTCGATCTCTCGAACTCTCGACGAACACCCTCTTTCGTCGCTGCGCGGTACGGCGCGGCGGAGTAAAGTAAACCAAGACTTTGCACCCAAAGAAATACAACGAGCCGCTTCGAAGGCTGACCGAACTCGATTGTTCGAGCCGGCCAGCTCGCCATATAAAATCCAAGAATTGCTGTTGAATGTAAGTGGAGTTACCGTTCAATGAATTTATAGGGGCTGGCTTAATTTCAAGCGTCAGCTTAACTCGCGGCGAAGGGTAAATTAGATAGAAGAAGACAACTCTCTTCCATAATTTAATGCGAGGAACTCTGCGTTTACTCTGATGCTTTAATTCCAACCACTCGGCGCGCGCTCTTCGGCAAAGGAAAATTGAGGGTCCGTTGATAAATCGAGATTACGGGCTAACCGTTGCCTCGAGCTTGCTACTTTCTATGGAAAGAATGGCACGGACATAGCCATGAGAAATCGTTGCTCCACTCCGCTTGTTATCTTTCGGTAGAATATAGAACGTAAATTATACGAGCACGGTGGTGGTAATCTCGAGGAAATCGCAGGAATCCTGCGTAATATGTGTGTTTTGAAGATAAGCGAAGCGATTGTGATGCAACTTGATTCGTTATGTTCTTAGGATTATTGGCAGGAATATTATCGGTACGCTAGTACATAATTTCTTCGACTCGTGCGTGCTGCTTACCACAATCTCGATTGCATACGGTTTTCGATCCCCAATTTTTCCGATTTGTACCTGCAACGAAACAAGACCAATTATATTATTAATGCGGGTGCAGATGTTAAGATTATTAGTTTTAAAATGCCTCTTTATTGCTGGAAGCATTCGATGCTTTTTCTACGATTAAATACGATACTTACGCGAATTTCTTCGTGTATCTTTTTGTATTTACCTAGTCCCGAGAGGATATATGGTATCCATCGGGGACCCTATACCTCTATCGGATAAAGAAATCATCTTCGATTTTACTGTGTGTCGCGAATAAAACAGGACGCGAAATTAATAATTTCTTTGTGTCAATTATTGTCAAACACCACTTCGTAATATTATTTAATCAATACGCGAATATCAAATTTTATTTCGCTGCATTCGATCCTACTGAAAAATGGAATCCATAGTCGAATGTATTTGATTTTGTTCCTTGAAAGTTTCTTCGTTCGCTGTTAACTATGGTCAATTATGATCATTCGAGTAAATGGATTTGACTTAACTTTGATTTAATTCTTTTGTTAAATATTATTTATCGTACGCGATATTAAAGAAAGAACAAGCCTGTATTATCGAGAGAAAAACATTCGAGATTCGTCGCTAACTTATATGATACGTAATGATATATTATATTTATCGTATAAAGCTTTCGAGATTTGCCAAAGCGTCGAACTAGTAGCAAATAAATAATCGATTTTTCGTTTCTTCCATAATCGAAATTTGCACACCTGTCGTGTAGAATTTTCTGTTGCGTGATGTTGTAAATCAGTTTGTACGTCGCGAGAATATCGTCTTTTAAGGAATAATACGCTGTAATAGTCGAATAAAATTCGTAGAAAGGAGACGGAGGAAATATTTATTCGTCAAATAAGTGAAAGAATCAACAACAAGAAATAACATTTCCCTGGGTGACATGGTCTGAAAAGCAAACAAACGTATCGGCGACACGCAGGCAAATCTGGATATCACTTTGGTACATATTTCGTGTTTCCAGTTCTCTTGAGCGTAACGCGAAACCTCTCGCTGCAAATTCGATGCAGTTTGAGATAGTAGCGGATAACACAGGAATTCGGAAGGGTAAAATGTCGGGGGATAAAGAGCAAAACCAACCAGAAGAAAAGTCCAGATTTTCAGTTTGTCGAATACGTACGAAAGACGAAAGAATCTCGATTCTATGCACGTTTTCCGGTGAACCTTTCGTCAATGGCTAAACAGACGATCTCCTTTTCTTAATTCTGCTCTTGTACACTTTCGCTAACGACAGAGTTGTAGGTTTTAAGCGTCAACCTTCCGTAGGCAGACATATGTTTGTACGGTCTGTTGACAAATTGCAGCTAAACTAAAGAGCTGGACTAAAACGCTTGAAATCTTTATATCGACAGGAATAAAAATTCTTTTGAAAAACATTCAAAAGGGAAAGTTTGCTTGGCTCGTCGATTCTTCGAATTTCCTAGCGGAAACGTATAATGCGGTAATAAATAATCTGGATATCTGGAGAATAGCAAACGCCGGGTTGGAAATATTTTAAATGCATCTATAGGCGAACAAAAGAGGCGAGTGCCGAGCGCGGCAATGTTCATATTGGTCTCGTAGGTCCGCCTGAAACTACTGGATTAAATTTCGTTGGAAAAATTCACGAGGCAAGCAGAGAAAAGAGATCCCCAGGCGAACACGATGCTGCATACGAACGGTTCTATCTTATTTGTTTTGTATGTTAAACAGAACTGTATATAATGGCACGCAACGTTCGCAGATGAAATCGTTGGACGCACGTGCCCCTTTCTCGGACTCTCCATACATATCCTTGTTATTTATGACATAACAGAAGACTGTCTGACGCGAGGAAAGAAAGAGACGACAAGTCAGAGCGTACGGCAAGCGTGGAGAGAAAGGACACCAGCTCATGATAAAATCGAATTTCTTCCGATCGGATGGAAGAAGGCAAGCTAAAGCGAACAAAAGAGGAATATCTGCCCGGTAGCCCTTCGATTTTGATGCTTTTGAATTATTCACTGGCAACTGTTTTATTTCCTTGCTCCTACGCCGTGCGATTTGTAACGTCGCCAAACAAATTGTCACCTGTTATCGGACTTTTAACCCTTTTAACCTGGATTTCCAATCGTCTATAACACACCAATACGAAGATTCGAAGATTTATTATCCGAGTGTTGTTTATACGAAAGTTCCACTATTAGAAGGTTTTATTAACAGAACGATATTTCTTCTTTGCGTCTTTTACTATTACACGTCCTTTCTACAAGTTTATCGTACGCGTTATTATAAAGACGTCAGAGAGGAAACGCGTGATTGTATCAAACGTCGAAAGAAAACAAAAGATACGTATTTCGCAAACTAGAAAAATACGTGGAAGTGCTGTAAAAATGATAAGAATCTACGGTCCATAAGAAAATTATTCGAGTATTTCAAAAAGTAGGAAATCTAAACGAATTGGAAAATAAATATTTAACCATTGTTGTACAGCAACGGTTTCTATTAATATAAAGTAACGATAGAGGAATGCCTGTATCTAGATCTACGTTATGCGAAAAGGTTTCGAAATAATACATAGTGTCGTAAGAAAGGAGCAATGAAAATGACGATGAAAAGTTTTGTTATTTCGAAGTGTTTGTGGCATTAGAAAGAAGATTTAGATCGAAGTACGAACAGAATGTAAATTCAACGTAGCTTGAATCAATAAATTTATTTAGTTTGAAAGTAAGAAAGATATAGATATCCGTAAATAATTTAACAAATTTATATTACATCGTATTCTCCGTAATTGTTTGTGTATTATTTTGTACGTAGAATAATTATAAGAAAAGAAAGTGTTCTACTATCCGAAAATTCTCTCGTCCGAATAGTTACATGTCCCGATTAATTTGGACATGTACTGGAGATTCTACTGTATATGTATATGTACTCTGTATAAACAGTTGCGGGCAAAAGAATTTTTCATTCGTTATTTATTCTTTTCGGCCGAATACATCGACCTGAATATAGATTCTATACATAATGATATAATCGGAGTATTATAGGTTATGGGCAGCTAGCTTTCATAGCAATGAATATTTGATCGATTGTTTCTATAGAAGAAAAAGTTACGTTTTTCTTCTGAACAAAGTATTATCAGGAATAAATGTTTACGAAGCAAGCAAAAGAAGTGAGAACGAGCTAGTGCTTTCAAAGAATAATAGGTTTCTTCTCTTAGCGGAAGACACTTTCCTGTTCCTACAAAAACATGACCTAAATTCAGAGGCACTGATAAAAGGGAAGTACTCTGGCTCGAACCTAGTCGCAGAACGCCGTTTGATCTTTATTAGATCATTTTGTTAGGGTAATTCCATTACGAGCATAATTGGAAGCTTCGCTTCTCGAATTCTATTCCATTTAAATTTGTAGACGACCTGGCACCAATTTTTTAATAAAGCTACGCTTTAATCGGCTACGAATATTGCATTCGTCTCGAAAGAAACGACTTTCTACTTGGCTTTTTAACCATTGATAAAAATTAATTTATCCTTAAGTCTAATTTTATTTAATTTATCGATTTCGATTAAATCGCTTTCCTGGATTAACCTTTTCCTTTCGTATTACTTTCGATTAACGGCATATCGTTCATCGAATAGAATATTTCTTAATTAATTGCACGTACATGACGCGTTCCTCTTCTGAAATTCACTTCGTGATACGAAATTTCGGTTTACAGCTGACATTTGCACATTTGGAATTTGCATAAATAATGCAACGATTAAAATGGCCGTTACCACCTGACCAATTTGTGGACCCTTTAAGACGTCCGCACACGTGCGTTATTATGGATCGGTCCAACCAATTCTGACAAGACAATTTCAAGATCGTTGTATTAGAAATGGCAACTATAAAACCAATCATCCGGTTGTGCGCGCATATGGTACATAGGTATATGCAAATTGAGAGTATTAGTAATAGGACGTTAATTATAGATAATCTATTACGTTATTATTCTACGTAACGTTTCAAGCCGGTTTAATTAAAAAATTATCAGGATTCATTGCTGATACAAACATCCTTTTTAATCACTAAAGTCGCTGTGTTCCAAAGTGAGCAAAATTGTACTTAGACGGAAACAGCGAAGCTATGGAAATAGATCAATTATCTCGTAAGACTTTGCGTCGCATAAGTAGATAGATAAGTAGTCCTATCTACCAGAATAGTTACGTAATCTCGAAACTGTAGGTCGAATAATAGTTGTGTTCGTATAATATACATATCATACATACATTATATAATATAACAATAGGTATCTCGTCGGCGATACAAGCGTCGAATTGATGTATGGTAAATTGACTTTTGCACCTGTTAAACACCGTGACGCGTGAGACGTAATTTATAAAGCGACTGCAACATTTCTTCGTGGACTGTTCTCAAAGTCAGTGAACTCTTTGCATTCTTTTAATGAGCTCTTTTAAATTCAGGGCCTGCACGCTGGTCTACCACCTGCATTATGAGTCCAGACGTTCGTTATTTCACAATTACATATGAAATAATATCCCTACCGTTGCATCTCTTTCCTTTTTCGTTGTTGAATTTCGTAGCAACTTGATTTTTATTTTAATATCATGCACGATACATCGTATCTTGCAACGAGACTCGTTATTTCATACTAACTGGTTCTTCCCTCGTAAAACGTAAGTTGATAATAAATTTTGTGACTTTACAACGCGATGAATCTGGTTGGGAAGATTACGACCAAGAAAAATTTCGAAAAATTCGTGAATTCGAGGAGAGCGAACAGCCATCGTCGAGATGCAATTGATATGTTTTTCGATGGATGCTATCGATCCGATGATATTAACCGTCGAATCGCAATCATTTTTATTCGTACATTTTAAATGGCGAGTGGGGAAATTAATCACGAGAAGGACTCGGTCGCGTCGCGTATAAATCACATTTTCCCAGGTTTCTGGCCGCGTCTTATCTTATATCGTCAACACAGGGACGCGCCCACAGGGAAGTTTAAACGGGCAAGATTAAAACATCGTCTGTGGGAAACACGAATATGCATTTTTCTCGTATTAACTGTAAATGATGGCCGACACAAACGTGTTCGTTCCACTCGTAATTCATTTTATATTTCCCCCGTTTCCTGTTAACCAGCACACGCATGCAGAAGAGCGTCGCAACATTACAGACCCTTACCGTTCTTTATCTCTATCTCTATCTCATTCATAAAGGAGCGTACACACATAAACGTCGTGGCGAGCTCGTGATTCGCAAAAGCGTAACCGAATTTCCCTCGGTCTTTAATTTTTACTTCTTTTTCTGCACAATCTCTCCGTAGCGATCCGCTTTGTGGATTCACCTCGACTCTCTCCATTTCCGTACCGGAGAATCGGCTTTCTCCTCCCCCTTTCCCCCCTTTTTTGTTTCCTCTTTTTATTTTTTTTTTTGCTCTTCTTGTTTTATCATAGAGCCACTGTATTCGAGACTACGGGGGAAAATTTTCGCGATACGCAGCTTAGCGGCACGAACGCGAGATTGTTGATGAACGTTTGCACGGACAAACGCAATTGAAATTACGGGTTAAACGATATCCGTGAAGATTCGCTTATTCGTCGTATGATTAATAAATTGTGTTCCATATATATATATATATTTCTTTAAGCGATGCCTCGATACTTCGATGATATCGATATGTACACGTATTCGCGTGAAAGAAAGTCGAGAATAGTAATGTGTTTGAAATTAGACGAATTGATTTTTTCAAATCATTTAACTACCTCAGACTAGATTTAATCCATACGCGCCTATTGTCTAAGCAAAAGAAGCAAAAACGAGGAATATCTGGGTTGATTCAAGAAGAAATAAAATAAAGGAGAAAAACACGATGTAGGAAACGATCGTACCGCCTCGATGGTATTGGTATGTCGTACGTTGAATCCTCGATGGGTGAACGCTGAAGGAATCGATTGTACGCGACCCTGGCTCGCCGTGGGCTCGTAGATTTTCCAGGATTTCGTAACCCAACAACGCAGCCTGGTTGCATGACGCAATCGTCGAGTGTAGGATGTGCTCTGGTGCGTGTTCAACCGCAAAGCACGGACGTGCACAGGCGTGGGTATTCACGTATTTACGCCCGCATCGGAGCGTTCGCGTTCGCGATCGCGTTCTTGCTCGCACTCGCACCCGCGCCAACTGAGACGAGGTGTGCCCCGAATAACGGCACCGTTCTTGTACGCTTGAAACACGCGCAGGTATAAATAAGGTTTATGACGTCATCTTGCGAGCACAGAGCCTCGAATCCGTTCCGTTGTTCCAGTTCCTTCCTCGTTTCTCCGTCTCTTCTTCTTTCTTCTGTTCTATCAGCGCCGCCATGACTGCCATCCTCTTCCGCTTTTGTCGGCTCGGCGAAGTACACACGTAGAAGACAATCGTACACATCGGCGAATATTATTTATATATTTAACGGGCGCAGGCCCTTTCGCGTCGAACGTATATCGAACGTCGCGCGAAGTATAAACGAGATTCTTGCACTTTTCTATAGTATGAATGCTTCAAAGGAAGCTACGGATCCGTGAAACAAGTCGACGATTTCGCTAACGCCGTTCGCAGTTGAGCAACGTCTCTTGATACGATCGAAGTTACTTAAGTTAGTCCGCTATGAAGCGATACGTAGAAGTTGCCTTCTTCTAATGGGTAATCCCAGCAGCGTATAATTTCAGATGTTCGTTTCGAATATCTGGACAGTCAACGATCCGATCGAGCATTTAAATTCGATAATTTCACAACAAGGTGACGATTTGACAGATAGCTAGCTATCCGGACAACGATGTTTCCGGCGAAGCCCATGGCTGTCTTAGTTTGGGAATTAGAATAACATGGTCTACTGAGTTGAAAGCCTGTGTATACACCGAGTTAACCCGATGACCATTGCCAAGTTCCCTCGATAAATAGCGATGATACATCGCGAGATTTGTCACCGTGAATCTCCCTAAAACGAGTGCTCCTAAATCATGCTGCTCAAATATAACGTAGTTTTTCATCTTCCGAAGAACTCTATAGATGAATACTCTAGAGTAAAGTAGCAGTATCGCTACAAAGGGTCGATAAACGACAAATAATCGCAGGATTATATGTATTCGGTTCGGAAAGTGGCCGGTCGAAATCGTGGCTGTTTAGCATTCTACAGTTAATTACATCGTGAACGGTAACCACGGCGCGCGAGGGTAGCTACGTAAAATCGTGATTGTTATTTTTACCTTTGGCTGCTCGCTCGTTTCCACTTATTCGACCCAATTACGCGAAATCTAATTTTCCACGGGGCTCAACACGTGCGGTTTACCCGTGCCACCGAACCAGTTCTCATTTTATAAAAGTGCTTGCCCGATTATCCAGAGGAAAGAGAGAACTGATACGAAACGCGACAAAAAAAGAAGAAAATCCCGTTAGAACCCAGACAATCGTCGACTAGTTGCCAGTCAGATAAACTCTTAATTAATGCTATAATTAAGATCAAAGATTCGAAGCTTTAGCTGGGCTTTAACGAGGACCGTCCTCTATGCATTCGATCGGGTCACGGTGATTTATAAATTCATTCGTGCGTCTTATGGAAATTCGTTCAAAATGTTTTTAGATATCGGGATAATATACATGCGTCTCCTGAGTTTTAATTTACTTGGCTACCGGTTAAGGTATACAAGCTATGCGAGATATGGCTATTTTCTTCACGAGTGCGACAGCAGGGTGCGGGGACAGCGCTGTATAAAAAGATTGGTCACCTCGAGACGTATCGATGTCAGGAGAAAAAAATATAAAACGCTAGCGATCAATTTAGAAAAGGTACATACGTATATGCAGTCGTTGTAGAAAGTATTCGTAATTTCTTTGAAACGGAAGAACATTTTTAAAATTCGAGCTTCTTTAAGTTAAGAAGTTGGAAGGATTAGTTTAGTAGACGACGCGTAAAAAAGTTCTCGAGAGAAATGCAATTGGTCGGAATCGCGAAGAAAAACGTAAAGCGTCTTACTCGTTATCGCATTTTACAAGATTTTTATACGAGCCTGTAACGAAACTTTCAAAAGTTTATATATATATAAACCGCTTACATTTTATATTAACACCAGTTGTACAAAAAATTAGGAGTTACGAAGAACACTGTACGACCGAGGAATAAAACCAGACCAGGATTTGCTCGTTTGAAAACAAAGATAAAGAGAGGCATATCTGTTGGTTCACAGATAAGAAACTTAATAAACGATGAAACTTTTAGAAATAAATTACATGGGAAGAGTTGTATGAACTTTATTTAAAAGAAACGAGGCAATGCTTCCTTGGAAAGCGAAGATGGAAAAATTACATTCCGAATGAATTGATGGAAGAATGTAAAGAGAGTTACGTCGCAATATGTCCTGAAAAGTACATTTTCTGCACTCGCGTTTGGATAGTTTTCCTTAAAAGCCTGATAATGTGAGCGGCGAATGGAGCGGTAGAACGCTTCCACCGAGAAATTTCTATTATAGAAAGCGGTATATATACCAAGGAAAGGAAATGGCCGCGATGATTACTGACTACTGTCGACCACTTATTAACGATGATATAAAAATTCACTATACAAACGTCGAACAACTTGTAAATATCTTTAAATCTGAAGAGAAGAAAATTGCACAGTCCCGCAGCATTCAGAGCTGTTCTTCGTATTTCTTTTTTCGTTCGAACTCCAAGAAGATTAATCCCCGTGAATCGTAATCGTGGAGAAAAAAAATATGACCCGTTCCCGTGCGACACCCGGTTTTTTCTCTTCGCACTTTCTGTCTCCCCTTTCCATTTTCGAACCGCTCGAAACCAATTGAATTTTAACGACGAATCGTTAACAGAGCTGCCTGAATGCAGGTACATCGTCATTTCTAGCGGAGTTAGATAGGAAGGCACGAAATTCATCGAAGAATCCTATTATTTGTTTCGATTGTGAGACGATGAATACGCGCGAAGCAAAAGATACAAAAATTTACACGTTCATCGACGATCCACGTGTATCGATCCTTTTCTCAATTGCGAGAATTCACGGCCAAACTGTATACCGTTATTAATTGCAAATAGAATTTGATTGAAAAATTATTGAAATATGATATGCATTTTACGTTGCCTGATTGATTGCATTTCGTTTCGATTGATTCGTTGGCTTCGAACGAAATTTTAGTGAATTTTAATATCATTTTTATAGGTAATTTAAATAGTAATAATACGTTTCATGACTTTATCGATATGTTTATACGATTTATACGAGGATAGAATTGTTTTATCGGTGGGCATATATTATTTACAGTGTAAAAATTTCGACGTAAAACAAAATTGCGTCATAAATTTGATGGGAAATGCGCGATTGTTAACGAACAAGCTTCGCTTAGGTACTATGACTATGATTTTTCGATCGTTTGTTCCTTTTTTTCATTGCTTTGTAAAAAAAAAATGTCGCCTAACTCGCTCTGTGTCGTCCCCCTATAAACCTGACGGAAAATAAATCGGTACAAAGTAATTTATTCTATTATCGCGTTCGAACGGCGTGCTAATTGAATGGTAGTGCAATCTGTTGCAAGCCCGTCGATAATAATTATTGCTTTCTTCGCGTCGTAATCGACAGCGCTTATTCTCGACGAGTGAAAATTCGATGCACGAATAGTCGAGGATCGCACACATCGGACGGAAAATTTTCAATTGCAAATTGTTTCAATCACGATTTAATTATAAAACAGTTACAGAATTCCAAATAGCAGGTTGTTTTCTAGATATATATATATATATTTACAGATCATCCCTTTCAATTTTTATTGAAAACACGAATGTAATATTTGAACGAACGTTCGTGTAATTGCGAACGGGAAATGAGTCACGTAGGTGACTCAAAAACGTCGTTAAGTCGTAATTAATTCATGAATAAAGGCAGGTTTGCTTGCATGATGAACCTAAACGTGTTAAGTGTCATTAAGTCTCAGAAAGTTAACCAAGGACGAGCAACACGTAACACTGTGACAATAATATGAAGCATATGTCGAAGGCTAAATTCTTAATGGCAAAATACGTTGATCGCGAAACCACGAACAACTCGACTTACACGCGCAAGACCTATGTATCGTGTGAAAACAATTTCAATCGACCATCTGTTTATTATTTGAACAAACCACAAAAAGAAAGAAAAAAAAAAATGTTTTCACGAACGAATCTGCGTAAAAGTATCGCATGGTCGCGAATCGAATCGTTCGCAGAGAATTGAATTCCAATTGAGGAAACGAAATCATAATATTTTCTCTGACGTTCTTTAGCCTGGCATTTTCTGTAACGACCAAATCGCCGGCCAGATGCTGCACGTACGGTAGGCCAGCCTCGTAAATTATTCTTAAGTGCTAAACAACCTTGTGTTAAGTAACGTGCACAACCAGGCCGGAATATTCCTCTAATAAACGGACGTTTGTGCGCTCGAATTCCGTGAATTCGATGCTCGTGAATCAGCGTGCCAGGAATACTCGAATTTAAAATTTCATACGTACTTTGAGAACAGACTTCTGGAGAACCCTAGATCGCTTGAATATTTTAAGCTTGAAGCCCGAGCTCGTTCATTAACACCCTCGTCGCGAAACATAATTTCGCTTTGGGAAGTGTTACTATAGACGTTCCATCGCCAACTGCACGGATTGTGGCGCGAATTTTGGTTCTTCGCCGAATGATGGATAATTGATCAAGGAGCGATCACTCCCAAGATTCACAGCGTTTGCAACGCAACGGCAGGTCTTCTCCTGGGAAATAGAAAGATACGTTCGAACGTTAGAAACATGTTGATATCCAAGACGTTTGAATAACGATACTTTTTCGAGTACATATTAGCTCTATCGAGGGAAATTTTGACAGTTTTTTACTAACTAGAATTTTAGAGACCAAAAGATTCGAATACAAAAATTTACGTTCTTGGCCCGTTATTTTTTTGCTTCGACGATCAAAGAAATTCCACCCCGGTAAACGTTTAAACTCTACGCAGAAATAAAAGTCCTGCAAATCCAACTGGCTCTCTGTAAAGTATCACGTGCAATTTACATTTACGGCGCGCTACAAATTTAATACATAAATTTCGTGCCAAGCACAGAGTCCTTTCGTTATTCAAAAACCGACAAACAAGAGACAAAAGAGTAAAAAAAAAAAAAAGCAACAAACAGGACAAAAAAGCAAAAAAGCAAAAAAGCTAAAAACCAAAAAAACATTGATACGCGCAATGACAGAATCGGATTCGACAAACAAGTAAACCGAATTGTTAATCCGTCGATGGCGTAAATATTTTGTTTCTGCGTTCTCACATATGTGTATGTTTTATACATTTTTCCCCTCGTTTACATTCTTTTTTTCGTCGAACGAAGAAATCCCAATAAAAAATCGTATCGCGAGTCAGTTTCCATTTCATCTCCGTTGAACAGCGATTACGATCCGGTTAACGATCACCGGTTTTCCACACTTCACGACAAGATCGCCGTCGCTTATAATTGCGTGACCGATCTCTCGGATACGATAACGACCAATTAGGTACAGCGTGCATCATAAGAAATTATTACTTAAGAAATTATTTCACCATTGCTCGAGCTCGTTAATTTCCGGTTATTCAGATTTATCGCGTAATTCAATTAACAACACTCGACAGGAATAATTAGATCGAACGACGAGACGACAATCCATCGATGTTCCACTGCTGCTGTTTCCGTTGCAACGCGTTAACCAGAGAAATTATTAAGGTAATTAAACGGATTGAATGCCAATTATCCTTGGCCGTTCCTTCCGGCGTAGAAATTCCAATGTTCTTAATATACGGCGTATACGCTGCTCCAAATTTTTCAAAGCAGGTATACACGAGTTCTTCGCGAGTCAGATCAAATTCCGATCAGCTGCATTTTTTGAAAATTTTGTCAATTTTACTTCAACCGACTCGAACCCTGCAGAAGTCCGCATCCCTCGTAGTCCGACGACAAAGATTCGTTGGAGGAAACTTCACTGAGTTAACCGGACTCGTTTATCGTAGACCGCACGCGACTAATATCGCTAAACCATACCGAACGATTTGACTGATCGAACGCGTCGTCTTTGCACGAACGGCTGCGCGATTCTTCATAAGTCTTATGCAAATCGAGAGATAGCCGTAAGCGAACGGAATGTAAGAAAAATGGAAATTCAGTGTGCGGCGTTGGTCGAGATCTCCGTCGATCTGGCGGAACGTTCAAGCGGGTCGTTGCATAAAGAAGAGAAAGAGCGAAAGATCGAGCTGTAGATCGAGGTACTATACGCGTTTCGTTGGTTCGACGACGATGATAGGCGTGTTACGCGTGGGCGGTTCGTCAGTGTTTCCTCGACAAAGGAGAACACGGTTGTCGGTGGTTGACGTGTGATCGATCCGCCGGATCGCTGCTCGATCCTGATTTACGCCCCCATAAATAATGGCTCCCTTTGCGCCTCCGTGCGATCCTGTCACAGGAATCTATGCACACGAACGACGATCGCGCCGCGGCCATGCAGTGCTCGGTCATCGATCCGTCAAACTGTCGATTCCTTGCTCGCCCGGAGCGGTGTTACGCGAGAAACAGAGTGGAGATGCTGCGTGTCATAAGCAACCGGAGGATACGCTGCGCGTACCCCGTGTAAACTGTTATTTTCCATGTTAAATGGCTGTTGTCGGGAAACATTAGAAAACGAGATAAGGAGTATACGGGCAAATATTCCGGGCAAGAAATATTTATAAAAAGTCAGAAGAGAAATTCGAAAAAATTGAACAACAAACGAGATACAGCGTGTGGAGGGCAATCGAAAGAAGAAAAAAAGGCAAAACCTAGACTCGAACGAATCGACGTTTATCGCGTTTACTCGTTCGAGGAAATGTTCCATTGAATTACCTAGCGAATGCGATTAATCACGATTTAACAGCGCATAATGACGTAATAATTTTGCACAGTGCGTGGTGCGATCGATCGTCGGTGACCATTACAACCGGTTGTACCATAATAAACGATGCCAATCTCGCAGAAAAGTACGTAAAACCGGAGATCGTTAAATCGTCCCCGAATAAAACTAAATGAAAACACATCGGCCCCGATGCGTGTGCTCTTTTTACGACCGCGGCCGTGCTTTCGTTCGATTTAATATTTAATGAACATTCGGGTAGCTGAACACGCGCCATTACATCTCGCCGTTAACGAGCACGCGTGTTTACATAATAATTAGTAAACGGAACTGCTATCTTCTCGAGCGAAGAAATTTGACCAACCGTACGGGCGTTTATGAAAATGGTAACGGAAATCGGTCATTAAAAATTATGCTCCACCGGTAAATTGCAATTTACGCGCGATATTTAAGACGATTAAATTCGTGTAAATTATTGTTTTCGTCCGTTTCTTTCTAACAAAATTACAAACGAGACAGGATATTATTTTATCCTAACTGCCATGTGTATATATTATCGCAACTGTTAGACCGAAAGTTGAGAAATAGCAAAGAAAAAAAGAAATAATAATCTACAACTCGTTATTATCGTGCACGAGGATCGTGATATAATAGTCTCGTTAAAAATTTCATTGTGCCCCTTTAATCCTGACGGCCCTTTAACTTGGTGTGCCACATAAAAGCATAATCGCGGCCCTTACATAGTCATCATCGTCAGACGCTGAGGCAGCGAACTTCGTCCTTATCCGGCCATCTTGGCCACCTTCGAAAACATTAATCACCCAAAGTATCGCACCAGGTAAAATTTCGTTCCTCCGATTTCCAAACGCTACTCTACCTCTCTTTTCCGTTCGTTTTCGAAACGAATCGCAAGATCGAACGGTAAAACCGCACCTTTTCTATGCTTTTCTCTTCTTTCGTGGCCCGATAAACAAGGACCAGACCGTCAGCTACAATTGCATCAGCTGTTCGGATTTTGAACCTTTTTCCCTTCGTTCTCGGTGGCCTTTTTTCACGAGCCCAACATGCCTGCAGGATATGTTTCAACGAAATTTCAGCTGGTTCACACCTGCCTTAACAGGTGATGAAGTTCCTGCCAAGCCGCCTGTCCTCGTGAAAACCTTCTCAAACTTACGCGAAGGATGGCCCTTTCTTGGAACGAGAATCGGCGGTGAGAAAGTCCACGCGCTTGGACGGTGTAAATTTATCTAGCCACGTGTTTTTACGGTTCTTTGGACACTATTAGATGCCTTATAATGGAGTAAATCTATAGGTAGAGTCGTAGTGTATTCGATCGGCTTTCTGTAGCGTTGGAATTCAAAGCTTCGCCTTAGACGCGCGTTACCATAGAGAGAGGGAGCTAAATACTAGCGGAGCTAACAAACCGCGAAGGAAAGATTGTCGCGTAAATATCGGAAATCGGGCGAAGCGGTTAATCGTGCAGACCGGTTGCTGGAAACGTCGCTGTAGGTAAAAAAGCGACAGGTAAAAAAAGCAAATTCCGTACATTTAAGCGAGAATCGCACGGAAAGAAGATAATAAAAATGTAAGAGACGGCGTCGTGGAGTGCAAGCGTTCGTAACTCGACGTGGGTGTTGTCTGCAAGGACACATGGACGCGCCTCGTGTAATTCCACTCGAGGTCCGCAAAGAGGAGGAAGAGGTCGAAGAGACAGAAAGAGGTAGAGAGGTAGAGAGGTAGAGAGGTAGAGAGGTAGAGAGAGAGAGAGAGAGAGAGAGGAGGGGGGGAAGGACAAAGAGAGGAAAAGGTATGTTTGTATGTACGTATGTATGTATCTGGTATCGCGATATCTCGAGCGGAGGCGGACTGCGAGAGAAGCAAGAACTTCTGGATCTCGATTTACGGATACTTAAAGCACACCCACGAGTATAGTCTTCTCCGTAGACATTAAGAAAAAAAAACATCGTCTCGATATTGATTATTGTCGACCTTGCGCTTAGTTACGTCGATCGTCACGCGAACTTCATTCGATCGACTTTGAGAATCTTCTCGTCTCTCGTTTAACCGGTGCTTCCTTTTTCGTATTTACAATACCGCGGAAAATTTTTAACAAGTCCGATGTAAATACGCTATTGGGCTAGATAAATTTGGATAAATCGTTGAATATTTCTCGTTCTTTTTTCTCACAGTTTTTTTTTTTTTTTTTACAGTTTTTTTAATTAGGATGGATCTTAGTCGGTACTCGAACGATAGAAAGAAATCAACGACCTGACGATTTCTTCCTTAAACAACATTTTCACGTAAAGGGGCGTTCAGATGGTGGGATAATCGTTTGCCAGAAAATTATCTACGGTTATAGACGGTGCTATAACGACGCTAATCCTTTGTCAATAGCGCAGACTCTATTTGACTTGACGTAACTTGCACTGCAGTGAAATCGGCCGCCTCGAAACGATTAAGCAACCAAAGTGGTCACCTCAAACGAGAATAGTTAACGCGTTTAACTAGTTAGCCGCTGTTTCATTAAACACCTGAAAATGGGTCTATTTAACACCTGTTAAGATTCGCTCGTAGATCAACCATGCCGATGTTTAACCAAATCGATACGCCCCAACCTCCAACTTGAAATTGCTTTGCAAGTTTCGTGCAAGTTGAATATCCAATCCGAGATATCTCGACCGGTTTATTTAAAAAATCGCACGTTCAACGAACGCAACTTAGACATTTACGTAAAATTTCGTTCGTTGATAAATGAAATTGCGAGCAAAAATACTCGAGGTAAGCTAATGACAAAATCGACGCCTATAGAGGAGATTAAAAACTCGTTACGGAGGATATTTGTAAGCTTATAAGTTTTGCGTTACGTCGCAATAATTGGTAGGAAAGAAAAAAATTGCGGATGTTGTTCGGGCTGAAATCGTAATTGCGTTCAGCGCGCTTCCCAACGCGATTTAATTAATGCAAAGTTTGCGAAAGGGAAAGATGAGATAGACGGGGAGAATGTTCGAGATAAGCGGGCGAAAGCGCAAGGAAAGAAGTTATCCTCGAAATGTCGTGTTTGTTGTGCAAACGGGCTTTAAGTTCTCGAAAATGTTACAGCCTCTGCTAATTTACAAGAGGAAATTTCAAAAGGGATAGAAAACGAAGCTGTACTCCTTGTCCCAATATTCCTTGTCAGGTTTCCTAGACTCGCTCTATTTTTAAGCAAATTCATAACGTTGGCGCATGGTATACGATTAAATTGAGGCGGGTTCAAATAATAATTATATAGTCGGGGGAATTGTTGAAGTTTCAACTAAGAGGCAACTCCGTCGAAAACATACAGAAATTCGTTCACTTACATCGCTATTTATCGCTGTTTGCGAAACATCGTAAAAGCGAACGCAGATTACAACAGTTTTTTATTATCCGCGAATTACCTGTCAATCAAATAACGGAGGAATTTTTGTTATCAAGCACGATGTCAGACTTCCCGTATCTTTATTAACGCGTTAATCGCATCGCAGTGAAAACATTTATTCACCGTGTTTTGTCTCTCTCTCTTTTTTTTCATTCCGATACCTTTTATGGAAACTCTTGCCGCGGACAAGTATTTACACGTGTCAACCGCACAATGTTTCCACCGGAAATGTTGGTCGTTTGTGCGGTGGAATGGCTTGCATTATTCGAAACAAATGACTTTTAAAATAAACAAAAAAACGCACAACGAAAAAGAAAAAGAGTATAGATCGCTTGAAAGGGGCAGATCAAACGCGTGCGCGCGTTTCGATTATAGTTTTCCAGAGAAAAACGAATAAATAGAATTCGAAGCATGTACATTAGGTATACCGGCGTCGTCGACGATCGCGCTAAACGCGTTTCATCGAGAGTTGGTTAACGACTTACTTATTTCTCCACGTAGAATAATCTAACGCTCGCGTATATCGGATATCAGCCGTACTGAGACACCCTGTACATTATACATAACCCTTGGACAGGATTCGGTCGCTTTTCAACGGCAGGCATCGTGGACGCGTTGCTTATTTTAACTAACAACAGTCAAATGCAATTACGCCGGGTCCCATGCCCTTGCCGGAAGCGCCCACATAAACGAGCTCTTGTATCCGCTCGCCTCGTCGTAAGGTCGTGCGCCGCATACCTGACGCATGACGCCAAGTTTTTAAGATACGCTTATTATTTGACCGGCGGTAATTTCTAACCAACCAACGGAATCGTACAACGTAACGACGATTAACCCATTTGCATCTCCAACGCGTATACGCGTTCGATTTTCCTGGTCGCTATCACGCTCATCGTAATGTTGTTCGTATCGTGTAAGGTACCGTTAAACGTTAGGAGAAAAATTAGAAAAAATTAGAAAAAATGAGAGAAAATTAAATATTACGACAGGTAATAAGTTTTAAAGTTGTTCTGGCGTTTTCAAAGTTTCAACGAAATCGGTGACCCGAACGTTTTGTATCGTCCTTGTTAGATATAACGAAAGAAAATTTGTTTCGTAATAAGGCTATATTGTTCATTTTTCCCTATGATGCAAATGGGTTCGGTCGCATTTCACGGTCCGTCAATTCGTCGATAGCATTGTGCGCCATTGGCCTCGGTATCGCGCGGCTGGACTCGCTTTTCGTTCGCCGTGAACGCGAGAATGGTTTCTTAGAGGGATTCCTTTTAGAGGCCTCGACGAGAACGTTGGATACAATTGATCAACTCGATGCTAAAATAAGCAACGCGTTTGTTATTCGCTCCGGCGGGGTTTAAATAGAAGCGGCGGAATGAATGACGCGAGTATGAAACCGGAGAATATGTGTGCGTTGCTTGCTATACTCGATTGAATGGTCGTGGGCCTTGAAAGCAGTTCTACGAAATTCAAAATTCTACCTTACAACGAATGAACACGAACGCTGTGATAGTGCGATACTATCGCTCTATGTTTACGTAAACAGCTGTATAGAAATGATTTAAAGAGAAAGGAGGAGATTAGTGTCAAAACTACTCAAAACTGACGTGATACGAAATTAGTTGTCGAGGTCCATTTGAATTTAACGATCAGAGTTTTTCAAAATAGATATCTCTGATCTTCTAACTCTGGAAGAAGGAAGAACGTTCGTTTCGATGTAAATTATCTTCCACCGTTTGTCGTTAAAATACCTACGATATTTGTTTAACTCGGGCTCACGGAATTATAGCTGTTATCTTCACGCAACCGATTGTGTTTCTAATTGATGAAATTTGCCTGACTGCTATAGCGGAAGTAATTTCACGCCAGTGTTTTATGATTTCTTTTCACGCCCAAGTATTTTCTAACTTCCCGTTGTTATTGCTTTGTGGCTTCCATTACCATCGATCGGTTCCTTAGACTCTATTTTGGACAAGCGATACGAAAGTTTAGGATATCGAACATCAAGCAGCAAAATAATACGATAAAGCCTTACTGACAAAGTAATTTTCAGCTTTTTCAACTTGATAGTAGGTAAATCTGAGATAAAAGGAAAAAGCAATAAATAATATATAACGAAAGCGGATTAAACGAACGCCACTAGACGTATGAAATAATTGCGAATGTTAAGCAGAGCGAGTGCTTTAAATGTAAATCCGTCGTACAGATATATAACGTGCATATGTGTCGTATGCAGAGAGCTCCATTTTAATCGATCCGCGCAAATACTAAAATCCTAAACTGTACGTTATTCGAAAAGGCGATTCGAATAAAAATTACTACGCTTCGAGGAGAACATCTTGTGACGATCACGAATCTTAATTACGTGGACGTGACTTCGACGCTTCAAACTGACCTTTGTTTTTGCAAATGGAACTATACGTTTTTCATATACCGTTTGATACAGTCTTTCATTCTCTATAAAGGAAGCTTCGTTCGAATCGTTTTTTCGAATAACGTATAGTTTAGGAGATATTTGCGTGGATCTATTAAAATGGGGCGCCCTGTATGTATATTTATATCGGAGCAGAGCGTTTGAATTATTCTTTGGTCCCTGAATGTCGAGCCACGTTTACGCCGCGTTCTCGGTTTTGCGCCGTGGCAAGCACGCGTGAATCATTGGTGTATTACGCAATGTTACGAGCAGAAGCGTGAAAACGGTGATGCGTATAAAGCGCTGTGTATTTTATTATATCTTTTCATCGCTCGTTCGCCCATAGAAAAGTCCATTAGATTCTGCTCGATTTCTTCGCTCCACACTGCGCGTTTAATTGGTTCTTTATTCTACGGGAATCGAAGATTAGATATGCGTCAACACGTACTATAATAGATATATGTATATATAATATACACATCTTGCATCGATATCTAATATACTAATATCTTTTACGTAATGTTCTATTGTTGTAGAGTTCCCTTGTACCAGAAAAAATACACCAACGCGCGTCGAAGCTAGCGAGCTATAAAAATTTGATGAATTTCAAATTTCTAATTGATATTACGCGCATGTATATGGTCAGAAAATTCTGGGAAATCTGTCCGTAACGAACTAAGACTCGTTTAATGCAACAGTTGCGTTACAACTGCATCCATTATCATGATAATCGCCACGATCTCCATACGAATTATTTTAAACGCATCTAGTGGTTCGCCAGGTATAATCACGCTTCTAACATAGCTATAGACGATTACGTCCGTCGAGTTAGCAATTGAATGCTTAGAAAAAAAGATGAAAAAAAAAAATGTAAGTTCCTTCTGACTCATACGGCGGTATAATACGTAATATGAGATAATTCCTATTGCAAAGTTATGCCACGACGTAGCATATTGTGGTTCTCCTACATACCGACATCTTTCACGATACATACAAGCAAAGTATTCGCCGTTACAGTTTCTTTTTTCTTTCTTTTGTGTCACTCACCATGAATTCCAATGACAAGCTCGTCAAGGACACGCCACGACAGCATTGCACTCTACCAACAACTCAACGTCGCTCTTGCCAGTCACTTAAATAATAGCTCAAGTAACACCATTGCGTTCTAAAAACGTCTCGCCGCAGTGAATTTAGACTTTCGACGGAGAAACGTTTGGCTTACGAATACAGAGATCGATTCTTCGATTTGTTTCATGATGTAGCGTTTCGCGAAATCGAGTCACGTTCGGTTTAAAAGCGTTTCGTTTTATTCGAACCGTCGCGGCAACGCGATTTACGTTGATTTATTTAGGCGAATTGCTCGTTCGAAGCAAACGCGAGAAACGCGAGGTTAGGCTTATTGAAAGTAAAAATTCCTCAGGATATTATATTTCGTTGCACTTGCAAGAGTTATCGATGTATCTCATAATTGTTTCATGTCCTGTTAAAACTCGATCGATGAGCAGAGATGTTAGACGATACGAGTGCTTAAAAGATAAAGGACGATTCTTTCGGTGACGCGGATAAAGCTTCGATTTTCGATATCGACTTACGAGAAAATTACTATCAAGTAAAAGAACAGAATACCCGGAACACCTTAGCCTTTTAGCGCTACAATTTTCAACCACTGTATGCCAAACTGGCCAGACTACGACTCTCGCTCTTGGCTCGGAAAACTATATTTCAATTTCGAACCGTACGCAAGACTTCCATCAGCTTCGGTCGTCGCTCATTACGATAGCAAAACGCGAGAACTCGATGACGAGAGCATCGCTTGCATGAAATAACAGCTGAAACCTTGATGTCACGTCGATCCGAGACACGGTTAGTCATTCGATAATCGTTTGTTTCAATTCCTCGCCTCGGAAGAACGAGTTCAACTCAACGACCTCTGTTCCAATTATTATTGGCCGTGTAATTCTCGTGTCATGCCTTTGTTCTGCCACTCTGATATTTCACGTAATTGTGCAATCCCGACAAACCACGACGAACCTTAAACGTAGTACGTACATCCTCGGTAAAACGGTCGCACGACGGAACACAACGAGTCATTGTGATCGTCGAAACGAGAGCGACCAAATGGAGCCCCGCATAATGGCCGGCCTGTGTGTATCACCGTTGACGACCAGTTCCTCGTTATCCTGTTGGAGGCTCGTGAATCACTCGACGTGCGAGAAATGACGAATTAGCAGCGTCGATAGACGGAATGTTAGTCAGGAGGGGATCGTTAGTCACTTCGCGAGCTTCTTACGATCTTACAACCACTTTACTCTTCTCTTTTCGTGTCATTTTGATTCTTTTTTTTCCGTTCCGTTCCGTTTCGTCCCTTGATATATGTACAATCGACTAATTACTTATCCCATTTGATTTTGAAATTGATTTTGGAAAGGTGAAGAACGTACGAGAGCATAATTAACTCGCATTTTGCTTAGACTTTATTTGCTAAAAATCCACCGTCTAAAATCTAACGCGTTATTAGAACTTGATTAATTAATTCGACCCGTACTAATAAATTGTGACACATACGGGCGGAAGAGTTACGTGTAGAGGAGATCGAGTCTTGTACCACTCGCCAGTCGAGTGCACGTGTACTCGACGGAACTTGAACTGTTCAGTTTGCACCACGATTTTCGATACATGTACTCCGTCCTATATTTTCTGCCTGAGAATTAAAGTTCTTCGAGTCATCAATTTTTCATCGTTTCTAGCTTTAGCGGATATTTCCATTATTCGGTATATTAAACGAAGTTTTTACCATCTCTGAATCTCTGTAAAAAGATGAAAAAAAAAAGAATATTTTTCAAGGAAAACCTTAAAGGTTTGAAATAAAATGATTCCATTTCTGCCGCTATCGATTATTCTCGACATTTTATCGAACTTTAAGCTCTCGCGATTTTATTCTCCATTTCCACTACTTCCTATTGAATCGTATTATCTATCAAAGTCATTGTCAGTATCGGTTTGGCCGCTTGCTGTTATCTAATGCCTCGCACGCACGTGCGATCGCTTGTTCTTTACGTCGAACGAATCGACGCTTCTTTTTATTCATTTCCTCTGAGAATTTTTTACGAGCTTCGTCGTTTGTTCTTTTTCGTTTTTTCTTTTGCCTTCCTTCTTTGCGGCTTTTAACCGAGTAGACGACAACGGACGCTAGTTCGAGACTACAACAGGTTCCTCGTAACACCGCCGAAGGGCGGTAAAAGGGGAAACCGAAGAAAGAACCGTGGCAAAGTTTACCCTGAAAGTCTTTCTTGAAAGCGAAGCGTCACGGAGGATTGTTTTACCCTGTCTGAACGGTGAAACAACCGATGTTGTAGATTAATGTTCGCCAATGTATAAAAGAAAAATGGCAAGAGCGTAGAGAAAAGATATTACGTTGCAAAGGGAACAAATTTCCTTGGGCAATTATCTACAGAGAATGGTTAAAAGGTTACGATACAAGTATCGCGACAAATTAGAAAGTAACGAGACGACAGTCTTTCCAAGTTAAAAACGCATCTTCGTCGTGATTTATTTTGTAGTAGTAGTAGGTAGTGTCGGGCAAAATGCGAATTTTTAAAATAATTCGCTTTTTAATTTCGACAAGAGCATAAAAGGCGATAAAAAGGCGATAAAAAGGCGATAAAAAGGCGAGGATAGAATTGGATCGGTTAACCGTAATCGTCGGAGTTCGTACTGAACGAGGCAGCTTGATAGTCAGGTTCGCACGTCGAACTTCCGCGTCGGGTAGGCGTCGGGCACGCGGAAGCGGCGAATCGCCAGGACGACCACGTGCTCGGTCAGGTTTCCGTCCTCGTTTTCCATGCGACCCCGTCGCGTCGCATCGTCCCGTAGCTTGTGTACACGTCGTTAGCAGCCACTTGTCACAAATCCACTTCAATTTCACGCGACGTAACACGGTCTTTCCATTTTCTTTTTCCCTAGTTTTGCCTTCTCCTTCCCTCTTCTTCTATCTCTCTCCCTCTTCCTAGTTCCTTTGTGTCATTTTTACTGCTTCTTAAAGCGAACAGACTTCCCTGTTTTTCTCTGTCTTTCCTGCGCAACGAGAGTAAACTCGGTCCGAAGAACACAGCCATTCCTCTTTCCGTCTATCGCCGCTAACAAGGCGGACGATTCAAATTGCCCGCAGCATTGTTTCTGCCTCGACCCATGTCCCTTTTATCCTGTGTAACTCTCGTTCTTCTTTCCTGACACCGCGTCCCACCGTCCACAGCTGTTTCTAGCACTTCCTAGCACTCTTGTTCCGCCGAGCGCAACGATGATTACCGGCCCGTGAAACATTGACGAGGATTCGAACGATTCGATCGAAATTACGCGTAACGAGTCTCGGCTTGGGTCAGTTCGGAGGTTAGACGTCGTCCCCTCGTCGTTTCGTTCCCTTCTTTCTTAATTGTTTCATCCTCGGTCTCGTATCCTCTCGGACGTCGCAGAGTCGCCAGGCCCTTGTTTTATCGACTATCGTTCTGTGTTTTCTTTGGTACAACTTTACACCGGCACGTATGTAGGTTGTAGTTTCTTGAACGGGATAGACGGAGTATTCGAGGGTAAGTTCGTTGACTCCGCTTGGGCTGATTTTGAGTTTCGAAGGTTTTGAGACGCAAGCAAGAGAATTCTATAAGGACGAATTGTCCGCTGTAACCGAAGAGTCGAAACGACGACCAACGACTGTCATAGCGGGAGGATGTAAATTTTATACGGCGGAATTCTTCCACCGTTACGCTCTCTTGTCTCCCATAAACGACACGAAGATCCTAGGAAACGGGATCAGCGATAAACGGGAAAATGGCCGATCGTGTTTGCGAAGCCTGCCGCTTCTAAGAAGTTGGCGAACCGTTTCTTCCGAGCGAGCCCCAAAGTTCGGCAGCGTGACGCGTGTGTGCAAACTTATCAAACTTTAAGATTGCACGGCAACTTCATAAACGTCTCTCGCCTAGTCTCTGAAATTTCTGACAGGCAAGACAAACGTGAGCGCCCGGGCGACTAGCTCGATCTGTCCTTAGAAACGAGCCACACGAGGAGGAAAACTTTTTGCCACCGATCTTTCTGCATCGAATTTCCGCGAAATCTCGTTCGATTCGGCGTGTCAAGCGCGTCTGGTCGGAATAAGAAGGATAGCAGGCAGCAAGTAGCTGGTGAAGCTACGCTTCTCCAAGATATGGCGATAGAAGGGGAGGCTGTATCCATGGCAGCTTTAATTCTGTCTGTAGGATGCTTTCTATCGTTTCGCCGGTGCCTTCCTGTTATCGAACCCTTAACGCGAAGAAAGTTCCATGTCTCGCCACGCTTCGAGCGTCTTACTCCACCTAAGATTCGTCGACTCGAAGCTCTGGATTTAAGCGGCTTCGATTTTCCATTTGTTCGGTATCGTAGATAAACATTCTTGATTTATAATTATTCTAATCGACGTCGTTTCTCCGCCATATTTACACTCGGCATCTAAAAACGATAGACGGGTGGAAAATAAAAGCAAACGGCGCATGAAATTTAACATTTAACCCTTTAATACCGCGTCGCAATATCGAGCGATCGATGTTAAACATTCACGTCGAAAAAGCGCTGTTCGGTGCGTCCATTTTTTTATGCGACGCGCCAAGCGCTATCGATAAATTGATAACAAGCACTGTTAATTCCGCCGGTGATGGAGCGATCTCGCTGGCGAATCCTTGATCGAATGAATTTTTGAAAGCTTTAAAAAAAAGGGACAAAGGCGAAAAGCGCGAGCGAACATCAACGCGCGAGTCATCGTATTTCGACGAGATTCGTTTAACGTTGCGATCATTTTTCATGGCTTATAATTTCGATAGAGACGGACGCTTGTTCGAGGAATTAAAATGTCGAATTAAGTGGTGCGATCCGTTCGCCGTTTTTAAAGTTAGCTTTAAGATAGATATTTGGAATTGTACGCGTCTCGCAGGCTTCGACAAATTGTATTTGCAATAAATGTAAAAGGGAAGACGCGTGGAAGAAGCGAAACGTTTCTATTTAAAAAAGAACGAACAAAATAGCTAGTTGATAGGTTCTTTGGTAAGCAGTTTCTACGTCTTTAATTTAACGAGACTCCGCCAAGGCGTTGTTCTTTATTCTTTATTGTCCTCTTTTATCGCCGATAAATATTTTCTTGCCAAGAAATGAAATTCTTGCGGAGCTTGCAAGGAACTTAATGGCACTTGACCCCACTTCGGTTCAACATTTTTGCTCTTGCTCGTAAGATCCTTGTTCGCATCGTAATCTCCCAAAGTACAGAAGTTTCGCTCTATAAAGAATGATCATGCGAATGACCGTCGAAACTATGGTCGTTAACACATTTTCACTCGACGAATTCAGCCAGGATAATGATCGTCCCCTCGAAAGCTGAGAGTAATTTCTGAAACTTGGAGCATCGAGACAAGCACCTTTGTCAAGCGAATATCGACTAGAGAAGTTTTTAATCGATCGCCTTGATAAGACGTTTTTAGGTCGTAACTAACGACGATGTTAAATGCAAGACGCGTTTACACGCCCGTCGTTTCTACCTTAATCCTGTAGTCGCTCGCACCCGGTCGCGCTTCTTTTCATTTGACAATCTCGAGAAATAAACTAGCGAACTCGAAAGGAGTCTATATTCGCTTTATTCATCGAATCGATACGTCTTTGAGCACCCATTCCACCGCCGTACGGTTCATAGCCGTATCAAGAAACCGCCAGAGCGAAGATACATTTTATTGTCGCGAATACAGCTCGTGCTTCCTGTCTCTCGCACGGATTCCAACAAAGCTGCACGCACACCGATCGTAGCAGCGTATCCTCTTTGCTCTTCAGGGTAACCGACGTCTCCTTTATTCCCTGCCGTCCCTCCCTGACCTGTTCTCGTTCCTTTTCGCGGAACCTTACGCTGGAAACCGACGTTACAACGTTTTTATGGGACATGCCCCCTGGAGAGAATCCGAGTAGGAGGGTGCAGATTCATCCGGCCTCGTTTAGATACGACTCCTCCGCCAATTCAGATACACCGAAATTGCGCAAACCGGCGGGCATAACCGCGGCAGTAAAACCTTCATCGTGCCTCTCGTGTCCCCTTCCCTACGTCTCATGCCCCTGCCATCATTCTACCGCGCGGTCTTCTCTTCTCTCTTCTCTCTTCTCTTCTTTCTTCTCTCTTACGTCCCCTTCGACCTCTGACCCCGTCTTCCGCGCTCGTATTTCGCTTTTTCCCTTTTCCTCTGCTTTTTTTTCCATCCTCCAAACGGAGGCCATTTCTCGCGCGCATCAAACGTCTCGACCTCGCCAGCCCACCTCTTACTTTTCGTTCGTCGCGTCGTTTGCATTCCTTGGCTATTATTCTTTTCGCTGTGAGAATTCGGTAGCTCGGAGGATGAGGGGAAATTTTAAATGAAATTATTTGGTAATTTTAATTTATTACTCTTTCAAAACTAGCTAGAACGTAGCAACAAACGTTTTATCGTTCCTGTATTCCAAGCTTTCGCTGAGAAAATATTTCTTTACTGAAAAAGTACTCGACCGTAAACTTGAAATATATAACAAACACACGCGCCACGAATAACGTAAAATGTAAAATATCGGCACTAAAAAGAAAATTGTGTTTCAAAGCATCCGACCTTCTTTCGTGCACACGTTTCGCGCAATTTTTCGCGGTATGAGATTTCAGCGAATTTACGCAACGTATTAACGCCGCAATGTTTAGCTTCAACGGAAGTATTTACGCAAGAAGCTATTGAAACACAACATATGGCGGCACTCGGCGAGTGTCGAGGTTTCATCTTTGCCTTGTTTCCGGTGAAACTGCATCTCGCGTAAACGCCGTTCTCCCGCTGTAAGTGCAGAAATGTGTTTACACGGAGCCGGAAATGCATGTAACCTTCGTGAAATAGTTGCTGACGTCCCGAAGACGAGTCACTATTCGTGAATCTTTCTAACGTCTTATTTGCGAAGAAAGGCGGTACTTTCCTCAATCCAAAAAAATTTCAGCAACAAACTTTATCAAGTCAGCAGCAAGATTTTATTAGCGCAATTACGATAAAAGAATCGGATAAAAGAATTTCTATACGAAACGAACTTCCGTAAACAGTGTCAGTTGTATATTCTGAATCTGTAATAAAGACGAATCGATATACATATTTCCATTGATATTTGTTTCCGTTTCCATTTATTCGCGTAATTTATGCCTCGATTTTATATCCTACACATCTACCTACCAATCTATCGAGTCGATTTATATACGGACGCGTTGCGTTGAAAATACAACGGATATTTATGCACGGCGTGAAAATTTGAAAACAACGCGACCCGTGTGCGCTCCGACTTTTTACATTCTGTAATCTCCTGTCATGGAAATACAGACGATGTTCACGCGTTCCAAGTCGGTAGTTTACAGTTTACAGCGATTCTTGTTTCGATGCTCCACAAAGATTTCTCTCAACTTTGAATCGCGAGTTTCTCTTGCCTTTCCGAAATGTCTATAGATTTACTGCAATTTTGCGTGATTTTTTTTTCTTTACGATGATTCTGTGTAAACGATAACGATATATTCAATGGCAATAGTAGGAATTCGACGAATGGATAAATTGCAGACGAACGTAAATTCACGAGATTATATATTCGGTACAATAACATTTTCGCTGGATCTGCGCACAATTGTTTATTCTTGCCTGTTGCACAAATTCGTACGAAACGCTGTTACAGACGATAAACGTAAAAAGAATTTGAATTTCAATAGGAAAGAAAATCAATTTCAATACCATTTTATCGAACGTATATCGAACCTGAAGAGTGACGGTTCTAGGATCAATATAGAGACCATAACCGAGATTGATGTAATTAGAAATCTCGGTCCCTTACCGACAGAATGAAGTCGCTTGGGACTATACGTATATCTGCAGGCTCTTCGTATGTAATTCTTAACAATTATTTTCGAAACCATTTCGACTAACCGTCCTGGAAGAAAGGCAAGGCAAACGCTCGCCAGTTACCATTGACAGGTTAAACCGGTGCGATGCGAGCAGAAGCGGCCGCCAATTAAACGGTTTAAGATTCGCGGTGCCAATTATCCCCGACGATGACTGTATAAAGTCATCGACGCCGACAACGACGCCGCCGACGCGAACCGCCCGCGGCCTGTAACATTCTCTTCCTCGACAGTTGATCCATCCCCTCCTGCCCTCGTTTGCCCCTGTCGACATCCCCCTTTCCGGAAGCACCCTTCTTGCTCTTCCTCGAGTCACCCCCGTCACCTGGCAGCCTCGAGCCGCAAACTTCGTACCTATGCTAATTGACTTCGCGTACAACCCGTCCTCTTCCTCACGGCCCGCATTCCTCCCTCGACCTGCCATCCATCTATCTTTTTCTCTATATTTCTCTCGTTCTACGGTCGACACTGTAAACCATGGTGGTTTAAAGTCAATTAACGCGTTGCCCGAGACAGCTCGTTCTGACCTTTTCGATCAACGAACGACCGGCTCGGCGTCGAATTCCATTGTTCCTTCGATATGCGGCCGGCGAGCGGATTTTTCTTTCTTTTTGCTCGCGCCGCTCCGCGTTTGATGAATTTATTTTCAGCGTCGGATTCAACTCGTCTGATTGAGTTATCGATTTTCCTCGTCGTTCCTAAACGAACCGCGGACTCAACCTGCGGATATCGTAGTCTGTGTTAGTGTCGCGAGATATGGTTTTGCTTTTTTAGAGGGACAAACATGTACGCCACCCGTGACGACACCCGTATATGTCGGGGTGTACGATATTTTTTTCAAGAGACTTTTAGCGCTTCCTCGAAGAGTCTCGAAATTTTACCGTGGAACGCCGTAGCGAGGTATCGCGTATCGCGTCATTCGCGTCCTATTTATTTTGAAGGGAAATTCGCGAGAAGCGTTCGTCATGTACGAAACGAAACAGATTGTTGGAGGGCAGAAAGATGCTAGCCCTATTTTCTTGCTATAGAATATCGGTATTTCCTCGCTGAAACTTCGACTTGCACTTTTCAACTTATATTCGAAGCTTCGAACTTTCCGCGGCCGTAAAGGCTTTTTTTAACTCGAGAACGATGGATCCGATGGAGCAGGAGTTTTATTTCACGTAATTTACGTGAACAATCGCCAGGAATTTACGGCTATTTGTTTACCGCAACAGCTTGTATATTAAGTTGGAATATCGTTGCCTGTTTGACGTGTTTCGAATCGTCGAGGTTTCAAAGTGCGTATAGTCGATCGCATTGTTCGAAATAAAGCTTGTCAATTTAGTTGGAAGGAGTAATCATCGGAACATGTAACAATTGTACAGGGATACGAGTTATCGATGCCCAGAATCGCAGGAATGGAAAGTTTTGCCGTCGAATATTAATCGATAAGCTGATAATTAAGCTTCGACATCAATGAACGTGTGTACTCGTCAATTTGGAAAGTCCAGTGAAACAGCTGATTAGCTGTTTCGAAGTTTTGCAATTATAGGTTACGTAACGTAACATCACGACTGAACAAGCAAACAGTTTGAATCTAGGCGACTGCACTTTGTACTTTGCGAAAGCATTTTGCGACTTGAATATCACCGATCGCGTTTCGCTTCATTTATTATTAATTATCGAACCGAACTGAACTTGAAATTGTAGAAATAGCTGGTGATACGCGTTAGTTCCTGCATAAGGCAATCGGTCGATATTTCGTAAAATTAAGACGAAAACTTGCCACGATTAAATAGACTGAATTCATCGAATTGAAAAGAAGGTTCCGCACGAGGAGAAAATCGATCGGAGAACGAACCAAGAAGCAAACCATGAAAAATGAATCATCGATGTCTGTAAGAGCCCAGCGAGGAGCGTTCTGGCGAGGCTTATGAGCGCAACAAGCGCGGTATGAAGACATCGATGTATAAGCGACACGAAGAGTCACATTTCTGGCCAATTCAGCGAGTTACAAGGCTGACGTCATCGTCACGACATAATTCGATTCAATTCGCTTAATTTTGCGAAAATTGCCAATCTTCTCTGGGGGCGCGTCCGCGTTACCAACCTTCTCCGTCATGCTGACCTATCCTTCTAAATCCCTTCGCTCGTCCGCCTGTGCTACCTTAAGGGCAGGGTAGTCCTCCAAATTCCTATTACGGTTCCACGACTTTTTTGATCGTTAGAAGAAAAAGTTACAAACTATTCTCCACTCTGTAAACTCTTTTTTTAAATATATGTAGCGTAGGATCTTGTCTCTTCTTAAGCTCGGGTAAAATAGAATATTTAATAAGAAGAGAGGATTAGACCAAAATATATTGTGCATATCGTGCAACTTCGTTATTAGTTAATTATCGTACATCCATTAGCATATTGGATTTCCTGCGAGAAATGATCACACGTGTACGGAGAATCGATCGATTTATTTATTTTTTATTAGCGATAAAAACTCGTACATGTTCCGCATCTTCTGCCGATTCGCCTCTAAGCCGTCATAATAAAAGTAAATGAATCGATGCGCGAAGAGAATCGGAAGTGGAAAGTTGTACGATTCGAAGAGCGTTCCGATCTTAAATGGCAGTTCGATTTGTTCGTCGAATGATCGCTCGTCGGTATCCGTTGCAAAGAGAAGATGCAAACGATCGTTGCCTCTAAAAGCATTTGTAGATTCTCGATATTCGGCTACGATGTTCTTTTTCCGCTATTCTCCGTGTCGCTTTTGATCATTTTCGTAAAGTTAGAATAGTCGTCGGCGTTGGGAGAAAATGACGAAGCACGCGGCAGCTTTTGCACGATCCGCATTTTCTTTTGGATCGTGGCTGCGCATGCCTGCCCGACCGCCATGGCGTACCACCATTAAGGTCATGGGGTCAGAGTATCTCGAACCTGACATTCCTTCCCACGAACGATTTGGTGCACCGTCGAATTTACGACCAACTCCTTTTCCTTCCCTTTCTCGGCGCTTTTCGTTTCTTCGGTTTCATCGCCCCGCTTTCGTTTTTCGAACAAACCCACGGTTTCGCGCAATTTGTTTTTTTTCCAGCACAAATTTCCAACATGTACTGCGTATATGTTACATATTACAGTAGCATCTCTATCATCTCTGTATAGCTATCTTCCTGTTTTTGATTATATCCTGCTATCTACTCTCGAGAACCGTAGGATCGTAGCAGACTATTCGTTTTTATTTGGAATCATTAACGATAAAATAACTTGCGCGTTTCTTTTGGAATAAAGAAATCTGTATGCACCGCCCAGATGCGTTAGCAAGAGATCGGAGCTTTTGTCGTCAATCAACGGAACACGCTATAATTTGCGAAATTCGTTAAATAGAACTACTAAAGTAGAAAATCGATACGCTGAAAACGTCGACCTATTTTCTCTAGCCACTTAACCACGTTTGAAACGAAGGCTACGATCATGGTTGTTTATGTATATATTTATTTATACGTATTAGATTATATATATTATATGTTTGTTCACTTGAGACATATTTTACTATATTTTGTTACATCGTATTGAGTATCGTCGTGTGATACGTGCCTGGAGGCAAAGTATCGTAATCCTGTAAGGAAAGCAACAAAGACAATAATAATAACAATAACAATAATAATAAACGGAGCTCTACAATACTTCCTTATCGTGCGATATCTACTTTTTCATGATCTTTCTCCCCGTTTCTTTTCTCTTTTGTCTAGCTTTACTCTTTTTCTTTCTCCAATTCTTTTCTTATCGTACTTATTATTGTATTTTTGTATTTTATTGTATTTATTATTGGATTCGACTCATACAATAATGGTAATAATGGCATTAATGATAATAATGATTGTTTGGAAACCTCTAATCGCTTATCAGTTGCTCAGATAATTTTGAAATAGTCGTTCGAAATTTAATTTAGGTTTTAAAAATTTTAATTAACTAGAAAACTGAAACATCGATGTCACGATTGATTATAAACCAATAATTTCAGCGGATTGTGGATTTGTAAATATTGATTACATCAGTAGCTAACATTCGATCGCGATTCAATCGAATTGCCTATCTTCGACGAACGGACGCATCTCGAAGTAATTACATTTTTCTTCGGTGAAATACGGACGCGTAATTTGACTTTGAGGGCTGAAGATCATACGCTTGTGAAGTTTCAACGAAAGAATCTTATTCGGTGAAAATAAAGCTTCGATTTAGAATGCGCGAGTTTGTGTGCCAGGATCGAGCATAGAGCAACCCTCGAATAGTCCGAGCGCTCGAAATTTCAACTCGTCGAAAGTTATCCTGTTCATTTTACTGTCCAATTATTTGTAGGATGCTTGAAACATATCGAATAATTTTCGTAGTTTAATCCTTCGCCCTTTCTGCCGATTCATCAGAACTATAGATTATTTAACAAAAATTATTATCTCGATTCTACTACTAAATATATCATTGATGACGCGAGATAATAAAATCCAAAAGGTAGAAGCAGAAATAGATTGATATTACACGCGATCAAAGAATACTGTGACACGATTCGAACATGTTTATGAAATCTAGCGATGTTAAAGAGTTCCGAGAAGCCTTGTTCGCAAGCTTGATTCGGCCTTTTCACTGTTTAAATAAAATCTACCCATGCAACGTCTTTATCCTTCGTTTTAAACAGAAGGTTCAGCCAGCTCGAAGCAAATATCTGTTACCTCGCAGCACGCGAAACTAGATTTCTCATTTGGAAAAGAAAAATAACACGTCGGACGTATCTGTGTTCCTCTTTTCAAGAAACGAACGAAGGTAAATGATTTCACGACAGCGTATGATGTACGTATCTCTGGAAACGTTCTCGTAGAAATCACAAATAAATTTGACGTAGACGGTGACATTTTTTATCCTTTTTCGATACACCACGATTAATCTATTAGACGACGTCATTCGATGCGACAGTTTCTCGTTGGATTGTTTGCGAAATTTTTAAATGATTCTAAAGTTTCCGACGTTATGCCTTGATTCAATATACAGGTGTGGGAATGCGGAAATGGTAGACGCGGGAAGCATCTATTTATCGAATACTAAACAACTCTAAACAACTCGATGTCGTTCGCCCCCGACTTTCCTCCGCTAAACAGGTTTCCGGTTTTTTTCGTGGCACAGCAGTCCCTCTACGTTTTTCATAGTAGTGGCCGACAAAGAATCGGAACGATTAACCTCGCACGAATCGCAAAGAAAGTTGAAAGATCGCAGAACCAATTCGACACCTTTGGTCGCGGTAAGCGATAGTCTCTAAAAACCGGTCTTATTTCACTGAATCTCCATGGATTTCTATCTACAGGGTATCGGGATCGTGCTCGGCCAATGATCAGATCCGATAACTAGATCGAATTCCAGTGAGTGGCGATAAAAATCTGCCTAGAAAGACTAGTAGTATGCGGAGCAGGGAGTAGGAGTGAGACATCAGATAATCGAGCCTTTCAGCTCTAATCTCTGTTACTTTGCCGAGATTATGCTGACCCCTGGTGTTTGCATCGAATGCAACCGGCGAGACATTTAGCAATCCGTACAAATTGGATTCCCTTCGTCTCCGTCTCCTCCGTTTTTTCCCGCTTCGGCCATCCTCGAAACAAGAAAGAAAGGGGCAAAGGAGAAGGAAGAGAGCCGGGATCTGAAGAATTAAAACAAAAAAATTCTGAGCAGCAATGGAGAAAGATGAAATCTATTTACCAGCGAAGCTCGCGCGCGCGTCGATTCAATTTCCCGGGAGGTGTTTTACGTTTCGAAGCCTTGGAACGACGCAATTATAACTACCGCCAAGAACATCTACGCGCATATATATATATATATATATAGAGGGACATACACCTCCCTGCAAAAGTATGAGAACACTTGCCGTCCTTTAGCGTATCTCGTTTTGCAATGTAAATTATCGTTTGCCATAATCGAGCAAGTTCTCGTACTTTTGAACGGCTGTGCAGATATACGTATAAAATTAGGGAGACTGGGAAGGAAACAGGAAGTGCTGTTCTTAGGCTCTTTACACTCACGCAGAGCGGATTGCCACGGACCTCGTGCCAAATAATTTCCAGTATGTATATACCGAAGCTTGCAAGCTTGCTCGGCAAGCGTCGTGTAATTTCCTCGTAACGGCCGACACGGTTCGTTCGAACGACCAGGATTCAGCGACTCGCGTCTATCTGCATTTATCGATCTTCCGCCCCCGCACCAACCATCTCACCCCCGTGCCACGTGTCCGCGATAATGCATCGCGTATACGTGCCGCTTCGCTAGCTAATATTTGGCAGCGAAAGCGATACACGCGGTTACAGCCGGGCAGTACGAGCACCGATGAAATCTTTGGTCTCTTGTTGCTTTCTGTCCCGCTGATATTGTCAGGTATTTTTACAGTTAGGCAGCGAAACGTCGAGAATTATTTATCGTCGAACAAGATTTTTCAAACGGTCGCCCGGTCGATCCCAATGGGAGTAAACGTCGTGATCGTTGCGTGTACGGTTAAGCGCAACGCTGTATCAATTATCGCCGTATCACGTACTTCGCTCATCTCGGATTGTACAGTCGATAGCAAATAGTAACGTTTCTGGTTTAGACTACAGAATTGTCGTCGGATACTATCCTCGTGCGCATACGAAAAACACATCTTTCTGTCATTATGCTAAAACTCTGTTCCAGACACCGATCGATAGTCGTACCGATGCGAAGTTCCTGGTAAAAGTTAGTTTTACAAAAACTTATTTATCCCATCCTATCCCTCTGGTGCCGACTATAGCGGCATTAAAAAATGTGACTGCTGTTATTTCACTTTGTTTTCATCGATGATATAATGGGATGTATTATTCAACGGCGTATCCTATCTCTGTTTCTTTTACGTCTTCGTGTCTCTTTAACGTCTCCGCCCTCGTATACGCAGAGACGTTTTATCAAGTCTATCGGTTCCCAGAACTAGAGTAGTATAGTCCCTTCCGGAGTACATCCATAGGGATCGCATCGCGTCACATGTGACCCTGTTGCGTCTAAACTCTACCACGTAAAGAGACAGATGAACAGAAAGAAAAAGAAAAGCAGCGTGTAAATTGTCGATAAAAATGATTTGTTTTCTACTCACCGATTTCGTCCAACGTGAAGAACGATGCTCGTCGTCTGTTCCTCGCTGTTGGAAGGAACCGTTCTCATCAATCCTTCCCGATCACTCGCGTGAATTTACTACTCCCTTTCTCGGATCGATCGATTCTATTCATTTTCTCACAGAGCAGACGAATTCTCTCGGCCTGCGCCGAGTATCGAGAGACCATTTTCGTACAAGAAAGGAAAAAAAAAAAAAGAAAAGAAAGCGAAAGAAGAGCTCCGCTTTGGAAAGATTTTAATCGTTTTTCGATATTGTCGGAGCTGAAAGGATCGAAGCTAAAATTGGATAAATGAATATCTGTTTTAATCGAAGGAGGTAAATGTTCTTTATTATTCCTCGATTTAATCGATGGAAAATAAGAAATTGGGCAAAAAATATTTTCATTCCTAGGAACCTGAAGCCTAAGAGATTAGAAATTAGCTACTAATCATTTAGAAATCGGCAAGCCGCAGCCAACGTTAAGGAAGAAGCGAGTTTTTTTAATTATCACGAACTAATTAACTTCTTGCTTTCTCTCAAAAGAAGTCTCTTAAAACGAGCAGTTTCGCACCAAAATCTCCCGGTAAAGCTACGAAATATGTCAACATAATAGAAACGAAGAATGTAAATATAAAACCCGAGGAACGTTTGTACAAGTGCTTAGAAATTGCGCGCGCTTGAAAATTCCTAAACGATGAATTACGAGCGATTTCGTTTTTGATCGATAAAAGTTCGCCAACGTAGGACAGACACGACGATTAAGCGCGTTTCCGGGCCAGAAAATCCAAATTAGAAATTGCTGCGAACCATCGGAAAATTATCCGTTCCCGATTACTGACATTTTGAAAAACCGAAGGGCGAATTTGCGACGGAACGACTAATTGATCGATAGGCAGTTACCGCGTCGAATTCCGTCGATTCGTTGTTAGAACTCGCGTGCAACAGTTGACGGTGAAGCTGGTCCGAGCTAATTGGGCTAATAGTTGCGGAAAAGTGGCCGACGATGTGTGTACACAGGAACGTGTTATTACGCCGAGTAAGAAATTACCTTTTGGTCGCTCGTAACGAGCCCGCGACACGGAACCGAGTATCAGCCGACAACTGCAGAAGCTGCGAATCGGAATTACAGTTTGCCGGCGCACTATCCACCGAACGATGTCGCTTTTAACTCCAACACCGCGTATCGATTCATCTTTCTTCGAAACTATTCGCTTTAATCCGCGCGATTCGTTATCAATTTATATTCTCTTCGATATGGATCTCGAAGTGACTCGCGACGATGTCGACGAGTCTGCGATCTATTAATTTCGAGAGGCGGCGATTTTGAGAAACGTAGAGAGACTGGAAAAGCTGGCACGACGTCGGACTAAATGTCAGAGGCGCGAAAAAGGGGCACAAGTTTGGCCTCGTGCCGATAATTCGCGCTTACGAGTGCGAATGGAACGGAAGGAAAGCAATCATTCTGAAACGATCGTCGCGCGATACACAACACTCTGGCGGCTATGGTGGTCGCGTCAGCTCTCTCGATTTTCGAATATTTTCCAATCTGTCGGCGACGTTAACATTTCCGTCCGTTTCTGCAAGAAGGTCGTTATTTCGGCGAGAAGCGATTAGAATTCGTTAAAATACGGATGGAGAAACGAAGAATGGTTGGGCAGGGAAGAGCAGGTTAGGTCTTGAAATCGCAGAGGCCGATCGATCGGCTGGGAAAGGTCAAAAGTGGAACGAAGGGTCTCGTTCGATCGAGAATGCTGGGCCTTGCACAGAAATCGTAGAAGACTATCGAGATGATCGGTCTCGCACTTTTGAGCATTTCGCCTGGTCATAGCAAGTAAGTATGTACTTCGTTCCGCGATATCGGCTTTAAAGGTGGCCCCCATCGGAGCACGTAGCAACAGCGTTTCGATGCCTTTCGTATGGACCAATCGTCGTGGAGAACGAGAAAAATGCATTGTAAAACCGAGCTCGTAAGAAATTCTCGCTTCGAATTTTCCTGTTCGTTCGACACCGATGAATACTCGATGAAATCTTACGTCATACGCGATTTCCACGGAAATTACGAACGTCGAAGCGTTGGAAAATATCGCGTTGGAACGCGTTCGACGAAAAATCACAAGGGACATCGAAAATGACGATAAATCTCGAGGCAGATTGCCAAAAAAAACTCGTTTCCCGTCTGTTTTTGAAACGACAGTGATTAACTCGACTAATTAACTGATACAGCGTTCTTGGTGAGCGAAGTGGCGAGCGAGAAGTACAAGCGAAAGAAACGATTTCGATGGAATCGATAATTTCAAGTCGACGACTACCGTCGTGGCATAATGGGTTCTCTGTGCGTTCTCTTGCGAAAATTGCGAGAAAGAAACCGGCGATTAAAATGGAACGAGAAGAATGGAGCGATTAAAATGGAGCGGTGAAGGCGGCTACGGTAAATTCCGATGCTATTTGTGCCTCGTTTCTTTTCTATTCGTTAGAAAAATGACAAATCCGCTAGCAAAATGAGAAAAGAGAACACCGAGCATTGGCTAGGTAAATTCGGGAAATTACGTAATTCACGGATCGAAATAGCCGTGTTTTATTGATCGACGTGGCTCCGCGTAACATGCATACAGCGTTGCGAGCAAATCGAAGAATCTTTGTGAAAATAAGAAAGAACACGATGGCTCGTATCGTAGCAGATTCATCGCGAGTTCTTGGAGAATATTATAGCGGGCAAAGATCGTCGTAGAAATTCAAATTCGATTCGCATAATACAGGTGAAAACGTCGCGGTTGTCCTCACGAGTGCAAAGTCAACAAGTTATTCTCGCTGGTCGGGTGGGAAGGCGAAAAGCTATCGGGATTCACGGAGAAAAAACGAGCAGGCTCTCTCTTTCTTCGACGAGCGGCGGAGTTTAAAATTTCAAGGCGCCCGGTTAACAAGTCACTACCGAGTTGGACAAAGGGAAGGGCAAAACGTCAAACGGCAACCTCTGCTTTCCCGACCGTTTTCTCGAATCTACCCGTTCGTACTTATTTGTTCAATGCCCGAGAAGTACAACGTCTCTTCCCCTCTCTTCTTCTCTTTCACCGAAGATCGATCCAAAAAAGGTCGAAAGAGAAACGAAGAAGTCGATGCGCGTTTCGAGGACATCCTATAGACACAGGTCTGCGGCTCGACGTAACGGAAGCAGCTGACTCCGAGGCGCAACTTTGACAGTCCCGGCTAGTCCACTCAACTGAATCAACTTGGAGTTTGCTCGGACACGAACAAGACAAAGAACGTTATTCCAGACACCGTAGGATCGATTAGATTTGCAGGAGATTTTGGCCATCTAGTCGAATAGAGAAAAATTACGACTGAACGCTATTTTATTCTGGAAACATTTTCATCTCGATACTCGACGACCGATACCGCCGTGTGCCTTTTCTTGTCTCTTTCTTCTGCTCTCTCGACTGCGAAGCTTTTCGTTCTTGAATCAGCACGGTGCGCACGAGTCTTGATAGGGAGAAAAAACTCGGTTGAAAACGCTCGGGTCCTCGGATGCTCGTAGGAAAATGCTTTTTTCTTTCTTGCAAGTTGAGAATCCAGCCGATGCACGTTTTCCCCGAAACAAAGCGGAGAGGAAGCGAGACGAGACGAGAAGCGTACGAGAGGGTGAGCGCGACAGACAGAAGCAAGTGTCACACGCGAGAGAGTGTCCGGTTATATGGTGCAAGAGAGTGCGGGTGAACGGTGCAAGGTACGCGACACGTACTCGTCGAGTGCGACTGGCCCAGCCAGCAGACTACTCCAACACTACGGAAGAGAGACCTCAGTGGGATGGCAGTTTAAATGCAACTATGCTTCCTCCGGGTTGGGTTGAGCGCGCAGGGTCCGAGTCGGCCCGGCTCGGTCGTGCTCGGCCGCTCTCGGATCTCGTCGATATGCCCATAGACACAGTGTATATGTCTATGGATATGCCGTGTCGGTCCACGCTAAGCTATGCTCCGAAGCTCTACTACTCTCTTCTCTCTTCTCTCTTCTCTCTTCTCTCTTCTCTCTTCTCTCTTCTCTCTTCTCTCTTCCGTCTTCTATTCTCTAGCCTCGCGTAATTGGCCCCCTTTTCCTCTTTTTCCTCCTGCCATATTCCTCCTATCTCCGTCCCTGTTTCTCCAACCTTTCCCTTATCTTTATCCTTCTCCGGTCCTTCGACTCGCGTCCTGCTTTTTTTCGCCTGGCCTATGTTCCTTTCTTTCAGCACCGACTATCCATCCTACGCTTACGGAAAACGATGCGCTGGCTGCAATTAGCGTTGGTCATTGGATTGGTGGAAGTGGTAGCAGTAGTGGTGGTAGCAGTAGTGGTAGTAGTAGTACGGCCGATACGGTCGACGTTGGCACGTAGTAGTGGTGACGACGGTTCTGTGTGTGGCGTGCGTGAAAATGCGGGGGTGTAAGTGGGTGGGTGAGTGGGTGCGGGCAGGGGGCTTAGCTGGCTTGGAGGAGAGGGCAAGGAATGACGGTAGTAGGATATCGGCGAGCGGCAGTGGGGGAAGGAGAGCCGGGAGAGGGGAAGGAGCTTGCGACAGAGACGGTCATATGGCGCCCGAGTCGGAACAGGGATGTCTTATGTCATTTTTCTTCGCGATATTCTAACGGGTGTCCCGAGAGTCGTAACCGGCGAGCTCGCGGCCTTAACCCCGTTCGAAGGTGGATTTTTCGTGAAACTTTTATTATTTTGTGGGTGGCTCGTGCGCGCAACCTGGCAAGCCGGCCAGCCTGTCGGATTTCAACCGGGCGACCCCGTTTAAGGAGCAAGATTTTTGCGGAATTTTTATCGTCCTTTTTATTGTCCTCCCCTTTACTACCTCTACGTCCGAGGAAGTTACCCGAGGGAATAGTAATTTTGAATTTTACTGGCGCGAAGGTAGTACGTATATCGTTCTCGCGGGGCTGATTGGCGGAATGATAATTGGATCGCGGTAAGGGTTTTTAGCGAGTCGATCTCGCTGCGTTGAAACGAACGCCACCCGCTGTCTTTTATTTTCTGCGATGCCTTTACGAGTAAAGGAAAACATTCGTTTGAGAATTTCATACGTTTATCGACATTTTCTTCGTTCCGGTATCGAAACAACCAGGTATTTTTCAACGTGTGAACGAAAACGCCAAGTTGCAGGAAGTACGTAACGATAAAGCACGTGTCAATTTCTTCCAATTTCTCCTTTCGCCTTTCATTAAGATTATCATCGTCGAAGCGCGCGAGTAGCGCCGATTTCGAAACGCATTTGCACGCGTTCCATTATTCATCCGCGGTAATGACACCGTTCTCGAATATGACGTATCTCACGTGCCAGTTAAAACTATGCGCCGATCCTTTTCCTCTCGATGAGTTTGTTTCGCCTCTTGGACGCCGTTCTTTTTTCTCCTTTCGCTTTATCGCCTTATTTCACTCGTACGTTTGTGGTTCCTGGTGGCGATGATTCTCACGAAAAGTTTCCTCGTTGAAAGAGAGAGGAAGAGAGAGAGGGAGAGAGAGAGAGAGAGAGAAAAGTTATCGAGCCGGACGGATTTTCAAAGTTGGTTCCCTGGAGCGCTAATCGAGACGACCTATGTAGCTAGTTTCTGGATGAAAGAGAGGAAGCGGCCCCGTTCGCAGCCCGCGGCTGCTTCCAGATGCAGCGTTTTGAAGATCCGCCGCCACCGACGCGGACTCGATTATCATAATAAAATTTAATTGGCACGCTACGTCGTGGCCAATCGTAGCCATGCCTTTAAACGGCCTCGATTTTCTCTCGGGCTGTTTTCCCCCGGATCGTTTCTGTTTCGTTCCGAACTCAGCTTCAATTCGTTTGGTTAAATCCGTAAAACGAGCAACTCTCAGCATACCGAACGCGAACTTTCGAACGGTAGAGAGATTTTCGATTTAATTGCATCGCGTGTAATGGCTTGAAATTTGATAACGCGCGTTGCGTGTTAGAGAAGACGGAAAGAGAAAGGGAGGTAGGAAGAAACGCGAAAGCTGTAGAGGATACAATAAAAACGAATAACGGTTGCGACATACTTCTGTGACGTAAAGTTATAGTAAAAGCGGCATTGTTTTTCGATGCAACGAAGTGGAGAAACGACGTTATTGCCGAATGATATTCGACGAAATTGCGTTTCATCCGGCTATCCTATCGAAGACGATATTCCATTTATGTAATTCTTTTGGTTATTCGCGTGTTTTGCGTTTTACGTTAATTCGAGGATTCCCTGCAGTTTTGACCTTTGCGCGAGCAAAGATGCGAGAGAAACTATGAAAATCTGCTGACGGGAGGCACGACTGCCTTTTGGAGGAAATTCAACAACTCCAACTGGATAACCCAGATTTCGGTGTAGCCGCATAACGTTCGGGGTAAGCAATACAAGTAAATGTATCGCACCCCCTAGTTTAGGGAGTTTGCAACTGCAAAATTAATCCTCGAGTCCTAATATCGTTCCCTCCGGATCATAAACTACCGGTCAAACTGGGAACGGTATCGGTCGATTCCCGTATCCCTTTCCGTACTTATGCGAGCTGAAATAAATCTAGCTAATCGCACCTGCGACTGCAGCTCTTTAAGGATCGTTATCTGCGAATAAACTCTTCGAGTGTTGCGAGATTCTTCGTGGAAACGATCCCTCTTCGCACGTTTCGCGTCGATCAAGTAGAAACGCGTCTTACCCGAAACTTTTTTCTCAAGTTGTCTCAAACGGCCGAAAGGACACGAAGAAGAGAAATCCGCGTTTACGAATGAAACGATACTAGAGCCGAATCGTGTCAAGAATAAGGAAGAATTGCGTATTAAGTGTGATGGAAGTGGAATTTTGCGCGTACAAGGCTTTTGAAGAGTTGAAGTGCGTGTCGACGAGGGGTAGAAGCACTCGAATAACCTAGATCTCGCGAAGACTCATTACATAACTTTTGCGATCGATGGTTGCAACAACGGGTCTCTTGCGCGTTCTTCCGGCGGTGCATATGCACGGGAGAAGAGCGTATAGCGTACATGCATATATTTACGAGGATGTTATCTAGCGAACGTTCGACGCTGATAAAAGCGCGGGCAAAAGAAGAACGGTTTCATACGGTTCCGGACGTTGTCGGGCTTTTTCGCAAACGCTTCTTTTACAAATCAACCGTGCAAGCGTCTACCGTCCGTGAGAAGAGACGCGGAATCCGTTTTACGAACGATCGTTGAACGTACTACCTCGCCGTGCCGTTGCAATTCCGTCGCGAATGCAGTTCTGTCGAAACCAACTATTTCCACAGAGCGAAAAGTGTAAAAGTGTCATCGAGAAATTTCCTTGCTACGGGCAACGTGGTAAGTTTACGAGAAATTGTTCTTCGCTTCGAATTACGACGATAGTATCCGGTCTTCCTATAAATAACATCGTACTAGAAGCTCGGCTATGGTAGAAAAATAATAATAGCCTACTCGGCGATGAGCTACGGGACTAACAATACGCGTACGCGAACGTCGATTCAAGCAAAACGATCGTTTCGACAAGGTAATACAGTGTTGTGTGAATATGTAATAAGCGTTCGATGACTGTCACTTGGAAACACGACCGACGTGACAGTAGGTCGAGACACGTTCTGCACTGTTAATGCAATTTTCTGCGCGATATTGCACCTTCGCGCGTACAGATTCACGGTACCCTTTTAGCCCAAAAAGATGACAGAACTTTTGCATTAACCTAAAATTATATGCTTTCAGCGTGTAATGTAATTCGATGCGGCGCTCGGTTAAAAAATTCCACCGCTCTTCCTGACCCACATCTTTTGCCAATAGTTTCATGGATAGAACAGTTTTGTAAGACTACCATAAGTAACGGATGTCACGGATATCAGATTTCTCAGATCAATTTGTGCAAGGGAGGGAATAGCTGATTGCATTCTAATTTTACATTATTGTAAAAATGCGTGAAAATTCAGGAAAGAAGAAAGCGATTCATCCGGAGTATATTAGAAAAGGAAAAAAGTAACTCATTCGGAGACAGTTCGTTAAAAGAAGCGGTGAATTCGATGCCCGAACGAATAAAATTCTTTACAATAAAAGTACATTTACAATAAAATATATAAAGCGTAGCGGGAATAGTTGGGAATTCTGTTTCAACGTTATGTTCTCGTAGGCATGAATTTATTTAAAAAGCCGGAGCAACTATTTCATATTTTATGAGCATTTTATTAGAGAAATAAATTATAAATGCAGAGTAGTAGATGTCACGTGCAAGTAAAATATTTGAAAATATAAACCTCAAAATATCAGCAGGAGAAAAATTGGAATTCGCATTTTAATTTTAAATCCTCGCAAGCGCCCTATAACAGCAACCGTCTAAAAACGCATTCGGAGCTATTCCTAGCTTGCCAAAAAGCTCAACATCTCGCTTAAATGGGATGCACGAAGACCTTCTCGAGTGACCGTAAATCTGTATGAACGAAATAACTTATTCTCAAAAACCATTCTTACGAAGAAACTGGCGCTGTTATCCTCGCTGAAGGCCCTTGCTAATCGTAATATTTCTTTTGAAAACGCGTAGCTCGCGTCGAAGAATGTCCATTGCGATAATTACTCGGAGCTGCGAAAATGTCGAATCTCTAGAATCTAGGAAATAAAATAAAAAAGGATGCAGCTGGTTCGTTGACAACGCGATGGATTTACGAACAATGATCTAAATCATAATCTGGTATGCCGAATGGTAACACCATTAAGACTACATTTCAGCAAGCGAGACAGCCAGTGGAACGTTGACGTACGGACACGCATACAAAGTTGCATGTATGTACGTTTGAATGGAATGCATTCTGCATTATGCGTCACGTCAGAATTCCGAGCTCGAGTACGTTACGGCAAACGACCGTAACGACGAACAAGTGGCTCCCGCGTTTCATCTCCTGCGATTTTCCACGAGAAACGCGAAACGTTGTTTCGAAAAGTGGCGGTGATGGTAGTCGCATGAAGATAAATTGATCCGAACTTAGCCATAACGTCGACGTATATATCGCCTTGAATTAGAATTCCTAATGATTATTTGTCACGTGAGAGCGAAACAATGTTTCGTTTCGCATTGCGTACGACGAGCAAAATGAGTCGCTTTGTTTGGACGGTTTTGTATTCCGTGATATCAATGAGATCGTGGAATATTAATGTATCCGTTTCGAGACAGGTTGCCGATATACTCGCGGTCGTGGAAATTCTTTTTGCTAGAAAGAAAAAGAGCAAGAGAAAAAGAAAGGAAGAAGAAAAAGAGAAAAAGTGAAAAATAAAACATCAGAGGCTGTTTTTCGCGACTGAAGCTGGATTCTGCGAGTACCGACCACGAGCCGATCGCAAGCAATCTCTTCACGGTACAAGAAAGAATATAGAAAATTATTGCAACCAGGTAATTACGTTTCGTTAGGGTTTGATAGCTCGGCTCGAACATTTGCAAAAGCAATTCGCGACGACAGAGCGTGCTTCGAGTCATCAAGAATTCCCAAGTACCAGATAATTAACTCGACTTTTCTCGTTGCTTGCGGTTTCTTTGTAAACCGCTTTATTTAATCGCGAATCGAGTTCTATCGATCTGTCTCGCGGAAAAGGTATCATTTGAACGTCTAAAACCAATCTTGTCTCTGAAGCACGTTAAGTAATAAAATCTCTAAAGTTTCAGTTACTGGAAAAATATAATCTTGCGCATGGTAGGTAGAACAAATTTTTCAAGAGAAACGCTAGACTAAAGCTGTCAGTCTGGTTAAAAGAATCGCTTAAAATAGCATCTGTTTCTCGTTGTATTAGTATTCCGTGGATAATTATTTTATTCCTCGGATTTCAAATCGGACATACAAATAACAAGTTACGTTTCTCGTGGATTTTAATACTCGACCGACCACTCGTCGAAGGTTGTTTCCGGCTGGTTTGACACGCTCGAGTCTATTTCGTTCTTTATTAGCGAACACGTGCGTGACAATAATGGCCACACGCCACGATAAATTTCGTGTTGATTTCGAGCACCTGGTAGTGGTGGCGACCTAAAACTCTTTTGGAAATTGACGCATCGGAGATATTTTATCGGAGATTCGGTAACCCTTTGAGCGATCAAGCTGCACAGAACAGGAGGGCTGAGTCATTAATGTCACGTATCGGAGGGTTTATCTTGTTACGTGGAAATTAATTTTTTTTCCCCCGTGTAGCTGCCTCTCGTCGAATCACGTATCCAATATAGAGTTTCTTAGAAATTCAACGTGAAAAGAATAATTAACGTGTTCGAGTGACGTAGTGCTGCCTCTTACAGATTTATGCGACTCTTACAATTAGGATCGCCTAGATATATTCCCTTCGAGATTGCGCAATTTACGATCGTAAAAAGATTTGCGAAATTTCGCCACCCTAATAAAACGTAGACGCGTTTCGTCTCGAAATCACGTTCGTCTGCTGGTAAAATATTGTTTGAAATTGAGGAAAGGAAAGCGAAAACTATACCGTGTAATTGATTTCCGAGTCTATTAGGAAGTCGGGACTATGGCTTACTTGTTCCGCGTGTTTCGCGTCTACCTTCGTAACTGAGTCTAATTGAAGGTTTGCTTTCGCGCGGATATCGTGGTCATCTACAATGTAAATGACGGCTCCTTTATTCGTTAGCCGTAAGACAAGCGAATCGGAGACTATCGCTTTTGATCAATCTGTCGTGACGGCATCGCCAGAATATAAATTAAAATTGCTCTTAAATTCGGAAATTGAAGACAATTCGCTCGTTTATTTTTCTTCCAAATATCTTTCGTCCAATTTCCTTTGTATAATATCTAAAAATCTGCGCTAAAAGTACAAGCGACCCCCCGATGTGCTAAAATTTCAATACATATATCAACGTTATACCGAACCTCGGATTAATATTCAAGCCACGTCGAATTTATTATGATTATATGGATTAGAGTTGCGCTTAAGCGACGTTTATCGCGATTAAGTGGCCATTATCGCGAATAGATACCATTAGTTTTATCCCAGTTGCGTTATTTATCTCTATCGAACTAAGCGCAAAATTATACACCGAAATACACACGCTAAACGATAAACAATCGGACGAAGAGTAAAATCTCGTAAATGAAAAATACCGCGAGAGTTAGCTGTCTCGAAAAATTTCAGAGGAAGAAATTCCTGCGAAAACTGGATACCACGTACTACGAACATTCCGTGAAAATGGCGTTTCATATGCGGTTAATCCGCCTGGCTCTCGACCTAAAGTATCCTAGAAGCGCTCTCAATCCGAAAATAAAGTTATCTCAGCGCGTAGAGAAGAAGCTGAAGCGCGACGAGTCGAAGAGAAGCGGAAGATTCGCGGAAAATCGTCGCGAGGAACATCGAAATCGAACAAAAAACGATAGCCTCGAAGCAGAAACTATTTCGTATTTGCGCGTTTCTAAACGGGTTAAACGAAATTCCGAGTGCCAGCTGTTCCTACGTCTCGTCGTTATCCCGTTCACCGGGCTATTATGTCACGATGGACTATTAAATGTACGTGTACGTTTGTTGGCTGGCGGAGCATAAAAGGAAAGGAGCAAATAACGGATGAGGAAAGCGTCTTTGCAAAGGATGGAAATTTAGAGGGAAGCAAGAGCTTCCTCTCCGTCCCCGTGAACGATTCAAACGGAAGGAATACTCTTTTCCTTACGCGTCTCGTCTCGTCTTCGTTTCTTCTCAATCTTCCAAGGAAATATACGTAGAACGAATAAAACCCACTGTCTCGCTTCATGGTTCTTGGAAGCTCGATACGAAATTTGTCTGCGGATACCTACTTGTAAATTGCCTTTCTTTTAAAATAACGATGGAATATCTCTATGGCTGGCGGAGATGCTTCAATGGCGATTAATTAATATCTCATTCGCATACGTGTATCTAGGTGGTGTACCATGGCAAACGTAGTGCTTTGGTACTAGCAATTTCAGAACGTTTCTCTATCCGTCTTACTCCTAGATGCGGAATTTATTTTGATGACGCAGCTTAATAAGTGGCATGCATCCAAAGCTGCGCAAGGCGTTCGTTCGTACGACCTCGTTAAAAGTATCGAACCTGCACAGCAGGAAATCTTATAGCTATCGTAATAATCGTTGTCATCCTTTTCTTATTTCACAATTATGATCGATTACAAAGACAATGGACAATTAACGACGAAGCGAAAAACTTCGTTCTGCGCATCCCGCCAGTGATTTACTGTTCTACGTATTCTACTTCCGCTTTTTTTCGCGTATTACGTGCATTCTGTACATTTTTAAACGTTAAGCATAAACGTACCAGCATCCGTAGTCTAATTACGAGTCGCAGAGGGACTACGTATTACCCCAGAAACAACATCTTCGACTAAATTTCAAATGAAGATAACGCATCGGATAATAAAGGAAGGAACGAAAATTTCAATAAATTTAAATTAGTAATTTCGCGGTATTTTTTTGCAAAAGTATCGCGAAGCTTAGCTTTCATTTCGTTTAAAAGCGTAATATTTACATCCCACGGAAGCACCGTATCGTTATTATTTGCGTGCAATATCGTTCCTTTAAAACGTGCTTTAGCAAGAGCATCGTTTCGTGTAATAAAATGTAAGTAATAAAGGATGATCTTGGAGAACGGTAGAACCGATCGAAGCTACTCCACGATGCCGGAAAGCTATTATTTCTTTCTTTAGACGTGTTCTTTCAGTGCTTTTGCGGGGGAGGAAAAAATGCGACTGGAATAATAAGAATGCGAAAAGAAGGGTGGGAGGGATATAAATAGATGGAAGAAAGAAGGAGAAGTAAGATAAAGGATGGCATAGATACAAAGAGTTATTCCTCGTGAAAGAACTCGAGAAATTCAAGAGGAGGAACGATGCATTTCCGTGTACAAGTTTTCTTTGAAATCCGTCAGATGATACTCGGAGTCGTGCGTCTCTTCAATTTCATTCAGAATGTAAATTGCGATAACCTAGCCTGATTCTGTACGTATGTTCGCTCGGCAAAAGGAGAGTGGCCTAGGTATTTGCTAGAATAGACGCGGTGATTTAAAGTAGAACGGTTATGGGTAATTTATAAAGATAATAAACGTTCGATCGAGCGATAAAACATGTTAAAGGAAAAATTGAGCTAGTCGGGAGCCGAGAGAACGGCCTGACGACGATTCGTACGGATTAACTGGAAAAATTCAATCGACTCGACGAAACTACGCGAGGGAGATAAAAAATTTGCCGCTGTCGTTGGGCAGATGGAAAAGCGGGCAGCGTCTTTCTTATTAAATCGGCGTAGGAACGTGGCGCGGCGGATCGTAAAAATTTCTCAGCAAATCCCCCGGTATCTTTAGCACGGCCGAAATTACAATTTAAATAGCGACTCCCTTATTCATCGACCGTCAGATGTGAGCGCTCGCGACTTAAGGGTGGCTATCTTTCCCGCCGTTCCACTCTTCCTTTTTCTTTCTCGATGTCGATGGTACCGCGCGAGTACGACCGAGCGAGATGGAACGAACGAGAAGTTGGGATCGTGCGAACAGGACGAACGATAGTCGACGACGACGTCTGAGAAACTATCGCGAGAAAGAAGAGTGGAAGGAACGTGTAGAAGGAACGAAGAGGATGAAAGGCGCGGCAAGGGGTGAATTGGAACGAGAGATAGAAAGCAGAGGGTGGATATTCTTTGTGATGGGATTTGAGAGGCGAGCGAGGAGAGACGTTCTTGACTCGATGCTGTCCTTAAACCACGAAAAAGCTCGAGAAGTCCGAAAGCCAAGGGCTGAGTTCGCGGAAATGAAGATCCGCCGTGGTAGCCTTGTCGCACTTGTTCTTCGCCTTCTTTCCTTCCCGACGAAGGAGCGCGCCAGCTTCAACGACCCGACCGCAGTTTTACCTTCGTTCGTTCGTTCGTTCGTTCGTTCGTTCGTTTTCATCGCCCTTCGTCGGCCACGGTCGACGAGCTTTGAACGAGTTTCCGAAATAATTTCCACCGCTGAATGAGCTCGATTCTTGAGCCACGGGAGACTCTGGTGAGCGGCGTTAATTGCTATCCACCGGTTCAATGGTTAGATGTGTTATCTTTATGACTTTCCTCCTTTCTTTTTAGTCTTTTTTACTTTTGAGTGTAATTAGGAATTTAAAGCGCCGAGATCTTGCTTGAAAATTGTTAAGTAAATTAAGAGACGGATATGTCGGGGGAAACTCTTTATTTTTACATTATAAGATATGCGTTATGTAGGTTCCGAGCGAGTCTGTTTCTTTAAATATAATTGCCATCTTTCGAACGATTTATCGTCTCTCGGAGAAACGCGTGTCCAACGAATTTCGAAATACGATCTGGAAATTTCAACGAAAACGTTATTTTCCCACGTAAGGTTATTCCTTCTTCCCTTGAATCAGTGGCTATCGTCTATCATTACGTATTCTATATCGTTACGGTATAATACAACCTTTCGTCGGTTATCCAAATTCCAACGTTCTACGCCATTTACACCCCCCGGCTCGCGTAAAATAAATAAAGAGCATAAATCCAAATATGTAGTGTTTCTCTGCTGGGCAAATTCATTCGGACGAGGAAAAATAAATCGTGTACCGTTCATTAAACGGAAACGTTGCCTAACGACGTTCATTTCGCGTGAAATTACAGTAAATTTTAAGGGACAGTCGCAAAGGAAAAAGGATAAATTGTAAATGAAATTACGGTCACCAATTAAGACAAGTCATAAAACGATACAAAGTCCACCGCGAGATCAAAGCGAAAGCCCAAGGAACACAGTGCATATTCATCAGTTTCCATCGACCTAGCCCGCCTCCTGTTGGCCGAAACAAAAATCGATATTCCAATTTGTCGAGACATCTAACGACACGGATCCACACAGTCGCTGCTTTAAATCGTGTTTTGCGTTTCTCGTTGATCGTTAAGCTTTCCTGTTTTTTTTTTTTCTTTTTTTTTTTTTTTTTTTTTATACCTGCAGCTTGATGGTGCAAATTTCAATTTGCGGCCACGCGAACGTCTCGAAATTTCTTGGGACGATTAACTTCTCGTTCCCTGGGCGGAAGGAAACTCGCGACGCATCTCGCGAGGGAAACGCTGCTGGCTGCACGCGAGCGTCGACCTCGAAAATTGGATTTGCCCGAGGATCGATAAGCCGTCTCATAAATCTGTCCATTATCGTCCCGTAAAGTTCTCCGTGCGAGTCGCGAGATCGGCGCAGTTCCACGTCTATAGATTCCTCGTGATCAACAAGATCCAGGGATTGCACGGAAGAAACGATCGAGCAAGGTTTCTGCTAGATTCATCGGTGAATCGAGGTTTGCACCAGCCGTAAGAAACCCGAATATACGATATGTTCTGTTTAACTGGAAACGCTCGAACGTAACGATGTAACGTGGTGTGGAAATAAGTTCTTTCTCGCGAATTTATTTTTATTCTTCTTAAGTCTCCTATCTCGTTGTCAGTCTGAAGAATTCCTCTGCGATGCTTTCAAATCTCAATGCCTCGGTCGAACGTGAAAAAGTGGAAACGAAACACGGTATTCGAGAGATCTACAGGTCCGTGGAGGTGCGATCGGAATATTGGTTGATCCGCAGTGGAAGAGCGGCTGCGAATTCGGGATTCCGAATCGGTCGTGAAGTCTGAAACGGGGGTGTCGAAAAACGCGCGAGTCGAACGTTAACTCGTCGTCTAGTCGTCTCTCTCTCTCTCTCTCTCTCTCCCTGCTTCTTCGCCGCCCGTTTCCCTTCGAGCTTCTTCGTCCGTTTCTCCACCACCCCCGATTCTCCTCTGTTACTTTCGTCTGCTCGTTCCCTAGCTGCAGTCCCGGCCTGGACCGAGGAGTGCATTAAAATAAATTAATTTTCATGAGATTTTCCCGTAGCGAATGGCCGTTACGGGACTTAAAATAATAATTCAACGAGCCGCATGGGCGAAATTTGCATTTCCACGTCACGGCACGCTTCTGCCAGCCAGCCAGCGACGATCTTCAACGGCGTAACGGAAGTCGGAATAGAATTCAGAAGGCAGCAACGCCAGCTGAATGGAAGATGGGAAGAACGTAGAAGAGCGAACACGAGGGCCGCCGAATGGGGCTGGAGAAGCGAGAAGCCGCTTGTTTATCGGAGAGACAGATATTCGCCTACTCAAGATAGAGAGAAAGAATCGCCGACTCGTTTAAGCGGCAGAAATATTGCCAATTGATAAGCGTCGCTCGCGTGAAATTTCACTCGTACAGCTCAGGGTAAATGCTAAGCGAGTCTCTTCGCATATCGCGTTTTCCTGAAATTTGAAGGGGCGATTGGACTTTTTAAGTCGCCGGTACAGTAGTGAGTTCGCTAATTTCGCGAGAGAAATTACGATGGATAGAAGCTACTCATCCTTATGTTGTTATCCTTTCACGGATTTTAACGAACGGAATTCTTTTTGTCAAAGAACACAGACAATACGTATGATTTCGTTTAAAAAGAGATTTATTGCTTCGGCTTAAGTAAACTTCGAGGCTGAGTATAGAATAGTTGATACTCTTGATATACCGCTGCTTCGCTAGAAAAACGTTTTATCGTACTTTGAGATCCACTCGAAATAATTGAGCGTACAGCGACTTGGCTGAAGTTGCCTCTTATTCCTGCTAAAATTGTTCGATGTTCACGATACATAAATTACTTTAGCAAAGTATGCTTCGTGGGATATGGAATAATATCCATTTTCCTTGTTACCATTGGTATTCTTACTTCGTTTCAAATCATTATACGTAATTGCGAACATTTTCTTGGGAAATCAAGGCATTTGAGATTGGGCTCTGGCTTACCCGATAACATAAACAATCTTTAGAATTGACTCTGTTGACTACGCATGGACTTGTTATTTCGTGGAATTATCACGTGGTTTTACAGAACGGTCATTAACGTCCTTACCCGAACGTCGAGAGCGTCGAAAGCGACGAGTCTCGAAGTTTCAGCATTAACGTTTCGACGTATTTTTGTAGTTGCGTATCTTGTCGCTATGCACAGACAATGTAAACGCGAGAACACCGCTTCGCGTCCCTCTTTCTCTTTCATACGTTAAATCTGACAAAAATTAAAGTTAAAACGTCTGCTAAACTAATAGTTTTTCGATGTAAATAGGTTACTGCTTTTCTGCAGAGAACGCCGAGATGAATCGTTTAACGTATTAAAAGAAACAAAAATATATAAGCAATTATAATTTGTACTATTTTAAAAACCTGCATAACTTTCTTGCAATAATCGTACGAATCGTTTGGACGTGTTTCCGAGAAGGTAGCGATTCGAGAGTTACGATCTCATTTGAGAATGTCCCCAATACCAGATCGAGCGTTGACTCTTTTTATTGGACAGCGGTAAACGTGCCGAGTGGAAGAGTCTCACAGCGTCGCGTTTATACGCGATAAACCCTTGCGAGTTCGAAAGTGCCGTTCGCCACTCCTTGACCAACCTTGTCGTCTCCTGTATGCCTGAACCGAGGCAGCAATGGAACGTGTTATTTTCCCTCTTAGGTTTTTCTCGGTTGTCGTAACGGAACAACGTCGGCACGAGAGTGTCTGGCGTCGATTAAACCCGAAGAATTTCCCCGCTTTTATTCGAAATAATAGAACGTTCCGATAAGAGGTATTTCGTATAATGGATTCGTTCTACTGTGTTTCCAATGGGTCCTGCACCGGCTAACGGAGGAGAATTTAGCCGATCGATTGACCATTTGTCCTCCGCTTCGTCTGTTCGTTGCCAATATGAACCATTCTGGGAGCGAACAGTAACAGACGATGAAACATGGATATTTTACAAGAACGAGTCCATTGTCAGGCTGGAAACGCTGAATTTTTAGCAGCTAAACGATCGTTGTACAAAAACGAACGTAGTTCTCTATATAGGTACTATACTTTATAGGATAACGCGGAATTCGTCGTATTATCGATCTAATATCTTCCGATTACGAAACGTCTGTACAGGTATCCAACTACGCAGCTTTAACTCACCGAACGTAGAACGTAGAACGTAGAACCATCGATTGTCAACGTCCACGATGAACTCTCGCGAACGCTCTGCAACGAAAGAACAAAATTCTTATTAAACGAGTTACAAATTAAAGCTTTTCACATTCTCATATATCATAGATATTATTTATCGAAGACAAATATCGATATAAAGATTTGCCAAGGATTTATTAAAGGTTTATTACAGGTTATTTATTATTTATCAAAGATAAAGGTTGTAAACACAATATCTTGCAGTTCTATCACGGTTCTGCAGTCCTTGTTAATTAAAAACTTCTTATGAAAAGGAAAAACAGGTGGCACGCATTTGATACTCCTCCTTGGAGTATCGCGAGAAACGTTATACCCTCCGCCTAGTCGTATCGATGTTAATTAAATTAATTGCAAGAAGCGTCGCCTTGTTCGCCGAATCCAAATCCAGAAAAGTTGTATTCCACTAACGAGTTACAAACGCATCGAACGAATTTTCGTATCAAGCTGCTTGCTGAAAAATTTCGATCGAAATGCGTTTCCATGTCGATACCAGAGGCTATACATCTTTCGAGCTTCGATTCTAACGATCGATCGGTCCGTTCGTCCTAAATGCACCAAGTATTTTACGTCAGAAGGTTGAACAACGCACGTGTCTCGATCGATCACCACGACGACGCCCAACCATGCATCGGTGGATGCATCGTATTTTGTCAATTAACTGGTCGATAACTTATTCTTACACCGATAACTTATTCGTCGACGCGGTATTCCCTGCACGTTACTCTTGACGTTCGAATAAAACAAACTGAAGCTTGCTCGTGGAGATACGCAGACAGGAAGTAGCCGGAAGCAGTCCCCGGTGACTCTTTTCGAGATGGGGGTCGGGTCCAGCGAGGGAAACGAGCGTGTCGTACCCGTGAGCTTTTCTTCTCCCATGACGATCCTAAAAACCGATGCACCATTCCAGCCTGCTGCAACACTTCCCCATCCACCCCGTTCATCCTTCGACCGTCCCTCTAGACCGGTCTTTACAAGCTTCTTCTCTCTCGAGTGTTTATGGATCGGAGACGACACTTGGACTCGCTCGGGTTCCTTCGTCGTCGTGACTTCGACCGACCTTCCAGGAATCGTAACGAGGCTGGCCGGGCCGCGTGTTGCGCCACCATTACTTAAAACTAAAATTAGTTCCTCGAGTGCACCCTTGTGGCCTAGCTGCGCCGAGCAGCAACCGTTGGAAATTGTTAGACCGTATTGGCAGAGACCCGGCGCACGCGCTGCCGTACAAACGAAATCGTTGGATCGCGATTACGTTGGAATGCAGGTAGAATTTCGGCACGATGGTCGGACTATACAGCGATACCTTCCCAAAGAATGGGACATACGTTTGAAAGAAGGTATAAGGCAGACTTGACCGAAAAATCGGCTCCTGCCAACGCTCGTGTCTAACGTTTTTCATCTTTTATAAATTCAAACGATTTTTCACGATTTCTTGTACCTACGTACCTCGTCGGTCATCTACAGAACTATGTTTTTTTTCCACTACTTTTATTCCTTTTGCGGAAAGAAGAGGCTAGAACCGCTTCTTCCTACTGCTCGTTTTCCTCTAACGCGAAGATCCAGAGAAGCGGAAAATTCGTACGCGTTTTGCCGGACGATCGTGCAGAAATTCCGATGGTCGTACGATTACCAGACAGATGCTTGGCGCGGCACATTCGTTTCCTCGTTCCTCGTTTGTCCGAATATCTTTGATCTTCTAAAGCGTCGCATCGAGCGACGCGTCTCAAATGGAAGGGAACAATGCATTTAAACGGGGACGATTCAAGGCGGAAGTCGTAGCTGGGTCGCATGCACTCTTGTCCGAGCATTCGGCTACGAAACAATCCGACATAGTTTTCTGCCTGCTACCGTCCAACTGGAAAGTTTTTTCGCCGGAAACCACTTAGAAATATTAAACTTTGCGACCCGTGACAAGTTACGCTATCAAAAGTTACATATCGAAGTGGGAAATGATTAGGAATGAAAATCGCGTAAGGGAAATACGCAAGAAATTGTCTTTTTTTACGATATAAGAGACCGGGACAGTTCTAGAGATGACTCGGTCGAGAAAATTAGAGAAGAAAATTTCTCCGCAAACTTGCTTGTACATTAATTACTTTTCCCTCGTCAGTTTTCATTTTTTTTTTCATTTTTTTTCTTCTTTTACATAATTAGAGACTCTTTTAATTCAATTCGGAAGGATTTATTCATCCACTTTTTTTACCTTTGAGATGGATCAACATAGAGCGAAGTAACTCCGATGCGAGGCGAAAGAATTTGAATGTGCGTGAAATTGAAATTTGCAAAGATAGTAAAAGAAAAAAATTCGCATCTCTATCCATAAAAGATAAACGTTTTTATCGAGAAGGCCGAGCAATAAAATTATTCGTCTAAATTTTCCAATAATTCCCTTTTCGACAATAATTATATCGCGATATAAATTCATAGCTATATTACGAGAGTTAATACACTAATTAATATGGTAATTAACGCGGGTTATTAATCCGACGTTTTGTCGCTAAAGCTCATTAATATTTATTTTCTTTATGATATTTCGCACAGTACTGTTTCAACTTACCAAGAAATGGTATTTAAAAATCACAGTGCCAGTGGAGTATGAAAGGTTAATAATACCTAACTTTAATCTAGCTTCGTTGAATTAATCCTGAAATAAAATTTTCACTGTTTTAAATTGCCTCGTATCGTATCTCTGCGACCGGATTTAAAATGGAACGAAAATGTGATCCGAGTTTTCGATTCTGCTTTTTCGTAAAACGTTGCACTCGCGCGTCGTTGATCTATGGCATTCTAACTTGATTTATCAGGGCGCCCGGATCATATACTCCGATATTCGGATTTCAAATGATAATGCTGCTAGCGTGGTATTCGACTGGCTGATTGACCATCGGTTTATTAAGTCGAGAACGGCAATGCCAGGGATTCGAGTTGACTACCTTTCTGTCAAACGTTGTCAAGTTGAATATTGTCTAAGTTGAATCGAACGCTTCTTCAAATCGACAGAGATGATTTTTAAACGTATCTCGTCGATTGGTCGGATATCATATATATATATATATTCGTTGTCGACAATTACGAGAAACTTCGTAAAAAGATATATACGCGACACCTTCGAAAGATACAAATCTGAATTCGCGATCAAGCGATCGACGAAGCGTCGAAGCGCAAACATCGCCCTTCGTCGAAACCTCATCGCTCATTATGTAAAAAAAGGCAGAGAAGAAAGAAAACGAAAGGGTATTATACGCATATATGTATACGAAACTGTGAGACACGTGCAGTGACGAATGACGAACGCAACAGCGATAAATCAACACTTCCGAAGTATCGTCCGAAAAAAGCGCGTGAGCCCGCAGATGTTACTTCCGTTCGTTCTCCGTTGTTTAAACACCGTCCACGGGATTTCCTCTCTCTCTTTCTGTTCAACGAAGTCGCGCCCGGCCACCAACCTGATTTTTCGACTCGAAAAACGCGGTCACACGGCGCGCCGCAGTCTAACCGGGTAGAGACGCGAGACCAAACTTTCGTAATTCGCACAGACGCTGCGGAAATGTCAACTGGAACAATCAACGCCGCGCCACGTTGCAACGCGTGTGCCACGGGCACGATGGGCATTCCTTGCGACTAGCGAGACTGTCAGACTGGCCCTCGATTTATTATGCATTCCGTGAACAACGGTGATTACGAAATTGCACGATGGAAATGGAGGCTGCGGATGAATCGTGTACGAGCTTGAACGCTCGTTCGAAACTTCGGTTCGAACGGATTATAACGTCGACGGATCTTTTGCCTACGTTTTTAGCCGATCAGGGGATTCTAGATATTGGATTTTTGCGATCTTTTTATGCATCGTACGACAGTTTTACAGCATATTCGACGGCATTCTACGTTGATTGTAAAACAACTTTTACAACGACGATAATTTCGGACAAAAAGAGAGTGCCGCTTTAACTCGCGTGTAAACGTCGAAATTGTCTGATGTAAACTCCATAGCAGGGATTCAAAACAGAGATTAATTTACAGAAACTTTCTCAACGTTCAAAATTTTCCACCGTCTATTGTGCGAGTTGTTTGGAGGAATGCTTGAAAGACCAACGGTATCCTTTATCAGATTCACTTTATCGTATCGTAAAACTCTCTCTTTACTTCCTTTTATATTTTCAATTCTTCTTCCGTCGATTTTCTTTAAATACGATAATAATAGAACGAATACGTTGGAGAAACATCCATCGCTGTAGCCGCTCTAGCTTTAAAAGCATAGAGTAACTTTCAAATATTTTATATCTCGCGACAAACGCTACGTACGTATTACGCAAATCAATCTGCAAGAAATCCGCAATTTTCTATCCGATTTATATTTTCGAAACACAGATACGTATGCAGACGAATGCGAGTAGGGCGTCAGGTACACGCGCAACTTTGTTCTATCCAGCGAGTCACCCAACGACACGGTGGATCTCGGAATGTTCGACGAGCTCGAGCGGCGAATTACTCGAGGTTTTACGAGGAACTCGAAAATTTACGATTCGAGTGATAGCTTTCGGTTAAAACCGTTCTAAATTAATTTCGCCTTAGTCAGCGTTCAAAATGTGCAGATTTGGAACTTGGAAGGCAACTTTGGGTTTAGCTATAGAACATACATACATAGAAATCTCGAGAAGTTGCTTGTGTAACATCGTTGCAATGGAGATACTAATTTGTTGTAATTGACTTTGAGATTAGATTCAATCTGCGATACGCCTGGAATAAGAAGAGGAAAACTTGAACGTGCGATACATTTGATACACGTTATATCGTTCTTCGGTCACTCTTATTCGTTTCATCGGTATTATCGATGTACCGATAGGCTATATCGATAAGTTACAGCCTTTCCAATCGATAATCGTTAATGGCATTTTTTGAAGCAATACCATTCTCCGACATCTTTTTCCTTCTCTCGTCTTTTCTCTCGCCTTTTCTCTCGCCTTTTCTCTCGCCTTTTCTCTCGTTTTCCTGCTGTGCAACGTGCGAACGTTACTTAGTAGGCAAATGGGCCGGCCGATAGCAACTTATTTCTGCGTCGCGAAAAACAGGGGAATTCCCTGTGTCTGTGTATCGTGCCGATGATATCATCGCTCGTTCAATCATGGCTCGAGATACACGTGCGTTCAGGACCGTGACTAAATATACGAGAACCCAATCCGTTTTGTTCTTCCTCCGTCTCTGTTCTTCAGGTCTGACTCGTTGCCCCTGGCCCCGTTGCTCGACCAGTCGATTCACTGACAATGAGATCACAACCACAACGCAAAAAAACACTTTCTTCCTTTGCTGGACGACTTGGACGAGGCGCTCGCCAACCATGGAATCGCTCGCGCGTGGCTGTCTTTCTTCGGTCTTCAAGTCTCCGGCAACGGGGTTGTTGACACTTTTCGAACGTCATTAAGAACGACTGTATATATATATAGGTTGTTTACATTGTCTTTGCCGTTTCGAGTATGCACGTTACATTAACATGCAGGAAGTTGACTTTTAGTTGATCGTTGTGATTTATTAAAGAAAAATACTTTCGCGTCTGTAGTTATCCATTTTTAACGGGTTTAAAAACATTAACCGTTTCTGTTTGGAGAGTTGCTTTCGAAAACTGTTTTAGCCGCGTTTCTAGCCAGAGGGTACCGTGATGTGAAAAGTAACAGAAGGCAACCGTCACGGAAGCTGTTCCCATTAAAATGGTTTTTTAACCTACAATACATTCACGAGTTTAAAGTAGCTCTCTTCGTAATTGCTTTTGTGTAACTTAATTGGCCCGCGGCAATGCTCCGGAGTAATGTATTCCACTCGCAAAAAGGTTAAATATAATTAAAGCGTATGAAAATGACGTGTATCAGAGCACAGTGCAAAGTCTTAGACCTCGTCCGACAAAAACAGAAATCTTTCGTATTTAGAGGTACACTTGCCGGTATTCGATTCTATGGTTATTCTTTCAGAAGTATTTAACTCGAGAGTCGTTCACGTCGGCTTGTAACTTTTGTCATTATCGATTTTCAATTTGTAACAATTTGCAGTTCAGTGAATTTAGGAAAATATATAAAATCAAACCAAAGGAAATATCTAATTGAAATATCATGAAAAAGAGTCGGGTTTCATTAATTCCGATACAAATAAACGTTACGATATCGAGTTTATAGAAATTTCATTTATATATAAAATTTTCATTGAATCGAACGAGAATTAATTTTAGAAGCTGAATCGTAGAGTAGAAAAAGATGAAATATGCTATTTTATTCAGATTGTGCAATGAAACATTGACAACGCCGAATATTCGTGATTGAATAAACAAAACGAAAATGTTCAAAACTCTGACAAATCTTTTTATTTATTTCGTTATTTCGTTTCGTTACGTTTTATCGATATGTTTTTCCAGGTTTTTTTTTAATACGCGCTGCGGCAGTATTTCCGTGAAAATTTTTGATCAATTTTACTTGTTATGTATGCGGCAGAAGTTCGGAACAGAGTGATGAAAAAACTCAATGAATAATAATTAAATATGTAATTGCTTGCTTTGCCGTAACGTTTTCATATTTTACAATAAACACGGATCGTTGGTTTTTTTAACGAAAAGTATCTTTTCCTTTGTTTCAATTTGCGTAATTCTAAGAAATCCTTACATCGTGCGTCTATCTGCGAATCGTTACCTCGGAAAAACCCATAATGCGATCGGTTGCTCGATTCTCGATTGAAACGTGTCAAACAACAACGTATTCGCGACCGTTTCGTTTCCCGGGAAAGAGTGTACAGGCACATTCGCGAGTCTTTCGACATCGTTGGTCAAAGAAGCGACGAAATACAAGCGCAACATCGCCGGAACAACGATGGCTTTGTACGGATCTCGTTCCAAACGAAATTAATATCGCGTTATGTTTACTTTAAATCGAGAAACGCGTATCGATCAGCGCAGTTTCACACCGTAGGTGTGCTTGCGCGTACATTTCGCAACGTCGATCGCGTATCCTCCTGTTCTCGTGCACCAGGAGAGCTGTTACAAATATTTGAGAGGTGATCGTATGGTTCGAGCAAATGAACCAAGTGCAGTGGAGGCAACTTTAACGCTAACCGTACTGGCTTGTCAATTTATCGCAGGAAATAGTGCGCGACGTAACTTTTAAATAACAATGAAATAATCAACCATATATTTTCATTTGTACACGTAATATAAACAAGAGACGATAGTCGAACAAATCATCCTCACTTTCTATTTCCTCAATTTTCAGACATAGAGTTTCGTCCGTCCGAACAATCCTCGCTTATATTTTGTACGTTTTTCAATAACTTTCTCACTGAACATATTCAGGGATAAAACAGGACACATTACGAGTACCGAATATTATGAGATTTGCTCGCTTCTTGTCGTATTTGATTTCTCGTAGGCTTCGCTCTGTACTCTGTGGCTCTCAAAATGATACTGCATTTAGATTTCGTTTAGCTATAGAGAACTCAAGCTACGGAGGCAGCATATTCTTGAGAAGTATTTCTTGAGAGTCTCCGACAAGGCTCCGTTGTGTTTATGCGTTACCTGGCGCGGTCTCTGTCTGATTATTCAAGCGCTTACGACGAAGCCAAACACATACCGCATTTAGATGTGTGCAACTATAGCTAGAGCTGGTTAGATGCTACTTGAGTCGAGAGCTAAGGACCCAGAGGCGGAGAACTTTAGAAAAAGGCGTAAATTTGTCGACGGTGAACGAGCCAGGTGACGAATTTTTCTCGGTAAAAAACGAAGCAAACAGAGAAGATCGAGCAATTGATTAATCAGATGACATAGGAATGTGCATAAAGTTAGACGAACGGAAGAAATAACGTTGAACGTACAGTATTAAATTAAGTTTTGAAACCGGTCGTTTGACCGGTCCCGATAAAGTAGGCGTTGACGAAACGAAATCCTAAGATTCGGTCGATCAATTATCGTCACGAGATGGTGGCAAAGCGAATCTGCAGATTGTTACCACTGCCGAGTCGCTGGCATAAATTCGCGAGAAATATTTGAAACTCGTCTGCGATGTGCAAAAGTGAAAATATGCTTCTTCGATGTTGCCAGAACATGTGTAAGATTTTTATTATCGTTTGGCCAGTTCTCCGAAATAATTCATCATCGGCTCTTTACTGCGTTCACCGACAACAGCTCGACGATATCTAAACAATTATCGTGCTCGGCTAACGCAAACGAACAGCTATGATATCAGCTGATAAAAGGCGGACGAAAAAGTTGCCGAAGGCAAGAACTCTGAATGGTAGGTATGTGGTCTGGATGTATTACAAGCGAAGGCGAAGCTTCGAGTCGCGTTCACGGTTAAATGGCCTGTAAGATGAACAATGCGATTGTTTGAAATATCACGTGTCTCGGGTCGGGGTCGTTTAAACATCGTTAACGGGTGGTTTTCTGCGAAACGGAGCGGCTGTTGGGCGAACGCGATTTGAAATTCGCGCGGATGAAATTCAATGACAGCGGTTTCGCAGGACGACTGTTCGCGTCCGAATTAATGCGCGGATACGAAGAGTTTCCAAAGTTCGGACCCAGACGTACTTCCACCGCCTGTCTGCCGGCCCCGTTGCATTTCCGCTGCTCCAAAACTTCGAAAGTCGATATCGCCGCATTAATTTGACGGAATGCTTTGTAACAGCGAGACGTTCGCGCTGCTTTTCCGCGATTCCGGCAAACAACCGGCGAAAAGACATCGCTCGTTGTTCCGGATCGATCCGTATCGATCGGTCGCCGGTGTAACGCTTTGAAACGCGTTTTTGATCGATATTGCTGGCCTCTGAAATACGACTATTTGTTTGGAATATGGAAACCAGCCGAGACGACTCTCCTGAAGTTTATTCTTATTTCAAAGCAGCTATTTTAATAGCCGAATTTCCAAATCTGTTAATCGTCGAAGCCGCAAAGAGCGTGCTTGTCTTTGAAATTGTTACGGTATTTTCCAAACGTCTGTTCGAATAATTTTCTTCGCGAAACAAGTGTACGTTTGGATGAAATATGCCTGGCAGAATTGCCCGGCGATAGCGCTAGAAATACTCGAAACTTGGAATCCTACCACGTAAGAACTGTCCCTTCTCTTTCCGTATAAAATTCCGGCTTTGGAAACAGTCGGTACAACTGCAACGGCTGGCTGTGTAGTCCACGTGCACAGCTTATGGCGTCCAGTTCTAAAGGGAGGAACTAACGGAACGAGGGTGGAGGGAAAGGAGGAAGTCGAAATGTTTATCGAAGTTATTCCGGGGACCGAACGAACGGTCTAACATAAGCAAACTTTGCCGTGAAAGGGCAGCAAAAGCTGATTATGCCTGCTCGCTTTACATCCTGGCGAATTAAGACGACCGCACCAGTCGTCTGGGCGTGTCTGCTAATTATATTTTTTCATTAGCGAAGCCGTACGCGGCGGAAAAAAATGAAATATCCTGGGGAGGCTGCTGGTCGAGACAGTACTCCGAGGAAACAATAAATTCTGCAAAATAACCGAGAGTGTAATTATTCGGTATTCGAGCACACGACTCCAGTTGCTCGAATCACATCACAGTAGCTCGGAATATATTTTCGTGACTTTGGTCGTTTCTCTTCCCAGTTATTTTTACGCTTCTTGCTAAATGACAGGATATTTTTATTAGGTAAAACCTGATTCCCCGATACGTAGTCGATTCTTCGGATCGATCCGCGTTCGAACCTCAAATTCGACGACTTTTTAGGTACGAGCGCGTATCGTTGTTAAGCGGATTTTAGCTTTCGCTAGCACGATACATCGTTTTTTATCGGATGATAAAGCAGGACTTATTTGAAAAATGTCAGCCGTTTGTATTTCCACTGCTTGCTTCGTTTCAATAAACGGCTTCGAAACGTCCTATATTTCCTAGGATACTCCAATAGTTATTTATCGTGTAGTTACACTTTGCTCATCGACGCGAGAAAAATAAAAAAATAAAGCGAAAAACGAAATTCGTCTAGCCCTCGAACGGCGTTATTGTCCGACAACATTTCGCGAATAAATCGTTATTACAATATGGACGAGGAAATTTGTTTTTGCAAAAGTTGACTTATCCGTCGAACGATAAATAGCTTCGAGCGAACGGCTGTTTCGTCGAACGAATCACGAAAAACATGCAGTTTTTGATTACAGATAGAGGAATTAAAAAAAGAGAGAAAAAAAAAAAGGAAAGAAAAAAGATACGAGAAAAGCAGGGAAAAAGAAACTGTGCGGAATGTTACTCACGCGTGCTTAGCGGGAAACTCAATTTCGAGGATTAACGATTCGTAGTCTTTCGAGGGTGCAATCGCTTTAACGCGATACTGTTCTTTCGCTGGCTATCTCCCTTAGCCGGAAGCGAAATGAAGAGATATTAAAGATGAAAGAAACACGAGGATAGATAATTCTGCGGTGGTAAGAATCGCGATGAAAAGACCAAGGTGGGAAAGGAGAATAAATGGTACACGATGTTGCAGCTGTTGCAATAATCCCACCGCTCTTATCTGTGTGTATATCGTGGATTGATAAGGGTAACGCTGAAAGTCAAGGAGATTAATTCGGTCCGATGAGAAAGGGAGCATTGTGTACTGTGGTAGGAATATCGCGAGAATAGTTGAACCAATCTCGATTCATTTCGAACGTGTCGAGTATGAATTAAACATGGATTCGATGTTCTTAACGATCCTGCGAAACGGCGTTCATAGAACGGCGAGTAATTATCGACCAAGTTAATGGAAATAACCTTTTGCCTCTGTCGAATATTAATAGAGATAAACGAAAGAGGAAAGTGCACGTAGATTTAGGACGGGAAGACTTTCGCGTGACGCGAAAATGTTTCGACTCGACGTGAATTCGAACGAAAGTTTGTTCGCAGAAAATACGCTTCGGACTCTTAACACACTGTTGGAGGAAGTTGGCGTCCTGCAGCCGCGTGAAAGGGACATTAAGCTCCGATCCAGGGAAATATCTGTTTTCAAACGTCCGTTGGATATTTGCACGCTCGCCTGAATATTCAGCAGCGGTCGACGAGATCGCGCGTGTACGCGAGTCGTGCATGAATACAACCGTACAGATATTATACGGCCATTTACATAAGACGTGGGTGACGTTCGCGTGGTGGACATCGAGCGTAGACGTCAGCCTCGAGAACCGGTGGAACGGCGGAATTTTCAACGACAGGCCTGCATGCCCGTGGAAATTCTCTAACGCCGGTTCAGCGATGCTAAATAGCCGGATTTGACCGGATGCTCGAGAGAAATCACGCCACTCTACAGGAAGAGAAAGAGAGAAGGCGAAAACCACGGCACACCGTTTGCTTGCTCGAGCACCGATTGTTTGGACGAGTGGCCGATTCGAGAGGCAAAAATAGGGTTCTCGCTTCCGGGCGAAAGATCGTGATAGGGGATCCTTGCGTGTGTGGTTAAGAGTTAACTCGTTACCTTATGGGTTTCGGTTGGCTTAGGTGGAAACGGTTTCTTGCCGTATGAATAGCCAAACGAACGACAAGGAGATTGAAACGTTGCGAGATATTTCTTACTCTTGGCTTCATAGATCGAATGGAATTCCAAGTTAATCCTTTGTAACGACTTATTGGAACGACTTGGCAATTATTTATCGTTTTATTCGAAAATCCAGAAACCACTTATCGGTACTTCTGCACGTCGATTCGATATCGAAACTATTATGAGAGAGGCAATTTAAAGGACGGCCAATCGATATACGGACCAAATTATCCAGAGCATATTCGGTTACGTAATAAGTTATAAATCTGCGTTAGATTTTAGAGCCGTCGACGTCTTGCATAGGCGGTTGATCGTGATACGAGGTTAATTCGTTGCCTTATGCGTAATTCGAGACGGACTCGTGGTGCGGATTACGGAACCCGGTACTAGTGGATTACCGAATACAATCGTATTTCGGTGTTCCGTTTCGCGCGTGATACTAAGAGAGAAACGAAAAAAGACTGATATTCCAAGAAGGTAGATTTTCATTTTCCGAGCGTATTTCAAGTTACAAAGCCTTTTACTCCACCGAACGACTTTGTTAGGCGATCGCGCACTCCTGTTGCAGGCTCTTCTCATTTACCGCAACGCGTTTCGAAATTAATCGTTGGCCTCGAAGCGTCGAGCCGAACGTTTCACATACTCGCTGTACATGCCTGTCGGTTTATTTCGATCCAACCTGGCGCAACACCGCTGGAATATTTTACCAACGGAACAGCGGGAAATCGAATCGAATTTAATCGGTCGATCGAGAGAGCTTTACGCGCAGCCATTTACGATTTTACTGTCGCATTGCATTCGCGATTTATACGTCTTTGAACGGCGGGCGGAACGTATTGAGATTGCCAGCCGATACTTCCGGTTATATCTACGCCCGTCCTAACTCCCGATGTCAGCCAGACTCGAAAGCCCGTAAAATTATCGACAGTATCCGAGGAAATAAAGACGTCCCTCCAGGCGAGAGACGAAACTTCGACTAAAAAGATCGACCCGATTGTACCACGTCAGCGAAACGTTCCTAGAAGACGTTTTCACGGTGAATTGTGCTTTTACATATAGTGCCACCCCAAGCCTGCCGCTCTGCCTCCAGATGCATCACGCGCAAGCAACTTTTACGTTTCTCAGACGCTACAGCTACTTCGGCGTTGGCTATATTATACGCGTTAGAGATACTGCATGCTTTGGTATTCTAATTCTGTAGCCATACGCCCAAATACATCGTGCAAACGTACTATCGAAGACTAACTTGCCACAGATCTCACTCTGACGACGTTCGAAGCACGGAATACGGATTAAAACGAAATATTCTAAAATCAAATTAAAATCACGATTCAAAGTCCTGCGTCCTGCGGTATCGATAGCGGGTTGATTCGACTTTCTCGATTTTCGCGGCTTCGTTTCCGCTTGGGACTGTTCGTAATCTATCGCAATGTGTGTCCGACTTTTCGGCAGAAGTATACGCATATCGGTGGCGCGAAGTCGATATTCGGGGCAGGTGTCGGACCGGTGAAAATCGATCGCATCGATGCGAGTTCGAGCGATAAAACCCGTGCCGTGCGTCAATCGGTGCTAAATTTAGGCTTGGCTTGCACCATAAGCCGCGCGCCGACTAAATCCGTTTCAGCTATACGCTACTACGTTGTTTTGCTTTCAGTTTCCTTCGAAACGTTTTGCGCCTGATAAATTTGACTGCTCAAGGAGCGAACGCGTCCGCCATTGAACATTCGGCCGCGGAGATTTCATCCGGCGAATCTCCGTGTTCTCTGTCTTACTTCCTACGATTAAGAGACAAAAATCTTGTTACAAGTTTTACACCGCATTACCATATGGTGCTCTGGTTTGCTTCCTTTAATCATTTGTATATGTTTCGGCAAGTAAAATTCATCGATGGCTTAACGTAACATCGCAAACAAAGCAACGTGTGTTTTAATAATAAACCAATTCTCGGAAATTGTTATTGCAATATCTTAACAGCGACGTAACATGGTAGAAACTTATAGAGGAAATATTTGGTTTCTTTCGGCAGAGGCGGCCCTGAATCTCGTATATACGAGTCTTGATATAAGCATTAAGGATAGACGTCCTCGATGTACGAATCAAGTCGTCAAAGATAGCGGATATCCTTCTTTGTCTCGTAATCTTGAAGGTATTCCAAAGTATCTTTTAAACGATTCTCAACTCAGCCTGTAGAAACCTATCCGCTTCTTAACCAGCGCAAACGTATGACAAAGCCTCGGACGATGGTACAAGAAGATGCACGATCCACTGGATCCACGGTCCACGTAGATCAAAGAGTAGATCCATGGTCCAAAGAGGATTACGTAACCAGCGATGAGAATCGGTGGAAGTGCGTACCGAGTCTGCGGCTAACCACGCTACAGGGCGTCGTCTGTCCCGTAGATAGCGACGCTAACTTGAATTTGAATACGTGTACGCCCGTCTGCCACGACGTATAATCGTATCTTTAGCTGTGCGTGTGGCGCATGATTTGCTGTGTGCACGCGTAAGTAGATAGTTGTGGTGCATCGTATTAATCCTATTGCGGCGCAAACGAATCAAGGGAGTGGCAATCTGATCCACGTAACGCTATACTCTCAGCTTCTCGTTCCTATTCACGAGTATTAATATCGATAGAGACCGAGATCGAGAAACGGATTTCAACACCTTTCTTTCCTGATAACGAATTAAACTATCTACGTTCACGTTGGTCAAGTTCGAAGCAAATCCAAGCAGTTGGTCCGAGACTTTTGCACGAGCATCGTACGTCGTATCGATCCAAGCGGTTGCCGATTAATTCGCGTACAACGTAGATAGCTCATAGAACAAGAAGAAAACCCGGTGAAATGAACTTTCAAGACGCGAAACTCTCGACAGTCGGTCGTACACCGGCCACTTTCCTTCGTCAGCTATTTACATGCCGATCGCGTCTCATGAAAACCCTGTTTCCTATACTTTATGAGAAATCAGCGTCCGACCGTGGTCCATCGATAACAACGCGAAACTCGCAGCGTTTTCCATTATACGAGACTGGAAGGAAAGAGTCGAGGAGGTCGCGCGGCAAACAATGGCGATACATATCCAATTAGCGAGAACGGGCCACTCGCCGGAATAACGAGCCACTGAAAGAAAATGAACGCGTTGTGGGCGTGTTGGCTGGTTGTTCCGTGCAGCCCTTCGGCTCGGAGACACGGTGCCGTGGCTCGTGTCGAAACGTTATTGCCGCCAGTCTCCGGAGAGTCGAAACGATAAGGACACCGGTTTCGGATGGTTACGTGACATTTGAGGATTGACATTAAGACGGCCGAGGCCGTTGCGCCGCGGCTCCCCATTCACGGCGACATTTCGTTAATGCCACCAGCCATGGAGCCGTCTTTAAGGGCGCTTTTTACGAGAAAATCCGCCGGAGACGCGGCAAGCCCTCATCCGTTGGTCTACGCTCGTATAAAGCTGTGCCACGTAACTGCCGGAAGAAAAGGAGAAGCGCGACTCGCTGCGCGAGACATTTTCCAACGGACCGATTTTCCCTCGCAGACGAATACACGGTCGAGTAAATTGTTCGTCGTAGGTAGTTTCGCGACCTGAGAAGACACGCGATCGTGCAGATGTTCTGCATTCGATCGTTTTTATTTTACCGCGAACGTTTGTTTGCAGACGGAAGAGATCGAGTTCCAGGTCAGAGAGTAGAATTATAATTCGAGGGGTGTGTAGAATCGGGCGGCTTTATGGGCGAGATCGAGAGTATATACTACTCGAGAGGCAAGGAAACCAACGGCTTTTCTTCGAATTACCGAAAGGAAGTTAGCAAAGATAATATCCGAGTTTGTGGTATTGAAAAATCGTAGATAGAAATTTCTATAAAATTTCAGATCGATCCGATTAACAATTTCCAACGTTATAAGATGCGTACGATAAATTTATCTCGTTGCTGCTTTCACTCTGCTCTTTTCTATGGCCGTAAAGTGAATTTTAACCCTTTCTTAGAGACGGCTCGCTCTATAGGAACGCGTGTAAAAGAGGGTGCAGAACAGCCATGTATTTTGATAGGAGACCCACTCGAAGAACCGTGCTGGGTCGTCCATATATTCGTGGGCTGAGATGTTCGCGATAGAAGCAGGATGCATACACTGGAACTCTATTATCCGTCTATCTCTCTTCTCTTCTCTCGCTCTCCTCTTTTTTTTAATACTTCTCTCCATTCTCGTACGTTGGTACCGAGTGATACGAGCTCCTCTGTACCCCCTCGCCGTGTCACAGCCAACCGTGTTTTCGAGGATACTCGTATTCAGGGTTGAAAGTTCCCGAGAAAATGATTACCAATCCGGCCGAGTGTCACACCGCGTGAAATTTTATCGACGTAATATTTGTCCCGCTGACAGGTTTATAACGGGGGCAAACGCGAGCCGCGAGTCGAGTCGAGTCGAGTCGAGTCGAGCGAAAAAATTTTGTGCCACGATGATCGACCGAGCGTTTTACGCAAAGAAAACAACACCGAGATCCTGATAATAGATTTTAAGATCGTTGCTTCCGAGCTCGAAGAAATTAACGCGTGAAACGTTGCTCTTCCAATCTGTTAAACTTCTAACGAAATGAAATAATTTCGCCCGCGTTTCGATGAATCTGTATAAATATTCTGGAGCTGTTTCCTCCACTGACGATCAGTATTATTCCCTCTACTGCCCAATTTTCGCTGGCCGCTGAAGCTAGCTTCTTCTGTCTTGCTAACCAGCCGCTAATTCGCAGTAGTATGACGCGTAGCTCTCAACCAACAATATACTCTATGAAAATAAGGAAACATAAATGTCTCTTTATTTTAAACCCTGTTGCCTGATACCATCAAATCGGTACCATTAAATTTTAATCTATCGTCGACTATGAACCACGCGAAAGAAGAAGAAATTTGCCACGAGTCACGTATACTTATCTACGATACGATCCACGTTATTCATCTTCCGTACAAACGCGCGCGGATCGCAATCTCGAACGCAAAATCACTTCCTTCCTATCTTTACATCTCGAAACATTCGCGATCGGTATATATTAATTTAGCCTAACACTTACGTTCTATGAATTTACTATTAAATACACGAAACGATTGTAATTTGATATTAGAAACGAAGGTAGACGGCCGACAGCGTGTTTCTGCATAATACAACGTCAGATTTCATAAGAGCAATCGTGTCCATCTTCGCTTTTGTTGAAGATCCAACGCGTCACGGTAACGCGGACATCGCCGGCAATCCGAGTGTTAAAAACGAAATTACAAACGCTGGATGTCTTTAATTAGCCGTAATATACGCGCTTTAAGTAGTGGAACAAGTAGGTCACGTATCTGTCATAATCAGACTTAATATACTCGTTAGCAATATTTGTTTGGACGACGCAGTGCGTGTAAAATAAATAGTCACCAGGTGACACGACATTCCTTTTAATTATCTTGCCATAAAATCGTGGAATTAATATATCCGCCAATTTCAAAACAATTATATACACTTGACCTGTACGGTCACGAATTATGCGTGCAGCTCTATCTTCTGCAAAATCTCGTATAAAAAAAGGGATTGAATATCACGAGGCTAGGATACGCGAATAATGCAAAGCAATTGGTACGTATAATAGGTATACATAGGTGTATATATATATATAAGATATAAATTCAAGTTCCGGGAAGTTCGTACGCTGGTACGAGCGGATGGTTCATCGAAGTTTCAGCGTTTCCTTCGATCCTGCATCGCTTCGCAAAGCCGTGCGTATTTTTCTTTCCATTTCGCGTATTCTCTGTTTCGTTCTCGATCGAGGCTCGCGATATCCTCCTCGTTCTCAATTTCTTCGTACTTGGCATCAACAAAGAGTAACAAGACGTCATCGCGAACCACGCAGCCGAGCCGGATCTCGAAGACGAACTTCAAAGTATCAAATTTCGATCGCAAACTTCAAAGAAATTCGTGCAAAATCCGAAAAAGGAGAAGCAAAGGGCCGCTTTATCTTTCCGCCCGTCAAATACGGTTCAAAGTGACGTGCTCAAGTAGGCTATGCACAAAAATACGCGCAGAATGCAGAGTTCGCGACGAAAGTCGTGTGCAACGATTCCCGATTTTGCGCACACCCTCGTCCTGCCTGCCACCCGGGTTTAATCAAAATGACAAAAACAGCCACCTCCGGCGAAAATAAAAGCGCACCGCGTGTCCGAGTAGAGCGTTTATCCGCGAAAGAGTTTTGCAATCTGCGCTTAACAGTTACGACCGTGCGTGCTACAACGCCACACTTTGCATCGATCACAGACCAGAGAATGAACAGAATCGCGAGCAGGTTGCGTAAGCCGGTTGCGAGCTATCTTCTGAAAATTTAGCACAGCTTTTCAACGATTTTTTGTGAAACGGCACGTAACGCATAGAATGGCCATGAAACGCGCTAGTCGAATTCGTTGGACGCTGTTCGAAATTTTCCAAGCCTGGCTTTAAAGTCAGATTTGCCTGCTTCGATTCGAGGAAGAAGCGAAAAAGGAAAAAGAAATTTTGTCGCGCTTAGCGTGCAACTTAACGTCGCGTCGGTTGCCTTCCATCTTCGCAACGCGTATGATCCACCTTGTAGCGTGTAAAGCAGATACGAGGATGAAGCTATATGCACAGGCAGATGCAAATATTGAAAATCGATTAGGATATCTACTTCTTACGAACAAATATTTTTCAACGTTCCATCTTCTTCCTCCCAACGATTTCAATTTTCTCCGTCAATTTTGTCGATTCTCGTCATCTTTTCTTCGCACCATCTGCGCGTTAACAAAATTGGCCCTTATACGCGGCAAATTCTATATTTAATTGGTTTCGTAGCACAAATGCGAACATTTGTGCACAGTTTTGTTTAGTGATAGCCGCGTAGTTGTAGCAAATTCGATATACGTACATACCTACATATATATGGAATATTCGTAGTTATTTGAATGCATAGAATTATTTGTACTTATTAAATATACAGAAGTACCTGTGATTCTATTATTTTATAGAAATAGAGAGAGCAAAGAATATAATACGAGACTAAGATTACAGATTTTTTGTTTCATATTTAACACGAAATCTTTAATTTTTATCTTGGATTATTTAAAATTCGCGATTTTCGAACGCCAAATTTTTTATCCCTAGACACCTGAAAAACTTACGTAAGCTGATACGTACAGAAATCTGTCATTTGTTGGAACGACAGCGCGTAATAAATCCTCCGCGAGGTCGCAACAAAAATGGGCGAAGGTTTTGTTGGAATTTCGCGCGAGTATAAAATGGCCGACCTTCGACGTTTCCCTGGAAACTTTCTTCGTTTCTTCTTCGACATGTGCATGAATGAATAATCACGCTAGATACGGAGATAGAATTGCTCCATTTTCGCTTTTATCGGACAGCGCGATTTTCGTAGCTGATCGTTGGCCTGATTTCCAGTGACCTCACGTTCGGTTTACCAGCGGAGCTTCTCTCTTTTGCGCGATACGTGCGTCCAGATAAAGATTTACCGTGCTTCGCCAAACAGCTATATCGCGAATAAATAGTAGATTACGCGAAAAATGTGCTTTTTCCAGGGTGAACGCGGAATAAAGTCGCGCAAGCCTCGCCAACCAACTAGCCGATCGTTGCTCGTACTTCGATCCAACCAATTCGTGTACCAAATTGAACGTGAACACGCCGATCGTGGAACGTCCACGCGTTCAACGTCCAATGGATGCAATTTCGATGCTAAATCGCTGCTGAAATCAATAATACGTTCATCTTGAAAGAGTGTCGCGCGATGTACGCCCCCGTTTATAAATATGACAGAATTTCTTTCGAATTCCGAGTCGCGTTCTAACTCGCAAAGTCATTGTTGCAATACGAGCTGTTTGATTTCGCTGGAATATCGATCATTTCCATTCGTTTCCTATCAATTCTTTTCAGCGACCGAAAACACTCCGTTATTTGGAAAGCGTAAGACTTGAGAGATACGCAGCAGATATATACAGAAGGCCATCAGGTTCTGATCGATCCGCGTGTTAATCTACACGCGCGTGTATCTACGCGCTCCCTTATCTATTCATCTATCCATTTCTCCGTCTATCCCCTCTGTTCTGTCCGGCTGTCGATGACGGCTTATGCAATGCCGGAAACTGATCGGATTCATTGGGGCGGGTAATAATATTTTGCAGGGTCGAGCAGGTTCGTTCAGTCTGGCCGGTTCCCGTCCCGTGAACAGGTCGTATCGATTAGCTCCCTATTTCCCTTCTCTTCGCCCCTTCCCCTCCCACCCCACATTCATCCCCTTTCTTCGTTTTCTTTCACGTGTCTTCTCGTCTAATAGTCCATCACGTTGCGCTCTTGCCTTTCGCGTTTGCTCCCGACACCTTTTTCTACCCCTTCGACTCTCTGCCTGAAACTCGGTGAAAAAATTGTCTCGCGAGCTTTCTCGTCCAGCTCTGATGGATAACCGACTGTTGCTTGCCGCTGTTTGCTCGGCTACGGGGCTTAATGGACGCGGAATGTTATGCTATTTGTGGTATCGTTTGATGTATCGGCTTACGGATAGTACCCTCGTGCTGTTCGTTTCCAAGATATTCGAAGATTGTTCCCGGTGAAAGACGGTAAAAGGCAATGGCGTTGTTCGGCAGGGTGCAGCCATCCAGCAGTGTTGATAGGATATTATGCTAGAATTACGCTGGAGTGAAACTTACGATATCGGAGTATTTTGGTCGCGAGTTGGAGGTTAGAGGAGTCCCTGAAACGTTGTAGTTATGGACAGCGTATACGGTCGATACATTTTCGACCGTGATACACCGAAAATTCCTTTGCTCGAACGATCCTATCCCCCGACTAATTGAAACAGCGACGGTGCCATTTGCAGACGATTATAGGATACTTTGTCGACTTTATCGAGTCGATGAAGAAACATAGGTGTAGAACAATAAGTAATAAGGGATTTCCTGCGTGCGTGGAACGCGCGTCTCTTCGTCGGAAGCAGAAGCAACGTTAAAGCAGAATCACACGACGCTGCGAAAACAAAGCATGCTTCTTGGTTGCAGCGGTACAAGTACAAATGTATCCGACGCGTACGTCAGACGCTGGCTGTCACGTCGTAGCGAGATTGCGTAGCGAGATTGCGTAACTCGTGTGATTCTGGTTTAAGATTGCTTCTGTTGCCGGTGCAGACGTTGGACGCACCTAGGAAATGCCGGCTTCATAGTCGGTCTGTTAACATTCGTCGTCGAAGCAGTTTCAAGAAATATGTATATTACGTTCTTCGTCGTATTCGAAACCTGATTTTTGTCCGCTCACCGTCCCTGTACATTGTAACTATTCTATCTAAAATATTCGGTTTATCGTGGTTTGTCAATTACGCGACCGTGTTTGAGATACGATAAAATTATGCAAAACGTAACGCAATTAATTTATATATACATCGTATATTAATAATTTTAATGATAAAGCTGCGATTGAAAATGTAAGCGAATGGTGCGTTTAAAAGAGAAATTAACTACCCGTACTCGGCATTACACGCGTCTGTTTAATGATCTAGGACGGCGATAAACCTTGAAATGCTGGCTGAATACAGAACTCCTCAACCCAATTTCAAAATTGTGTCATACACAATAACGGAGCGTGCAAAGCTTCTCGGTTGACTAATTCTGTATGCATTTATCGAAGTTTATTGCGAACTTGCGGCTATTTTAGCATTCTGTTCTTTGATGGTACAAGTTGCTCGACGATTTTTGCTTTGCTGTATTTTTTTATTACGATAGCAGTCGTTCCAACGTCCGAAACTGTGACGAATTAGGTAGAAGAAAGATTTTTAACGAGTATTTTAGAAGCAGCTCATTCTCATCTTGATCGTGACATATTATGCGAGCAAAGTTCGAGGACATTTTATAAAAACGAGCTTATCAAGCGATAATCGATTATTTGTCATTTATATTCTAAATTCGTATTTATTTTCCACGAACGCATTGCTCCTTCGTTCAAGTTTAAAAGAACACCCTCTTTCTCATTTTCCAGATTAATTTAAATTGGCGGTGCGCATCGTGTTCCCCTTCGAACTCCATACAAACTGTCACAAGTTTTTATGCGTCACGCATCTATTTTAAACCAGCCGGTTGCCACAGCGAAGTCGTGCGCTATAAATTTTAATGAAAATATTAAAAGCATAAATAAGACCACGACCACGTACCGCGCTGTTGGGAAATATTCTTCGAGGAATTTAAATTTGTCCGCAGAAAACAAAGCTTCGGACAAGATCGATTCGACCAATGATATTTAATTTAAAATTTGAAGCGATCAACTCGAGTCCGTGGAACTTTTTCGAGAAAAGGAATTTAATTATATAAAAATATGGGTCTCTCCTACACGTTTCAGAGTATTACTCGCGGTGAAATTTCCTAGTCCGAAATATAGAGCTTTCTTTGATCACGTTTCAAACTACCTGCCATTTTTCAATTTTCTCTCCAGGAAAAATATTAACTTAAAATATCAAATATTAAAAAGAGAGCAGTATCAATTCCGTAACACGCTGCCATTTTTCGTATTTGCTTTATTTTTTTTTTCGACATCAAAGCGGCGAATTTAACCGAAACCGATGCAGCTGTTCATTTATGAAAAAGCCCCAGCCTGGTCTCGTATTTCCATGGCGCGCGACGCGATGTAATTCCTTTCGGGCACCATCGCTCTGTAATTTTCATCAGACAAACGATGCGCTATTGTTCCCGGTGTTCCAGAGAATGTTTTCTGGGTCTTATCCTCTTAGGTACATCAAAGTGCCAGGCGACGAATGGTGCAAAAATTACGTGGCGCATTGTGAATTTCGTTAGAACCGCGCGACCGTTGTATACGAGCCTTTACGTTCTGACGCCGCTACCAACTATGAATCAACCTCAATTCGAAACAAATAAACTTTATTTAATTTCAGCAGCGACCACGCCTGGCTACTATACCGGCCGTGCTCGTCTTTTCGTCTCGCAAATCTTTCGATCAACGTATTCTCTCGGAGAACGGTGCGAGAGCGTAATTTGAAAAAACGTTAAACGATGCTCCGATGCTATAATGGAAATGTACGAGTCGTCGTGCTACGAAATCAGGTCACATAGTATAGGAAAACGAGACAAAGAGAAACGCGAATAAAGTTGTTTACTTCGGAGAATGAGTTATCGGCTTTCTATTGAATTTTGCTGTCGTTGGTTTTGCACGCAAAAGAGATTGACGAAGCTTAAAATTTCCCAGAAAAGATACACGGTAGAAAAGGAAGCGGAGTATTCGAAGGAATCCGTCAAAGTTTGCGAGGCTTATAATTTTTTCATGGAAATTGTTGTCGATTATATTTCGTCTACGTACAGTCCTTTATATTCTCCCCTGTCCTCTATACTCTCCTAGTCCGCTTATATTCCATCCTTATACTTGGAAATTCGTGGACGTAATACGCTCAAGATTGAAACTGTCTGCTGACAGGACAGTCTTTGTTCTCAGGACGCCCGGTATACCGATGTGCGCATCAGCCAGCTGCAAGGCTCATTGTTTTCGGAAACACGCCAGAAATACGAACATAAAAGCTGCGCGATTATTTGAAAGTCATGTCTATGCGGATTCCTACTCGCGTTAGTTTGCCCGGAAATTCAATATTTGTTTAATTATCCCACGCTTTTTCTCTTTCTCACTTTCGTTCGGTTCCGCTTCGCGTGAAGCGCTCTTGTACGAATAGATTGCCGCCAGACGTTCTGTTTCTTTTTCATTCGAGAGAAAAGAAAGATTAGGAAGCTAGAAGAAACCTAGGCACCCTAAAAGACTGGTTAAAAATGAAAAATTCCGCAAAAGGCAAAGAAGCGAAACTTCTCTTGGCAGAGTCTGCCTTGGATTAACCCATGTCCGATCAAGGCGCGACATTGACAAAAATAAAGCCGCTCTTCGCTATATTTCCAGGCAAGTCTCGAAAACCGGAGACCTCTCGTCGCCAACTCTCCATGGAACGAACCTCTTCGATCTCTCGAAACTCTCCTCTCGACGATCCTAACGTGCCATTTCACGTTCGCGTCTTAATAACGTCATCCTTCTTAGCTGCGTAGCTCGTAATCGGGGACCAGACGTTGGCGAAATCGTTGGAAAAGCGATCGGTGATCCGAAACTAGCGGAAATTCGTCTCGAAGCGTCTGAAGACTTGTCGTTAATCCGATCTCTCCGTGATTCCCGAAGAAAAAGAGAGTCTCGTGACTTTGATCGGCGATACGACGCGATGACACGAGGGCGGAAGAGCGAGAGGCGTGGTAGAATGGACCGACACGGTTCTCGCCCCTGGAGACTCTTCAATTTTACGAAGAACGCCGGAAGTATATCACTCAGCGGCTCAGACATATTGACACTTTGCGCCCGGCAGGCTTGAACTACGGTATGCCTTATTAAACTCACCGGTTAAATTATGGCAACCGCTATCGTCGCCGCACCCTCGCTTCCTACTATTCTCGAACCCATCGCCGCCTTTATCCACGTTTCTCCGCCAACGACGCGACGCCTCGCTTCAAAACCAGATTAGGCTTTCAGATTTTACATTAGGCTTTTTTTCCTTCGATTCGATAGCCGAACCAGCCCGGAACTGTCTTCAACGGACGGTACGCAGGTATTTCGTTAAAGTTTTACCAAGTTTTACAACAGTTTTATTCTTACTTTTCCTCCGATAGCTTTAACGATAATACCTATTTCTCTGCAATATGGTATCGCCGATAAAAACACGATTACCTCTACGTTCGACGACTTCTTCTTCTTCTATCGTTTAATTTCGAGCGAGGGATTTCGTATGAGAGATCGCGGAGGAAAGGGCAATTATATTTGCATTGAAACTTACATCGGGACGAAAGCCAGGAAATCGGCTGTTTCCATGGGTTTTTATTCTCCCAGCGATTATACCGTCGTTCGTGTTTCGATTCGCAATTAGAAAAACAAGCCGGACTCCGAAAAAGATTCCGAAAAATCGAAATGCCAAACTTGAAACTTCTTTTCTTTTTTCTCTGCGTGTGTCCGTCTCTTCTTGGATTTTGTTGCCACCGTGAATCGTGTTCCGACGAGGGCGCTGAATTTTTAGCTCGCTAAGGAATAATCCGATTGGCTACAAAGCCAGTTGAGAGTTCGAAATTAAACCGTAACTGAATTGCCCCTTTGCCCGGGAACTCGAACGTGGATCGAAAGTCAGAAAGTGTTTAAGTAGACGGCGGGTGGGAGAGCGATTAACTCGAAAAGAGGTTTAGCGAGTTCGTTGCGAATTTATTTGCATCATTTTTCTATTAAACGAATCTTAACTTGCAGCGGATTAACGTCCGCCTAACTTCTCGGTGTACGATCCTTTTATTCTTTTTTTGTTCTTTTTTTTTTTTTGCTTCCGTTGCTTTTCATTATTATTCTTATCGTATTAGAGAATGGTCAATCGATATTCGTTAAATTGGAACGGACGAGCAAATAATCGTCGTATTTGTATCTAAGATGTCCGAATTGATATTTCCAACGGCTATCTTCCATCTTTCGCGAGTAAAACGAAACAAAGAGAAATCTAGCAGTTCGTTTTCCTCGGGTTTCACGTCGTTTTCCACGATACGAGGAAGCTGCTGCTAGCCATCGTCATCAATGGCTGATTCATAATTGTCGTTCGACCGAGTTTCCGGCGTTCAGGCTTATTTATAATGCCCGCAGAATCGAATTTCGAGCAACGACGAAGCCTCGTTAGAGGTCTCGTTTTCTCTTTTCGGAAACAGCCTGCGGGCATCAACGACGCCTCCTTTTGCCCTGTTATTTTAGGACTGCCGCGCCCGCTGGAAACCTTAAACGTGGCTTTCGGATTATCTAATTGAAATTTACGCGGCTTCTGACACGCACGTTCTCTTTTACAGCCGTGATAACGCAAACGAACGCTGATGGAAGTGTTTTCGCTGGCAATTTAGTTCTCGATATCGATGCGATCGACGCGATCGATTCGACTTTCATAGCTACGTACGTATTTTGAAGAACGGAACGAAACGAGACGAAACGCGCTTGATGAAATCGATAGTAATCATATTTTTCGGGATATTTATCTAGGTAAACGTGCGCTTGTAGCAAATTTAAACACGTCGAGATTATGGCACAACAGTGCCCCCTGACTTCTCCGCATAAATATCCGATAGTAATCGTACTGCTACATACTCTGTGTCCGTAGAGTGTGTTATTTCGGTTAGAAATTACGTATCGTGGTTGTCGAAACTATGCGTGACATGTAGCCTGTACCGTAGTGAGTTAAATTAAAGCGAATAAACGCGCAGGCATTTTATTTTCGTAAATGGACGCGCCTTCGAATGTAAGCGTATTTTAAGTGGCAGTGCTTGAACTTGAACATATGGTGAATGGGGCTCGCATATGGGGAATAGTAGGTCAAGCGTAATTTCAAAGTCAATTACCATGTTTTTAAGTGGAACGCCCTTCTATCGTATCAGAAGTCGGAACAATGTATCAGCAGATACTTCCTTTTGCCCAATGTTTCCTAATCTTACAAGCTTTTACAAGAAACTAGTAAAATAAAACTTTTTTTATGATTACACGCGTCTTTACCCGATCGCTTATATTTGGATACCAACCAGTGACGCGTTATGATCGAAGTGTCACAAACAAGAACGAAATCATCGTTTCGATTAGAAATTTCCAAACTCGGTGAACGAGAAATTGAATATGATATTGAAAAGGTCGATTCTAAAAGGATATACGTTGATTGGACGCTTTCTATCCCCTTGATGAATTCCCTAAGCTCGTAAAACCTCGCGCTCTTTTTCTGTAATGTCCTGTACAGTATACGGATCGTAAATTCGGACTTAGTGGCAGGGGAGAGGAGCGTGGAAATTTCCTAGGACGTTCGTCACGCTGACTGGGACTTTCCGATAATATCGAACGCCACTCGATGCCCGCAACGCGGCCCTCACCTGGCCTCAGCATGGCACGAGGCGATTTTACAGTGCCGCGAAATACGGCTGTTTGAACAGGTGACCCGACAGCTGTTGTTCGCCAGAAATTTCCTACCACCCCTGCTCGAATGCGCGTCAAAACGGACCACGCGTCGACGAATGCGATAATTGCCTGGTTACAAGACATTCCGCTGCACTTGGAGCACGGTGTTCGCGACGTTTCGTCCTTCCCCGCGTGTCGTTACAGGACGATCGGAGTTTAGGAACCGATTAACAGCTACGAAGAAGGATAGGCTGGACTCGAGAAGCGACTATTACGCCTGTTGTAGCGAAAGAACGAAAGAGAGGAAGATACGAAAGCAACGAGCGAATAAAGCCAAGTCTCGCGCTGTTCCTTTTCATACGCGAACCTCCCTTGATTCTTCGTGGTGCAAGAAGCCTCCGTTAACAATGCGAGACTGAAAATTACGCGTAAAAAGGGGTAAGAGGCGGGGCGACTCGATCCGCGTCGCAGCTCAGTCTTCAGCGGAATAGCGATACGTTTTACGATGACCTCGTGACGTTAACGTCGCACGGGGATGGGCCTGAGACGAATTGAAGGGGAAGCGCGGATGGATGCAAGGGAAATGCCACGGGGAGCTGGATTATGCGGCCGTAACTCAGGGTAACCGAGCTTCCACGACCTTGCACGTATGCTAAGCCAGGGGAATGAAACGTAGAAAGCGCAAAGTAACCTTAACACACCCTTCGGCCCCGCCGTCATACGGCACGGAAGACTCCACGGGGTTAAGCGATGAATTTCATTTTACGGGGACTACGCCGTTTCTGCCGTTTCCTACGGACGATTTGCGTGACGTTCATCGTCGTGCTCCTCCCGGGACCGAGAAACACCGTGTTCCCCCTGTCCTTTATTTTGATTTTCTTTCACCCCTGAGGACGATTGATAAGTCGACCGATGGTAATTTGCTCGAATCGAATTTAATCAGCCGTTTTCGAAAGAACCGTGTGTTTTAATTCTTTAAAATCGATCCCACGTGGTTCTGCAACAGGTCGCAGATAGATCGTCGATAATATTCGATCAGTTTTCTCGTACACGAAGCTTTATGGGGAAAAAACTTTGCTCCTCGTTCTCGATTTGCTACTGCACTTTGCGAAATGTACGATTGTTAACGTCGAAGCTTCTGGCTGTAGGCCACTTACCACTTCGTTTCCTAACTACGTACGATACGAATTTGGTCGTAATCTAAATCTATCGAATCTCTCGCTTGACGCTTATCGCTTGCGGAGCGAATAGTTGGCGATAAAATGTTAATATTTGAAAAGACTATCGCATGCCGGAGACAAATACGCAAGACGAATGTGCAAAGCTTATCGAATTTATTCTTGGTAAAGTCGAATAGTGGGGAAATTTGATCGATCGCGCGATGCGTTTGTAAATTTTTTATCTCGTTTCACGATGCTGTCCCATGTACGTACAGGTATTTCCGGCTGATGATATTTCTTTCGCTGCTTCGAACTTGCCCGAAACGATCCCTCGCGATAACGTTGCCAATGTCTCTTGGAAAAAAGGAAAAAGCACGCGGTAAAATTAAATCGTTTAACCAAGGTGGTTTGCACGATATTCGATATAATCGAGCAGCATACGTGCGGGCCGAAAATTTCGTTATCGCCTAAACAGCCACCGCTTGAAATGTTGGGCACGTAGCACGAGTGCTCGTGTCGTCGCAGCGCGGCGGCGACGGGATCGAAGGCGCTATTATCAGCTGGTGGCACGTGCCAGGGCCACGTGCACGAGCAGATGGCAAGGCCCTGGCTGCACCTTGCGAGCCCTACGCACTACGCACCATAATCTCGTCGTTAATAGCGGCCCCACAGGTTCCCAAGACGAAAACGCGGCACAGCTGTCGTTATGCGCCGATTGAGCGTAACGCGGCTATCGACCATTGGGATGAGAAGTTGTTCGAGGAATATCGATTTGGTCACCGCAGCTATTACGCATGGACCCGCGGAAGGGGATCGAAGTCCGAAGAAAGTATTGTTTCGTCTACAGTTTGCGCGTTGAAATTGCATTGTTGAAATCAGAGGCTGTATTTGGTAATTCCGATCACGCAGAGAAGCAGCTATCGATAGTTAAGGGCCAAGGAGTATAGTACAAATACGTAAAGAGCCTGGAAAAGTTGAAACGCGCATCTAAATGCTAAGAACCAGCGAAAATAGCTGAGAACGCGAGCACTCGCATTCTTCTATTCGTTTTAATAAGGAAATTGTATTTTTGCTGAGCACGGATGTTTCTATAAGCAGATTTATCGTATCACGGGCGAAATTATCTGCGTTCGTCTCGCGCAATTCGTTTAAATTTGCTCTCGCGGAACTTGCTGATAAAGAGAAAGTATGATTTTGATAGAAAAATATATCGAATAACACGATAGATACTTTGCGAGTTACTTCTTCGTTGAATCAACTTACGCGATAAATCAGCGATAGATCAGCTGCGTATGTGTAGTAAGATTATCACGTAAATATCTGTTTAACGGATGTCACTCACCGATTTAATACTCCAGTGGTGATTCTGCTTTGCGCTGCCATGTACGATCCTGTAACATAAAATATACCAAAACGTTGTAAATGTATTTATGCAAAGGCAATTTATGCAAGAGATATAGATGTATATAATTCCCGAAATGTTAACAATTAACGGACTAACGGTTAACAAGTTCCGTGGCAGAAAAAATTCTACTCGTTCTGCCGAGTGTCGATCTCAATTTCGATCGAAAATTCGAGCCGTGGTTCTGGAAAATGGGAAAAAAGCCCGAACAACGATGGAGGTGTCAAAACTGGGACTCGTCGCACGAATTCCCGAAAGTCAATTTTCATTAGGGCGAAATTGGGCTCGACTCGATGGCCTGGGGGCTGGAAACGAATCGAAGCTCGAGCGAGACGGCGAATCGAACGATTGAAACGGTGTGCGAGAGAGAAAGAGAGAGGCAGGGAGAGAGATGCAGCATGGCAAGTTGCGTGAACCCGAATCATAAGTTCGAACGGTGTGTCGGTGTCGGTGCACACGGGTGTACGAAGTTAATTAAATTCGGTCGATTAATTAGGCTATTTGTCAGCCTGGCCGTCGATTTCGAGATCCACCTGGAAGGGCAGGAAACTAACGACAGTCTGCTCTATCGTTCTACGAACGAATGACTATTCTATTCGGGAAGAATTATTAAACGTTGTTGGTCGCAGCGATGCAAAGGTTCGGCTGAATTTTCTTGCCGATATCCTATACAACCGACAAGACAAAGAACAGAGGATAAAGGAGTTTGCTGTTTCTGAGGATTTTCAGAAATTTCAATCGATTCTTCGTAAGAAATTTGTCGACGAGAACGTTAACAACTTTAAGCGGAGGATAAAATTTTAATTCCATTACTTTACGGATACATAAAACATCGATCGCTCAAATTACAACCGTATTTCCACGCTGCCATCTGCGGACAAAACTAATTCAATTTCCCGGATTAATTGCACCATCTGTCGCTTCTTTTATCAATTACAAACTTCCCTTTATATCAGGAAAGATTAACGTCGTTCTATCAAACCCCGAAGAAAATCCTCCAGACTTTGATTCGAAGATTTTCATCTAACATGCTTTACAAGTCCCACTCTCGGAATTTGAAAAAGTTAAAATTTCCAGCGTAAATCTCTTTCAAACGTAAACGCTGGAACCGTCGACGTCCGAAGCGTCAATCTTATTCCAAAGAAACGAAAGTGAAAGATACGTGAAATAACGTACGTGTAATAAGAGGAAAAAATGCAAACTTCTATCTGTAGCCGTTTCTTTTGTAAATATTATAACGATGCGTGGCAAAACGCAGCCAGGATGCACGTAGCATTTTCTTGCGACAGATCGCAGCTCGCAGCTGCGCTGACAAGAATCTGACATAAATCTTAATTCCTGCGCCATACGGACCGGCCGCCGGCACGTAGAAAATTTCCTGTTACCGGGAGAACGGGAAATTTAAAAAGTCGTCCGCTGGAATTCCCCGTGTCTCGCAAAGTCGCGCAGTATTTTCAAGGAATATCGTTACGAACGCGTTGTAAATACAGCGTGAAGAATTTTTGGTGTTCGTTGTTCGTTCGTTCGTTGTAATTCCTTTTAGCGCGTTCGATCACGTCGAATGGAAACGAAGCGAAATAAAGTATTATATATTAAATAATATCTAAACAACCAAATTTCCTAGACGATATGTTCTTCGGTACCTGCGATAGTCACAGTACGCTCCGAGTTTCGTTTCTACCTTGAAATCGACTAGAATCGCTATTCTGTAGTTTCTTGAACCGATTTATTTCATCAGCAGCGTCATTAGGGGGAAACGATTATGAATGATCAAACATTAAGGCCGCGTTATAGTTCAATTCATTTTCGAAGCTAACGACGGAAGGTCCAAACAGACCGAAGCCTTTAGCCACTCTCGCGATGGGAGTTAGTTACATTAGAAGGAATGACTATGAGTCACGTATATGCGTTTGCATTCACGGTAAATTGCCTTGGTATGGCCCTAACTACGGTCATTAAAGTCGCGGAAACTCCAATGATTACCACACCTTAAGTTTGTCTTGGAAATGTTTCGCTGCCATTCGTAATCGAACGATATTGACATTGTTACGACTACGGCTCCAGGCAGGAGAAAAGAAATCCGATATCGTTACGCTATTTATTCGTAATTGCTTTTGTTTTTTATTATAATCTGTATTACGACTTACGATCGAGTCTAAAACTTAAATACGGCATAATTAATTGTTCGAAATGTATTCGTAACCTTAAATCGTTGTTTGAATCCTGCGCTAGAATTTAAAACAAGCGGTAGAAGTTGGGTTGAATTATCATTGACCTGTATCACTGATACGTTTCATTTACGACCGTGCATTTACACGTACTAATTAATTTTCCTCTTTGTGCGCATCTTTGTCCATTCTTGCATATTTACATTTGTAGTTTACCATCTAACTAATATAGTGGCATTGCGTATATTTAAACAATATCGGTAACGATTAGCGCATACGTTAATTTTAAAGATACGTAAATTTAATCATTTTGCGTGGAATAATTAGCCAGTTATACAGGCTCGTACATAATGAAATTTGTTAGCATGTTATAATCGAATTGAATAATTGATCAAATAGTGTTAAATTACGATACGACTGCTATATAGGTGGTATAAATCGATGAAGCTATTCCATAATGCATCCATCGATGCATTATAGAAATTACACAATAAATTTTCCGACGTTAATCCTATTAGTTCTATTAAATCACGGACGTTTTATAATCGAAACAGTCGCGTGCTATTAAAAATTCTGTCCGCGTATAAAAATTAATTTCCCGGAGTAATACAACAGGAACTTGAAATATAGCAAGGGCAAACGCTGTGTTCAGGGGGCTAACGAATTCATCGCCGATACGAAAACAAAGGCAGAAGCACCGATGGAAGCACGAACCGGTGAAAACCAATCGAAACTTCATTCTATCATCGAAACTTTGTTTCTGAGTCTATCCACCGGTGAGATTTCGAACTTGATTATGACGTAACTCCTAATATCCGGTAATCACCCGTTCGATATGACCTGAAAAGGATGTGTAAGATCGATAGAACGCGGCTAGTACCCTGCTTCTCGGACGTTTTCCTTCGCGGAAACAAAGTTCCTGTTGGTTCAATTACTTTTACGTGCATCGTCCGCCAAACCTGCGACTCTATTTTCTCCCTCTTTCCTCCCTCTTCCTCTTTCTCCCTTTCTCCTAGAGGGAAAGCTCCACCGTTACGAGTTGTCGTTTCCGCGAGACTCGTTGTTTGAAAACTATGATTGATCGTTCCGGTGTGTCCGGCCATACTTACACGAACGCCAGCTTGTTTCATTCCTTCGGTAATGCCTTCCCGTCGAATTGTTTAAACACCGCTCGTTTACGAGGTCGTTTCGTCGGGGTCCGCAGTAATGCGCTTAAATTATAAGTTTATCGCGGAACTTGGTCGAACAACGGCAATGTTCTTCGAGCGTGAAGTATGTTGAATAATTTGTTGGCGAAATATTCGTGTCGCTCGTAAAATTAGCGCGTTGTTCGCAAGTAGGATGAATTGCGTATTTTTCAAAATAATCTTCAGTTTGGGAAGTGGCGAAAGAGCCGCTATGTTGCGTAATGCTATAAAGGTGTTAATACACAAAGGTGTTGCGTACGAAGAAGATACCGGTAGTTGGGAGATTATTCGTTCGAAAGTGACTACGCGCGGTTAAGATTTGATCGGAGAAAACGATTCCATATTGGCCGATCTAATAAATCCGATGGAAGAAAGCGGCTGGATAGTTTTGAACGGTAGTGTACATGGTTATTCGCTGGTATTACCGTGTTCAGCCGCATCAATGTGTGCACTGTATACTAATGGAGGAACCAAGCCCACGGGCCACGATCACGGATGGGTGCGGCATTCTACTTGGGCTAATGCGTGGGTGTGCCGCGCGCGTAACACTGCCTTAAGTAATTGTTTATTGCTGTGTCGGCCACTCTTCGATCCCCCTGGCTTCGTTTCCTCGAAACGGCAGGACCCTCCCAGGTTCAGGCTTTATCGCGTCGCACGGTTATCCAGCACAGCGTTCGCGTAATATCGTGCTTCCCGTTCATCCATCGGGATATGCGTGTCGGCCGGCTGTGCGCCTATCCCGTCGCGATAGCACGAATATTGGATGTGGCGACGTGTACCGCTTCATGAGAGGGTACTCGTATGTGACTCTGGTCCGCCGGGCACCAGGTGACTCTAGCCGCGGAGATAAAGGAAAAATGCTTGGAAAAGGTGTCTTCGTACGGAGACTCGTTCTCAAAGAAATTGAATTTCGAAGTCTCGTCGGTGGTTGTGTATTCTATGTATGTTCTAGTTTTTTTTCCCGAGAGCTTTCGACGTAGCCACGACGTCGCCGATAGGTTTGAACGTTTCTGCTTTTGGGAACATACTTTCATTCTTGTAGATGGAAATTTTAACTGTAATATTTTACTTTAGACCGTGGCCTGGAACGGATTGCGTCTAAATGTACAAATATAGGTATTTCAACGTACCATTTACGTATATTCTAACGTATCTGTATCGTGCCTAGCACGCGCAAAGAGCAGAGATACATCTTAGCTGACGCGCATCTTCTCGTGCATATATCTTCGAAGATGAATTTGTCGGGAACCGCGGGGATTTTTACTCGAAATTTAGGATTTCGTATTAGCAGAACATTACCAGGATACGAAAGCTCGTACGATGTGTACAGCGGTTATTTTTTTAACGCACGGCATACAGCAGTAATAGTCTTTCATCGGGGTTTTGAAGCTAATCGAATGGTCGCGTGGATCGGTACATGTGCTGATTGTATATTTGCCAATCGTATATCGCCGGTCGTATATTTGCCGAACTTAGATAAATTTCACTGGAAATACAAGTAAAAGCTAACTATTTGAAATAACGAGTCACGTCGACGTAATAGGCGGTTATAGGGGATTAAAAAGCCACATTCTACTCTTATTATAATAGAAAAAGTGGTGACAAAGGGGAAACAAACGATTTCAATTAATCCGAAACTGGTGAAAACACCGAAAGAACAACGAAGCGGCCAATGTTCCCTTGGAAATTCCAAAGTGGTAGTCAACGAGATTACGCGGCTCGTTACCAACCGCTTACAATGTTCATTTGCCAGCGTCAATACGCGTGCACGCGCCCCAATGTGCATCCTTTATTCCTCGATTGCTGCAGGGTCGAGTCACGTGGATCACGTGTTTACAGCGTGCACACCAGCCAGCTCGGACTAATTAGCCGATACGCCGTTTAATTGTTTCATCTGTCAATGGCCTCGAACAGCCTTAAACTCCGCGCAACAATAATGCCGATCAAGGCAACAAAGCCGATCGACCAAAGGAGTGGCCTGTGTGCCGACTGAAAAAAAACAGAGGAAAAAAGATGAAAATGGATTGAGCGACCACGTGAGGGTCGCTCGCCTAATCGACGCCCCATGTTGCGCAATCTAATGCGAATATAATCGTGCAGATCGATTATTACGTAAAGCCCGATATTCACTCGGACGATGGATTAGAACATTGTCCTGCCAGGGATTGAGTCTGTGTACTGGTTGTTGCTAACCCGATAGGTCGCATGCTGTAGTTAATAATCGCATGGAAATTAGCAACGTTTACGTTGATTGGCTGGTGGATAATTAGATTTTTTTAGTTGTTGGATAGATAGCGAAAAGAGGTCGGAGCTTGTAAGCGTCTCGTCTTTCCAATCTTTGGCAAGCGTTTCTTTCGTACTTGTACTTTTCCCATTATTTTTCCTTTTTTTTTTTTTTGGTATACTTATTATCGCACCTTAAGATCTCGTCTACGAATTTTCAACGAGTACTCCGCATTAAAAACGTTATATAAAAAAAGAGATTATATTAAAAATAATTTTTCGCTAATAGTATTGCACGCTGATCTTCCGGAGATAGTCGAGTATCTTTTCCCGCGTCAGCTACACTGGGTCATCGATGTGAATATTTTATGGCGAATCTTCATTAGCAAGCTACGCCGAAGTTTTTTCGATACGTCTATTCCCGCGTGTATTTCCCACTGCAATCGATAAATTCCTGTTACCAAAACACGCTGCAATTAGCAAACAATGGAAAAATTGCTGCGAATTTGGGGAAAATACCACAGTGGCTGGTTTGCAATTATACAACTGCCAGCATTTTTATCGATGTACATACGAGCACCTTTTTTTTACTACGATTTGTTTCGAATAACGATATCGGCGATTAATAGAACCAAAAGGGAACAGAAGCCAACTAATGCCTGGATATATGCGATGCTATATCCACATGTTGTATCCGATGCACGAGATGGAGATGTTAGGGTTGAACGTTCCAGCCTACTAAATATCTAACTTTCCGTTGGTTTATAAAACAAGTTGCTAATTTTATCAACCGTTAACACGGACGAGTATACTAGGAGCAATACCAGTCCGAACTTAGTATTCCATCGATTGACAGAAGTTTGTAATAAATTATTCTCTGGCGATCTGCTACGAGCTCCTCAAATATTGATGCAATTAAAACAATAACGACGTCACACGTACATGTGTATATCTTTTTATCGAAAATATTACAAAATAATGGAACGCGATAAATTCGTGGATTGATCTATTTCTAACCGCAATAGGCTATCAAATGGTAATTATATGTAATCACCACGAGCTATACGTACGTCGTAAAGTAATTGTTCCCAGTTCCAAAATTAATCAAATTTATTGCCGCGGTTACATTGGGAACCTTCTGTACCAATTTTGACGTGATATATAGGCCGGTGTTTGGAAATTATCGCCTCTGCGAAAGCTATAATTTTTGCGGTAAAATGATAACGAAGCAAGTTCTGGAATTCTACCAACGTATCGATCAAAGATCTATATTACGCAGCATGTGTGTAACCCAAAAGATTGTTAACGGAGAGAGAAATAAATTTGTAATTTTATAATTTCTAAATTTATATCATAAAGTTTTCGAATAATAACGATTTGTTCAATTTCTTTCAATCGATCTGATATTAATTCTACAATTCGTCGAGGAAAGATGTCGGTTATTGTTCTTTGATTGGATATTATGTAATTAATATTATGCAAATGAAATAAATGATTGATATTTCGAAATCCGTACGCGATACGAATCAAGCGAATGAAATTATGCATCGTGACTATTACACAAGCAATTAAATAACGCAATCGAGATACAAGTAATTTGTTTAATTCTCCTGCGGTTGTTGAAATGAAGTAAGATACTGGAAAATTAAAAATATTATTTGGCGGGTTACCTTGCTTTGTGAAACAATCAGTAGCACGAGTCCGTATACAGTCCACCGAAATAGAGGTTTGAAATTAACTGTCGCAAGAGAGCTGCGCCAACTGACAGAAATTTTTGTTCCACAAGCTTGTTACATATCGGTTACAAAAAAAAAAGAAAAAAAAAACAAAAAAGCGGTTAATAAACATCGATCGATTCGTTTCTCGTAATTCGTGGATCATCGTGTTCAATCGTGTCTGCCAGATCTGAACAATCGTTGTTATTCAGGATGTATAATTTCGTTAACATCGCGAACCGAACAATAGAGCGCTAACAGGCGTCGAAATCATCGGAATATGATGGAAAATCACCCTTCATAACGCATTCGAATTAGAATAATTGCGTATTGTTACAGGTACGCGTGTAACGTGTAACATTATCATTGAATGAGTAACATAATTAATGCGCATTACCCATCATTGTGAGAAGTATTGCAAGAAGTACGCGCACACGTAAAAAGGATACGTATGCGAAAGGCGTGTCAAAGATACGTGTCCTCCTACTTTTTGAAAGCTTGCAGTACATACTTATAGATTGATGAGAAAAAATGTAAACGAAATTGTAAGATATTTTGCTTTCAGTCTCGGAAGTTGACGAGGTAATATACGACCGTGCTCGTGTATTATAGTTTACTAGTATGCTCCTGGCGAGGAACGATTGTACACACGGTGAATAATGTTTAATTGCAAAGACCGCATTTTCGCAAGGACCGACGTGACCACTTATTTATCAGTCTGTCTATCACCGTACTATGTAATTACTTGCGCGAGCGTGCACGAAAATGAGATCTCCGACTTCGTTAAATTCGTTTTATCGCCTCTTTGTCCTTCGTCGGCTTGAATAAATGGAATTTTCGATTACTCGCTTCTTGCATAAATTGAAACGCTTTGATAACGAAAACAAGTAGTTAACTTCGCGCTGTGTTAATTACGATACTGATTATGAAATTACCCAATCGCAACAACGCATCTAATCGCGTCCAATTACGTCTATTATGTCTGGGAGAGAATCAAAACGTCAAATAGGTTGATCCTTTCGGGCTTTAACCTTGACAGGTTGGCAGGGGCCAGGTGGAAGGAAGGAAGAACGGAAGGAATGTGCGACGAGCCGTGACCAGCGGAAGGCGACCAGTCGACGATACATTTCCGGTGGTCGGCGGCCACTTGGAGCAAGTTTGCCCCTTGATCGTGGACAATAACGTGGGCGAGGACCGCTCGTTACACGCTACATGCCCACGAAGGATATGGATAGACGAGCGGCCTCAGCGCAGTTGGCATTCGTGACACGCACCATCGATGACACGAGCCACCATGGGATCCATCGCTTCGCCGCACCGCGCCGCACCATGTCACCAGGAATTACGATTCTCTATAGGCGCATTTATGCACCGAAATCGACGACGAACCCCGATGTCTCCACGTACGTGTCGAAACGTTTCATTTTATTATTGCACGTTTCTTGTTGGAAAAGTCTCCGGCTGTGCTCTCAGCTTTATCGTCGCGTCGAATCTACGAGACAGAGAATTGGTTCGAGGGAAAGATTTGGTATCCTCGAGAAATATTTTCTAATATATTTTTCTTAATGGTACTCGCGCATATTCGATATCAGAGCAATTATTTTCCTTCTCTCTCGATGAATCTTAATCTTAATATATTTAGCTATCGCCATATTGTTACGATAGTTGAACCCGACGAATAACGCGCGTATGGAGAACCAGCGAAACAAAGGAACGAATTATTTCATTGGCTTCGAAATAGCCGGAAATAGGATTCAGAATAAATTACGGTCGGTTAATCGAACGTGGTTCCTCGAATCGCACGAGGTATGCGATATTTAACCCTTTGGTCGCTCCATCGGAACAGTTTAATCTTGTAAAAAGGATCGGTAGAGCTAGCCACGCTAAATCATCCTCCCTCTGTTGCCTTATCGTGACCTATCAAATATCATCCAGACATTGATTTCGGAGATTGCACGAGAAATAGAGTTTCGTAATCGCAAGAAATACTTTGCGCAGAATTTATGTAAAGCTTGTTAAAGCGTGTAGAGCAACTTGCGTGTAGAAATTTTTATGACCCGATCGATCTATAGATACGTTCAGCCCCAAAAGGGTTATTAGGGTTTGCTACTCCCATTTTATAAGTTATAGACTTACTATAGAGATACTTTACAATTTCGTAAAATGTTGTAAGTCCACAGAAATGAAAGAAATTTCGATGTGGAAACTTTAGTTATTAAGTAAATTAAAATCCTGCCTACATCAAAAGGTTCGTGAAAGTTCCTGTTACAGAGACATCGAACAAAGTTATAAAATTTATTTGCACGTAACTCGCCTCTGATACGTATTCATAAACTCTATTATACCGTCTACCATCGCTGCTGTTCCTTATTGACATATAATCAATGAGCTACGATGACGTGATATCCAGGCGAATCCATTACGCGGTATATAGCTAAGTATGCTCGGAGAAATTGTAAAATAATTCTTATTTTATTCGAACACAACGTTTGCTCGTGCTGAAATAATACAATAGACGAATAGAAGTACTTGACGAAGAAAAGTAATAATAAATTCTACGTAAAATTTCAATTAAAAAGCATATACGATGGTACGTTTTTACAGAATTATGCAATTCTTCAGTTCCAAAATATCGTGGAAATTCTGCATTTCTACCAATCACGAGTACGAATATATTCCCTTGGATGGAAAAGTTCCTCTTTTAAAATAATTTCCATTCTGGCTATTAAATTTCTTGGTGCGGCATAGACCCGCGTATGCGTTCGCTACGGAAGAAACATCGAGAAGTTTAATTTAAAGGATCTTTTGTTTGAACACGATTTGAAATTCACGATTCTACCGAGGATCCTTTCGATCGAAGCAACGTCGGTATCGATAATGCGAGATATCTCGTCGTTCGTCTTCCCTCTATCTGTCGGATCGAGTTACTCTTCTTCTTTTTTCCCCTATCCGAGTTTTACTTTTTCTCTTTTTAAATTTCCCTTTTCTCCCTATCCTCAATCGCCTCCTACTCTTCCCTCGCATAGATTCTCTCGCTTCCTTTTTTTCCATTCGCTTCCTTTCTTTTCCTTCCTTTTATCACGTCGTGTCTCTATCTCATTTATTATCCCGCCCCGCTCTCCCGCGTGCTCGTATCGCCACAGTTCTCTCCTATTTTTTGTTATATTTCGTTTGTCTGGCCTTGCAAGCCCTTTTCTATGTTATCGTCTTCTCATATGTACTCTTATAATAATAATTTTATCTCATATGTTACATATGCATTCCACGTGTATTATACAATACGTATAATACGTATAATATGTACATTAGATCAGTACGTGTACGATGATAATATAACTCTACATGTTTTCAACTCGTTTCGCGTTCTAAATTTCGCGTTTCTTCAGAACTCCGTGTGCTAACACTTAAAAATTCCGATTTACTTTTCCTCTCTTCTTTTCCTTCTCATTCTTCTTTATTTCTCCGCTATATAAACTTTTCTTACGTCTTGTAGCAAACTTTTTCCCTCTCTTGTTTCGTTCGTGCAACTTCATAGTTCTCCCTTGGTCTTTTTTATTTTTCTAGCTCTTCCCTATACGTTTGCTGCTCGTCCTATATTTTCACGCCATTTACTTTTCTTCTCAAACTCATTATTCCACGTTCCACCGTTCTATCTCGTCGAATATCTCCCCTCTTATCTCGATCATCCTCCTTTTCGCGTTTCCACTTTCTTCTTCTCTGCTTCTCCCTATCGCGTCAAATTTGTTCCATTCTCTCTCTCTCTCTCTCTCTCTCTCTCTCTCTCTCTCGGCTCCTGCATTCTTCCTCGCCTTCTATCACGTAAAAACCCTTTCTTCCCCTGCCGCGGTTCTTGTCTCGTTAAATTCCATCGTCTCGTCCTTTCGACTACCCTTTCGCGTTCCTTCTCTCTTCTCCTTGGCAGGCTTCCCTCTCTGTTTTCTGCCCTGTTCACCCGTGTCTCCCGAGGGAGTGCCAGGAAGCGGCGCTATTAGCTGGCGTAACTCTAGCCTTGTCCGTCCAAGGATAATTGCGCGGGCTAATGGTTCCTTTTTTCCTGTTCGCCTCGGAGCATCGACCAGGTAAAAAGACGTCTTCCGACCTAGGAATTTAAACACGCGCCACGAGGGAGGTCTGACCACGATATACTTTCGTTACCGGCTCCGGAAGGGCTTCCTCTTTTGCGTACGATCACGGAATTCGAAAACAGATGCCCGGTATTCCCGGCGTATCGCGGTTCGTTTCCCTTTAATTGGCCAGCGGACTGCTCGTTGCTGCGCCTCGTGCTTGCGCAAGAACAATCTCCAACGAGATGGTCTGAATTCTCTCACGGATGTCCTTTTACCAAGTCGTCCTTTCTTCTCGCTAGACAATTCCCTTTATTGTTTTATTTTATCGACGCCTATGTCGTTTACCATTTCGATTGCTCCACGCGATAGGAGAAATTGGGCTGATTACAGGGAAAATCTCGCGGATTTCAATGATCTTGAAATACGATGTCATACAATTAGCGAAATTGGGAAATATTCCGTTCACTGTAATCGTTCCATACCTTAACGCAGCGGTGTTCCGCTCGAAATTTTCAAGTTCGTCGTTAAAATGAAGTAAGATATTGAAATATAAATCGACTAGCGAATGTATACGTCGATTTTCCCACAGCAAAGGCTACAAAATCGTATTTATAGCACATATCACGAACTAATGAGATCGTACAATTGCGCAACACCGAAAACCCGATATTTCAAGTGGCGCGCTTCGAACGCAGCAACAATCGGGTCCGCTATACTTTTATAAATACAACACGGAACTGTCGCGACGTACTATTCTCGCATTAAATAATTAGCCCGACGGGTGCGTGTAAATAATTAATTTGGTCGCGTTTCTGAATGAACGTTAATTAAAACGGTATAGAGGAGTACGGCGAAACGGTCGGGCCCGGAATTTTCAACGGTGCCATGGGAAGTCGAGCAGTCGTTATCGTTTCACCGAAAACACTTGGCAAATAATTATCCATTTTTAAGCTACGCGGGAAATGCGATTCCGAGCTCGTGATAAAATTTTAACGAAACGTTAGCGCGACCGGCAAATTTCAATTATTAACGAAGGACCATTTGTTACTAGACGGAGAGACCGGTTCCACTGGCTTTTCTTGACAACGAAGATCGTATTAGCGCAAAATTACGCGCATGAGAGAAACGTGGTAAAAGAGTAGAAGCTAGATACTACTTGTCGATAGATATATCGAGTACATCGTTGAAGTAGCAACGAAATAAATAACCGCGAGCGAGACAGAATATGACACGTAGTAAATTTACTATTTTATTAAGTCGAAAGCTCGTTAGAAGTAAGTATAAAAGCTGAAGAGAAAATAACGCGGCATTCGATTACACGGGTTATTCGGAAGCAAAATAAGAAACATGGAAGTAGAAACGAGCAATCTTCGGACGAGCATTCTCTCTCAGTGGTCTCGCATTACCACGAACCTCCGGATTATGGGAAGTCTCTGATTGGAGTTCCATAGGTACACGGAACGGTGTCGCGGAACCCGCCCAAAACCGGTAGCCGTATTACCATACAGATTGCCGTCGACTGTTATACTCACCGAACCGGCGAATCTATGAATCCGACTAATCATAAACGTACAACTAACCGAGGCTAATCTGCCGCGCGGCAATTCGGAATTTTACTGTCAGACCGAAATACGACCGGCATTCGAACGGCGAACGGGGAATGTTTTGAAGGCATCCCTGGAATATTACGATACGGTTAAGATCCGGGCATTGGGCTTGAAACGGTCCTGGGACAACCACCGCCGGATTTATCGACGAATTACAACGAACGGTATAGGCGTGTCGACGTTCATCGATGTACGCGATTATTCCTCGTGCACGCTACGTGTTTCGTGTCGTTTATTCGATGGAAATTTTCAGAAAAAAATCATTGGTCTCGCCATTGTCTCTTGCTGGGATATCTTTTATCGAAATATTTAAAAAGTTAAGTCCCTGACAATCGCTAAACATCGAACGTCGTGCTTTCGACGATCCTCGAGTCGCTCGGACATGACAATGCGTTTACTATAAAATAGAGACCGAAATGTAACATTAAAAGAGGACGTAAAAGGAAGGAACAGAGAGAAAAAGGCGATCAAATATTAAATTGGCAATGTCTGCCTTGTTCTCCCCTCGTGACGACACGGTTGCTTGCCGAGGGTCGGCCATAACCCTCGGACATAACCGAGGAAATCACTTGGAAAATCCTCGATGAATTCACAATGAACCGGCGGTTGGTACAACACGTTCATCCGTCACGACACCCCGGAGAATTTCTCTTTTTCCAACCTGCGTCCGCTCTCCAATCCTGCCTCTGTCCTTTTCATTTCCCACTCGGCAGTCTAATTTTTTCTAATGCAAACTCTCCCTTTTTACATACTCGCTCCTCGACCATCGTCTTACCGCTCTTTACCCTCTAACTAGTTTCTACGCTAGTCCATTTTGCAACCTTCCGTTTCCAGCTCATAGGATCTCTTCCTTTTTTCCTTCCCTTATTTTTTTGTTTTTTGATTCAACGCAATAAGCAGTCGAAATTGTAATTTCGAGGAAAACTGTTCTGGATAGAAAATTAAGAGCTTTCCGGAATATTATTTTTTCTACTACGAGAATTACTCGATGAAATTTCGTACTCCAAGTATCTGCAGAGAGAAAAAACGTTGCAAAAAATCGAATAATAAAGCAACTTTTTTATGAACGTCGCCGTCGTCCAATAGGTCGGTGAGAGCTTCGGCAATATTGAAATTGCAGCTACTTTCGTGATCGAAATTCGTTCCCTTTTCATCGCTTGACAATGCGCAAAAATTCACGCTTCGACGATCGGTTATTTCAGACGAGCACTTGCATCGTCGAATACAGGGATTCTATTTTCTAGGAGAACGAGGCTAACCACGGGATAAGGACGATTCGATTCTCTTCCGCTTCTCTCCCGCGATTGTTTTCGTTCGTGTTAGTATTCGTGTAATTATAACATTTTTACGGCCTACGAAATGTCTTAAAAGTACCAAATAAGTATTTTCCTACGATGTTCTTCTATCACAGACCAAGTCGGACGTAATATTCCGGCTGATCTTAAGGAATTCTAAGAAATTCGACGAATTAATCATAGAACGTTCGGTTCGACGTTTCCTTAAATATTCTTATTTCAGCGGGTGCAATAATCGATTTCGCATTCTATCTTTCGTTCGTTTCGTCGCTTACGTTCCTCCGGCCGTTTTCCATTCTCCTTCCACCCTTTCTTTTTCACTTTCTTGCTCGTAGGAATGATGTCGTTAATCACCGGCTATTTTAATACGATCTCCCCTTCGTGTTCGCTCTCGATCGGACGCATTATATTTAGTGGGCGATCACGTGCACCGGTCTCAGCGCACCTTTAAAATGCATAATGTCGAACGGTAATAAGAAAATCCATTGTCGAGGCGAAACCGTGCATAACGACGTAGGAAATTAAACGAAATCTTTCATTCGCGTGATCGTGATAAATTTTCTCAAAAGACCCAGAGTAGAATACCTCTTCCTTTTTTATCTTTTTTTATATTCTGTTACTATACAGATAATTTTTGCGGATGTCGTGGATGCGCTAGAGCATATTGCAAAGCAAACACAAATGTTTGAAGAACGATGGCGAATTCAGAATCACTCTGCGATAGTGAAAATCGTCCATCAAGGATAGTAGTCCCATGTTTCAAGTGGAACAGGCGTAGGAAAAGATTTTCTGCGTATAATATTCTCTTTCCAATCAGTGGTTATAATTTTCTATTTTAATTGGCAATCCAAGAACTATCGCGTAATTTCTGTAACAAATTCATTCGATTTCCGTATATGTAATTTTATGATTCATGATTATAGCGATTTCGAACTTTTAGTCGGCGGTGCATATATAGGTACGCGTCGTTACTACATTTTCAAACGTCGCTTCGGGCTATCAACGATTGCTGCACGCCCGTTCGATATCGCTCTTCGATTCCCTACCAAACCATCGAAACAACAGCGGCAGCAACGCAACACCGATAAACATCCTGCAACTCCATCGAGTCTCTCGACGTTCGTTCCACGTAACGCCAATCTCCGTTTCCATTGCACTGACCGGAATTCGCGTGGAATACAGGAAGCCGAGCGTTTCTACGCTCGAAAAACGGAACACTTACGTAACTTTTACCTTGTTCGGAGTAATCGCCCCTGGTGAAAGCTCGTGAGCTCCGTGGAAGCATAACCGTCCCGTTTATGAAACGTTTCACGGCGTAGATTTACGCCGATCGTGCCTTGAGAGACGAAGGGCGACACGCAAATTGAACGAACGTTTAGCGACGCTTCGTCGAGCGTGGCCGGCTGCAGGGTCATGTCAATATTTAAATTAATCCTCGGCCAGCGTGCCCAACTATGCCGTTAAGTTATATTCTCTTCGGTGTGGCGAGAACCTCTCGTCGCGATCTCTTCTCTTCACTCCGACGACCACCGAGTTTCTCCCCCACCCTCCTCCCTCGCTTCTATTAATCCTGCCTTCGTTGGCTTCCTGTTCGACCCGCGCGCCTCTGCTTTCGTCGTTTTTTCTCGAGAGTCAGCTCCGAATAGCTCGTTACGAGATAGGCGATCGATTCGCGTTCGTATATTCTATTCTCCGTTGACAAGCAAAATTTCATCCGCGAATTTTATTTCAATTAGGAAAGACTTCACATATTTGTGCTTTAGTCTTTCTCGTCGTACTTTGTACTACTTTTAATCTCTTCGTTCCTTTTCTCATCCCCCGCCACTCGGTTCCTTCATTCCTTTCTCCCATCATACCTTTTCTTTATTTCATCGTTTTCTCCCATCCTCGCTTTCTCGTATTTCTTCCCCGCCCTTTCGCTGTCGTTACTTTTGCCCCTTTCTCATTTGTCCTATTGTACAAAATAATTCAATAAAGATCGAAAAGAAACGAGTTACAAGCAACGAAGGGCTATCATCTTCTAGAAGCAGTCGAAACGAAAATAAACGAGGAACGCGATACTCCATGATTTTTATTTACGATATTTTCGCAATTGTGAGAAAACTTGAGATCTTGCGACATTTTTGCGCCAGTAGTACATCTTCTCGATTTTCCTCCTCGTCACTCTCGTTTCTCGTTCTCGTTTCTACGAGTATCTACCCTTTTCACGTTCGTGCCCCGTTCGTATTCTGAATTTTTCAACTATTTCCAATCTCTACGTCTCTTCTCGTTCCCTTCGATCTTCCTACCGCCGTCGTCCCCTCGTCCTCCGATTCCCTTTCGCTTTTCCAAGATCCTGTCTTTTCCCAATGTCTCAGTCGCTTCGATACCCATGGGATCATCTTGCGTCTCTCGTTCCGAGACATCGCCTTTCTCCCCGTGGCTTAATTTTGGAAGCGATTAACACAGCCCGCGGACCTAACCCCCGTTTCTGCCCTTATTGAACGTAACCCCGACCTACCATCTTTTAGGGGAATCGAGTTATGAAAATGATCGTCCCGGATTAAGCAAGAAGTTTCACGTGGCGTTTCACATATATTTTCCGCGAAATATATTTCGTATATTTTTTAGTTCTGTAGCTACGCAGAGTAGTTACTCTAACGCGATGTACGATCTTTCATCCATTCGTGGTGATATTATACATGTAACGACAACAAACGTACACAATAAAGATCTTCGCGTTTACGTATGATATAAATCGATACGTAATTTATACTTTTCCCGTTTCAATTAAAATTGGCTTTCTTTCGAACCAACGACGATTCGTTTCTCTATAATTTATCACGCGGTTCGCGTACCGATCAACGTTTCTCCGTTCGATCCAATTTCATTTTTCCCCTTTTCCTATTTTTTAACAATCCGCAGAAATCGCTGACCGAGCGAATTGGAGATTTTTCTGGTCTACTTCGTCTTCGTTGATGGACAAAGCGATAGGACAGTTCGAATTTCGTCGTCGTCCCCGTAGTAATTCCATATGGGTGCGCGCGCGAGCGCACGCCAGACAGGGACTTCTGCCAATCGAGTTCTGTCCGACTCTCGAATCGAATTACGTCCCAACGCGGTCGTAGTTTTTCCCGATCGTGCATTTATTTATCGGGGAGAAGCATCCGCTCGGTGTCGTGGCAAATTTCGCCCACGAAGCCAACCAGTTGGAAAAAAGAGGCACCGTTCTTCCGACGCTTTCCGGGAGAACATTAATTTCTTCGTTACTTCTCCATTTCCTATACGCTGAGATTTTTCTCTCTCACGTGCCACCGAGTCGTTGCAGCTCAGCGATATTTGGCGTAAATAACGATCGACGATTAAACATCGCAATTGCGATTAACTACTCGATCTTTATTCCACCGAGCTAATTATCAGGTGGTTTAACGATTTAATCATTGTTAGAGCTCGACACGCGTCTCCTATTTTCCGTGTTATAAAGTTTTGCTTATTACAGTAACATTATTTTATACGCTTCGCCGTACGTAAACTTATTGGAAGATTTTAACGCAAAAACAGGAAATTGCTATAAACGTTATATAGATATTCTTAACCGAACAGTGGTACGACGTACTTGTTGCCTGCGGGCTATCAACGCGATTAGCTTAACACCGTCGACGACATGATAAGTGGAGGCGCAGGAAATTAGAAGATAACTTACTAAAACTGCTTTCCGATCGATTCTTGTCAGCCTAAGGCTATCTGTGACGAAGCCGTTTCGTTCGAAAAAGACCCGCCCATTATGCGTCACTTCGCTTCAAATAGCTGCGAGAAGCTTGCCGCGCAAAATGCTTTTACTACCCTTTGACCAGTTTGACGCTTGTCAAGTTTATCCGCGCTCTATTTACAAAAATATTTTTTTCCCTTCGACAGAAATTTTTCACCTGCAGCTAGATTTCCGTTCGTTCCTCTCAACGACACCCCTTTCGCTCGCTCTCCTAGCGTAACAGTTAAATCCTCGTAACAGCGTTGCTCATTCCGGTTGCAGCTTCTTCTCGTCAGTGCGCAAGTCACCTCCTACCATCTCCTCCTACAACACTCGACCTTCGTGAACTTTTGCAAAGCCAGGCTAACAGGCTCACCCAATTAAACATACGCCAGAAATCGTTGCCAAAATTCGAGTTACTTCAACGTCCACCCCTTAATTCCCCCGTTCCTCTCGCGTGTCCGTGGAGAAGGAAAAATCGTTCGTCTCGATCATCTCTCCGCTCTTCCCTCCACTCCCTATCGAACGCAAGCTGTATAGACGAGGATTTTTTTTTTTTTTTTTTTTTTTGAAACTGCCTCGCCGCTGTTGCGTGTAACTTGTACGGACTATTTTAGCCAGCTGCGTTCGGTTCGATGTTGTACCGCGTCTATTGATCGAAGCTCAGAGAAGCATAGAGTTACAGGCCAGTGGCGTCGGCCTTTTCACCCCCTGCCGCCAGCCCCTAACGTTCCATCGTTCTCTCCCTCTCTCAGTCGACTATCTACTTCTCTTTCTGGTCACTTCTCAGCCTAGCACGCTCTGTCTATTAGTTTCTCTGTTTCGCTATCCCCGTTATATATACGTGTGTGTGTGTGTGTATATATATGTATATATGTATAGATATTTCTCGCTCTCTCGTTCCGTCGCAATGGCGAGGACTGCACTATCCGAATTCCATTTCCGTCCAATTACGATTCATCCCCGTTTCAAAGCGGCAGTCACGCTGCGTTCATCTGTGACGCGCGGTCGTCAAAAACGAACGTTTGTCACCCTCGTGCTCGTCATCGCCGTCACCCTCTTGGCCGACTATTTTTCGATGACGAATGCTCGACTCTTACTGCTCGATTCGGAGGAACGTTCATCGCCGCCGCTAATGGCTGCGTGTCGATTCGAGGATCACGACTAATCGAGGAATGGTTCTTCGACCCTCTTTCGCGATTATTCTCGACTCTCTCTCCCGAGAGGAACAATAGAAACGAGGTGGTAAGGTTCCATTCTGAGACAGGTGTCGTTTAAGATTGAACGAATGGAAGGAAGGGAAAGATCTTCGGGTGCTCGTTATCTTTTATCCCTTGACGACAGAACTTTCCGATCAGTCTAGAATATCGATCGTTGATCGCAAGCTTGGAAATGAAACTGAAGAAAACTCCACTCAGACAAAGAGAAAAACAGAGGGCTGAAAGGATATAGAAAAATTGAATACGAAAGCTGACAAGACTATCATACGCTTTGTTCTGTCGGTTATCGTGTCGAATATAAAGAAAGAAAAGTGTTTATATATATTCGATGTTCGCAATTTCAAGATGGGCGCGTGCAAATCGGTCGACGATAGTCGAATTTGCTAAAAAATTGTCAGCCGAATTTCAATTATTCGCGAGAGGGAAGTCCATCGATATATTTCCCTTTCGGCCTGTTGAATTTCGGTCTTTTCACTCGATGATCATTTTTCGAAAAGCGAAGCGCGAAATGTATGCGCATTCTGATGTTTTCCGGATCGGACTTGAACGCATGCATGCCACGAGCAAACAAAATCAACAATGCGATGTAAACGAGTTCCCACGACCAACAATTTCACCGCTGCGAATCGACATTATCCCGTGAAACGTTGATTACGTTAACTCTATGTAACTTAAAGTTATATATTCCGATTATTATGTTTTTTAGATTTATACGCTGACGATTTACGATTGCTTGCTGCACGCGCATCTATAAGCGCCTGGCTTTCGCAGGCAGTTAATCGAAGGATCTGGTCACGCTAATTAAGAAAACATAATTTCTATGTTGCATTGATTTTGCTGTCCTTCGCTTACCACGCATCGTTTATTACCACGTGTCATTTTCATTAACTATTATTCGATCGAGCCAATTTCGATTAAATGCTTCGCGCGAGCCTTCGACTAGTTAACGTACGCGTTATAAATTTTTAGGCTGCTTCCCTTTCGCGTTTCATGTACCAAACCAGTCTCCACTCGAAACAATAAAGCTCGATACCGAGAAGAATCGAACGATCCTCCGTTCTTTCTCCTTCTTATTTTTTTTTTTTTTTTTTTTTTTTTTTTTTTTTTTTTTTTTACCTTTCATTCTGTTTACGCCAATTTATCGATGATATATCGTCGGACCCAATCATCCAATTAAGCGCCCACGCCTCTGCTTGCGTCTTTACTGAAAAAGTAAGTTGTTGATTGGCCGCCTACACGAATCGACCGACCGTAGTATATCGTGGCTGCGTTATCGATAATACAACGACATATTATCGACGAGCAGGTTTCGTTGATTTCCGGTGAATTATCGCCAACCACGTCCTTGTTCAAAAGCAAATCGTAATTGCGTTCTAGTACGTACTCCGTTCCTGAATTTGGTCGTGAAACTGCTAAAAAAAAAAAAAAAGTGCACGGTCGTAGAACGAACCAAAGAAGAAACGACTAGAGGGAAAGTAGAAGGATGAATCTTCATCGATTCGTTTTGCAAATTATTCTCGTAACCTTGCGCCAAACATCTGGCGAAAGACGAAAAAGTAAGGTAAAGGATAGTAAAATTGATTCGGTTTTGGTAGAAATCGGATGCATCGAGCGACAAGAGGAAAATGAAACTGCGCGAAAGCGAGCTACATGGTGGAAGGACTAGGTTGCAGCTGGCTAACGGCACAATCGTGTTTCTGTCTTGCTGTAACTGTAAACGATCGTCGCTCAAGCAACGAGCAATTGACGCCGGCTTTGCGACAATTTCCACCTGATGCCGATACATATTCGTTTTTAGTTGGATTATGCTGACCGCGTTACGGCCGTTTGCCCTGGTAATCTGGCGCGCCCTTTGCCAATACTGACTGGGAATTTGCGAGCGCCCCGATCGATAATAATTGATTCGAGATTACCAAATCGGTCGTGCCGCCCCAGTTCGTGATTGGGGAACAGATGCGCGCCACGTTCGATCGAATCCAGCGGAAAAAAATCGTGTTAAGTGCTCGTCGCGTGGAAATTACCACGGGGTGAGTAACCATCGCTTCGCTTCGCGCTTCGTCGCGAACCAATTGATCGACTAAGTTAGTTTTACATCCAAATTGTTTCCAGATTGTTGCCAGATTGTTCCGAAAAGTGTCGCGACGGTCGTTACACATGTAAATTTCATTCGAAACTGAAATAAAAGATGACAACTTGAAGTCAAAAAATAAAAAGGGTTATCGAACGACAAAGAACACGAGACAACGATATCTGCCGGCACGATATTCGCAGGACCAATATTATCGTCGAATCACGATCGACTATCGCGATAGATATCGTTCTGCACGTTAAATAATTCAATGGCGAACGAACAGAGCTCGTTACAGATTTCCGGCAACGTTGGCTGTTTTCGCTGTTTCGAATCGTTGCGAGACGCAGTCATTAAATCGAAACGCGGCCGCATAATACGGCAGCAATTTAGTTTGGTGGCAAAGTTTATTGCACATCTTGCGTCGTGCACCGCGAAACACACCGGTAACAGATGGCCGTTGTGGATACCGAGTGTTACCATAAATCATTATTAGCCTGGATGCAATAAGAATAGTCTCCGTGCATAATGAATTCAATTAGACCGGCTGTGACTCGACGATTTCGTAAATCGAACATTTCCGAATTAATGCCCGTGGCACGTTCGCGATCTTTTCGTTTGCACGGTTTTGGTATTAATTATAACAAAAATGTAATATCGCGCGGTGTATGTATCGCGTTTAATTATAGTCGCGAGAGAAAATTAATAATATCGTGATTAATTACAGTATAATATTTAGCTTGGTACATCGTTGATAACTTATCGGTTCTTTTTGATAGTAATATAATACAATGGCGCCTTTTAATTTTCGCACGAATCATGTAATATCAAATATGGTACGCGGCATAAAACGGCACAAGTAATCCGATTTTCGCAATTCTCCTCTCTTTAAGTACATTCGTTATCTTAAGTATCGCTCGTAACTTCAAAGGACTTTGCGAGACTTAGGACTCTTGATTCTTAAGCGAAGAGCCTCGGCGACGGCACAATGCAGTCGAGTACTTTCATCCACGCACGTTTATTCCATTTCATTAACGCCAGATTTAACGATTGATCGGCTCGATCTTCAGCAGCAATGGCTCGATGAATCGCGATCTTGTTCACGGCAATTACCGCGCCGATAATTAGTGCAAATCGATGCATCTCGCCGCTTTGTCGCAGTCAGTCGCCGGAATATCCTGCCAGAAGCCGAGGCGCTCTTGATTTCAATTCAAATGAAGCTTCTGAACGCGCGATTCGCACGTTTCTCCTCCTCCTCCTCCTCCTCCTCTCTCTCTCTCTCTCTCTCTCTCTCTCTCTCTGTCTCTCACATCTTTTGCCAAACACCCTCTCGCTCTGTACATGCTCCGTCTCGTGTACATGCTTGTTTGCATCTTTGTGTACCGACTTGGCACCATTGTCGCTAGAGAGATCGATGAAGCCGTATTAATTGGCGCTTTCGGTTTCCATCTTATTGTTGCTCGGCTTGAATGAAATTTCAATCGACTCGACGATCGGTCTCGGCAGCATCCGACGACGATTTGTTTAAACGAATGTCGGATGATCTTAAGCGTCGCTAGAATCGTCGATTCGAGTGGAAAACTCAGAAACGATAGGTCTTTGAGTAAGTGGACGTTGAAAGGAAATTAAATAGGACGAATGTTAAGCAATGCGATAGGAATGTAAAAATGCTAGTACGTAGCCGTTTCATTTGAAATGCTTGTGAGGTGATTAAACATACAGAAAATTTACCGTATCGATCTAAAGTTGGTCATTGTAGCTTAAACTCGAAGAGCGCGTAACGAATCACTGCTGTTAATTTCTGTCTTTGAACATTCGGCTGATCTTCACGTTAGTTACAAGCACTCCGAGTTTCGCTAAAGTTCGTTATAAAGTTTAACAAGAGTTCGAGAGTTTCATAAGTTGAGAATTCGCAAGTTGAGAAAAGTTCGAGTATGGTTATAACGTTTGGTACCGATAGTTGGCAAAGTTCGATTACCGAGAATCAAAATACATCTGGTCCAAGAAAAAGAACCCACGGTTAATTACCGACCATTTCGTTTGACATATCGCTAACCGCGAATAGAAATGAAAATTTGGAACGCGCAGCAAGGATTTCCATCTTACGCTTAACACGATCGAATATTTATCGACGTATTTTCTGTACGATAGAAGGTCACTAAAAAAAAAAGTGTATGGGAGGTGGATGGAAGTAATGCATCATCATTTAGTTAATGACGCATGCAAAAATTGATTTAAACGCGTCGGGCGTGTACACGCGTGTATTCCATGGTAGGTGGTAAATGACATGTCACGCACTCCACCATAAACAGCCAGAATATTTGATTAATAGAACAACGCTGTTTCACGATAAATTAACTAATTTTGATATATGCATACGTATCAAAACAATTATACCGTATCGCTTCTTCCATAATTAATAACAACAACAATAGCTCTGCCCACGTATCTAAAGCGTCTTGGAGATGATTAGCCTTGATCCGAGTTAACACCGTCCCCTATTTCTTTAACTTAATTAACTACAACTTTTTATCGCGTCGTTCATCCTCGTTGGTTTGCTACGATACAGAGAACGTTAGTTCGCTAGTTAAAATGATTGTTCCCCTGTTAGTTTAATTATGCCTGCGTATATAGTATAGGTTGGTAGTTCTAGTACCTTGTTATAACTTTGCTACGTTCCTGCCCATCGTGCGCGCGATGTTTCATCCGTGTTTTATCTATATATCTATTCTGGTCGCTCTACTTTCAAACATCGAGTCAACCTCTCTCTATCTCCACCCCGAAACATCTCTCCTCTCTTCAATTTCGCCTTATTCTTTATTAAATTCGCATCCTCCGCAGAAAAACGTCTCGATCATCCATCAAACTTCATCCGTCGACGCTTAACGACTACTTTTTTTTTTTCGAACGAGCCTGATCTAAGATCGCCGCAAGATCGTGGGCAGAACGATCGACGACTAGCGATCATAGAGCTTGCGCTGTGTATAAAAGGAGCGTATCGATGCGTAACTGTTCGACAGTGCGTCGAGAACGTGTCTTGCAAGGAGTCGATCTCGCGTAACGGGTTACGTTCGATCGCGAGCCAGCCGATCCCACCTTCGACGCCCTATAAAAGATGTCTCAGAGAGGACAGGATGGCAGTGCCACGTGCGAAAACGACATGTCCGCGTCGAAAAATAGCTCTCTGTCGCGATTGAATCAGGATAGTCGACGAGACTCCGGCGACTGGCAGGATCAGGACACCGATTCCGAGATCAGCGAGACCGACTTCCTCACCAAGGGTGCCTTTTTGTTGACACCGAGCCACGAGCTCAGCATCGAGAAGGCGGCCACTATATGCGAGAAGATGAACTTTCGGTGAGGTTCGCGCAGATTCTTTTCTAGCGTCGTGATCGTTAGCTTTTCTTGTCAAATCGTTTACGAAGCTACGACAGAACTTCGTTTAGCGAAAGTTTCGCTGGACACGTTACGGTTTCCCGAGTTAGGATATTTTAAGTTTCGAAATGATATTTTCTGGCATTTTTAAACATCGGGATGTCTTAAATTTAATTGAATCTTATTGAATAAGTCGCTTCGTCTATTGGGTAATATCGACGAATAAAGCTACGACTTCGTTACGCGATCAATTTTCGTTTCACGTAAAGGGTTTGTAAGTGTACGCTATCGGTAAAATGATATGTCGTACTGCTTGAAATGTCTTTAATGATTCGGCACACGTAAATCAGAAGCCAGTACGACGACGATTTTATTGAAATTCTCGTTGCCTTCAACGTTTCCATTTCGATGGATGACCGAGCGATTAATTTATTAAATTTCACCGATCCATTAAATTGTTTGGAGATACGATTGTAGGAAAGTTGAATAAACCGAGTGGCCGAGAAAATAAACGATCAGCTAATAGAAAGCTAGCTGGTAGCGGAATTACGCGAGATGGGTAATTGGAGAAAAAAGGTTGACGAAGAAGAGGCGGAGAGAGCGGGAGAGGAAAGAGAGATAGGAGATAAAGCGTGGTTGTCGTTTTGCATTACAGTGGCGCGTTCTCCCTGACGAAAACGGCTACCGGTATACTCTTCAAGTTCAGCAACATCGACGATTTTCAGGCGGTCTACAAAAAGGGCTTCCACAAAGTCACCGGGGCACGCTTCTACAAGAAGGTACTTATCTTTCGGTACACAAAGGACACCCTCCTCTTCAGAACGCCTCTAAATACGACGTTTCGTATTCATGAACGCAGGTCGCTATACCCTGCAGACCGGCGAAGACGTTCACCGTCTACGTTTTGGACGTACCTGAAGAATTACCCGAGGAGGATATTAGACACGCTCTCTACAAGTACCGGTCTATAGTCGAAATTACGCGGCTACCTCTCAACACGGGCACCGTTCGTGAGTATTTTCCACGATATCATCGTCGCTATGCTCGTCGTCACGATACGACGATACGTCGGATCTTTCGAAATTTTTCCTGCCACAGGCTTACGTACGTACACGATCGTCAATTTATATCGGATGGATTTGTCGGAACGTGAACACTTTTCGAGTCGGTTTGCATTTCTATCCTGTCGACTTTCATATCGGTGCGAACGCGCAAAGAAGCGATCGAGCTCGTACAACGATACGGAAATCACGGGCTTAACGCAATTAATTACATTAATTCCAGGCGTTTGCCTGCGTCGTTCCCGGTCGAATTAATTTCCCCTCTTTCACCGGTCATTTCCCTAACCGCGAGCCCGCTGACCCGGTGTCTGCTTTGCGAATTAGTGAAAGCGATCAACGACAAGTTGAAAAGCGACGCTCACAGCCAGCATGAGCCTGCGACGATTTACACGGGGCCACCCGTTATAAGGGTTACCCTGGCCAGCGTGGAGGAGACCTCGACGCTGCTCAGCCGTGGACTGGATTTTTATGGAGCCACATATTTCCCCACCGAAACTCCCCATCCAGCTGCTCAGCCCCTGGCCAAATACAAAAACAACAGGTGGGAAACGAATGTGTGTGCTTGCATATGCTCGCCATACGCTTTCCCGCGTCATTCCAAATCAATTTCAATTTATCCCGGAGTTCCCGGTTTTCACCACCCTGTTCCCGCTCTCGCCTGATTAACTTTCTTTCTGTATTTGTGCTTTTAATTGCCTCTTTGATTCATCACACGCCGCATCGTGCGCTCGCCGATCACGCCCTTTCTTCTTTCACATATCCAATATATTTGTGTAAAGTTTATCCGGTTGCAATTGGGTAATTCGTCGACAGAGACAGAAATTAACGAATTAACGATTTTCTTTAATACGTCCGGCAATCTGGCTTATTCGTTACTCTTAAAGAGCGATCGATCGCTCGGCCGAGCAACGAGATTAACATTAAAGTCCTGTCACCAATTAAACCAGACTTTGTGCGTGAAGATGGCAGACGTTAGTCCGCCAAACGTCAATTATCGTGTCTGGTGCGTTTCATCGAAGACGACGATGCTTCGGAACGGCGTTGTTCACGAGTTTAGCCGTTTATCGGACGCGAGATTATTAGCTCGGCGGAAAATGGACGACCGTATCGCCTGATGGAATACGCGTCGCGCTTATGGAATCATGAAAGCCACGCTTTAGCTATTCGATTGTAAAGCGTAAATTGGAAATGTCGAAAATAACCGCGGCATCGAAATCTGCGCTTGTTTCTGCTTGAAGAGAGACAAAGCGACCGCGTATCGCTGAAACTGAAAACGGATATCTAAATTCCAGTCTAAACTCGGTTCGTTCAGGAATATATCCTCCGTCGCTTTTACGTCGAAATAATAACTACGATGTTCTATAAACTCCGTAGCGTACGAGTACGGTTGGATAAGCGTGCAGTCGCGTTTCTTCGAGAAGTCCATCGAACGTTCAACATCTTTACCTGCCTTGTGTAATATTAAATGTATTACCTACATTTAATCCGCACTTACAAAAACACGGCACGTTCTGTCTTTAATTCAAACTTGCAAAGCTTGTCTGACAGCGCTATGCACGATACACTGTCCAATTAATCAAACTAAACGATCATTCCTCCAATTCTGAGCTTAACGCTACTAGCACGAAAGCGGAGTTCTTACTGTCCGGAAAGTAATAAAAATCGAATACGAAGCGGTTCGTTCTTCAACAAGACCCGCCATCGTTTCAGATGGCTCGAGCTGGCAGCCGTCGGTGCTGGACAGAGAGTCAGGGATCTGCTTCCGGTCTTCGACAACGCTGGCTTCAACAAATTACCACCCCCGGCCAGTCGGCTGATAAAACCACAAAAAAACTGACACGTTCCTCGACTTCTTTCGTCCCCTCTTCGAAATTCCACGCAACTCCCGTGTTCACGATCTCCGATCTTGAGTTTTATCGCATTTTAGATAGGAGCGTCGAAGATCGGTTCCAGGGGATCGAGAATGCGTTAAAGGAAATCGGGAATTCTTTGCTGCACCGTAACACAATCGCGTTTGTGTAATACTTTTGTTAATTTAATTCCTTCATAGTGTAATAGAATGACAAAGAACGCTAAAGCAACGACTAACAAAATATTTCTTTAATTCGCGAAGCTGGATGTAAAAATTTGTAACATCGGCTGCTCCTACCTAATCAGTTTTAACAATTCGGTTATGATTTCTATGGAGATGAACAATTACTCCTTCCAATATTAAAACTAAGTAATTTTCAGACAACAGAATTGATCGGTATTTGGTTTCTGAGTGGGCGTTACAGTACAGCGTTGCGGTATCGTATTTGCCTAACTTTCCCTTGTACTGCACTGTGAGAAGGTTAACAATTTGCTCGATGAGTTGACTCGGTAATCTACCAGGTAGAACGATTCCTATGCGAAATCCTTTTTAAAATACATTTTGAACGGTTTGAAGAAACGGGGTTTTATCACCGGTGATTTGCGCCTGAATCTAAAAAGAACGGCGAAACCTGTGAGATAGCGAAGAAAAATAAATATCGATAAAAGATATGTCTTAAATAAGGTTTTATCGAATTTTTATTCGTACGGCTACTAAGAGCTTCGAAGTCTTGAAATTTATTTGATATTATAATAAAGACTTAAACTGGTATTGCGTTTATTAAACCCGTACCTCTGATCAAAGAGATTCTAGAATAAAAAAGACCGTTTCATGTTTATTTTATGAACGCTTTTGTACAAGTTATTGATATTCATAGAGATCGTTCTACCTGGCTCTTCCTAAAATGTTCCTATTTATACGTATTTCTTCCGTATGTGCAAGAATAATACTTAATTGCAATAACGAATCGCTGTTCCTATTTAAGTTATATATTACGATTCATAAAAATGATTGTCCTTTCATTAAAGGGATTTCAGTCAGTCTCTAACAAATTGAAAAATTTACGTACGTTGAAAGAAATAATATTTGGATACAAAATACTCTAACGCGTAATATCGTTATTTAATACCTTAGCAACGAGGAATCAATTTCTTGACATTGTATTAACGAAGATAATTTTACATTGTATAGAAAATAGAGGTATTCTTACACGAATATTAAAATTTTGATGTCAAAAACAAAGAGACACTATTTAATCGTACAAAACCTGAACCGTTTAACCAACCGTCAATTGTTGTCGAATGTTAAAGAATAAGAAGGAATTTAATAAATTCTCGGTGTTTTCGGCTTATCTATTTCGAGGCTCGGAAGAGTAATAATAGGAAATAGCCTTCAGTGAAGGTAATGATCGATAAAAACGGAAAATAGAAAAATTGGATATCCCCTGAGAAAAAGGAATCGCAGAAAAGTGGAGCATTTGCGAAAACAGATAGCATAAACATAAAATACCCCTGGAAACGAGCAAAGGATAAAAGGAAGCGGCCATAAAGAAAAGAATGAAACATATCCATTGACGTAAATGTGAAAAGATGAAGAAAACTGAAGAGAAAAATCATCTGACGAAAGAAGTAAGTATCCGTAGACGTAAAAAGAAAAAGAAAGAAACGATAAAGAAAAAGGAATAATAACCACCAAGAGCGGGAAGAGAAACTTGATATTCATTGCAAGGAAGATCGACGATTAAAAGCAAAAACGATCAGAAAACTAAGGAAATATAATCGCGAAAGCTAACTGCAAGGATGAAGGAAATTATGTAGTAGCTATAGAATTAAGGAATAGAAGAGAAGAAAATCGACGATCGTAACGATCGTGAAAGAGTATTGTAGCGAGACAACGTATGGGATTCGTTAAAAGAAGGATTTAAAGATAAAGAAGAAAATCCATGGAAGGAAGAAGAAAAGGGAAAAGAGAAAAACCGGCACTAGCGTGAGGAACAAAAGAAAGCAGTGGCTACGGAAGTGTAGAACAGCTGGCACGGCGGGTTGACGAGGCACAATAACGATAAATGTAAAGTTTGCGTACGCATCGTTAGTACCATTGCCAGGTCCGCAATAATCGTTGCTGCCAGAGAATACTACCTAGCTCTCGGGGCTTACTAACTACTAATTGTTACCAACTTAGCGAAACGAAGAATTCTACGGCCGCGTGCGACCGACTCTTCGCGCGTTACTTCGCCAGATTAAAGAAATTTTACGTCCAGCAGCGTTCTGCCCTCAAGACGAAACGCCCCGCGTTTGCCCTTACCTTTCACGATGATAATTGCCACGAACCTTCTGCAACGGCTCGAATTTCGCTATTATGTTCGTTTACTCGACTGCGTGACCTCTTAAGACTTAAAGGGAGCTCGTCAGAATTTTCTCAACGAGTAGTAGTTGGTGATTATTTTTTTACAATAGTTAATTCTTATATAATAGTTATTTCTAACGATAGACTTTTGTAATTCAAGGTCTTTTCGTATGACAATTTGCTAGCTAGTATCGATGAATCGACAAGTGGCAAGAACTGCAGAAATTACGCATAATTTTATGAACTGCATAATTTTCGTAATCATAATTTGCAAGGGATAAGAGGTATCGTATTTTACAAATCGGCGAATTGCATTTTTACGATGATTATAGAAGAAATTTCTCCGCAGTGTTTTATACGAGAACGGTGTTAAATTAGCAAGTTTTAATAGACTCGTGTAAGAACGATGTAATAATTATTTAACTACTCGCTAAGTAACGAAGTACTTAAGAATCGCAAGTTCGAACGAGAATGCGACCCGATTATATACGTTACATAATTTTACGTTAATCTTCTGTTTGCGGCGTTACGCTAAACGCTTCGAAGTATTAAAACCGGCTTTCCCCCTGGGTGTTTTCTCTATCCACGTAATTTTACTTTGTATCGGGGCTGCAGTTAAAAAAGTTCAGTGACTCTGCGCTCAGTTACGCACAACGCGAATCGGATTTGCATTTATTCTTACGTTTCTACGAACATAAATCGTATGAGAGATCGGATACGTAATAATAATAATACAGAATATATAATACATAATAATTCGGCGGAAATTCGAGCGACGAAACTCAAGTTGGCGCAGCCTCGCAGAATTATAAGATATACTCGCCATTATCGTTTAGGACCAGCTCCTCTCGCGTTTCTGCGACCTCTGATCGTATAGTGGAACCGAGAGGGCGGAAATTAAACGTGCACCGTGTCTAGCTTACACGAGGGATTGAAAGGTGGCGGATGGCACAAGGGCGAAGGAAAATCGAATTGCAGAACAGAAGAAATCTTTCAGAGACAAGATATACGAAAAAGGGAGAAAAAATGAGAAGTTGCGACGAAAACAGTAAGAGAGTAAAAAGAAAAATATAAAGATACGCGATAGGAGAGAATCGAAAGAACGCCATTGGGGGGTGTTTCGAGATTGTTTCGCTTAGCAAACTCTTTTAACTTTGTTTCCCATGGACATGCGTGAGAAGACAAGTGTTTAAAATCAGGGTGTGTAATTTATCAACAAATTTATCGATGAAAGCACTTTACATTAAATATTTAAAACTAAAAATGTTTGTAGAAATGAACGAGCGACCTGAATTATTGCAAGCTTTGTATCATCAGATATTAATTTATTTCCGTATTCAATCGTTCATCATCAAAAGTAATTAAATCTTAAATTTACATAAATGTAGTGATCGAGCGAATGCAAATTACCGTGTAGATGTTATTACGAGGATATATGATGATTGTACAGCGTCAAAAAACGACAATCGTAGAAAACGTAAATTGAATACAGCTGAACAAATCCGTGCTGCAATAATCTGCTACAATTCGTAATTTTAATCGTACCGTAACAAACATTGTCGTTTCACTTAACTGTTCGCAATTATTCCTGTGCGCGTTAAAATTCATTTAACTAGTTCGACAAGAACGATCCGAACCTTTCTCCAAACGATCGACAAAAATTCACTCGAGAGATTAGTATCGCCTCGATAAATATCTTCTACTTCGTCTGAAACTAGCAGCTGACAGACATTTATGTTCAAACACACCAACGCGAAAGGTATTCCTAAACAGAGCACTATAGAGAGAATTCTCCGTAAATTGTAAATCCTCTGCGCGAATCTCAGCACGGATCGATGAACGCGAAGATGTCGGGCATCACGTCGAGCCGATTAAAAATGTATGCACGGTGCTCGTGTTAAGTAGGCAGATACTCTCGGGCTGGCACAGTCCTTTAGGCTGGCGGATGACGCGAAGGCGGTATGGCGAGGGAATGACAAGGGCGAGGTTGAAAGGATGCTTACGGGTAGGAAGGCTCGAATATTGCAAGCGAACTCGTAAGAGCGGAACAGAGAAGGTGAACGCCTGGTAAGCACCTCTGAAGGGCCATCCTCGGCGAGCTTGCGTTCCTAATCGCATCGAAGTCATCCATATTATTACGGGTTCGTGCATGCAACCGGTCGAGATGAGAGTAGGCTAGAAGGCCAGATGATATCCGGTCGAATCGAACGATGTCGAAAAGATAGAACCTAGTGACGACGTTCCTTTAATCTTTTTACTTTCTTGCTGTTTTTTTTTTCTCTCTCTCTGCTTCTTCGATGCTTCTCTTCGTTGCCTTTTTTAAAAGTCTGGCTTTTTTCGTCTTTGTTCCTTTGGCGATGGTCGAGGAAAGTGCTTTTAAAGATGTACAGGATAGGGAAGAGAAGTGCGAACTAGCGATTCTAGAAGTGGCGTTAAATAAAATTATGGAGGGGAAAAGTTCAGACGACGATGAAGGAATGAAAGAATAAAGAGGAACTTGCAGGCTGATCGTTCAACGAATATGTAAAGAAGAGCAATGTTATTCCTTTTTAGAGTTCGCCTTAAGAAAGACTACCTCTTTTATATTTATTACGTAAGATATAATATTAACTACACACATAATGGCAAACATTAATACATACGTACCTTTACCATCGCAATTTTCACGCTAATTACATCGAGTCTCGTAAAAATGTCGGAACTTCCCAGCTATTCGAGACTCGAGAGCCACTCGGGAATGCGGCTCGTTTATCATGAAATTTCCGAAATGCCTGACATTCGAAACTATTCTAAGCTAACACCTAGACCTCGAAATATTCTAAACTATACGATCGAGCACGAAAGATGTCCGCAGCGTTGCCTGTTATTCTTTCAATGGCATAATCTATGAAACCTTTTCCAGTTGTTATTGCCCTCGATTCTCGCTGTCCTCCTCTCAAACTTGAACCCCCGCTCTTCCTGTGTACGCGTTATTCCTCGCCCTTCGGAAATTATCAGCCAGAATTTCCACGATATCGCTGATTACCGATCTTTGACAGCAACGGGCAGCCCGTGATAGCAGTTTGCCCGATAGAGGAATCATATTCTCAAAAGGGTTTCTCGATGGATGGTTCGAACGAAGATAATTGAAATTCGCGTTGATGGAAACTGTGGACAATTTGTAGGTGACGATCGTATGATTTCTGCGGAGGAATTGCAAAGTGGACTCTTAGCACCTGAGGTTCGGGAGTAATAAATAAATAAAATAAAATAAAAGAGTTAACTTCCCAGAGGAAGAAACGGTGGAAAATTTCTAAGATAAAACTAATTACCCTGTTGGGTAAAACTTTAAATCCTTGGACATCGAATTAGAACCGATTCAAAATTTTCTACTTTTTTTCTGAATTTGTACTTCTTTCAGCCACCTTGCGCTAGATGTTTGATAATTAATAGACGGAATACATTTTACCAACGTTAACATCGTGCGAAACTTATCACGCTTTGCGATTTGCTCTTCGTTTTATAAAACGAAGGAGACCCAAATTACACAATCGCCGCGTAACCACAGCAGATGCAAATTACGACCCGATAATACGAATCGCGGTTGGGAATCCGTCAACGAGTTCCTTTGACGAATTAAGAAAGGCGTTCGAAATGAAAATTCAAGAAGCTACGGAGACCAAATAGAAGCCAGATACCGGCTAAAGGAAAATAGCAAATAGATTCTCCGCGAGGATTTCCACGGAACGAGGCTTGTCGTCGTTAAAACCAGTACTCACGACGAAAGTCCGAGTTGAGGGTAGTTCGTACCGAGTTTAATTAGCAACTCCACACGGAGCTTCGTACCGGGCGATCTATCTGCAGTGTCCAATACCCCAGGGCTCCTCGTGCCATCATTGCTCGACTAATTAAACAAATATGGAACGCTCTAAGGAAACGCGTGCTCTTTCGGAAACCGTGCCACTAGTTTCGCCTGGAGAAAGTTTCTCCGGATGGCACCGTTGGCAAATTCCCTTTCCCGTATAACGATAAATCCGATTAATTTCTCCGTTTGTTTAACCTTCCGTAACTCTATGATTTCAAAGTTACGTATCCACGACGCATCCATCTTGTTTCCAAATTTCACTACGTCGTGTGGAAAATTCACATGTTCGACGGAACTGCAAATCGCTTTCCTATTTATTTTTCCATGTTGGATCGCAAGTTGTCTGTCTGCCAAGGGGCAAGCTCGTCGAAGGCAAAATCCTCCCTCGCTTTTCGCCTTTTCTTTTCTCTCGCCCCTGACTATTCTCGAGACACAATCGCTCGGACCTTCGGCTTCTTTCCTTTCGAGGAATCTTCGGCTGTAAAGCGCGACACTCGGCTGCGTGACTCGGATGTTTAGCCAAGGAAAGTTCGGCGACGATTCTTCCTATTCCTTGTCACGCGAACTCGAGAATTCGCGGAACAATGCGATTTCAACGTGCGCTTCGTTTCGCTCTAGGACAATTTGGGAAACTTCGGGGATGCAAGCGTTTTTCTTTCTTTCCTTCTTCGTTTTGTTTCTTGAGGCTGAATGGAGGCAGAAATCTCTTTGCGAAGCTAAGTTGGCGTTGATTGCAGCGAAACTTAGGTTTATGAATTGCTAGCAGACAGCTGGCAATAATAATATTCTTAATACCGATTGTCTCGAATAAGTAAAAAGTAAGTTTCAGCGACTTTTCAAGTTCGGATGTACAGATATATTCAGATATACCTATCTAGCGCTATCCTCGTCTCTCGTTCTTAAGAAATCTCGTTCCTGATCCTTTATTCCAATTACTCTACGCTGCGTGCGATCTTGCAACGCGCAAGCAGATAGAAACGAGGGAGGAACGACGAGCCAGCGCAACAGAAAAGTCTACGGCTGAAAAAGGCACAAGGACCCCGTCGAATGAATATTAAACTACGTATAAAGTTTCTGACAAATTAATCGCATTAAAGTCAGGATATTTTCGCCAGCGTCCTCAGAACACGCACCCTTTTACCCTTTCCCCTCGATCCCTTCTTCCACGTGCTTTTACGTTTTCTCACCTTTCCCTTCGGTTCGTGACCGCCCTATTTTTTTCGTCGAAGCAGCCAGCAGGCTGCCTGTACTTCGGCGCTGCTGAATATTCATTAATCTTGCTTTCCTCTTTCTCCGCTGGAAACGTTCGTCTCGAGGAAAAAAGATATAAAAAAAAGGAATTAAATCTAGTCTGGCCCTCGAAGGACAGACGAAGAAAATCAGCCTCCATCGCACCTTTCGACGTAGCTGTCCTCCGCTTCCGCGCTTTCCATCTCGTTTCTAAAGTTCCATGGTTCTCTACTGGATCGTCGTAACGAAATTCTCCACGCGTTCTCCGCGCTGATATCGCTCCACGAGTATGAATGCCGGATTTATCCTGGATACGTGTACTCCACTCGTTTCTCTCTTTCGTTATTTTTCTCATTTTTCTCGTTCTCTTCCTTTCTCGTCACTTTTTCCTAGCTGACCTTCTTCTTTTCGTCAGGCCAGTTACGACGATATTCACTCGGGTCACAACGACGATCGTGCTTCGAATCGCATTTGCATTTCTGCCATGGCGGCACGACCTCTGATTCGGGGGGTTGATTGCCTATTAGCGACGTGATTTCTTCGTGGAAATTTCAAGGATCAAGCGTGGGAACTTTGAACACGTAGGTTCTTTCTTGCGGCCTCGGACGGATTGCTCCGTGCCACGCACGATGTAATTGCGATGTTGATTAAGGACTCGGTGTTCTGCTTCTTCTCGCGGTTCTCCATCACTCCGACACTTGTAACATTTTTTGAGAACAACTGCTTCTAGGAAACAGCGCGTCTTGCAGCTAGATTTAGCGAAATAAGGAAGAAGAAAAAGCAACTGATACGCGCGCAATTATTCAGCGGGACAACGCGAGATTCGAAAAGCTGTACGCGGCAAATAAATCGCCAACGAGACTACATCGTTGAACGGTGAAACCGGCAGTTTCAGCGGAAAATCGTTGAACGCGTTAGTTCGCCACGGGGCATCTACCATCTCGGCTCCACCTTCAACTCGGAGACGTGGCAAGAAAATTTTCGCCAACGCGACCAACTCGACCCGCCGTAAGATCCGCGCGATTTGCCCGCAGAAGCGAAGAAGCCGGAATTTTTCACGGTACATCGGCGCTGGTCGGCGTCGTGACGCTCTCCGAGAGAGAAAAGAAAGACGAAAAGAAAGGAGAAACTGGGCGGAGGTACCGGAATGTTTGCGGCTCGGCCGCCAGAACAATCTCTCGCATTTTTCAGCAAACTTCTCCCCGATCCTTGCTCTTCTTCTCTTTCTCCTTCTCTTTCTCCTTCTCTCTTTCTTCTTCGAACTCAGGCAATCTCGGCCATCATCCCTTTGATTCCGCCTGTTGCGGCGCTCGAGCTTCCTACCATTTCCACAGCGTTTCCTTTATTTATTTTCTTTCTTTTCATAGTTTGGTGCATTTTGTCGAAGACGCTGCTGCAACGTGTAACGATGATGCTTTTGTCGAATCGTTGATCGTTTATCGCAATTAAGAGTCGCGAGAAAAGTACAGTAGTTAAGAACGGCGAACAATTTGTAGTTATTTCGCGCGGAATCTAAATTGAAAAGCGTTAACAGAGATCTATGTACGATAGAACTAAAGCAAAGCAGTCGTACTTATGGAAAGCGCAGCATTTCGCTCGCAAACGCGCGTAAAATGAAAAAGGGAATAGTTTGTGGAAAAAGCGAAACGGCGAAGGAAAAAGATAAAATTGGGCGGTATCTCGATTACGAGAATCGTAATTTTCAGGGCTGTCTGAACGGAACACTTAAAACACGCGGCCGGTATATGCCAGTTATTACATTTACGCGATAGATCATGTTAATTGCCCGGTAGAGCGAGGCACGTTCCCCGTAACTTATACTAGCTGCGAGTTTGCACCGGATACGCGGCACTAATCTGCGGAAATTACGCGGAATTTATATTTCCGCGCGAAAACGAGGAAAAAGGAGGACTGTGAAAACTGGAGAGCGGGAGTGAAGAAGAACGCGGCGAAAGAAAGAGGAAGGAAAAGGAACGCTTTCGCGTGTTCGTGCTTTATGAAAGTGCCACGTCCCGCTTACGCGGAAATTTTTATATTCGACGACCTTCTTTATTCGAATGGTGCCGCCTACCGGTTCTTCCGCGTCATTAGAAATTCATGCAACGAAAAGCTGTTTCCTGGTAATCTTACACCGAAGCGTAATTTTCGCATTGTTTCGAGGGTAGGAGACTTAATTAAAAACGTTTCGGTTTAACGTCGACTTTACGCAAAAGCCACTGGCTGACACGATTGTGACAAAGGGATTACGGCTAAGCTTGCGGCAATGCGTCACGCTTCCTAACGTGCGAAGTTTCGTATTTTAACTGGATGAAGATTTTTTAAGAAGTTGCGCATTTTTTCCCTTTTTCCCCCGAAAGCGTACAGAATATCGGAAAAGGGTTTACGAACTTCACGAATTTTACGAAATTCACGTTCCCTTTGGTATGATCATGATCGTTATTCTCACAAATATTTATTGCGCTTTACGGTATCGCTATCAATTTTATTTATCGTTACCTTATTTCGTTCTTCTCTCGGAATTGAGAAATATCAAATTAACGCTCGATCGCATCCATAGTAACGAGATCGTATTGGGATGTCGAGGTGTCCGAAGGTTGGCAAAGCAGTTTGCGGTTCTTCATCGAGTATCGTACTAATTTGCGAAATTACACGAAGATTGCACGTCTGCAAACGTATACACGACACGCCCCCGTACTCGCTATTCCCAAGAAATATTGTCCCACTTTCCTTGAAATTACAGCACTAATCTTGCCTTGTGATTATTATGCACACGCGAATACGTATCGTGCAATTATATTGCTAAAAATGTTTCCCTAAAGCGTAACGAAAATTATTCGCGAGATGACTACGTGAAAATTGTCAAACACACCGTATCTACCTATTTGAATTACGAGGATCAAATACGTTTGAGTAAGCTGTTGCAACGTGTATACCCATGATCATCAATCTCCAGTTTTTACAATGACCAATTCTGACTGGCGATTCGGAAGATTTTTAATTTTGTACGTTATCTAGGATACTAGGGAGATCCTAATGCTGTTCGTTTTATCGAATAATCTCGCTATGCTACGATTTCATATGAATTTTCGAAGATTAGGTTTATATCCACATCTCATGAATTTGGTTAATAATTTGAAAAAAGAAAAACGCGAAATCTCTCGCGCTCGGAATTTCTCAACGTCGAACCGCGATTATTAAACAAATTAATAGAAGCGTCGTAAAACGCAGCGAAACATAGTAAAAACTGCGAACGTAATGCCCGAAAATTCTGGGAGATTTATTTCTCTTTGACGATACGCATGCCCCTAAGCTCGCGTACGATGAAAATATCCTGTTTTTTCGCGAAATTACGAGGCGGACTTTATACCGGGAGACCGCGCAGGATCTCATTACATTAGGCGAATAAAAGCGCTGGCTGCGCCTCTCTCCTCGTTTAAACAATTTACTTTAATTTCGAAGGAAATTACGACACGGAAAGCGGGCCGAATCGGCCATCGCGGTAATAATTGCTAACGCTGATAATGTCTAATTATTACAGTAACGTTGCCATTAACGCATCGGTATTATGATACACAGTGAAGAATTTCGAAGGGAACTGTAAAAAAATATTATCTTTAATGCTCGATGGAACAAAAGCTAATCTCCGTGTCACGTTTTTGGAATTGCACGCTACGTAAAAATTTTCGTCGATAAAACGTTTTCGAGCTTATACCATTTTCATCCCTATCGAACGCTCGCACTTCAAACGATTGTTTCCGCGTTGCTTTTTCCGTCGTAGAACGCATACATACGTTTCGCGATTAGATACGTCCGTTTGGCAGGGTAGAAACCAGTCTCGGGATTTTATCGTCGAATCGACGCAAATCCATTGTTAATTATGAACGAGCCCCGAGGAAAGTAACGTGTCACGCGACGACAGGGATGATAACGATTATTCTGCGTGGCAGCATCACGTGTAACACGCACGTGCACGCCTGTATATCGACGAACACGAACAATTGATAACCTGGCGACTATTTTACGGCGTTACGCGAGTATAACGTTATAGAGAATAATCGATGAAACAATTAATTCATTCGTTTAATATGGTTCGTAATAAATAACACACAAATGAAAGTTAAATTCCTTAGGATTAAATGTTGATTCTGCTCTTACTTCTAAGTTATTCTTTTACGAAGAAAAAACGATCTTCCTTTGTAATACTCTTGCAAAAGCTCGATGAAAAAAGAAGGATATACGGGCTGAAGGTGTCGATGGAACGATATTAAAAATAAATCCAGAGAGGGTAAACTCTATATATAAAAGAGACATCCATAAATACAAAGACCAAGTTAAGCTATCCAAGCTGCGCGAACTGTAGCAAGCAAGTAGCAACCTGATTTTTTATTAATACCATTTTCGAATTTCGTCGCGTCCATTCGAACGCGTATTTCACGTACGATCACTTTTACTATCGTACAATTCTGCCATAAGAAAATGAAAAACTTCATACGCGAAGGTAATAATTAACGTTGTACACTCGCGCAGAAATGAAATTACAGGTATCGAGATATTTCAGGAACGAATTTATGTTACGCGTACAAACAAATTCGTACGAAGAATTGCCGTCTCTGTAGGGAATACCGCCAGCGTGGCGAAATACGGTGGCCGTCGTACGATTAATTAATTATTAATAAAATTTCGACTGATATCGAGTGCGCATACGCGCACGCAGTTCGCAGCGACGATTAATTATGCCTTATAGCGTTACACTCTCGTGCACCTGTACCTACATGGCCGGTTCTTAGCCCATAATACACCTACATACATTATTCCACTATGATGCGTGCAAATACGCGTAGTCCCGTCTGCCTGTCCGAAAACTATATTTGACGATAGTCGTGTGAAATCATCCGTGATTTTATAAAATCGAAAATCTCGAAAATTGAGATTGCACCAGAGCGTTTGTTCGATTGCTTTTATCGAACTATATAGGCGCACACGGAGCGTAGATCACGAGTCGTCGTAAACGAGTTCTATGCGAGGAAAATTAGAGTAGAAAAATTGAAAGTTGTTTAAAGTTACGACGGTAGGGGATGTGCCGCAAGAAGTTGCTGAAAACAAGACGAACATCTTTAAGACGTGCTTATTATTAGATTGAGAAGGAAAATTAATTAACGACCGACGCTTCTGTACGAATATTTATTGTCATTGGTTCGCACGGTTTCCAAAGTAAACGAAATTCTGTATCACGTGATACGTGCACGTGTGCGCGCGCGTAAACACACACGCAAACCATTAATTATCTCTCCTGGCTGTTATGCAGCTGCAGATAGATCGATCAACCCTTAACTTGCAATGCATCAATACGCATCATTGCCATACACATAAATACGGTGCACTCGTTGGTAAGTAAATTTGACAAATTGTTCTACGTATCTTCGAGTGTCCTCAATTACAGTTATTAATTATGTACTGTGTAATGCGTGTGTTGGGGTAATTTACAATTAGCTGTAATACCCAAGCTATTCAGAAATAAATACTCCAAAATGTCGAGGCCCGATTTAAACACGGTCGTACGTGATTATTAATTTACAATTAATAACAAAATTGCCGATACTCTCGCGAGCCTCCGATCGCGATTCAACGATCATGTTTGCAATTAACGTTTCCACTCTAGGCTTTCGGTCACAACTGAACGCGTCACGTTCGTGCATACTCCGTGCGATTAATTATCGCTCGATCGTCTTACGATCCCGTACATTTGCATGCAAACCGATCAGCGAGCGGTCTATATTCGATTCCTGGCAATTTCGTATGCGAAAATCTACATCAGGATACACGCTGTATCTGTGTAAAGACTTTCAGGCGGAGAACGCGCTTCAACAAGTTTCCGAATGATTAATCCATTGTCGTTTCGAATGATTGGTAAACGAGTCGATTGGGAAAACTTTCAGGTACTAGAATAGAGGAATATCTATTTTGAATAAAATGCCGACATTGGCGCCCCTCGATGTATAAAGGAAACTTTCGTGTACTAGAGTGTAAGTACGCACGTGCACGTCTCAGCCGAAGGATACACTTGGGAAAGTTTCAGAAATAATTACTGCTCGACATTGTCGAAACGAGCATACAGCTTGTGTACTCGTGTGTAATTTATGATTGACACGCGTTAAGCAAAGACACGCTTTGTCGCGAATTTAAGCGAACTGTTAATTAGAGACACGGCTCGTAAATAAATAGGAAACGACAGGATTCTGAAACTCCCGCGATATAGAGTTTAATCTTCGTAATTAATTATGAGGCTGTCGGACAGAGAAATTCCATAGGCTACAAGTACTTTCTAACGAAACGAGCTCGTAGCTTTTTAATGAGACGTATATGCGTGTTTCACGCGTGGCAAAGATAATTTAGTAGCGTCAACGGAGTGATGTAAAGATAGAGAGTACGCGAGCGAGCTGAGAAATCGGTATAGGAGTAACAAGAGAATGTATGGAGACAAAGAACAAAAAGATCGGGGAAAGTAAGGTCGAGGATCGGTTACACTTATGTAATAGAAAGTGAAAACAGTAAATTTCGATAGTATTTTTTATCCATCGATTGAAAATATCGTATTGAATCTAATAATTTACATACCTATACACGATGCAAAATCCGTACGTCGCGTAATTTATGCGGTAGACGAATATACGAAAGAAAATAGCAGCGAAACGTTTATGAACGAACGTGCAAATCCGCGATTCATTCCGATCGGTAATTAATATGTGTCTGATTACGGATCGCAAAATTCGCAATTTCGTGTAACCGTAATTCAAACGAGAAATTGAAATCTCTTACGGTAACAATGTGGATAATGAAATAAGTACGTAATGAGGTTTATGGAAACGATATCTTCTCGTTACGTTTTCCTTCGTACAAGCAGATAAATAATGCACGAGCGTTATCGACAATAATACGGTACTTCGATCGGCCAGAAACAGAACCAAGTTGTATTTCGATTTAATGAAATATCGGCGTTTTTAAACTCGCTTGAGATATCGTTTAAGGTTAAAGTAGAAAGAGTCTATAACGGAAGTAAAGAGATTAATTTCAGTAAGAAAAAATAATTTTCGTTCATTTTCAGATATATGTCTGGTAATACATCGTACGGAAGATATTTCGATAAGATGTTTACACTGAAATCTTACGATACTCGTCGAGAAGGATAAAAAGTGAAAAACCAATATAGGTTTTATGATCGATAACTTTGGTAGAGAATATTGCTTACACGAGCTTAATTTACCAAGAGTCTGGCAAAGATTCTAGTTTATCGGGCTTCGAGTAAGTTTATCGACGAAGAAATAACGATTTCTGCTCGCTTTTTGCGACCAAAGCGCAAATTTAGTATTACCGTCAACTACTGAAAAGTTTACATAGCGGTTTGTGTATCTGTAGTGCGACTGTCGTAAGGTCTATATGCGCGTCAACTATAATGCGTACATTAGCTACGATGGCTGAACATTACACGCATTTCAACGTTGCATATTCATGCAACTATGTACACGTACGCGTGTCATGTATGCCTGTATCGTGCATGCGTACATATTTAGTACAAAGGTGAACGAGCATTGCGTCAGCTCTTGTCTAACGATAAGATGTAAGTTCTGCTACATACCGTGTCTAAGTCGGCGTATATTAACACCATAAGTACAATAGATTAATTAAAGGGCGATTTTCGATATAAATATTCGTGTTAGAATGTTTTGAATTATTTCCGTGGAAGACGAGTCTTTAAAGTAGAATTTATCGAGATAAAATAAATAATATAGAATAGAAGCACAAACGAACGCAAAATGCATGCAAATCGTATTTCGATATCGAGTAACGTTCGTACAACTCGATCGGAATTTATTAAAAAAAAGAGTACAATATTTTTAGGACAGATCGTTTAAAATATAATTGCTTACCGAGATCTACGATAAATAATAATACATGAAAATAGTTGAAGTTGATGGATCGCGATAATATTTTACAGAATAGACAAAGTACGCGTGAATTTGTCCCAATAATGGAACAGCTTCGATAAATATTTAGAATATCGCGTGCTAGTAGCAGAATTCATATAACATGCATACTGCGTTCAATATTTGCACGGAATTTTGCGTAAACACATATCAAATATTGCCGCGTGCTTCTCGATCGATTTTTCTGTATATTTCCAAAGTTTATTCGAAATATCCGATACGCGTTTTAGAATCGATTCCTCCGTCAAATGTGAGAAACGCGTTTACATAAATCGCGTATCTTCGACTTTGAAGTCGTTTAATTGTAACAAAATTCTTTAAAAAATGTCAACGATAATAATTTCCAAATTCGGTTAATACCTTTTTCCTATTAACTCGACGATTGACGAATAATTTATCGGAAACTAATAATAAATAATTTCGATTCGATAGAAAATTTCTGTCGGAACGCTAATTGCTAATCGGCCCCTGAACAGACGATAGAAATGAAAAACCTCGCTTGAATAATCGAGTACTCGGTACGCAGCAACGTCCAAAGCAAATAATATACACTGAGATCAATTTGAATACTCGATGTACGTTTCGAGGACCGTTTTACGTTTAATTAAGTCGATTCGATACTACCGTATCGCTACAGAATCCCCGAGATCTGATCAACGCTCGCATAATATTCTTTTCGAGATTACGTAAACCACGGTAATTGCAACAGAATACTGGCAATATCTTGGTAGAATTTATCGATTAGTCGATGCGTTCCTTCGTGTCTCGGTTATTCCAGTAATTGCAACAAAATATTTCTACGTCAAAATTCGAGGAGAGAGGAGGAAAGTAAGTGGAACTATGGAGCCCAGTTTCTGACGGTTTATCACGGCGATGATTATTTCGAAATCGTCTCAAGAAAAGAGGATGCTAGAAAATGATCAATTTTTCTATCGCTCTGGCATCAATGGTATTTATAAGACATCGTTCTATAGATTGCAAGGAATTACAAAGGCACGAATTTTTATCGGTGACAGTTTATAACTTTCTATAAATGTTATAAATATGTATGGATTGTCTTAGAGTTAGGATAATTTTTCACAAAGTTTGAAATTTTGACTAAATATTTTACGATAAACATTCTCCTAGCTGTACTCCGTGATAAACTCTTTGTAATTAAACTAATTAGATGCTGTAACTACGCGAGTGAACCTGTTGGCTCGCTTTTTGCGGGCCCGTAAGTCGTTAGTAGGGACAAACTGGAACGCTTTTGCTACACAGGCACGATAAACTAAATGCACGATGTCGAAATTCCTTGTCGATTATAACTCTTCTCCGTCGACGTCTTGGTTTCCGGCTTCTCTCAATTTCCCCCGAATTCATCTACTTATCGAGATTTCCCTGCTAACTACGCTTCCGGGCAAAAAATTAGCACGCCTGTTCCACAGTTCGCTTCTTAACGGAACTCGACCAGCCGCTCCTCGAATTTAAATTACAACAAACATTACGTACCGTAAAACGATGAAAGACATTTGACGTAAGGGCGAGCAGTTTGAACGAGAGGAGAAAAGTCAAAGTGGTCAGTGGGAAAGAAGCGAAGGGTCGCGAAAACATACATTAGAGCGGTTAAAGGCGATTTTCTGGCGTGCTCCAGAGATAGAGGAGCGACCAGTGGTCCATGATGGTCAAGGGATCGTAAAAGGAACGAAACCTCTATGATCTACGTATGAAACGGGCAGGGATGGGATCTAGCCCGAGCTTTACGACTTTGCCCACTTTACATTAAAAGCACTCTCGCGATTAATGGACGACTTCTCGTAAACTCCGACTCCGCTTGTGAATTATCGACGCTCGAATTTCTCGATGAACACGCTCCCTTTCCGATCTTCTTTCGGCTAGTCGACTTGGCCGGCCCATAAATTATCGTTACCGATTAAAACTTTATCGCGAGCATAGTAAACGTCGCGCGCAGTTTTCGATAAAGTCATTTCGCTCGGCGATCTTACTTCTAACCGTGACGCCTCCTCTTATTCGGACGTTGCTCAGCCAGAAGTTTCCGAAGAGAAACGAGTCGGCTGTTAGACGTTTCCGCTGGATCCGGTTGTCGTCTCTTACGATCGATGTTTCAGAGAAATCTGAATTTTCATTTCATCCGTGTAACGCAATACGGTGGATACAATAAAACTCCGTTTATCCGAACTTGTTTGGGGGCAAACAGTTCGCATAATTGCAGTTGGTATATCGTAGGATCTCACCGATTATCTCTACTGCCTCCTATTTCTCGTTCGTATAGTAGGAGCTCGAGTTCGGATAAATGAATTCAACCAGCAGAAGTTCGGTTGATCGGACATTGACTGAAATTTCGTTCAGACAAATGGAGTTCTACCATATAGTATATATAAATTTGTCCTTGTAAAATCCAATGGTTCCAAAAAGAAAGAAAAAACGATAGATTCAACGATTACACGAAAAGTCTTTGAATTCATTTCTAAAAGTAAAAATATTCTCTATCTAGTAGCTGAGAGTATACGTCCGGAAAGTCGAACTTGAACAAAATGTTCGTTATTTACGAAAACAGCGACTGGTTAAAGGATAACCGTTAAAAGAAAGTATCTCGATAGCGGAAGCATCTGCATGTATTCGTGGTATCCATTATTCTCGCGGCCACCGGAAGAAACGCGCATTTACCATTGTCCAAATAAACATCGATCCATTCAACTTTATCGCTCGCCGCAATAGCATTCGCTTCGCTGGTTACGGGCTATGCTGCGCGGCGCGACTGGGCTTCGATATAAAAGAGCACGGCTGAAGTTATTGGAAGGATGAACAAGAAAATCGTGACTTGTGTTTGAACGAAAAACATCGAACGGTATCTCGCGTCCACTCGAATGTCTAGTTTAAAAACGTACCGAGACAAGTATTAAATCGTTTCTTTTCGGTTTACGCGCAATTCGGGTATTTCACTTGAACCTAACGTGGAAAAGTTTGTTCTTCCAACGAAAAATACGGCCGACTAAAGAGAAAGTCTACCGTACAACCTTTTTCTCGTAGGAAGACGCAAATTTTTAGTTGTAGATGACAGCAGATAAGCCTTGAAAGATCCTCGAGAGGAACTAGCGTCGCCCTGGATCAGCCTATCTCAGCGACAAGTTCGTAAGGTAGCGTCTGCTCGTTTTCAACCGCATGAGCGCATCGTCTGCGACGCATTCCTTCGTACACGACGGCGGAAGCACCGGGCGAAGGAAAATAAAGGGGGTGCCAGAAGAAGGGGCGAGGGTGGGGAACGACGTAGCGGAAGAGAAGGAAGCCAGGCTGCGACGGTGCACGCCGTAATTTGAATTCCGAGTGAATTGAGTTCGAGGCTTGCTCGACCCTGTCGAATAACGCCTAGGCGTGTCTGCTTTAATGGAACATTTCCTCCGACGCGACGCCCCGGCCACCCGTATAAATAAATAATTAAGACAACCTGCCGTTGTCCGACATTTTTTCGAGACGATTTGCATTTCATTCGCGTGGGTTTTCAACTCGACAGCCGAGTTTCCGTCACGATGAATTAACCACTCTTCGCCTATCGATTGCTCGCTAATGCCAACTACTTTCCAACGTTCTCGAATTCAACCGGAAGAATTCGAATGCGAATACCGAGGCGCGACTTTCGCACAAAATATCGTAATTTCCACGAAACTACAAAATCAAGGGATTTTTATGAAACTCGGGAGAATGCAAACGATTCTTTCCGAGTGGCGGAAAGTTAGAACCGATTCCCGAGCCTTCAAAACCTACTGGACTTTTATTTCGTTCGAAAAGATATTCAAATAGATATAAAAATATAAAGTATCAACGTTCGATTGCTATTTTACGAACGAAATCGTAAGCGTATAACATTCGAATGGAACTTCACGCTCTCGACTGTCTGAGCTAGCCCGAGCGGAGGAAGCTACACGGTTGCGTAGAGACAAAATTATTTTCAATGTCAACGGTGCGGAGAAGCATACGTAGCAAATTAAAGATTCGAGGACAGTCGCGTACAATTGAAACGTACTTTATCTAATAACTTTCGAAACATAATTCCTACAAAAGTAATCGCTTCGATCGTATTTACCGCGACTAGTGCAAGCAGCGAGGCTGTCGATGAACGTAAACGACGGAATTGCTCGTCGATATCGCGTTGATCGCGAGGAACGCACAACCGCCAGTAGAAAGAGACAGACTTTCGTCGGACAAGTGGCCGCCGTCGAGGCGACTCTCTTCGGACCGCACCGGCACGGACGCGAGACCACTTGAAAGGCACGAGAGCGCGATGTCTCAAATTAAAGCGTGCTTTCGTTTCTGCCAGCGTTTTCTCGCCGCATCGACGTTTCTCCGAGACGCCTGGCGACGCGTCGACAAAGGTCACGCGGTTGGCAGGGTCGGCCGCGATTCAGCGGAGATCGATCGGCCAAAGGGAGCCAGCCAACTTCGAGGGCGACCGAGAAACGCTGCGGAGTGATCGCCAGATTTGTTTCTTTCGCGCAAGTCCGCTTTCGAATCGTTCGGAAACTCTGTTTCTTCGGCGTGGAGAAGCGCGAAGAATAACTCGTTCGCGGAAAGGAGAAATTTTTAAAGGCGAAGGAACGATTACTAGATTCGCGGATGTGCGTATGAAAAATATTAATATTCGAGGTCACGCCACCTTTCTGTCACGGAATGTACGCTCTCGTCAATCGGCGAATCAATAACTCCGTCGAACGAATCGCCAACGAGGCGATTAACATCGTCCGGCGTAAAAACCACCGAGTTTCGTTGTCTCCGGAGGTCTCTGCCGAGCTAATTTAATTTGCTATCGCTGGAAAATTCCAAGTCAGAGGAACTCTGTCCGACGCTAACGTCGGTAGTTGCGACCTTTGGTGAAAGTTCTCTTCCTCGGCCTTTTTCTAGCGCGCGGGGGAGAAAAGCTGCGCTTCTGGAAGGAAGATTCGAGGGCAAAACAAGTTGCCACGAGTATCCGCGCAACGTCGACCCGAGGGTTCGACCAATTACTCGCAAAAACATGGACGAGACTGCTTCACAGACAAGTGGGACGATTACGTGGCCGAATTAAAGAGGAGCGTCCTCGACCACGGGGCACCGCAAGCCGCTGCAAGTCCTCGTCCAACCTCGTTTCCCGCCTTCAAATCTAAGTTACGGACTTCCAGACCCCTGCCGGATGAAAGTTTTAAGCGGCGAACGCCGCCACCTTTGTGCCGTGGCTACAAAGAGTATTAGAACGGACGGCTGAGAATTATAGTTCTGGAAACCGCGCAACCGGGTTACCGCTTCTCCTATACTTTGACCAAGCAGATCGTGCGACAAGTGTTTTATGGTGACTATAGCGAAGTTTTGTAGCCAAGAGGAAGCCATTTTGGTATATTTGGTAATGGTAGCGGTGCGACAAACTTTTTTACTTAACTCGTCCAAATCAAAATAGCAGGACACGCGTAAATTGCTTTTTGTGCATTTAATATACGCGGTAACGTTTAACAGCGATCAATCATTTATACGCGACGCAGGACGAAGTTAATTCCATCAGAGTTAGGCGCGCAGTGGATGTTATCTTAGCTATCAAATATCCTATGATGGCGCTTGGATAAATTTATTTACCGCGCGTGTACACGCTGCTGCCTCGATCAGAGTTCAGACATCCGTAACATCAACGGCTCGCGAACATCTTCGACACTTGTATCAGAAGCGCGAAAATTCAGGATGGTTTAAAATATCTTCTCTTCCAGCTGTATTTCTTTTACGAAGTTTGAAAGGCACGAAACAGGAAAAAACGTATATTGTAATTCTGCTTGTGCGATGATTACAAAAGTTACACGTTCCAAGTTTTCCAGCAATATCTTCGAACCTTGGCTCGACTCGATCCTCGCGACCAACTCGACCCACTTGAGAAAGAAGATAAGGGAAACACGTCGAGCTCGAGAGCATGACCTCGAAGGAATCTCTTTCGCGACAGAGAGCCTGTGATTTATTTTCATGCCTATTCGCGAGCTGCAATCAACTATCGTTCGAATCCACGGCCCATCGGTTCTATTCGCTGTGGCTTGAACTCCGAATAAAAAATGTACTATCTGTCTGTATAGCCTTCTGTTTTTCCCGTTCCTTCGCTACCCTGCCGCCTATATTCCGGAATTTCTAGTAATACCAGCTCGCTTTTGCCTGCCCGACCATCCTTCCCATTCCCCTATCGTATCTCTTTCTGTCGAAACTTATATTTCACTTCCAAGTTTTTTCTTATCTCGCGTGTATTCGCTGCCAGCCACGTATATCCGCCCAAGCCAGCTCCGATTCGTCTTTTCTATTTCGTTTCATTTACCAGTCACACTTCATGACCCGATAAAGTTTTCCGGGTGGCTGGGTCTGTGCCACCGCAACTTCGACTTTCATTAAATCAGGAAACGGCCGCGACAACGCCGCCGAGAAAAATATATTTAGCCACTCTAGCGAAACGGAGAACGGGGCCTGTGTTTCATGAAACGACGAGCGAATTGGTTTCATAGATGAGAATGTGCGCCAGAGATCGATGCAATTGGAAATTGTATTTGCATGTGCGAGATTTGTCACGATTCAGGGATCTGTTTGAAACGAAAATAGAAACGTACAACGACAATAGCGGTTACCACGATTAAAAGGATCAAGATCGCAACGTTTCGCAATGTTACGGCCGTTTTAAAACACCGTGTATCGTGACCAATATCTCAAAAAATTTATTCGCTCCCTCCTCCACCCCCCCCCCTAAATTTCGCTCTTTCCTATTTTTTCGTTCGAATAAATTTTCGCCCGCTAATTACACGAACGTATCGCGTACACAGTGGTTATCAGCAGGAAATATCCAGCGAATCTAGTATACTTGTAAACTCGCCGCAGCTGCTGCGAGCTATCAATAACCCGCACCCCCCATAGCAATTTCACGCGTATCTGTTTTTAATATCGACGCACGCGAAATGCCGCGGGTATTGCGCGCGAGCATTCCAAGAAAAATAAAAATCAATCAGCAAACAGCTCTAAATCATAACCGAAGCCGAATATTCGAAGCTCGTAGCATTCCATCCGATATTCATCGGTACGTTCCGACTGCCTGTCGGCGTTCCACGCTTCCAAAGCGGCGACGCCGAAAAATCGATCGGCCACCCTCTGTCAAACAGTCAATCGTTCGACGTTTCGATCTGCCATTCGCCCGTTCTAACGAAATTTGTCTTTCGCGCTGCTAGCAACAGCAAGAATTGTGTAAGAAGAAACGGATCGGCCCATGTAATTCGTAAGAATCTCACGCGTCGATATACGCGACCGTGCTAACGATAGAAACTACGGGCTTGTTGTTTAACGGTGAAAATCGTAATATCGAAATAGTGATAAACCGTATAAGATCGAAAAAGTGATAGCTAATGGAGTGATCGAGAGAACAACATGCGGGAATCGAGGAAACGGCCGAGTTTATCAGCATCGAACCGAGATACCAGAATAATCGAGAATCGAGAGGAATGTAGTCGCAACAGCGCAGCGCGATGGTTGAATGCGAATTGGCCTTCGCTCGATTCCTCGGTCGAGCGACCAGCGGTGCCGTTGTTCCTGTAAAAAGCTCGACGAAACGTAGAGGCGAAGGATTTTCGGAAAAAAGCAAAAGAGAATCGCGGTTCACCGAATTCGCACAATTCTAATCGACGTATAGCATCGATAAATTCGTTCGCGTCACCGACCACGCGATTCGTGGCTCAGACACGATAAACCTTCCTCCTCCACCTCTTTCTCTCTCCTCTCTTTCTCTCTCTCTCTCTCTCTCTGTCTGCATGTTGCTTTTAAAACGTCCTGCAGAATACGTTCACGCGCTTTATTATCTCGGCGAGCTTCGCGCAAGACACAAGCTCGTCCACGATTTCCATTTCCTCCTCTTTATTGGCCTGTTAAAAGTTACGTTTGTGCCGGCATTTACGCCTGATTAAGGTTTAACTCGATTCAAATGCGAGAGAGGGAGACGAATAAGGGCGATGGAACAGGGTGACTGCACCCTTCTGCACGTCACGGCTTTTCATCCCCTGTTACGCGATTTCAAATACGATCGAAGGGATGTTATTTAGCCGCTTTATGCGACGGATTGACTTTTATCGAGTCACCGGTGGCGCGACAAGTAATTTCTGCGGCTGCCACTGGGTCTTTCCCATTCTCCTTTCTTCCATCTTCCTTTTTTTAGCGCGGAAATCTTTTTTCGAAAAATGGTCTTTCGAAGGGACTCTTCGAGGAAGAAGGTCGACGCTTTGAAATAACCAAACTACGCGATATCTATGTAGACTACCAGGTGCCAAGCAAGACATTTGTACCGGTTAATTACCGGCGATGAATTTCCGTGACGAAACAATGATTTTTATCGGGTGAATCGTAGCACCGCGCAGATCCGCTCTTTAAAAGGCAGTCAGGTAGAAAAACGTAACTGGCGGCGATGGAGAGAGGTGGCACGAAAGTGACCTAAAAAAGCCAGCAAGCCATTAAATGTATTTTCCTTCACTTTGGCATCGAATTCGCGTAACGCGATACAACATTGATTCTGGACGAAAAAACGAAGAGAGGGAGAGATTTCTGGCTTCGTCGGGGAATTTCGGATCGAACAGCGATAACCTCTTAATACGATAATCGTATATCTTTTATCCAAGGTGGCTTTTTCCATGCATCGTGGTAGCAAAATTTTATCGTGAATCGGATTTCGCCTCGGATAACCTGACGTTCATCCGCCATGGCTGAACAATCTTAGACGAAACTTTTAAAATTAAAGCTTTAAGGAGATCATGCGTCGTATGAAATTGGAAGACTTAGTCACGCGTAATGAAAAACGACGGAATAAAGAAGCAAGAAAAAAAGAGATTAGGAGTCTCGTGGAAACTTCAAAGGGGGACAAAAACGTTCCAGTTTCCCCTATCCCGTTTCCCATTGACCCGAATTCGGCGCTTTTCTGTCCGCACATCTCTTCTTCTATCGGCCGAGAAAACTTTTCACCAGCTGTTCTATCTTTCGTATCGTACCACCGCTATCATCGTCGCGTTTTGTTTTTACTTCGCCTCGTATCTTTTCTCTTCTCCCCCTTTTTTTTTTTTTTTTCAATCTACCCGTACACTGCCAGGTAAAACGCAAACGCAGAGCATCGGTAAACCTTTTCTCTCTCACGATCTTTACCCAACCCTTCGCGTTACAGCTTGATGTTGCATCAGCGTGACATTATTTTTCGCGCTTATCTGACGTTATATTTCACCGTTTACCTCACACGTTGAATGTAACACCGAACCGTCTGATATTCAGGTCACGTGGCGGATTTTCCCCGTGTTTTTCGCCATATTTACACTCGCATCTTTTATTTTGATGCGAGCTTCTACGCCAGTGTACTGGAACGGAGAAGAAAACTAAAGGAGAATGCATCGCGTAATTTATTATGCTTCTTTCTTGTTTTATATTCCTACGTATTACATTCTGCCCAAAGATTCAAAATCCTCTTAATAAACAATTTCAGTTACTCGTTTCATCTGGTTCGCCAGTCACGCCTACGTATCGAGCTCGATCCCATCCCTGGCCATAATCGGCCAATCTTCGAAACCAACGAAATAAAGCTGACGTTGCGCAACGCCAACGACTCGACCCCAATCAAAATGATTAAAAACGGTTTGATAAAAAAAAAACATGGTCGAGCGTGTGTTAGCGAGTCGGGTCGAGCATTAATACATGGCTGGTCATCGTAACGACATTATCGACGTTCAACCGTTGTAATTATCATAATTGGCCCTCGCAATAATGATTTATTGGGCGACGTCCGTTACGCTCGATATAATCTATGGCATCGTATCATGTATAGCAATTTCCGTGCCCAACGTATAAATAAATCCCCGTTATTCCCACGCGAAAAAGCACACTCTAGTGGATGGAGAGAAAGGGAGGAGAGAGAGAGAGAGAGAGAGAGAGAGAGAGGGAGAGAGAGAGGAACGGTTCGATGCGTTTCGTTCGTTTGCCGATTGATGCGTTTCACGCGGTTCCACGAAACGTGGCTAATTCTAACCAGGCAAATGGAAATTGACGTTTGAGTAGCTTCGTCTATTATCTGAATCAATACTATCGGGAATTACAAATCAACTATTATCATCGTTATTTCTCTGGCCGTTTGCGTCCGCCGTTGCGTTTCCTGCTAATTAATCTTCGGGTAGCCAAACTTCTTTCCCAATTTGGGATAAATTATGCATTATGTTTGCAGTGTGTTAATGCGGGCTTTTACGGTACGACGAGCGATATTATAGTCATCGATCGGTTACGCGATATAATGCCAAGCATGCATCGATATATACACGTCGAGGTAAGTTTCCTCGAGAAATCAATTTAATAGAGCGACTATCGTGGAATAAATTCAGAATTGCGAGCGACGAGTAAACACTGAGAGAGGCTGATTAGCAAAAATCACGTCAGCTAGCTACCGTGTAGCGTGTAACGAGATGTATTCGCCACGTACACTGTCCTGCATCGTGCTTGATTTGTTTTCACGACAGAGCCAGGCTTTGTACGCCATGTCCCGAGGAAAGGGCGTCGATAAACAATGTGCAACTTGCAATAAAGCTCGTGCAAGCGTCCTTAAGACTACTTCAGCCATGTCGAAACAACGCTCTTGGTTCTGACTGAATCTCTGTCGTAACATCTATAATACGATACGATACGCTTACAAAGAACTACGAGATTACATTCTTCTTCGTTTCTAATCGAAAGAAATGCCAACAGTTTCGATCAGTTTCGATTGAATCTTCGCAAGAATATATTTCCGATTATCTCGCTCTTTGGCAAGTTTGTCTGCAGCTTTTAATATCCATAATGAACAGCACGGTACTTTCAACTAAAATCTGCTTCCGAAGGATGCTTCGTTACTTTAATTATAGCTCGAAAATTATAATCGACCCGGCTACAGCTACAAGACTGTTAACCGATACTCCAAGTTTATAAAAATTCCACTGTAATTAGAGAATTATTATTAACTCGCTTGCGACTCGAATCATATCGATTTAAATTGAATCCAATATCAATTTCCTTTTCTATTAGAGATCGTTTAGAGTATTTCGACAAGTGCTTTTTATACATTGCATAGAATCGTATTTGCCAGAAACAAGAAAGTTAAGTAAACCGCGATAAATTCAAACGTTCAGCGAAACGTTATCGTGGCTGAAGTCTCCATTCGTCCGAAATATCAATTTGACCAATTTCATGGAATGTCATTATAATACCCAGTTTTGGTGAGCATCTTTTCCACGATACTCGCAGTCAAGAGCCAACAGAGTATCGTAAATAAAAATTCTACGCGTGTAGGAGTTTCCATTGAAATACCTCCTACCTATACATATAATTACGTTTCTGTACTTCCATCTCTGCTGATCGTCGTGGCTCGTCGACCGAACGATGGCACGGTCCAATAAATTAGCCGTGCGCGATTTAGTCGCGCGTACGTCGCCGCATTTCGTGCGGTTTTCGTTGCGCGAGTATCCGTTTTTTTCGCGTGCGATTGAAAATACACTTTGATCTTTTGTTAAATGGAAGCGAGAGTCGCTTGTCGCTCGTGTTTTCCGATAAAGGAAAGTCATCGAGTATCGCGAATGTATCTTATTCTCCGCCGTCTTAAATCGATCACAAAATTGACACGAACCAAGTTATTTAAGATGGTTTTATATTTCAAGGAATTCTAAAATATTAGGTACGAAAATATTATTTGCATATTTTTCAGCGCAGGAGACATCCACGACGATCCAACGATTGATAACGATAACAATCGACGGTAAAGCAAAATTTAACGAGATTGAAATTTCGTATAAACGGCATTTCACGTGCACCAGGATAATAGTTAACAGGAAGCTCTATAGCCGCATCGTGCGAGGAATTTCATTGCACGAGGAGATGAGATGCACGCCGGTTTGAACCGTCTCGTGTTTCGGTTGGCCTTTCGTCTACCGCGTTTTAAGATATATTCAACGCGTTCGCATATCCGGTATATCCAGTTCCGTTACTCTACATCGAACCTTCCATGAGCCTTTGCCGCCGTAAAAACCTATAACCCTATGGAAGGGTGGCATCTCCCAAAAAGCCTTTTATTCCTGCCACGAGATCGCATCTCACCATTTGTCGGTGGGTAGAAAACCGCGACAAATTATCCGAAGCGCGACTCTGATCCTCTCCGGTCGATCGATGCGTTTCGCCGGCGCGGTTCGCTAATTCCGTACGTGCAAATGGAAACTGACGTTCGACCAGCTTCGGGATTATCCTCGTGACGAAATATCGCTCCCGCATCCTCGCGCTCCGTGTAATCGAGCCGATTGCGCGGCTTCCAGTGCAAATAGGACAAAGAGAAACAACGAGAAACGGAAAATTGCTTCGAAGAAACGACAAAAAAAAAATATGGAAGAAAAAAGAGACAGGGAGAAGCGGAGAGAATTTTTCGCGGATGGAATTAAACCGAAGCTGCGTTGTTGTTTGGTGGCCGGATGATCCAAGGTACGTTCTCGCGCGTTTCCTCGCATTCGTTTCCTTTATCGTTCGACGAATTTCACCTAATGGGCCGCGTTCCGCTCTCGTTCGATCCTCGATTTCGCGGCGGTTTTCATTAAAGGTTGTCAATTAAACGCGACATATAATTAGGAACGATCGCTTGAATCCGAATCCGTGAACCACGTGGCGGCTAATAGGCCACGGATTTATGACCCGTTTCGAACCGGATCATTTGCCAGAGGGATATCAATGATCGGGGAATATAATTGTATCGATCGTTCGGCGCTTGTTAGTGGTATCGCCGGGGGTGGATCTCGTGCGAGAAGAGGAACGAGATTCTCGATTTGATTCGGTGATTTCGCGGGATTTTTGGTCCAATTCCTGGTATCCTGGTAATTTATAGCTACTTATTAGGTATATGCAAATGTAACGGCTGTTACGTTTAACGAACATTATACATTTAACGGATCAAGGAAAATATTCGATCGTGCGTTACCACATGAACGTTAAGTTGCCGCGAGAACGATGGAAAATTCGCGAAAGGCGTGATATCGTAACGTAAAAAAGGCGCTTGGCTCGAGTTATCGATAGCAACGCAGATATAAGAAACAGAACGTCCATGGGATACCCATAATCCTGGTCATCCGCCATCGAATAAGCCGGGCCGTAACTTCTATCGCCGTTAGGCCGTGGCAAAGTAACAATTTCGGCGCTGAAAACGCGTCTGGCGTCAGCGTGGAGGCGCGCTGCTACGCGACTTTTATGACGGCAAGACGAGCTCGAGTCGATTAACTTAATTAGACAATCGCCTAATGAATTCGAGAATGGTGGCCCATTAAGCGGCCGAGCGACGGCCGACTAACGCGCATCCTTGATCGTTTTCTCGTATACGATGTACTCAGAATGGACTTTGCTATCGCGAGCCTCGTAAATACAGCTTTATCGCTCTTCGTTTGCCACCCTTAGTCGCGAAACCGTCGCTGCACCGGCTAAATCTCTGTCCCGGCCAAGTAGATAATGCGATGCTGTATAAGATGGTTTAAACGAGCAACAAAACTTGCTTTTCGGATAGTTGTAATAAATATAAATGTTAAGGGTGTATGTTGGGTCTCCGGCGAGACTGCGAGAGAACGATACCGTCGGGAGGAGTCGTCAAGAGAATTCGACGATTACGTATCTTTCGGAATAACGGTAAACGGATCGCTACAGAAGGTAGTTTCTTTTTTCGAAAAAGAACGTTTTCTTTCGTCTCCGATCTACTCGTCTCGACGCTTAATTCTATCGTTTATCGTCGTTAATATACCTAACGGATTCTCTGTTATATAGCATCTGTGCCGCGTTAACGAAACGTTTGTATACCTAAATTGGCATTCACCAAAAGCTAGCGGAACTTTCTTCGAACAAGCAAATTTAACGCGAAACTCCGTCAGGGAAGGTGTGAAGAGTTGCATCACGGATCGCCGCAGGAGACAGAGCTTTGCTCTTTAATCTCGGCTTCGTTCCGAGTCGATAACTCGATTAGTTCCCGGGACATGAGATATAGGAGCGCAGCGTTTCAGACACGCGGCACGGCGAAACGGTGGCTGAGATTCTAAGATACGGACTGACCTACTTTTTCTTCCTGAAACTACGTACGCCGCTGGTAGTAATAGGAAAATGATGTTGACTCAGCGTCCTGTCGTTGCCTAGCTCTGGCGACTCGTGCGTAAATCGTGCGTGGGGTAAATCGATAAACGAGTATGAGCGAGTGATCCGAGAGTGTGCGACGAGAACAATCGTAGCGGAGTATTCGGAATTATGCTTTGTGTCATATGGATCTTTGAGAATAATTAATGCTAGTCGAATGTTACAACTTTTTAAAGTTTCAAACGAAAGATCGATAACGGATGATTTCGAAGCAGTTTCGTCCGTAATAATATCCCATTCTTAAGAGTTACTTTTAACAATTAGCGATTATCGATGCTGTAACAATTGGTAGAATGAACGTAATCGACGGTATTTCCTGAATTTGGCATTTTCTATTCTGGGTTTTTTGTGATTTTGCTCTTTAAATCGGTTAATTTCGGCCACTAGTTCTAGCATTATCGAATAACAGCGAGAAAATCGGCCAGAAGTTAGGCATGCGAGCGAAAACGGCACACCGAACATGCCGATCGATAGCAACACGCCTCTGGCGGATCTTTTCTTCGCGAAACTTTATTCTCGCGGTTGCCGAGGTCGATGGAAGAATTGCTCGTTGAATTAAATTCCTGCGGTGTTGTTCGGCTGCACTGCCTACCGCCTGACTTCGGATAAAATCGAGCAGGCTTCGAATTGGTTAGAGCCTCCCCTGACCCCTATCGGAGTCGGCACACTGGCGTTATTTTCCTCGCGAAAAATAAAAGAGGAAAAAAGCGGAAGTTCACCGTCATTAACGTTGTTACGAATCGTATTTAATACGCACCGAATTTACTTTGAATCTTTAGAAAGAGCAAGAGGATGTACAGGCAAAATAAAACGATGTAACATCGTTACGTAGAATATTATGGGTACATTAAAATCGCTTACCGTAATTGCTGCGCAATTAGAATCATTCTAGAGGCGAGGCTTCCATCGTTGTAGGGAAACAGGAACGTATCTTGAAAATACGACGCTGGCGTTAATGGATCAATCGTCGAAGGATCAGTGTGACGGAAACGACGAGAATTTTGTCCGGCTACAGCACCTAAAATTAAGAAAAATTTCGATGTAACAACTGTTAAATATGACGTTTGAATATTGTGCAACAGGCACGCTGCTGCAACAGTTAGCAGTGTCGCTCGAGTAACTTACGAGAAAAATCATAATGTGAGAAGCGACTCATCGTGAAAGCTGAACCGTCGCGATACATCAAGCTGAATGCGCGTCTCTCCGACATTTCAACTTCATTTCGCGAGACAAGTCCCCGGCACGTGCCTCGGAGGCTTGGTTCGAGGCGAATAAAGCAAGAGACATTCCTCGAGACCTCCTCCATACGTCGGTCAATGAAATTCCAGGGCGGCGCCTGGCTGGGAAGTCTGAATTTTTCATTAAATTAACAGCGCAACAGGTCGCGTATGGCGCGTGTCGAAGAGAATTGTTTAAATATTGCAGGAAAGGAGCGGCCGCGATGTCTTTTTTTCCACCCTTTACCGGTCCCCTTCAACCCTCTTTCCCTGGCGACGAATTAACGCGCAACAGGTGAGTCCCTACACTGTCCGCGCATAACTCAACGAGACGGATATTTCGAATTTTTCCATCCTTTCTCGTCATTTCGTCATGTCCTGTGTTTGTCGAACCAACACCTTTGCTCGGTGTTGCGTCAGAGGAAAATGGCGTCAAGTATCGTGAGAACGTGCACTGGCGGACAAAAGTTTCGGGTCACTCGGTTTAAGCCTGGATTATAGTTCGATGCTACGTGAAACGTCAATTGCTCGACTTCGAGCTTGAGGAAGTTACCCTGTTGGAAGCCGTAAATTTCTTTTTAATTTCTCTCGGTATCCAACGAGAAGCAGAACGCAGTCAAGTATTTTTGTTATAATTTTTTAAAACGCGCGCTTCGAGCTACGTAACTGACGCTCGAGAAGAGGGGAACTATGAATGCCGTCGTTTTAATCTTTCACGTAGATAGCAACGAATCGCAAAAGGTTTATACGAGACTACGATATCGGCATCTCGCATTTGGGAATTAGAAACGTGCACTGTCCTTTCAGACATCCAGCAAGTAGATCGATAATCCGAGAGATCTGCAGAATCGCAAAAAGAAAATAGGAGAAACGAGATATCGTCGACAAAGGAGATGAGCTTCCTGAATGAAACAGACTCGAAGAGATTGAAACGATAGCCGAGCGAATTTTTTTCGTCGAATGTCAAAGGAATATCGATGAACCGTGATCGCAGGATAAGATGTCGCGGTACTTGTAATTAAAAAGGAATTAACGGCAAGACACGGGCTAGTATATAAGGGACCAAAACCACAAAGAGCAGGAGGTCCGACTAAACGAGAGAAGACTCACGTTAGCTTTGTGAATAATTAAACTCAGGTCTGAGAATAGACAAGCGAAAGACACGGGCTGAAGAAGATTACAGGAAGGTCTATAAAGAAATTATGGAAAGAAATAACAGGGAATATTCCTAACATAAGTCAGTCGGTACTAGATCAGAGCGATTGCTGTATAAAAAATTGCCAAGAAAATGTTTCGAGCCAAGCAGAGACGTGATTCGGCCATACGTACTTCCAAATCGAACGTAAGCAGCGACTTTTGTGAAAAGCGTTCCCATTCTCAGGCATTTTCGTGCGTAACGTGTATTCGGAGAAACGAGTATCTTTCTAGCTTGAAAATTAGAGGGAAAATTACCTGTATGCAGGAAGCAGCACCGGGAATCGAAAAGCGGAGAGATCCGAGCGACTAGCAACAAGTTGCGAAGGCAACGACGTACCAGCAGGTTTCTTCCAACGCGTAGACGCGTAAAATTTTTCATTCGCCAAGTGTTGCCGTTCTCTCCTTCTCTTTCTTTCTCTGTATTTCTCCTCCACTTTCGCGATTCTCCAAAAACGATCGAGACCGTTTCGTCTGGCAGCGTGGTGCAACAGGTAGACACTTAGTATCCTTCTGCGAAGCGGAATTAATTTCCTCGACGCGATCCACGTTTATCAGAACGAAACGTGTGAAGCTATGGTACGACCCATCTATTCTTTTCCTCGTGAGAATGTTTCTCGGCTGTTTTGTGATTCAGAGTTTAAAGAAATCGAATATTACCGACTTTAATACTGCTTGCCGGAATGCTGACTGGAACGATCGAAGAATTTTTCTCTCCCGGTTAAAACGTCGAATAGAGTAATACGAGATTTCTTTAGAAACCATCGAAATAATAAAGCAAGACGAAGCAATTTCGCGGTGCATCGTTTCTACGGCTTCTTCCCCTTAATTGAAGTACTTTTCCTATCGTTGCTACACCGAACTGCAAGAAAATTAATTCTAGAAATATCTAAGAACTACCGCCTTGCAGTTTTTTTTTCCCCTGTAGCAAGATCTTCTTTAAAATTACAAGAAAGAAAAAGCGAAAGCTTCGTAAGTATTCTCTGCGTACCATTTACGCAACGGTAAACGATCTTCCGTCGTGGAGAAATATCGGGCGCAATAATATTCTGTAAAGGAAGAGTACGCTGATAAATTGCACCGCACTGAACAAATGCGTTTACAAATGAGAACAGCGAGTGACTTTATCGCGCATACGGGACCGATAACGATGAAAAAAGGGAAAAAGAAGGCGTTGTAATCCCACAGTGGCACGTTTCTACACAGGATTACCATCCATAGACAGGAATGACAATGTTCAATATGTCGGTAAGGCAATTTCCTATGAAAGCAACGTGCAACAGGTAGAGAACGTCGCCTTGCTCGCGAATCGTATCGCATTGGAAATTTTCGATCAAATAGATACACCTGGCTTCTACGTAATTTTATTCGAGATCGACTTACAACGTCTCGCTTTCTAACGACGATTATTTCACTGTCATGTGCACCTGATTTAGATCCACGAATTGGCTTCAGAAAAATCATCTTCGCAGAGTTCGTATCCCTCATTGTACACGATATTCGATAAATAGAACGATAAAAAGAATTTTAATTCGTCTGAAGAAAAGATGAGAAGAGAAATAATAACGCGTCAAAAAATAGGAGCTTAAAGAATAAAATATAAACGTAGCAAACAATTAGGGATAGTAATATCTATACGATCTCTAGGAACATTTTTCATCGAAGAATTGGGTTATCTCGGACGAAACGTCTTGTTTCTTTCGACGAAAATTCATTCTCGCTGATCGTTCAACGTCATTTCGTATCGTTGGAGTCATCTAATGACACGATATTGGCCAACTCGGTCGAAGCGCGACGTAACCCAGTGCAACGTGAAGCAGAAAATTCGCCATTGAAAAATGACTATCCACGGCGCTGCTAGTGGAACGAGTCAACCAGTGGTCAGACCAGGTATCGCGTTCCAACATTTCGTATCGATTTTTCGCGAGTAGTGGATGACCCGATTTTTGGCGCACGCTTTGTACCGCTTTTAACAAATGACCAGCCACACTCGTCCGCCAAGAAATTTCTGCCCAGCCGCGAACGAAAAGCTACTTTGAAAATCATGTAAAAAGACAAACTCACGATACCATCGATTTTCGATCGGGGATTACTATTTTCAGATATTAAATCGATTTGATCCTCCTTTGACCGACGTGGTTTTTCCAATTTATAAACCAGAAAGATTTTCTACTTCAGAAACAAAATTTCTTATCGTCTATCGTTTCACCACATTGGTTCGCCGCGAAATCACCGTACTATTCGTCGAAAGAAAGGCTCCGAGTTGAAGGACGTTGATCAGAGAGCACTCGACGATTCAGAAGCTTTCGAACAACGTCGAAACCTGTTTCGTGGGAGTTTCGACGTGCCAGCCCTTCAATTTCACGCGTAAGTGACCAACGACTCGTAATTACACGATGTAGCCAGCCTGTACTTAATCGAAAAGATCAGCGGATATAGAAGAAACGAGAGAAGGAGGCTGAGCAAGATTCGTCGAGAGAAACAGAGACGTAAAGTGGCTTTAAAAATGTTCGACAGATATATTACGTTTCCATGTTGGAGACGTCGGAGCGAAGATCGCGATGTATGATTTCAATTTCACACCGACTCGCGACTGGCGCGATCAATTACTCGCGTGGCCGCATACTTGATTAACTTCAACGGGATTTTAGCGATGAAAGAAAAGTAATCGAAGTAAAAAGAACGTAGAAGAGAAATTAACGGAATGGTAAAACTAGGAGATAAAGGAACGAAAAAAGAGGGATAGAAGAGGAAGAGTAGAAAAAAATGGAGAACGCGTAGCGATTGCAGAGGTGTTAAAGGACGTTCTATGCCTGTCTCTGTCTCCGTAGGTACTGAAGCGCAGTTCGATACCAAGAACGGTTATATTCCAACCCCTTCTCCACCGTTCGAACTCTACGCATCGCAAGATGGCTGGCCATGTTTGCGAAATGGCGCCTGCGCGTGCGATTTCTGCTTGGATGCCCCGTACGTCCCTCCACGCCTCTTCGTTCCTTCCTCTTTCTCCTTTCTTTCCATCGTGGAATAGCGATGGGACCGATCCGAGACCTACTTGCTATTTTTCATCGATTTGTCGTTTGATTGGTCGAGCTTTGTCAGTTTTAAGCGAATTCATGGTGGAAACGGCGCACTAGGAATTTTATGGCTGATTAATTTACTTGTTTCGAGAGATCTTGTTTACGTTCTCCGTTCGTTTCCTCTGGTTTCTATCTAAATTGACAGTTCTTTTCTTTTTTTTCTTAGACGTATCGAATTATGGTGTATTTTTGGGAATGTATCGATCGCAGAGAATTCCAAGATGCGTTTGTGAGTTTAGCAAAAGTATTTAGCGTAAAAAGGATAATGGCCGATTCGAAGAAACATTTCGAGCGAGACACGGTAACGGGAGAGCTTCGCGAGTTGCAAATTCAACGTGGCGCAACAGAGATAGTAACCGTGCGTTTGAACGCTCGATTCGTCCTCGATTTGAAGCTATTCAAACGCGAGGAAAATTCTGCTTCGGGAGTAAAATCAATTAAAAACGGGGACAACTGCGGAGAATTAATCACAAAGTTGAAACATTTGATTTGAATAAATGTAAATTAACGTTATCTTTTGACGTCGGTATCCTGTCTGGGAAACAAATACATGTTTCGGATTCCTATATGTAGAGATGCTCGTTGAATGGTTGAAACGCGATAGAGATACGCCGACGTTGTTTCAAAGGAAAGAAGAAAGCAACGAAATGGAAAAATGGGTAGAAAATGAAGAAGGGTAGATATATAATTAGCGGCTGGCATATTAAAATATCGATTTAACGGAGACATATCGATACCATCCGAGTCACGTTTGATCCCATCGCTAACTGAAACATCCCCTGCTATTCGTCGCCGGTTCATGCGACCATCTTCATCCCTCTCCCCTTTCATTTGATCATCTCGGTCCCCTGTCTTTTCCCCAGACTATTCTCGTCTTTTCTTCCAATTCTTCGAACGGCCGATTTCCAACAACCCCCTCACCGATACCCCTCTTCAACCACTTCGTCTATGATTATTTCACACTGTTACAGGGATGTCCTGTTCGACCACCGAATATCACCCAAAATATTCCTCTCTCTTCTGTACGGCTTTTAATCTGCCTTCCCTCCTCTGATACACGCTACAATCTTCTACAGCGAGAGAAGACAAAGAAACACCTTTCGAGTCACATTTCTACTTAATCGTATTGTTCGTTCGTCCATCTAGTGGCAAACGTATCTTTTACCTTACTTTCTCGTTAACAGTATCTTCCTATATGATTACCACGGCATAAGCAAGATATCGAGCGAGTCATACCACGCCTCGGTATGAAACGGTGTACGTGTAAGAATTACTCGGAATGATTTCACCTAGGCAAGCGTAACGGAGAAGTCGATAGATGTAAAAACAGCGATGATGAAATGTCTGAAAGTATATAGATTCTGATGCAATCAGAACGACACAGCAGTAAAATGAAATAAGTCGATCAACGATCAGACAACCTATTCAACTCTCGCAATGACGTTCGAATAATTCGTGTATCAGCATCTATTCTCTGTAATATCGTGCTGTAGTTTATAATAAGATTTTTCGTCGTTATCAAATTTCTCGAACCGACTCCAACTTCTCTCGCAATTCTCACGACGATTTTTCTTATCTTCGGTAGCAGCGAGAACAATTTAAACGTGGCGAGACACTCTGCTCTGTGTTACACGTTCTTCAAAGTAATTTTCAGTTAATCTTATAAACGCTCGACTGTGAAAATCTGTATTGAACGCACTTTATCCTACAATTTCATTTAGAGTATTTGTAGAGTAAAGTATAGGTATTCCGATTCTCGGTTAATCAAAGTAGCAGTTGCTCCCCGGTGCCGCCAATCGAATTACTTGACCAGGCACGTTTCACTCGCTAAGTACTGCAAGTGACTTCGTAACTTGCGGTTAATACGCTGATACAAATTTAAACGGGACACGATTCTTGAAACAGTCTCTATGAGAGAGTATTCGTCGCTATTATAGGACATCTTGGCTGGATCAATAAACGCTGTACGCTGGGCAAATCCGTCTCCGGGCACGAGCATTCTTATCGAGTATTTATCGTACGAAACCAGTCCGAATTCGACCAAAGACACAGTCGCACGTAACTTTATTTTACGCGCGCTACCGTCGAACGTTCTAAACGAGACTTGATTCCGACACGCGCCAAAATAGAGATGTCATTGTTGTAAAAATTGATCTTTTCTTTCCAAAATTCTACGAACTTTCGAAATATCCTCGCAAGCGTTCGACTCTTCGTCACGATCGAATTACAGAAACGTTTCTGTACGAGATAGCTATTTCGCGATATCATAAAGTGTCCGAAGCGTGGCAACAAGCGGATGCCAGCAACAGCCCGGGTCTGTTGGCGCGTGTACGCGCGCGTTGTCGTGTGTTTTGCGCGCGTGTCGTGTATTTTGCGTGCTTTTCGCCCGAACACATCGAGCACAAGGGGATTCATTAAGCGCGCGTGGACGCGCGTGTACGTGCTTTGTCAGTCTCTATCGGGATGGATGCTCGTGACGTTATGATTAACGCGACTGAATTTTACGCGCGAGACTTCGCATCGAGCCGGTGATTTCCGGCCGAATCGATTAAGCTTTCCGCGCGTGATTCGTGCCCGATCACCGGAATCGATCGACGCGACGTTTGTCACACTGTATTTTTCGTTCATTTTCTCCTCGTTTTTTTTATCCCTTCGCCGACAAAAAAAAATTACACCGTGCTGTATGCAGAATTGTTTGACGCGATTTATTTTTTGACTGACGCGAAGATTAGATGGGAAAAAAATTGCAGCAACGGTCAGTCGAAAACGATCGATAGAAAAATTGAACGACGATGTTTTAAAATTCACCGAACGCATACGTTGAACGGTTGATATCGGATTACGCTTTTGTAATTTTGCTGCCGTGATAAAACTTAAACTGTACGTGTTTCATCCAACGATTGCACGTTTTTCGTACAAAACATTCCGCTGCAAAGACGATCGCTACTCCGAACAAAAGCCACCCGATTTTAAATATACCACCCGATAACTGCGCCGTAGCAGATAAAGATCCTTCTCGTAAAACATCCTGCTTGTGTTAGATTTCTATTGCGATTCTCGAAATTATCGCGCGTTCCTTAATACCCGATTAATTTGACGACCTCGCCCCCGTATCGCTTTCATCGACTAACCATATCCTCCGCATATCCACGTTTTAATCGCGCGTCGCTCGCTCATCTCCCCAGCAAGCTGATTATACTAAACAGTGAACACGTTCTAGCGAATCGAGTCGATCACGATTCCAAGAGCGTACCACGTCCACGAACTCGTACGTACGTACACGAGCGTGCCGAGGATATCGAACGTGCCTTCTGCTGCTCCTTTTTCCGCTGTTCCTGCTCGCGGGTCATTACACCGGCCCGGATATCCAGTCCGAGAGGATCTCTTTCCGGAACACAATTAAAGGCAGGAAGCGTGAGAGCCATCCCAGCCCCGAACCCGCTCTACTTCGTCCGTGTATACACCTATACCTATGTACGTAGGCATGTACGTACGTGTCCTTTGTGTGTGTGTGTTAAAGGGGGGAGGGTACGTCGAAAGGAGGGCAAGCTCGCAGCGATGGAACGCGAGGGGAGGACTAGCCGAGTTTTCTCGACCCCTTAAATTTCGGCCTGTACCACTTGTTGGCGGCACGCTCGAGCAACAGATGACACCGACCGCCTCGGCGTGCGGATTGTAATTTAATTTTTCCGCGCATATAGGTACGCGGCGGTTGGCGCGAGTGGAGATCTCGTTCGTTCTAACGATCCGCGACCTGGATGGAACGTGACCGAGCAATCGGTCGATGCTGCGCCAATGTAATTCTTGTGTGTCGAAAGTAGGGAGGAAAGTTTCGGAAAGCAGTTTACCAGCGATCTTTCCGTCCTAAGACGTCCGGAAATACAACGTGATACGATTACCGTGAAAACCGTTGTTTCCACGAGTTTGATGATCGTAGGTTTGATATTCCTAGGGTTAGTTAACGACGTTACTGTAACATATTTTACCGATGCCGATAATACTTTGACAAGAACGTTTTGGAAGTTCGAACGCGAAAGTCCCTGTTACAGGGCCGCGCGATCCTTAAGAAAACGCATTAACAGCTCGACGATAGTTACTGCCGTGGGCGGATACGCCACCCAAGGTTCGATTCACATCCTCCGACTTACTGGCCAGGCTAATATTTTCAAAATTATTAGCCCGTACAGCGCTAATTCGCCGATATCAAGTCGGTTCCGCGTCGCAGCCAAGGTACAAGTAACGGTAATGTCGTTATAATTACCCAGCAGCGGGAACTTGGGCTTTGAATATTCAATAGGCAGAGGCAGCTAGTAGTTCGAGTCAGCGCATGAACCGTTCGGCCCTTTTAACCCCCTCGTGACGACCTTCCTACTACCTCGCGTGAAACTTAGATTTTTCACGTCTAACCAGAGGCCCTATCTAACTGATTGCTTATGCTGTGCACAACTACTGAAATTCGATTCCAATGGAAGTCGACTACGTGTGGCGATATCAAAGTGCAGACATGCATACCATCGTCCGTAAATATCCCAACGTTTTAGTTGATTTCTAGCGATACCGAACAACAACGGTAACGGAGATACTCTAAGGCTGAAGCAACGTAGTAACGTCGGATGAATCGTTACCGAATCCCTACGCTACAAAGATTCATTTTCAAAATGAAAGAACAAATTATCCGAAACGGGAAAAAATTACCGACGCGAATTCCCTGCGCGTTAGCTGAAACCTTGATTCTAGGAATTTAATTTGCTTTTATAATAATTACCGCGCGAAGTAACATGGCTACGCGGCATAGGGACGATCGTGTGCATACCTCGGTCCCAACCGAATTAATAATAGAGTTAAAACGTACCCGCCTCAAATTTCAATGCATTATCATCCAAGGGAGGGAATAGCTCGCTAGCTAGAAGCTACACGCAGCGGGCTCGATAATTAGCCTCAGATAAGCTAATTATTTCGATCATTACTATTACATTAAAATAATTCCACGATACACACTCTAATTATCTGTCTCGTTAAAGTTGAATTAATCATGCTACAAGATCCTGATTTATGCGTATTATTATTTAAACGCGCACATGTGAAACTTGAATCAAGTATGGATATAAAGTTTCCTTTTAATCTGATATCTCGTTTGGACTCTCGTCGAGGACTTCTGTAAATAATTTCTAGATCGTAATACGGTTAGTTCAAGTGGGTAATTATACGAAGTGCTTGAACATTCGTGCTCGTATTTCTTTCCATATTAATCAAGATTTCGATGTCTGGTTCGATGTCTATTTTATGTTATACATATAATTCTAATCTCGACATCGAGCACGAAATAACAATACTGTTTCTGCTAATTATACACATTCGTCGGGTATTACGTATGTAACGTACGCTTTGCGGAATCACTAACCGCTCGGTATCTTCGCAGGTATGAAACAGATATTTAAATAATTATCGCTAGTAAAATTTCTGAAAACTGCCACCTTTCCAACGCGTATGTTCCATTTCTAACAAACACACGGTATATCCCATTCATTTTAGGTTAGAGGCTCGTCAAATTCAGTCTCACGGTTATACTATCCGCCCCACGGTCAACCATAAACATTTATCATTCACGACGAACGAATCGGCCGATAAAATCGTAAATGCTTCGCCAACAGGGGACGCGGTACGATATAATCTAAACCTGCTTCGTGAAAAGTTCGTTCAAATTAACAAACGTTGTTGAAAGATCGATACGAAACATCGAGAATTCTATTCGTATTTCGGATATTAAAATTAAATAATGAAACTAATCGTTTCAAATATTAAAATCATAGAAGCTCTCTGTCAGCCTATTATACAATTACGAATACAAAATTCTCCCGTTTTGAATATATAAAACTTCTAAGTACAGATTTGTCGCTCTACCATGCCGTACGTTCTGTTTCACTTGAAATGGCCTTGAAGTGTCCTGTAAAAGTGACATTACAATCTTTGAAAGATGGACCGTCTTAAAATCGCACCAGCTCCCACAGAGATATAAACTTTCGAATTCGACGGAGCAATACAAGAAGTTACCTAAAGCGGATTACTCGGAACTCTGACCGACTGTTTCCGCAGCATCGGAAAACTGTGGCCTCGGATTTTGGCAGTGCTATACCGATAGTAACATTATGAAAAACGTCTTTACGTGTCCCTGTAGCGTACATCGGATGACGCTAATGTCGGCGGCGCCTCGTACTTTCGTATCGTATCTCGATAGCGAGTGATGCGGAGGACACGAGTTTTGCAGTGTTTCGAAACCGTCCGAATATCAGCTACGAGAATACGTAATAAAAAATGGAGGTTTCTATTTAAAAAGTTCAACGTCGGCCTTACAGGACGTTTCAGGGCCATCGCACGGTCGAACAGATAAAAGCGTATCTTTCGTACTTTTCTCGGATACTCGAGCGTTCCCGGTGAGACAGGTACATACTGTATATGTATAGGATTACACAATCGTCATTCGCGCGAGCAACGATGAAAAATATTGGATGAAAGGTCCTGTAGCGAGCGAGAACGGCGATAGAATCTGTACGATGGCGGCTTCTAATAAAAAAAAAAAGTAAGTCGAATCCGCGGAACAAATCGTTTTCACGCGGTGCGCGCTTCATTTTTCGCGGGATTCGAGGCTGAAAATCTATCCGCGTTGCACCATGCGTCACAGCGCAATCCGTTGCGATCATCTTGCTGGTATTCGGTCGTGCCGATATTTCAGCACGCTCTAATTAAACTCACGGAAGGAGACTTTCATTTCGCGTGATACGACCGCTGTTTCTACTCGCGTGCCCGCGACATCCCTTTTTTCCAGGGGTGTGACACTGAAAAAGGGTGAGCGGATGGAAAATTTGCTGAGCAGAGAAATTAAAAGGGCCATCGTGACTTTGCTCTCGCCGTCAGAGTGTTTTAACGCGTTTTACCCTCCATCCTTTGAGGTAATTATGTTGTATGATAATTTTAAGCGGTGATACCTCTCGGAAAAAAGGGACGAGAGAGCAACTAGAAAGCTTCGTTGAGGTTTCAACGACTGAAAGGCAACGAGGTTCTCGTAGGAATGAATTTACGTAGAATCAGGTTGACGAATGGATTCTTCGTTTTCTATATTAGTTACATTTTGACGCATTTGCAACGAAAAGAGAGAAATTTCGTTTTTCTACGTATACGTCAACGATGGCAAACGGGAGAGTTTTCGTTCCGCTCGCGAGAAACGCTCGCTGTCTTTTCGCAAAGAGCGAAAAGAACCTCGTTAGAAGTAATATGCGAAACGCGATGTTTATTTATTTTTCGATACCTGGATGATTATCCTTTCCGGTCCTGCACGAACCATCGAATTAACTTCCAAACTACTTCTCGCCATCGGCAAAGAGGGAGAAAACACGCAATAACTTGGAAATAAGTGATTTGTGATGTCGCAGCACGGGGATTCGGCCTTCGATATACGGACGTTATCGAAATAACTTAATTTTTCGATTACACGATCCGCCATCCAACGTCGACTCCGCTTCCGAGCTACTCGCCTTCTTTCTCTCTCGTTAATAAAAAATCGATGGCTTCTTCTCGCTTTATTCCCTCGTGTCATTCTTGTACACACTTGCTGAGAAAGCTTGTAACGTCGGTTCTGTATCCCGCGGCTTTTTCGTTTGTTTCGAAATGGCCTCACGCCGTGAGCTGAGTGCCTCCAAATGCGATCTATTTACGTAGCAATATCCGACGAATAACCCAAGACGAAATTACTCGAGTCCTGCTGCGGGTTAATGCACGCCTCAATTTTTATTTCGCCATCTTTCAGCCCGCTACTATTTCCCCTCGTTGCAGTAAGGCTGAAAGTCGAAGGTATTCCAGCCCTCCGAAATACAGTTGTTTCGAAGTTGGTCACAGCGAAGTAGCAGAGTGCAAGATCCTTCCTGCAAATATTTTTCTCTCCGTTTTTTTCTTCTTCGTCAGAGGGAAAAATGGCAATGCGAAACCGCGCGTTACCTTCGGCCGATCTATCTCTGCGTGATTCTGATTTCCGAAGCTCAACTTGTCGTCGCATTGAAAATATTTCTGTGCTTAGGCTTGGAAACTCGAAGCGCAAGACGCGCGCGAAAACGAAGGCACGCGCGTGTATGCACGAGAGATAAATTTGCCCGGCAAACCTCCGACGCCAGTTCCAGCTTCGAACTAACCCTCTAGTAATTCAGCCTTTAAGTCAATTAACTTCTTCGTTGCACGACCACGCGACAGATGATTAAGGCACCGTGTTGCTTGCCGCGATAAATTTCTGCGGTTTATTCGCGGCTTGTCCTCGTTCGTATATACCTATGTACGTGTTACGACTGCGCGAATGCTCGATAGGCGGTATTTCTCGGAGAATAGTCTGGCAAGAATAGTTAAGAAGACAAACGCTCGTCATATCTTTGCATAGAAGCAAGACTTCTACGAACGCGGGACGCTCGCTAGTTTTTTTTTTTTTTTTTTTTAATTTAATCGCAAGATTTGTTAAATGGTTGAACGATTATACGAATGACACACACATTGTCTAGTTTTTTTTAGTAGACCACTTGTGACTCGTATATAGACTTATCGAGCGATTATAACGTAACGTCAGTACCTTTAGGCGTGAAAAATATTTATTTTTACGGAGAAGAGACAGAAAAATTATGCAAGTTGCCGAATGTACAGCAATTTATGGAAATAACAGCTATCGAGCGAAAACCACGGTACAAATTACGAGATAACAGAGCAACGTTCTACTTCCGTAGAGTTTCTTTAATCAGGGAAGAATCATTACGAAACAAAGTCAGACTGATTACGCGAGGAAAGGAAAAGAAATATTACGACGTACTTTGCTGTCAAAGCTAATACACTGCTCTGCTTGGCCGGTTAAATGACAGATTTCAGGGCCGTCGAAATGAAAAAGTTCGGAGAAAAGTTTTCGTTGTGACGCATCGTCGGATCAACTCGTCGAACTAAACTACGAGGACACCGATCTCGGAAATGTTCGCGTGAGAAACACGAGAAAAAAAAAAAAAAGAGGAAAATTACAGATGAGGAGGTGCTCTGTCGTTGAAGCAGCCTTTTTATTTGCGTTATCTCGTTTCCTTCTCTCTCGCGGCTTTTCACGTAGGAATAGTACGTCGTTTCGTGTCTCTACCACCCTCCTTGCATCCTCGTTCCGAGACAAATAATCTTTGCTTTATTTAGGATAGTTTGAAACTTTAAGTGGATCGAAGACACGTTGAAGCGAATATTACGGTAAAAATTCTCATAACCACAGCCATTTCTCTTCCGTACACGCCTTTCGCCCCTAGTCCTTCGATTCTCAACATTCAATTCTCAGGCCGCGGCTCCCAGCACTTCCCTGTGAAACTCTCCGTCCTCCCCTACCAATCTCCTGTCAGGCCCTCCTTTTGGCCGTATAATCCGCAAATTACTAACCTAACCCCAGCGAGCATCTTAAAGACCAAGGCTTGTTCGTGGTAGATTCAAAGGAGGTAATACCCGGACCAGACTTGGCAAGGATCCGGCAGGGAAAGGCCCTGAAAGAAGGATGAAATACTTTTCTCCTCGCTATCTGTTCGCCTCGTTCGTACGCCAACATCCACGTACCGCGTCTCTCTTTTTTTCGTCGCGACTTCAGCATCTTCCGGCGCGCCTCCGCTCTTCCTCTTTTCAACGATGCTTCTGCAAACACTTATTACACGGAAAATGTGGAATTTAGCCTCATCCAGGATCGGTCCATTCCGAAACTTCGCTCGTGATACCCGAACGCTCTTCGTTCGCATTTTACGGAAAGATAAGGAATTTTCTAGCAAGAAGCTACTTCCAGGTATCTTGGAAATCGTCGCGGAATACGGAAAACGTAGATTCCCAATGTGCGTAAAATTCTCTAAAAGACATTTCCAATTACTCGCGCGTACGTCATTGCGTTACGCGTGAATCGTAGCAGAGCAACGTTACAATGCCTTAGAGAAAGGAAAACCGACGTTCTCTGCGACGTTAACATAACGCAAAGACTCTCCGATAAACGGTCATTAATTCCAAGTTAGCTGGCGTTTCTCGCACATCGAGCAACAGATTTCGCGCCAATGCAGTTTTACGGGGCGCGTCTCGAGAAAATAAAAAACGCGCGCACACGTAGGAACGCGCGCGCGACAGCACGCAATACCACCGGTGCTTTCGATACGGGGAAAATGCTTAAACTCTGTATTACATAACCCGGTAGAATGGCGTACTATCCCTGAAATGGATGGCACGGTCGTCTCGAAACACCACGGTCATATGGCGTCAGAAACGACCGCGACGGGTCGAACGCTCGGAAACGCTGTATTTTCTTTGCCTTTCTCTCTTTCTACCTTTCGTTTTGCCCTCCCTCTCGCCCCATCCATGAAGCGCATCGAACGCATCCAATAAAGGTGAGGTTAACGATGGATCGTTAACTTAATGAACGATGGGAACACAGCGTTAAACGCGCGCGCCCACACGTGCCGTGTGTAAAAACGTCTGTGGAGAAATTATAGTTGACAGACATTGTCCTCGTCGTTCTACGTCTGTTATAATGGTCGATCGAAAGGGCCACCGTATCGATCATCACCGGTTCCATGTAGTTTGCGTACATAGGTATCGTTCGTTTTTCTTCCCCTTGTGGTTTCTTCCAAGAAACATTTCATACTTCGAGAGGATCTGTCGTTCCAAGTATCTTATTTGCAGAATCGCGAAGTAACCTCTAATCTGCGAAAATGTACGATATACTTCGTTTCGAGGTTTGATAACGCAGCGATCCTCGTGGCTGAACGTGCGAAACTATAAAAAAAAAAAAAGCAGCAATAAATTAAACGCCAGCATGCTGACACGCTATCGGCGACGATCAGGCACATCGTACGACAGCTTTACCATCGACCGAGACATTAATATCCATGATATCGTTTCCAGTCAGTTCAACAGTTACGATCCAACGCGTTTTATCATTAGTATACATCGGCTTGTAACAAGAAAAATTCCTACGTAATTTACAAAATCTGAATATAAGGAACTCCCGAAATCGGTTGTTCTATGTCGGTAGGGATAAAAGTTAACCGTGTGTTTCATATCGCGCCGCGATCCGAGTTACGAGAATCAAATGGTCAGACGATTTCAATCGGAAGTTTTATCGATCGCGAGATCGTAGCTAGGAACGATCGAGCAGCCGTTTATATGATTGTACGATAAATTGCGTCCGAGTCTTTTCCTTTTTCTCATCTTCAGCGTCGATATAACGCCGATTTTACTGCCTCGTCGGCTCGAGATCCTTTTCATTAAGGCTTTTACGGCCCGCTAAATACGCTGAAACGCATACAGTCGGTATATGGAAGAATCGAAGCAAAGGGACAACGAGAGAAAATACACAAAGTGATAGCACCGATCAAAAACCAGAACGGAATAGGAAAAACGAAGAGAGCGTGGTGGAAGAGAAGAGCGAAGAATCGTTGAAAAGGAGAATCGGAGGAAAGGAGGATGAAGAAGAGGTGAGGGAAGAACCTCGTTCGTCGAATGTTAACCCGAATTATACCGAGCTACACCCGTTTGTTCACCCTCTCGGGCTCATTACTGTCGACTAATAAAGTCTCAACGAGTGCGTGTATCACTGCGTTCCATAAGACTGCGCCAAGGATTCCATAAAGTCGCTTTATCGCTGACTCCTTTCGAAGCGATCCAGGCCAATCGCGAAATGTAAAAGTCACCACCGTGATGGAAAGTCGTGTTACTTTGTGATTTTCTCTTTTCATCGGCGGATTTTTTCGCCTTTCAAAAGGCGGTTCAAACGGTTTCAATTTTCGCTTCACCTTTCTCCTGCAGTTTTCTTTTTTCCGATCCGTAGACTCAAGATTTTCGAATCCCGAGCCTCGAAGCGACAACTTTAAATCCTCGAAAACTCGTGCTTCCTACGAATATCGCTACCTTACAAGTATCTTGTTATTCTCAATGTTGGTCCTGTCTTGACTTGCGGAGAATGCTAGTCGCGATTTCTAATTGCTGAACATAAACGCGCGCGCACGGTCGTAATTAATAATAATCGTGAAACGGAATTTTTTCGAGCGGCACGCTTTAATCAACGTGACAAGCGTTTATCTAAATGAGACGTAACGTGGCGAGAACTGCTGTGCAATTTGCGCGTTTTAACGCGAGAACGTAACGGATCAAAATTGCCTGGACTGACGTGACGCGACACACCGTGACGGAAACACATGGAGATCGTGTGTGCGCGAACGACAACGACATAAACAGCCGATCGCGCTTTCTCTTCGATTCGTCGCGACGTGACGCATCCGTTTTTAAATTGTAAAATAAAAAGGAACGCAGCCGGTGAAAATGTCATTTTACATGGGTGTGCGACCAACGTTTATCGAGGGAACAGTTGGGCAAAATTGTGGAAAACATTCGATTTCGAAGATAATAAAAACGACGAGGTGGAAGGTGAGCAATGGAAATTAATTTCTCTGATTTACAGTCGAAAATAGATAGTTGGTTTTATTGAGCGGACATTTATCGAGCATCCTCTTCCAGATCTAATTCGGAAGTTGTGCTACGGCCAAAAAATTGCCAGTACATATCGGTAGGCGTGAGAATCTCGTGGATGAAAAAGCGAAACGCAACGACGCTGAGCGTCTTGGCGCTGATATTATTTCAAATCACCGAGACGTCTGCCGGATTTTTAAAGAACGACCACTTTGTGTCAGTACGTGCCTCAAGAGAGTGAGACGAGGTTGTCGTCGTCGTCGTCTACATCTACGTCTACGTCTACGTCGGTGTAGGACGTTGAGAGGAGGCCATAGGCGTCCAGACGGCGACGTCGTCGCCGGCGCCGAGCGCCGTGCTAACTAGCACCCCTAGCGCACACACCCACGCCTTTATTAAACGTCGCCCGTCGGCTCGCCGTATATGTTTCCCCTCATAAAATTGAACATGGCGTACATACCTATACGCGTGAAAGAGCTGGAAAGGGAGGCCAGAGAAACGGAAAAAGAGAGGAGGACAGAGAGAAAACGGTGGGTAAATGCAGAACGAAGGAAAGAACGAAACGAAAGGAGAAACGAATCGAGTGCGAAATAACGGAAAGAAACAAAGGAGACAAAATATCGCGTTGTGATTTTTCAATTATAGTTGCAGTTCGTACAGCTGACGTTACAGATATTAGAGAAATTCGTATCAAATCGATGCATATGAAACATCGTCGGAACTTCCATCGTTTCGTGATCGTACGGTATTTCTAGAACGATATTTCTGGATTTTCGTTGTACGCGGCCATGCCACTTTTTTCGCGAAAGAAGCAAAGAAGAGAAACGAAACGGGGAAAAAAGAAACGCGTGAAAGATAGAAAAATAATAAAATTCATTTCGTCTCTTACAAAAAAGAAGAAAGAATTACAAATGGCCTGTGAAGAACTAATGTGAAAGAACGAGGCAAGGGGAGAATGCACGAAAGAAACAAAGAAAATAAAATTCTTGTACCCTGAATCAGAATATATCTGCAGTTTTTGTATTCATAAAATACCTAGAGCGAAGCGCGAATGCGATGGAACAAGGTGGTGAATTTAAACGAAGGACAAACGGAAAAGACCGAAAGGAATTCGAGGGAAGACGCGAAAGGATCTAAACGTTGAGTTGCGATACGGATAATTTTATATCGCTTTCTCCGATATACACGATTACAACGTTCTTTTGATATTTCTATTATTCAAACTATCAATAGAGAGGCAAATTGTTGGCCGATCGTGTATATCCTCCATTTAACACGGTACGATTGCTAAAAAAAATACCTTTCCTCCCAACATTTTCGATTAACGTCCTCTAAGAGAGAGCAAATCGTTCCTCTAAAACAGCAGCAGCAATTTCCATGAACACTTCGAACATAGGAGAACGACGATGCAACCGTGTTCGTTAGAAGCAGAGTAAAAGAGGAAGACGGAAAGGAGGATAATAAAAAAAAAAGTTACCGTAGTCGGAACATCATATAACGACAGAAATACAGAGGATAAAAATAAAAAGACAAAAAATGGAAGGGAGAACCGAAGGCAGGATGAACGAGGGAGAGTGTGAAAGAAACGGGAAGAGGGTGACTATAGGGTAGATGCGCGAGAGGAGGAGGAGGAGGAGGAGGAGGAGGAGGAGGAGAGGGGATTAAAGTGATCTGGCGAGAATCAGGGCGGAAAGACAACGTGAGTTACAGGATTTATTAGATCCCTGTCTCGAAGTCTTTTAATTACGATGGGATAACGTGACAAAAAGCAAAATTATATATATTTCCAGGAAGGGCGAGGGTATGAAATTAACCATTAACGAGTAGTTTCGATATCGGTGTTCCGCACCCTTTGGTAATAGTCTGCGCGCGAGCAGAACATTTTAAAGGGGGTAAAGTGGGTATTAAACTGTAGATGAAATGGCCAAAGCGAAGATAAGGGACAGAGATGGTGCACGAATTCATGGTACAGCAAACGAAACGAGACATAAATACGGTTTATTTTTCAGCCGCCTGCTATTCACACTCTTATTGCCTTCGATGCAATGCGAGAGACGCGATCGGACAGAGACCGGCTGCGTTTTTAAGAATAAATTACGCGCAAGTATTTTCGCAGTAAGGAAAATATTCCGTTAACGCGTTGGCAAATGTTACAGCTTTTAGAAAACTATTGTTCGCATTTCTGTCCACTGGATGATAAATTTAACGTTTCATATAGAAATACGTCAATGTGAAAATGTTAGTGCCTCTGAACGAAGATACGGATACGTTCGAATTATAAATAACTTTAGAAAATGACACCGCTAGTGACTCGATACGAAATTTCATGGGTCCTTAAACGTCTCCCAAGCGGGAATCGTCGACAATCAATTGGCCGTTCGACGAATTTCCTCGAAAACGAACGAGACGTGCAAATATTGAATTTGCAGGCCACGGATCGCGCCTGAACGCTTGCTCGTGATAAAAAGTTGACCCTCCAATACGTCCCTTTACCCGGACACGGTACGCTTTACACGAGCAAGAATATATACATCTTAATAGGAATAGAGGTAGAGGGTGAACTCTCGTGCAAAATTTATTAAAACCCTCCATCCTCTCTTACCTCGTCTGGTTAACCGTTCAGAAAGCGGCAAGCGTACGTGAATTAAAGGCAATGACGACACGGCGTACATGTCCTATACCTGTTGTGTCAAAGGAACCATCCAATGTGGGGTTAACACGGTTAGATCCCGTCCCCTGGAAGTCGCTCGAGGGTAATTAAAAAGAATGACCACGAACAGCCTGACTAAATTGAGAATTCGGTAGCGAAAGTGCCTCGTGAAATCGCGCAAACGCTGATCGATCCGCGACTGTATGTAGGACAATCGTTCTTCTTTTGGGTTCAACGTCCATTTCTAAAGTATCGTCACACGTCGAAATCTATTCGAGAAGAATATCTTGAATACTTTTTACGGGTTCGCTTTTACTTACGGATTCGTAAATTACTATAATAGAATATATTTATTTGGCGTATTTCAAGCAATTGCAGCTACCCGTTATTACTGAAACAGGATTATACAAGAAATATTTAAAACACGCGAAGCTTAAAATCATCGAAATAAATTTATTTTAATTCGATAAAAAGCATCCTGTTTTAAATAAAATTCCAACGTGAAACAAGCTAAACCAGAGCGGATCGTATTTTTTAATATACGGCATGCCATCGAATTATTATTTATAGCGAGAGATTATGCTCAAAATTTTCATGCTCGAACAAATCAAAATAAGTAGAAACAAATTTTTCATCGCAATTCCTCGACATGCGAGTCGCTATGCTCCCTGAAGCGCTTCGTTGTCTAAAAGCAAATTTCACATGCAAAACGCCGCTTTTTACCCGTAAAATATCGCGGCAACCATAAAATAGGACGAATCATAATTTTTTTTTATAGAGATTTAAAATTTGTTTTATTAAAAAACCGAAATTCATTTACTAGTTTTTAATGCTTCGTGCTACTTATTGCTAATATTTATATCGTTATTTCTGCGTAATTAACTGAAATAAAATTGACGTTAAAAATTTTATATGTTATGGTTAATTAAATAATATGAAGCGTAAACTTAAAATAGATTTATAGACGGAATATCCCATTTTAATCTTCTCACGAAAATATTTCTTATACTAGGCAGTTATTTGAAAAATTGTTATTACACAAGTCGTATAGATATACCTGTAGTTATGAAAAAATACATACGTTCTAGGTATACGTTTTTCAAAAAAAATTACAAATTAAAAAAACCTAAAAAGGCAATTAGCTTTTTTGTAACTAGCCTATTAGTAGGGAATTTTTTGTTTCAAAATTTATCTCTATGTGATGACAGTATTATAGCACGTAGAGACGATAATACGTTAAATAAACATCTACGTATTAAATGAATGGCAAATAAGACGAAAGAGGAAATATATTGTATTATGCAACATACTTTATCTAAATAACAAATAATAGCCGCAAACAGAATCTTCTATCTCAAAAATTTTAGTAGCAAATGTATTTTATTATTGAAATGAAATTACCAAAATAGATATGGAATTACATCCGATTATCGTCTATCCTTGTCGATACCAATATTAAAGTAACAATTTCCCTGCTACTAAATTGCGCTAGCTCAACTGAATATCATAACCTCTCCTTTTTCACAATGAAATTTCGAAACGTTTTGTTGTATAATAGGTATAGGAATATCTTGATTCAAGAATGCAAAAGATATGCGGGTCATAGCAAATGGCAAAACATTAAAGCTACGAAACAAGAACATGATGTCGCAAGATCAAAAATATTTACTACTCTGTCACATAAAATGAGAGTTGCAGCAATAGGTATGTCTCTCGTTTGAAAAAGGCTCATAAAAAAAGTTTCTTTACATATCTAGTCAAAGTTTTAAGTAAATATCTTTAGATCTAAATTACAATATTAATTTTGTTCTTTCGTTAAAGAAAGTGACAACCCAGACCCAACCACTAATCCAAAATTAGCAAATTTAGTTGAACAAGCAAAAAAAGCCAACATGCCAATGTCTACGTTAAAAGGAATTTTAGAAAAAATAAAAAATGTACGAACTGGTGAAACTCATGTACTGCCCATCCGTATTATAAAAGGACCTGCATTCGCTATTCATATTATAACTGACAAATTTACTCATGTAAAACTTAATATTATACATATATCGAAAAAATTTAAGTGAGTACTCTTTTATACTTTAATCTAGAATTTGTCTTCTGAGATGTACATCTACTTTAATGTTAAATTATATTAACTTATATTTATATAATTTTTAGTGTCAAAGTTTTAGAGCCTTCCGCATTTTCACATTTGTTCGATTGTATAACTTTCGTTATAGCTTCTAAAGACTGTAACTTGAATTCTGCAATGGAAGATGCGATAATAGCTAATGCGATAGATGTAGAAGAAATAGAGGATGAAAGTGGAACGTATTTTAAGGTACCAAAATTTAAATCCTTTTATTCCAACAATTTAATCAAACAGATTTCTATTCCCATACACTATATCTTTATTTTCATTTGTTATAGTTTAAAACTGAATTTCTTCATCCAGAAAGAGTTAAAACGCAATTAGAAAATCTAGGGTATACTATACTTTCAACAGAAAATGAATGTATACCTACTGATACAGTTCAAGTAACTGAAGAAGAATTATTAAATGTAAATAAATTTAAACAAAAACTTACGTCAGAAATAAGGGAAATTACAAAAATAGAGGATAACATTGCATCCCTGTAAATATATATGTAAAATATATATATGTATAATGAATATGCATAAACATATATAAAAAGATAATTATCGATAATTACATTAATTACATTAGGCGCTATAAATGTTTTGTTATCATTATATTATATTATATAGCGTTCATAAAATTTATGTTTTCATTTTAGAAAATATAAATAAAAGAAATTCTGCACATTTGCAGAAATATGTTACTTTGGATAATAAATATCGTTATAGCTGATCATTTAAATGTCTTATATATATTATACACAAAATATTAGAAACATGTTCACAATTTTTTTACATTTTAATGTTGATCAACTCCATATCCTTTTATTTCATGCATATTAGAACCTGGAAAATCTAAGGTTGATCTTGAGTAAAATAGAGACGTCAATATTTTCTTCGTCATTTTGGCTCTTTGATTCCAAGGACTAGATGAAGTATTAAATCTTCTGTTATTAAACCTCTTCGAATGTGTATTTGTAAATATCTTATCCTTTTGTTTTACAAATTTTTTACTATCTATAGAATAATTTGCAGATTTATCTATAAACTTTTTGTGCTTCTGCTTCTCTGGTTTTTCTGCTTCAGTTTCATCCATATCTTTCGTATTTTCCTTATCAGAAACTTCTTTTTCGTCTTTTACATTTGTTGGTAGATTTGTTGTAGAACTAAGATCATTTACATTGTCATTCTTTCTAGATTTCTCTTTTCCTGCCTTCGCAGTTTCTAATTCTGTTTTCTCTGCTTTTACATTTTCCAGTTTAACTTCAATTTCAGTTACAGAACTAACATCCTCGTTTTTTTCAAAGTTGGACTCAATATATCTCACTTTATTTTTCTTCTTTTTCTTTTTGCTTTTAGAAATATTCTCTTCAGTTTCATCAATTTTGCACTCTTCTTCCTTAAGCATTACGTTTGTGTTTGCCACTGTTTCTTTTCCCATACTTTCTTTTTCATCGCATACATTCTCATTGGTAACTTGTATTTTATCCTTATACTTTTTCTTTTTCTTCTTCTTATTTGAGACATCTTCAAATATACAATCATCAGGTGTATAATCTTTCATTTTAGTTTGCTTAATCTCTGTTTCATTTTCGTATGCTTTCTCTTCTTCTGGCGTTTCTACTATTGTTTCTAAATTCGATCGACGACTTCCTTTTCTTTTTTTAGATTTTTTACTTTTATGTTCATTAACTTCATTATCATGTACTTCCTCGGGTGTTCCTACATCCAAAGCTTCATTAACACAACCAGATAACACTGGACTGTTGACATCAGAGTTATATTTTTTCTTCTTTTTAGCTTTCTTATTTTCAACCTCAAATTTGTCTAACGTAGTCCTACCTTTTTTCTTCTTTACACAGTCAGTACTATATTCTACATGATCGTTAAATGTTACTCTTTTCTTATCATTTATTTCATCATTTAGATCTAAAGCTGAATTTGTAAGGCCAAATTGTACTCTAGATATTTCAAATTCTTTTCCATTACAAACTTCATCAGCTTGACATTCTAAATTTAAACCGGCATTCAGAATACCATTCGCACACCTATTTTCATTTACAGTGTTCTCTTTGAATTTCTTAACCTTGCTACTTAAACGTAATTCATTGTCATCAAGTTTTCTTTTGTTAGAAAATTTAGATTCGATATTAAAATTTGAAATATTTTCAGGGCTATTTAATTCCACACAGGGATTTTCAAAAGCATAATTACAAACACTTTTAATTTCCATGCTTTCCTTATTATCATCGCATTTTACTTTTTTAGACGTCGATGCAAATCCAAATCCAGGATATTCAGATTCCTCTTCTATATCGTTCTCCTGCTGTTTTATATTCTTAAATGTCAAAGAAAGAACTTTTTTTGTAAAATATTCTGCCATATTACCACCATTTATAGTAATAATACCGTTTCTATTATCACGAGTGCCAACTGAATCAAAGTTTTCTTCAGCATTGCCCTGTTTCTCTTTATTACTTTCATTTACATCCAATTCTTTTTGGCCAAATATATTTGCTAAATCCTTTGAACTATATTTATTTACATCTTTCCCCCTTGTAAATTTTTGATAACTAGTAATAATAATAAGAGAAAGAAAGACAAGAAGAGAATAAAATAACGGTATGTCTAATACATTATATGTACATAATACTTACTGAACACGAGCACGGCTTTGTTTAGATTTCAATTCTAACGATTTGCCACTTAATACACCTTTGGTTTTCTCTGTTTGCACTACATTGTGACATTCATTTTGTTGAAGCTTCTGTAAAAAGTCGTTAAAGCTATCTTGATGCTCCGTCCATGCTTCGTCTAAGGCATCCTGTTTATATCCAATACCTATTGGAAACAATCCATTTTTCACTAATAGTAATTTATGAAAAAATTAATTTTCAAATATTTTAATCGTACAAACAAATCTGACACGAAACTATTAAAACCATTACAATTAGAAACCATCTTTCTCAATGTAAAAAATATTGCAACTATCTAAATGACTGCAAATTATATTAAAAACATTAGAAATTAGAATATTAAGAGAAAGACAAGAATTTCATTTTACTTTAACAATTTTGGTTTCCATAAAATTTTGCAATTTCATTTCTAGGTTAATTCTAGTATCATTGGAATTGATTTCAAAATACTTAAAATACGAATTAGTGACAATAAGCAGGGTTAATGTAAAAATCTAATTGTCAATTATATTTACCTGTTGTATCATTTTTAACCGATACACGCACATGTTCCTTTATACCTTGTTCGTTTGCTCCGAGTCCTTTGCCACTTGTCCATCCCATCTTTTCCAACATTCTCTGCCCGAATTTGTTCGAATCTACAGAATATATAAATGTCACTACGATGCTTTCAAGGTACAACATTATGCTATTTTTTTTTAAGTAAAATTAAATAAATTCAGATATTTACAAACCTTCGCTCCATTCTTTTCCTCGAGGGTTTAGTGTCCATTTCTGTTTTCGACGTGGTTCCGCGAGCATAGACATGTTACTTTAAGTTTTAAAGCAATAATTAATTAAAGATAAGAATTTGGCATTTGATAAGTATTACAGGAAGTTTAGTTTACGTTTTCTATTAAATTAAAAAATCGCACAAATATCGTGTCAAACGATCTAAACATGCGAACACAACGTTGGCATAAAACTTGCGGTACTGCTTTGGTTATGTTGCTCTATTAAAGCGCGTTCACAGTGGTATTTAAATTCAAATTTCAAATATGGTGTAATTTTTTCGAACTCTATTCGTTATATGCTAATTTACATACGGAATTTAGTATAATTTTTTTATATACATTTTTGTATGTATGATAATATTACTGCGTTAAATATACGAGGTTATTATAAAATTAGTTGTGTGGTATTTTTGTTTTTTCATTTGCAAAATATTATAATGCTCCAATTATTTTTATGTTTCTCTATTATAAGTTTCTCAAAATTCTTTTTTCCGAACAAAGATGCTCTATGTAATCACGCGAATATTATATTAGCTATATTAAATTCTCGATTGATATTAGTCTCGTATAAGATTTATTTTTATTACCGTAGTAAAATAGTAGAAGTTGTTATTTCATAAATTGAATAATAACAAAATCTTTTATAATTAGTAACATTAAAGACATTCATGTAATCTCATATCACAATTACCTCAATTTTACGAAGCTAAATCAGATCTGTGATTACATTGACCTTGACTTTAGATACGGACCACGTCATGGTCGAACTTGCTTAATCTGGCACGCGTTAGCCTGATCAATTTCGATTTGATGAAATTAGTTGCATTTGACGAATGCATTTCGATCAGTTGAGGAAAACGCTTTGGAAAAAGGTATCGTGAACCGAGTTTAAAACGAGACACGAGGAAATAGCCAAGTAACCTTTGCTTCTCTTTAAGAAAGAGATAGAGAGAATTTTCTGTATCTGTCAAACTAAAATGATTTCTTCTATTGTTTGTTTGTTTGTTTTAGCCTAAATTATGAAATTTTTGAGAATGATGAAATTTAAATTTTTGACGAAGAGTCAAATTACAGCTATTTATTATCATTATCATTTTGTTTACGTTTCTATCAAAATTAAAATTAAAAGGGCAATTCCACAGGAAAACAATTTATCATCTGAGTGGTAAAAAGAAGAAATAATCTCTTAGTTCTCGTGCAGCGTTAAAATACAAAACGGTGTACATAAATAGCTAACGATGTATGATCTTGAATTTAACACTAAACCTACCACAGCGGTCAAATTGACCGCTTTCAGATTTCTACACAAATTTTACCATATTCAAACGTTATCATGTCGCTTCCTAATCTATGACTTTTCATAAAATATGCATACAATATATTCTTCGGTATCTATTTCTAGTTTGCTTTTTGTTTCTAAGAAAAATTTGTAGTCTATCCTGCTTATCACGAGCGGTCAATAAGTATGCAAAAAGTGTCGGTACGTTTAGTGTTAAACGACTAAACGTTTAACAGCTGTTTAACATAAAACCTTCGAAGGGGAATTATTTACTTAATTAATAAGAGGGCGATGACTTTAGTTGCCAAGAGAGTAAGGTTTACGCAAATTTAGACTTTAAAAGAGGAAATGATCGCAGAGATGAACGATAATTCTATATTTAAATATTGCTTTTTGAATCGAGTGCGCTATTCGTTTGAGGCTAACGGAGAGATGGAAAGGATTAAAGTTCAAATGTAGTCGCAGCTAGAAATACGTAAATATATGAAAATCGTCATGTAATCCACGAGGCATTATCATTATCGCAACGATAACAAAATGGAAAAAGATCCCTGAGTTTTTCTCTTATCTCTTATCGCCTGTTCTCCGAATTTTCCGAATATTCTCCATCGACTGGAACTTGAAAACCGATTTTCGTTTCGGCAACGCATACTACAGCGCAGACAAGTTATCTTGTTCGTGGTTGAACCGTCATTATCTGGGGGCAGAGGGACGGAGGCTGATAAAGGCCATCATCCGTTTGGCAAGTAAACTCCCGTCAACTTTCCATTCTTGCTCGTGTTTCCGTTTCGAAGGTCTGCTCGTTGCTTCGCCGTCGCATTTACACTGTACACCGTTCGCTTTAATTTGGTTGGAAGAATCGTATGGTGCGGTTATACGCTGTGGTGCGGCTCGAGTAATTCTTTCTTCGGATTATTCTGGTGATTTGTATTTATCGGTAAAATAATTTGAATCTGAATTTCTTAATTTTGGCAGAATGTAAACCACTACTTCTTACCATTCGTGCTGGTAGTATCGTAATTTTACTTTCGATTCGAAGCGAGTGATTTTCTTGGCAATAAATATCGAATTACAGAGAAGTTCGTTGAAGGGGTTGAAGCGATTCTTGGACCCATTGTTTGCGAGGATCTGGGTTTAATATCGAGTACTGTGAATTTGTTCGGCGTTTCTGGTTTCAGTGAAGTTGGTATTTAAAAAGATAATTAACGAGAAGAAGAAACGCCACATAATAAATTGTGTTGAAAATACGTAGGAAAGTTTCTCTATTTAACATTTGAAAACAACGTTTCTCTATTTTGTTGTTAAGTGGTTTCTTTTGGAAGCTGATAGTTGTGTACATAAAATTTACCAAATTTTGTAACGCAGCATGATCTTTGCTTTTGTATTTTAAATATTCATATTTCGCGATCAAAATGATACTGTCTTAAATCTTTCTTTGTCTATTAATACGAATATTAATTAAATACGATGAACCACTATAGTCGGAAACTTAACGTGAAAAACCATTGAAATTCATTCGAATGAATACATCACAAGGACGTAGTATTTACGTAGTAAACACAAGTTGTCAAATACACTAACTATCGAAAGTCGTAAACGCACAACCGAGCAAAAATTTGCAATCACATTTCTGACCTACCAAATTTACTCTTTTTTCGTTTTCTTACGGTACAGCTTATTTATTTAAAAAAAAATCCTAGAAATGCATTAATGCTACATCAATTAGCTCTGACTCTTCCTATTTCTTCGTATCTCCAACAAAATTATTTCAAGAAACAATAATCGCCAAGCCAATACCATCTAACGTAATTTAAGCTACTCTTATACAAACAATCTTTTCCAAATAATTTAACAAATGACATTGCAAACACACTTAAACCGAGTATACCGTGTCAGCGGCCGAATGCTACCAGCACGAATACACAGGTGACAAACGAGTTTCACCATTTCTTCCTTCAAGCTCCGCTCCAGAGGGAGTGGAAGTGGCGATCCGTATCGTAGGGAAACATGTTTGGCCACATAAAAAAGTTGGCACTTTTATTTTCCTCGTCCACGATTAACCGACCGACAGTGTCTACTTGCAGTCGAATCGTGAAACAAGAACAGATACTGGTTCGCCAACCGAAACTTGCGTAAGAGAAGAAATGGATGCGATCAAACCTGGATGGTTCAGTGAAATTAACAACGATCTGTGGCCAGGTGTGTCATTGTCTCTCGAGGTCCTCGATGTAATTCATCGAGAACGATCGGAGTATCAAGAGGTGATGGTGATCGACACGTAAATATTGTACTCTTTCTACTTTTTCTTTTTTTTTTTTTTTTTTTTTTTTTTGAACGTAAAAGGTATCGATTTTTCATTGGAAAAATAATTGGAGAAAACTAAATATGCGTTGGAGGTTTATGATATTTTGAAAACGGCGCACGAAGACGGAGTTATGAAATTTCTATAGGTTTAGATCCCTACGTTATGAGAGTTAGATCGAAGAGCAAAGTTATTACAACTTTTAGATCAACATAAATTTTAGTATCCGTAAAATTTTATTTTTTGTGCTAAACAAAAGGGTACATACTATAACAGTAAAAAGACATCGAAGGGAAAGCACGACGATACAGCTGTAAAGAAAAATAGAAGAAGGAAAACAAATAAAATGGTCTTCAACTTAGAATTTCGTTTAAACGATACGAAGGAGCTAATTATAACGCCGTATCATCGTGTTATTTTTAAGACGGATACTTTTTAGTTGTAAAGATACGAACGATTACTATTATATTTTAATTGTATCAATGTTTTTCACGATTCAATTCAGTTTTAGAAGTTTATCACAGTGTTTCGTAAGTTACGATGTAACTAATCTTTTTCTTATACGAAATATATATTCTCTTGACTGCTGTTGCCGTAACACAGTGCTTTTTATATCTACTTTTTTCTTACGATTTAGTATTCGCGTGGAGCGCGAAGAAAAAATATATAAAGAAGATATAAATACACCGATCTAACGAAATATGTCAGATTCTAAAAAGAGAAAAGAAACCATAAAAAGCAGAAAGAAACTAAACTTCCGATAAGTTAGTTGTTCGTCGTTGTTTCAAAAGGGACCTGTTTTACTTACATGTATACAGGAAATCACATGGGAAGACCCTAATATTGGATGGTATCATACAATGCACGGAGAAAGACGAATTTTCGTACCAGGAGATGATCGCATTTCTACCGTTGTGCAGCCACCCAAATCCAAAAATTGTAAGATCCTGCATACGTGAAATATTTTGAAAAATTTTCTAGTTATTGGAAAGGTATTATATTTTCTATTCGTATCTTTTCCCGCTTCGATTGTTTCCTTGTCAGGTGTTAATAGTTGGAGGTGGTGACGGCGGGGTTGCTCGCGAGGTTGCGAAACATCCGCTGGTAGAACGAATCGTACAAGTCGAAATCGACCAGAAAGTACTAGATGTATCCAGAAAGTATTTGCCTAAGATGGGCGTGGGCCTCGATCATCCTAAAGTCACCCTTAACGTGGGCGATGGTTTCCAGTTCCTGCAGCAGCACAGCGAAGAATTTGACGTTATAATTACCGATAGCAGCGATCCTATCGGTAAGTAAACTTTTGTTAATTACACTTTGTTTCTTAATACATTTAGATTTTGATCGACAGCATAACGTGCTTTGATCGAGTTTTATTAATGTAAAATGTAAACGGAAAATAGGAGTATTTTCTTACGTGTAATGAAATGAAATAATAAAATGTTTATGAACGTAGGTCCAGCCGAGTGCCTGTTCCGCGAATCGTACTTCGATTTAATGAAAAATGCATTGAAACCTGGTGGAATCGTTTGCAGTCAAGCGGGTACTGCATGGTTGAATCTCAGCCATGTGAAACAAACTCTGCAACATTGTAAGTCCCTATTTCCGGTTGCATCTTACGGTGTTGTTTCCGTGCCTACCTATCCCACAGGACAAATTGGATTCGTGCTTGGAGGATTAAATCCTGTAAGTACATACTTTAATTTTTCTTTTCTTCTTTTAGATAGTCCTTCTACGTAAACAGATAAATAAAAAGATAAATACATTTTCAGGAAACGAACTTCAAAGAACCGAAGAAGGTTTTCAGTCAGAGCGAACTCGATGAAATGAACATAAAGTATTATGACAACGATGTACACCGAGCCGCCTTCATTCTCCCAAGGTTTATAACAAAAGCATTGAACGAAACCGACGCTGAAAAATAGTCGTCAAATTTTTTCTCACATTTTTTGATGCACCATCATTGTAGATGTAGCATGTGAATGTAATAAATTATCAAGATCTTTTTATATGTCTTAAATTCATATTATCGCGTATCGTTGTTAACTCAATTCAATTCAATTCAATTCAGTCAATCTATCAGTCTAGGAAATCAGCCAAATAATCCAATAAATTAAAATAGAATGCCTTGTTTAAATCATACGCTTCACACTTTTGTCATACATGCACATGGAAACATACATTCTTAATGATACATCGATGAAATGTTAGAAATTCTTTATTATTTTCAATGTAAGTAAAGCTAATATATCTATACTCGTGAATGTTCTACTGTAATATAATTATAATAAAACAATATCCATCGTCGTAATCATCTCCTAGCTATACGTAGCACATTATAACTAATGATAAGAATAAATCAATACTAATATAATATACTATAATATAATATATTATAATATAATTAATATAATATAATATAATAATGTAATATGATATTACAACTTGTAACATTCCATGATAAAACTTAATCGATTGTACTAAATATAACGATTAAAAATATTCTGTATATAAATCTGAATCATGAAAAACCAATGAATACAAAGTTTTAAAACCTGTCGATTTTTCTCTCTCGTTGCTCTTTGCTTCTTCTTAATATATTAACGGCACATATATATTTAATATATAATATACGTAGAGAATCTATATATTGTATAATTCCTCTCGTTTATATTTATATTTATACATATAATTTCCTATATATCATGGCACACACCTATAAGTATAATGTATACGTATATAAAATAAAAACACGATTGGCAATCGTTCTGAAAATATATAACGCTAAATGCAATAATGTATACATACATATATATATATATCGGTAGATCCCTTTGCAAGAGTTTGATAAAAAAAATTTATCTCTTCGCTCGTTTTCTTTTTCTTTTTTTTTTTAACGATCTTCTTTTTATACAAAGGGATTATTCTTTGTTCACCTTGTCTCCTTTCTTCTTTTTTTTTTTCGTTTTACAATTATACTATCGAACATTAGTAAAGCATTTGTTTTTTTTTTTCTTTTTTTTTGGTAATATTCGAGAATCCTACGAGTTTGCTACGAGCATGTGAAAAAAGCGGTAGCTCATTAGACTCAGGCACTTTTTTTCACCCATTTACCGATTCATCGTCAAGACTGAAATTTTACGCGAAATATTTAACATCTATGTATTTACAAACTCTTTGTAGACCTTCAAAAAAAGACTAATGATAATTGCACTAATCTATCACTTAGGACAGGTCTGTCCAACCATCGACCTTCCAATCAAAATTTTCTAAGAACATTTTCACGTTTCGGCACCTTGTTTGAGATAGTTTTTTTTTCAAAGTATAATATCATTTTATCGTGTCTACTCTTCTTAATTACATTCTTCGTGTGAAAATTTCTCGTTAGTTTTAGACTAATCTTATTTTTATAATAAAGAGCCTCAAGAAAGAGCGTTAAACAAAAAACTATTATTAGAAGGTAATGCAAGAGAAGTTCGTGTTTAGAACGGAAATGTTACACTAGTTGACAATTTACGTATTATATAAAATTCATATATAAAATTGTGAAAAATTTGTAAATTATCGGAATACTACGTGTAAAACTTGATCCTTTTTTATATAAATCCATGATTGAAATAAATACTTTGCAATCATTTACTATATCTTAATATTGAAATAATCATACTCGATAGATTATTTCGCTATAATTTTTATGCCAGAAAAGAATAATTACAATAATTCGTATCATTGTAAAGAAACCAAAGATCTTGTTCCTAGTTTCTTATCCAGGATTAAAGATTTTTATTCGTAATTCTTATTAACACTTTGCTTTTATATAACGTTATCGACATTTCTATACAAATTTCATTAGAATATTTACAGTCTTGCAACTTCGATGAACCTCTTTAAATGTTGCGTTTTAAATTAACTTACGAGTTAATATATACTTCTTCTATTCGAAAAGCTCAATCTTTGCAGTAATAAAAATAAATTACCTACTCCAGAACGTTCCATGACAAAATATTCAATTCAATTTGTATTATGATACAATTGTTGCATGTTCAGCCTACTACTTGGATTTACCTCTCCATGAATCTTTTGCTATTCAATCTTGATGTCAATGAATAGGATCGTTCTATGTACTACTCACGTACAATAAGATTTCGTACTATGTGTTCAAGATCTCGTTCAAAACCTCTGAATTCAGTTGGACAGTCCTGACTCGAAAAGTCTAAGGAGCGAATCGTTTCACGAAATTATTGAAAACGAGCCACCGCGAACGAATGGTAAACAGCGCGCGGTACAGAAGAAACGTAAGTTTAAGCAACGATTAGATTCCAGAACGAAAAGAGACGCACTTACAACGATAATGTTAAGAAAAATATTAAGAAAAACGGAAAATATTAAGGATAAACAGACAGAGACACCATAGGATCAGGCCACATGGTGTCAGAAAGTTAATAAAATTAAATGATATGTTGCTTCTCTTGTTAATCCGTGGTCTTAAACTTAAACTATTATGATAAATTAGAACTAAATTAAATCAGGTATACGATGGCTATTAATCGCTTGCCAATAAAATCAAAGAACAAAAGAAAGAAACGGTTTGAACAAACATCTTCCTTTCTCGCTGGATTTCGTATAATTATCCAATTTTTTATGTATTAAATACGAATACGTATTTCGCAAAATGCAGATTCCCCGTCAAATTCTTCTTCAGTTATAAATACAAATATTCTTATAAATCTTTCGAATATATTTTCAAAAAGACGTATCAAAAGATCCAAAATGAATATGTTATCAAAATATTAAGAATCGTCGACGCAAAATGGTGGAAATATATCACTTGCAATTTTATCTGGCATCGTTCGTATTAGATCAACAGAAATAAGGCCGTGGAAAAGGTGGACGGTTATATTCCAATCAATAGTCATTCTTATAAAGGCTAATTTCGAAAGCACATAGTTAATTCTATCTAAGGGCACTTTTCTACCGTTTCTCGTCGCAAAGATTATCATACAAAGATTTTGTCACGATTGTTTTTAGAGAGAAAAACTTAAACAAGTAAGCTTGCCAGTATCTAGAGCGAGAATTGTAAAACTTTCAATACGCGTGTTTCTTGTTATTTCGACGTACACTCTCTCCCCCTTCTCTTTTTCTTGAATATATTCCAAATTTATGAACGTAAATTGTAAGTTTGAAGATATTGCTTTTGAACGCAAATGGTATGATTTTCATTAACAAAATCATGAACTTTTACTTCTTCGCCAGTTATTCTTCTTCCATATCACGTATTCATATTTTCGTTCTCTATATCGACTCTCTCTTTCCTTCCCATTTTTCCCTATTTCTTTTCAAGATTGTCATTTTCCTCTTAGAAGACGGTTCTTGATTCATTCTCAACTGAGCGCGTGTTGATATTGTGTAAACGATCGTTATTGGGTTTTTCATTATCTTATCGTTATACTTAACGTTGTTGTTAATGAATTAACTTGCAAAAGACGTTGCGATCATTACAGCATGGTTGCCTCGGTATTATAACTTTCCTTATTGATCTTCCTCTCGATAGAACTGTACTGACCAGATGAACTTTCCATAGTCACTTTCTTTTCGGTAACAAGGTATGGACTGTCTGAAACATACCGTCTATCATATTGGCTTTCGTTATACTTTTTCTCGACTGACCCATACTGGCTTTCCATTGTAGACCGATACTGACTCTCTTTCATTTTCCTTTCTAACGTGCTCTGCGTTGAATAAACCTTTTCCGGGCTAACCAGAGTTTGTCTGTCGGAACTGAGTTGGCCAATATTGTGCGTAGTAGAATGCTGTTGATACGTGCTGTAATTCATCTGTGACTGATTGTGAGTATCATAAGCTCTGGTCTCATATCTAGTTGTGCTCTCGTAGCCGCTCTGGTCGGCATCGGTATCGGTATCGGTAAAATCTACCCGATTTTTATACTTGGCCTGTCGAATGGCAGTGAGTCTTCCTCTAGCTTCCTCCAGTTCCCTCTCGATACGAAGGACCTCTGATCTGGCGTTTATCTCCTGAGCGATACCTCCAACCATTCTACGGTTTAGGATCAAAGATCTGTCTTCTTCTTGCTGAATAGCCTGTTGGGCTGCACGTACTAAATTGTCGGTGGCGCGTTTCACAGCATTTCCAGCTGCTTGCAGACGTTTCGTGCTCTCGCTATCTGGATCAGCCTTTACTTTGCAAGCAACCAATAATTGTGCCGTACTGCTGGCTACCTGTTTCGCGCTGGAAATTAGTTTTTCTTCGGAGCTGACGCCCTGTACCAGAGCGTTTGCAGATTCAACGAGACTGTGAGTTGCAGCTGCGACCATTCTTGCGGCAGAAATTAGACCTTCGGACCACTGGCCATCGTCAGAACTGGTTAGGGGCGTTCGAGAAACCTTTCCTGTTGCGATTAGCTCTCTTTGAGCGGCACTGGCTGCTTTTATGAGAGCCGATGTAGCGGCTGCGATCGATTTGGCTGCTTCTAGGATCATTTCGTCGAAGTTCATATCTTCGTTTGCCTCCTATGAAGTAAAAAATGAAAACTTTTGTGGGAGGAGATAACTACAGGATCAATGACTTTTTTTTAATTGAATCCAAAATTAACATATCGGTTAGATGATACGTGTGTATAATCGCCTTACCATCGCTGGATTTCTGTCGATATTTCTGACCGCCGTAATAATATGTTTGATTCCTGGTCGATTCTTTCAAAAAACAACCAAGAATATCAAACATATCTTACGGAAATCAGACTGCTCCCTAGCGAATGAAGATTACTGAGACAACGTTCAACGTCATGTGTTATTTCAATTGTTTTACAGCTAATAATAAGAAAGAGAAACTTTTACTGGACTGCGACGAAATCTACGAGCAAAATCAAATCATACGAGAAACCATTGCCTCTATTAACGGCAATAGTATCATCCGAAACACTCACCTGTATACTTCTCCGAGGTCTCAGGCTAGCAAGCTTCTTCGCGGCAGCGTCGATACTGGCTGCAGCACCTAGTAACTCATTTTCTGCAATGACCGTCGGATCATCAGGGTCTACCCAGTCGGTGCCCTTCAGCAATTCAGCCACAGCTACCAATTCGGTAACGCTCTGAGCGATCTTTCTACTAATGGGTGGCAAAGTGTGTTTTGCATCACCAGATCTTGATGATATTTGTAATATAGCTTGCAACAGTTCCCTATAATTAAGAGCGACATCGTGACCAGCCTGAAGAGTTCTTTCTCTCAATTCAGCTGTTTCTGCGCAATTATATGCTGCTCCTTTACAAATGGTCAGCATGTCGCTGATAGCCTTTCGTCCCATGTTTGCAGCCGCAATTATGTCATCCTGTTTACAACTATTCCCGGCAGCTACAGCTTTGGCGGTTGAAATGGTGATACTCTTGGTGCATCGAACCAGATCTTCGGGTGTCACGTTGATCTTTTGCGTCTCTGGAGTGTTCAAGGCGCGTATTTCTTGAGCTATCGCCTCGATGGTTGATTCCAGAGCCCTGGTGCCACGAGTGTGCTCATCTTCGACAGCTTTCACTGTCTTCAGCAGGGACGTCACGTTGGTTACCATCACCTGAAGACGAAAAGATAAAGGAAATTATTACATGTTCCATTTGGTATTATATGCGACAATCTGGGTACTGTTTCTTACGTACTCATCGTTGAAAATGGATGTAAGAATTATTAATGAATGGATATCTAAAAATCAGATAATTTCGATCGTTCTTTTCTTTCCCTTTTATCGAATATTGCCGCGTATTAAGTTGTCAATTACGTGATTTTTAGATTATTGCACTGCGAATGAAATAGAAAATATGTTACGGTGTTAATGCAATTGTTATCACTTGTGCTTTGAATAAAATGATGGTGGTGATATGTTCTGCTACACAAGAACCTTGAGAAAAGTTAACATTTCTTCTTTAAATATTGTTAGTCAATTTCTAATATTATAACTAGACTCTAGAATATTTGAAAAGGGGTTAAATCAATTGCTGTAAAATTATATTAGAAAATAAGACACGCGTTGAACTAATTTCCTTTCCGACAACTTATTTTATCTCTCTGATATTCATCGCAAGATCGTTAATAATATTTCGCCATATTTTCTAGGTATTTCACTTTATTTGCATTTATTTCGTACGTCTTATTGATTATCATTAAAAAAAGAAAATCATTATGTCCACAATTTGAATATCGTTAGGAATAACGAAAAGAAATCTGCTTAGAAATGTTATTATCATTATATTCTCTTTAACAAACTCTTTTAAATAACATATTAATCTTCGATTAGTCAACGAAGCATTAAAGCACGGTGCTATTAATCATTAATGCACACAAGTTTGCAAATAGAATGTACGTACCTAAAAGTTGCTTTGTTTTAAAAAAAAATATCTGTCCACGGATGAATTAAGATATTCGTGTAATGGATGTAGTAGCGTAATAGAAATTTGATGATTTATTTCTTTATTACAAAAAAAAAAGAGAGAAAAAAAATGTATAAAGAAAAGATGATGTATGTTACAAAGTATAATAGTACCTCAACTGAAACACGATACAATTGTTTGCAGAGCAAGAATATCTACAATACGAATGCATGTGAACTAAAAACGTAGCAAAGAAGCGCATCACGTGTTACTATTTCTTAATATTATATTAATTAGTATCATATAATGCTATAAATGCTTCGATGTATAGTAACTCGAAAATAAATACTTGAAGAGAAGGAGAGAACTGTAAAATGCAAATTTGTCGAGAAATTCGTCACCAAGTTCTCTTCGCAGTGTATTAGTATTTTGGAAATATTTGTTAATATTGTTCTGTTGGAATTTTTTTGAGATATTCATTTTTTTTCTTTTTTTTTTTGTAAAAAGAATGTAAAAAGAATGACGAGTCTCGTTTCCACACTTTCGGTACTGTACAGTGAAATATTATCAATTGTTTTCGCTTTTGTCTGCTTATACGAATAATGTACCAAAAGGGTAAGCATCAGGTTCATCGAGAACCGAACGAAATAGATGTAAAAATCAATGCTTCGGCTACATGAGTAACAGCAAATCGGAAGTTCTCTGAGACGGTTGTTCGCTCTCTGAGGCTGAGAGCAGACGTATCAGCTCCTCCTCTTGATCGGACACGAACCATTCGGACTCCGAGCCACCGACGTCACTCAAAGGCATCAGCTGCTGGTGTAGCTGCTGTTCTAACACCTATCCGGATCGGCCAGACCAAAATCGTCAATGAAAGCTCACAATTAAAGTCCACCAAGTTCATGAGAGAAAATGTTTCGCTACTTTTCATCGCGTAAATGTAAATCTTATCGTCAACAAGCCAAAGAAAAAAAAAAAAAAAAAAAAAAAAAAAAAAAAAAAAAAAAAAAAAAAAAAAAAAAAAAAAAAAAAAAGAAAAAAAAAAGAAAAAAGAAAAGAAAAAGAACAAAGCCGGATAAGAGTATATTCTCTCTGTGGTTGAAGCAAAAATCGGTTCTGCCTCGCTCAGCGATTCTACACACTTTCCATCAAGGGAACATAAAGATCGAGTGTATAGTGTCTCACACACACGAAAAAATGGAACATCGAACTAGTAGGAAAGTGCAAGGTGGACTTTAATAGTTTTTAACAATGAATCTTCGGTCGAGACCGTTTTACCGAATACCTCGTGAGTGACATCATTGACAATTACATATTTTCGATTTACTCTTGTACCTTTTCGTATTTTTTCTATCTTTCTCTCTTTTTAGTCGGTTAGAGGTGAAATGGAAATGTATATCGATTAAAGTCCACCCACAAAATAACGGGAAATTGGTTCGTGATGTTAAGCGTGAAGATCAAATTTAGTATGTTAACGAGTAAAACAACAACAAAGTGCTGTTAGGTCCGTCATAATGAGATTTCGCGCATCCTGCTTCGACTTTTCCTCCGCTGTGAATTAAAGCGATTCCTGCTGCGGTTAATATCGTTTAATCAAGCGTTTCCCAACTTAGACTTCCTTAACACCTGAAACTATTACTCGTGTCGTGCATTCTAAATCAACACTGATAAGAAGCAGATTCACTGTTCCAATGTGTACTGGAATAATTTTCTGTGAAAATTTTCATAGCAATGTAAAATTCTGCGGATCTAATCGCTCGGAATACATATAATACTTATGATTCGTCTCAATTTGAAATGTCTGACTTTATGCTAATTGGGAAATCAAGATCGAACATCATTTAGTCACATGTTATTATTAGTCGCATACACGTATCCTTCATAAAGCTCTACTTCCTGATGTATCCTAGACGCTGCCATTCTGTTATAAACGTTACCATTACCTCTCCAACTCAAGCGTCTCTCCAAGACAAAGTTAATATCAAGCTACTAACAATAAGAGGAGATTCCTCGATCATCGGCAAAACGCCGACGCAATTCCGAATAAAGCAACAAGAATAGAAACGATTAACAAACGAATCATCTTACCTTGGCGGAGTCCTTTAAATGGGCCATGCTGGGGTCGTTGATAGGTTTGCCACTGGCTGCTTTAGTGGCGTGTATCAAGTCGCCGAGTGCAGAAGCCACATCTTTTACCGCGTTTATTAGCATTACTTGAGCCTCGGGATTCTGACTACCCAAACTGGCAGCACCGTATTTAACCACTTCGGCAAGTTGAACGATAGTGGAAACGGCATTTTGCGCCGCAACAGCCAGTTGCTCTTGAGACGAGGCTGCGCCAGCTACTAGCGTTTTCGTATCTTCAACGAGAGCCTTGGCTGTCTTCAAGATGTTTTCTCGATGGTCGGCAAAAGTGTCGCCTTCGTTTTCTGCGTGCAAGGTTCCAGCAGTGGCGAACATGATCGTGGTGTCCAGGTCACCGATAATGCCCGACACGGTACTTGCAGCGTTGATACAGGCTTGAGTACCCCTAGAACCAGCCTGAAGAGCAGCTAACACCTGAGATACCTTTTCCGTGACTATCTTGCTGTGCTCTGCGACTTCTCTTTGAGTGTAAGCGTCGCCTGGTGACATTTGGCAGGTTCCTGCAGCTCTAACGATGTCTACGCAGGCTTTGCCGAGCTCTTGGACGCTTGCTCGAAGTCTCGCAGACACGTCGGCGTTAGATGCGGCCGCTGAAGCCCCGGACGTATCGCGGGCTAGCTGAGTGTACTTGTGGGAGATATCCACTATAAGAGGACTTAGTCTGGCTACGTCGGTGCTAGATTTTGTTGACTGAAATGGATAAAGATTGAGATAAATTAAACTTAAACTAGATTAATGATCTTCGTACTTCATCATTTCTTTCTTTTAACTAAACGTCACTAGATTCCTAATACTAACAAAATATTAGAACTATTCTTTACCATTTCCTGTGCCAGCCGAGCGATCTCCTTAGCGGCTTCCACCATTCTCGTTTGATAATCCACGTAAGAATCCACCGTGTCGATCGTAGACATTCTGTGATCTTCCAATCTAACCATGGCTCGAGAAATAGCATCGATTAGCCCAGTAACAATTCCATAAGATGTGGAAATTGTCTCCAAAGTGTTTTGTAATTCCTGCAGCGCATCTTTCATCGATTCCACTGTCTCGTCAACTTCGGTGTGCAGATTAACTGCCTTTGGATTACCACCAGATTCTTTTGTCACGCAGACAAGCTGCAGAGCAGACTCGGTGACGGTTTTCGTCTGATCCAGTAGCACTATCTGTTGTTTCGAGTGCACCATGTTTGAAGCAGCACCGATAGCACCAGAAACTAGAGGCTCGCAGTACAAAGCAATCTGATTGACGGCATGTCCTACGTTTTCAGCTTCGTATTTGGCAGCTGTTCGAAGAGGTTCCAATTTTTCTCGTAACTCGCTGGCACTAGTCTCCATCTGATCCGTGAATCCTTGCATCGTATTCTCTCTTCGTGAAACCAGTGCCTGTGAAACAGCACTGAAAGACGCGGCATTTAGTTCTCGAATTCTAGCTGACAGTTTTTCGATCGCAACGTCGCATTCCTTCTGCCCAGGTGCTTTGTCGCGGATGGAAGCAACCAGAGACTTGATCGAATCACTCACGCTCTTGCTGTGATTTGCCAATAATTGCCAAGTTGGAGGGTCTTTTGGACTGACAGCGAGACTCTTGGCGGCTCGCACCATCGCGCAAGAACCATCGATAATAGCTTTACCAGCGCTAGTTATTGGTTCTTGGGCAGCTCTAGCTGTGACGGATATCTTTGCAGGCTGACTGGCGAATTCTGGAGATCCAGCAAACGTACATAGGTTGTCAACTGCTTCTAAAAGTGGCCTGGTAGCCTCTGCGCACTTCGCCTTGTTAGCCTCGGAATAATTCTGATCCAGCGCCTTGATTTCTTTCACCAGGACTGATGTGGAATTGGCAACATCTTTGGCTGACTGAACAAAGTGACGTTTAGCAACAGGATTGCTGGTTTTGTTCGATGCTTCGCGACAAGCGTTGCAGAGAGCACTCGTATACTTCGCTATCATTGTAGCAGCTGAAAGGACTTGTTGTTCGGTACTTGTGGGATTTCCAAGACTTTGACAACCGGTATGAATAGCCTGTGCAGCTCTGAGGAACTGAGCTTGGTCTAGCAAGCCTGGTTTTCCAGCCACCGATGTTGGATCGCTTACACCAGCTAGATAAGCAGCCTGAGCTGCTGCTTCTATCAATCCGCAGATTGACAGGGAGACCCCTCTAACTGCTACCGAGAATTGTTCGTGCTCCGATTTCTTTGCGTGGTTAGCTATGCCCGTCATTCCATCGCCAAGGCTCTTGCTCTTCTCCATTACAGTTTCTAGACATTCGAAGTAGCTAGCGTCAGAAATTGGTTGGCTAGGATTATCGAGGAGCGATCTCATCGATTGGATATTTCTGATAGCGTTGTCACACTCGTTTTGTCCAGGAGCAGCCGAAGTACAGACATCGACGAGATAGTTGATGGAATCTGTGACGGCTCGTGCAGCTGCCGATAGTTGATTCTTCGCGTTTGGAGCACCTGGATCGGCTGCTACGGATTTAGCAGTTCCTAGAAGCTTGCTGGATGTCATGCTGACGTTTTTCAAAGAAACCACCATCTGGCTTCGAGTCTCGATAGCTGTTTGCCCGGCCATTTCCATGCCGACGCCCAATAGGTCTCCAAAAGCGTTGGTGAATTGTTTGGAAGAATTAGCTAACTGCACTGGGGAACGTACTGACGACACCACGTTTGAAGAAGCATCGTTCAAATTCGCAGCTGCGTTGTTTAGATCGCTTTGCAATTGTCTGTAAAGAAATGATTGGTTGCCTGCATGATAATGAAATAAAAATTTGGGGCAAAACGTTAGTTATTATAAATAATGTTATACGATTATTATTTAGATGAAGAAAGAAACTATAATACATGTATAAGCAATGCGTAAGTACAATGAAACGTAACATTTTATGTTGTTCGCATATAATATTTTATTTTATATTCAGCATAAAAATGTAGTATTTAAAGTTACATGCGTCTTTAGTATGCTAAATGCTTAATGCCATGACAATTTATCGTTCGTCGTTATCTTGAAAGATTCAAAGTGTGTCAATGAATAATAAGCAGTAAGTAAAATGAGACAAATGAAAAGGTAAATATCAGTGTGCCATTTGATAACAAGCCTCTTATCAGTGAAAAGAGATATACGTACCCATAACTCTTATTGGTTTGCGGGAACTCGTTCATGCCGAGGACCTGAGTCATATCTTCGATATTTTTAATTGCATCGTCTACGTCTCTTTGTCCAGGTAAGCAAGACACACATTTATTCAGCGCATTCGACACATCTTTGGCAACTGCAGCCAGATTAGCTTCGTTCTCTACACTGTCAGCGTTCTTCAGAGCTCTTCGAGCTTCTTTAACCAGTCTCAACGACTTTAGAATAACATCATCGGCAGTCATCAAGATTTTCTTTTGCGTATCAGGTTGATGCGAAGTAGCAGCCACTCCGCGAACAGCATAAGTTAAATCTTTAAGGGCGGACGCTGTCTTTCTAGCTGCGCTTCCAGTGTAATTCTCATTTCCTTGCTTAGCAGCGGATAGAAGCTGAGCCATGGCGAATCCGACGTTCTTCGAGGTAGCACCTAGTCGGAGAGCAGTGGACTCTGGCGTCTCGTCTGGCAAAGGTCTTAGAGAAGCAGCTTCCACGGCATTGTAGAACTCTCTTAACTCGTCTTTCAAACTGTTTATCAATTCTTCGGCTGCATCTAATTCCAGACCGCCGCATGCTTCCCTGGCACGCGTTTTAACTTCAGTGGCAGCAGCATTTAGTTCCTTCAGAAGAGTCTCGTCGCTGCAGGTTTCATTGCAGACTTCCAAGAGACCTTCGACTGCCTTTGTCACTTCACGAACTGCGTTCATCAGCTGCGTCTGACAAGCCGGAGAGTGCAAAGTTGGAGCTACGACCTTTGCACAGGCAACTAATTGCGATGTGGCCAGTGCACACTGGGTGGCGGCTGATATTACACGATTCTGAGTCGCTGAATCCTCACAAGTGGCTGCGATATTCTTCGCTTTGAGCACCAGAGCGGCGGTCGAATTGGCTACGGCCTTAGCTAATGCCAGTAGCATGTCCTGGAGTTCTCGATTCGAGTCATTTTCCTCACCTATCGTTGTCAGCACCTGGTGAGATGCCTCGCCAACACGGGATGCGGCGTTCAGCAAGTTCTGTCTCGGCTGGAGTAAGTTAAAGTAAACAATTATACAATTTTTACAATTAATAAATAAAGATATTAAGCAATATATATAGGTGAATATATATAGCAATATATAGCAATATGTATAGGCAAAATGGTCACGAATAAATTATTTTCTATTTTTGGTGAAATGGCTGTAGGATCTATCTGTAATATGTTACCAAGTTATTCGTTCACTCAGCGTAAGAGAAAAGAAACATTTTGTTCACTTTCATCCTAAATGAAAGAAAAGCTAATTTGCATTGCTTACAACGAAAAAATTCATCAAATAATGTCAAAGTAACCCGAAGAAGCTGCAAGTTAACGTTGTGCGTATAATTTAAAATGAACCACGTATATAAGGATATTTAACGAATCTAAAAAAAGCGAGAATCGTAATAACTTGCAACATTCTGTAACTTTCTCTGATATTTCTGCTTACGTATCGTTCGGAGGAAGAAAGCGCTACGTAGGAAGGCTGCACAAAAAGGCACAGTTTAAGATGAAAAATCTTCAAAATTAATGAATCGGACATCGAAAGTCATTATCAATGTATAAACAGTTTTCGTCACTGTACGATACTTTTAAATCTGCTATAAAATCTCCGCGAATCTAACCCAAATTGTTGTGACGAGTTGACGTGCGAAGTCAACGATACTACGTACTCGTAGTTACGAGTTAATACACTTTTCCTATCATATCAAAGAAATCCGTACGAATATCCGGCCATTTTCTACAAGAAAACCAAGATACCATACCTCTTTAGTTTCAGGTTCGGTGGCTTTGAGCAAATCGGAGAAGGCGGAGCACAGCTTCCTTGCTGCATCCAGCAGTTTGTCTCCCGAAGAGTCGTCATCCATCAGGGCGGCGATCATCCTGACGCCTTTCGTCATCTCCGGCAGATTGGTCGCTATCGTGGTGATAGCTGCACCTACCGCTGTGTGATCCACATCGTCGGCTGGACCGGAAGTCAAGGTGACCACCTGAGCTGTCGCGGCGTTCATCGCCGCGATCTGAGAGCCAACATTCTGTTTGTGCGTATCGATCGTCTGTTCGATCCATTTCAACGAGGCCGGATCGTTGCCCAGTTCTGGAAGCTGAGCCTTGCAGGACAGCTCGGTCTCCGCGATGTGGATCACCTCGTGACCAGCGGTGATAGTCGACAGTAAGGCACGTTGTGGTTCGGACAGGACGGATGTAACCTTGGTTTGTTGCACCTGGTTGCGGTTAGACGTACATTAACTAAAGAATCGGTCGATGGATAAACGGACGGACGCGTGTTGTACCGACGTATCGCGATCGAGGTGATTTGAAGGCGCTCCATCTTCTCAGCGAATCTTTCCACGCCTTCAAATTGCCATCTTTGCGATAAAACCAATACTAAACGATTACCGCTAAATAATCGTACCTCAATAACGGGTGTACAAATAAAAAATGCATATGCCGAATAAAAATTCTTACGATAGAGAATTTACCAATAGACTATGTAAATTCCATCCAAGTACTTTTATATCTCGGTGAACTTTGATATATTTTAGTCACGAAAATCAAATTTGACGAAATTAAAAATTGGAACGACGTAACAGAAATTTATTGAAATGCCAATGATATATAACAAAAAGTTTTATCATCGAGTACCTACTCTGTGTCCGCAATAGAAGGCGCCTAGCATGAAAACAAATTTAACCGTCAATTAGTTTTACGGAATTGCTTCGGTATGCAACGAAATTGTTTTATTATATTGATGTTTGAACTTAAATATACCGTTGATATTCGCTGCGATCCATACAATAATGGTACTACTAACTAATGCTATAACAAAGCAGTCCAACAGCTCTCGCTCAAGCGAATGATCAGTGTTATCTTACAGAAAATTTATACAGACAGATACGAACAAAAATAATCTTGAATATATTTTAATTTCAGTTACGAAACATTGAAAATTCAACGTGAGCAGGAGCTTGTGCCTTTGATAGATCTTACCATCGGTGGAGCGTGAGCGATGTTCACCTGGCCGCTGACAGTCGTGTATTGAGCACCGCCCATGTGCCCGGTCCCATATGGTCGAGCCCCTACAAACCGTATCATGCAACTATCCGAATGATATTTACAGAGTTCGATCCACGGGATCGATTGATCGTCCGATAGGGAAGCTTGAATACGCAGACAGATCTGCTCCATGAATTGCGAAGCAAGAGCGTTTCTCGCGAATAAGCGCCAAATATTTCGTTTAGTACATACAAAATGAAGGGTCCAAGATTTACAAAAATGAAAATGCGACTTTTTAAAAGTGTACAGGTATGTACAAAACAATTATAAAAAACGGAAATCATCCAAAGAATAACGAACGGGTAAATAAAAATAGAAAAATGTATAGATATATACAAAATTATCGTAAAATACCGAGGAGGCAATCGTGCAAAGACCTCTAGAGCTTCTGCATCTTTTCTCATCGCTTTGACAGTTTGGGAAGGACAGAGTTTAATCGAAGCCATACGACAATTGAACATTTTCCGATAATTGGTCTACCTATTTATGTGTAACAAAAATAGCTGAATAAATAGTACGATAAGATTTACTCCTTTACAGCTTCCAAGTAACCAATTGACTTTAAATAGAAATAATTTTCTTTGGAGCAAAAATCAGACAAGTTTCTTAGGCCAGCGCGCAAGGCACGATATGTTACTTGTATTAAACATCGTATAAATCGTTGAGTAACGACACCAAAATACAGTGTCTTGTTTCTGATTCGTTGAAAATTATTTATGAAATCTTCATACGTGTTTTTATCTCAGCTTCTTCGATGAAACGGAATTGCAATAACATTTTATTGCAATTGTATTAATATTTTTGAAAGTTTAGGAATGGCACAAGACACTGAATTCAAGGTTCACGAAATTAGGAAAAATTTCTGAAAATTCTTACCATCTGCACCGGTTCTCATAACCGCAGGTATGGCAACTGACACAGCTTCGACGTTTCCTTTGCCGACGTTGCTCGTTTCGTGTTGCATGATCGTTGCTCTGTAAAAACAGATTCCGCGTGTTTACTGGAAACAATACACATCCAACACATATATAGTCAGGAAATTTACTTCAGATATTTCTCTCTATTTTTCGCTTCCATATAACTTCTTTGCTTTTTGTTCAAAAACTCTTCCATAATATCACTTTGTCATCCGCAACAAAAAGAAAAAAGACACAGGAAAAGAAACCGCCGCTGCTCTGTTCGCTGCGAAAAACTCGATATTCGATAAGCGATATTAGATAATCGAGATTGGCAAAGTGAGTCTTGACCTATCAGTTTCGATAATTGCCCTAATAAACGATCCATCGTCGTTTCACTTAACGGAATTAGTACTTGTACTAAAAATTAGTACGTGTGTTGCAACACTTACTTCAATGGCGATACGCTATCTTCGACCATCGTGGAGCCTTCGTCTCCTTCGATACCAAAGTGATCTTTAGCTTTTTGCTTCTTAAGAATGATGTCGATATAACCGGAGATTAGCTGAAGTATCTGTTCCGCTTCTGTAGTCTGTACGCTGTAATATTGGTCGGAATAATCGCCAAAGTCGAGCGTAAACGTGTTCGGAGAGGCTCCCCAACGTCGGACAGTAGTCAACGGCCAGGTTTTTAAGATTTCTTTCGTTTTTTCGTCGAGTCGCAAGACGGAGTCTTTGGTGACGCCGAGCAAACGAGGCACCAGCTTGTTCTTTCCCTTCATTTTCTCTTTCACTAAGAAGAACGTGACACCGTAAGTACTCAAAGATCTTGCCGTTTTCGTATATAACACTTTGGCGTCCAGTTCAGAGAGACCGATGTGCTTCTTGTGCTCTGCAAAAATTTTCTTCTCGATACCCTTCACCTTCAAGTAGGACTGCGGTAAAAATTCCTTGAGGCTAGCGGATCAGATTGAAAAATCTTGATTAGGTATTTATTTCGAAGGATTTTTTTACAGGATTTTTCTAACTTTTTCCACGAATGAAGTAACGAAGTGTTGAACAGGCGCGGGATATTATTTCTTTAAGTATGGTCGTTCAAAGATTTGACGAAAAACAAGCTCAAAAAAATTGTCATTTATTTAAAAGAGGAAAAGGAAAAATTCGTCTTTGCAATTTTGAATTTTCCCACGTTACTTGCTGTACCGATGTTCTTATTTTAATTGTATCGAATTTCTCGTACAGCTATTGTTAAAAATATCGCAATAAGTGGAAACGGAAGAAATCAATATTTCTTATCTGAAAAAGCTTACTCGAGAAAGCCTGGCTTGTGCTTGTCTTCCTTGTGATCACCGAACTGGATCTGGCATTGTATTCCAGCGAAAATACAAGCTTTTTCCTGAGTAACCGGATGCGTGCCATCTAGAATTGCGTCTCTTGCTTGAACGTACAAAAGAGATAATTGCACCGGATCTCGGCTGTCGATATTTTGATCTGAGAAGAAAAACTTTCTCCGCAGCAGCACCGTTTCTGACTCGTCTATTCCTTGCTCACGCAAAGTCTTACTGGGATCTATCCAGTTTACTGGAACAACAAAATGACATTTCATCGCGCGATGAAAATCTATGATTTGTACGCAGACGATTGATTGAAAATCTTAAAAAATATATATATATATCTTTAGCCTTAATTCTCCTTGCGCGAAGATTATATTTTTCAAATGTATGCGAGGAACGAACTAAGGTTGCGCGTCTATATCACCGCTTAAGTATAATAAAGAATAAAAAGGATAAAAAAAAAAGGTTCTGCTATTGAAAAAGACGTCAACGTCTGCGAACGCATTGACAACAAGGAAACACCCGCCAGCTCGTGCAACGCTTTCTTTCCACGCATTTCTCCACCAACATAAAATTCCTCGTTTCCGGAAGTTTAATAAGTCCGAATTTTTATCGCGACTAGATCAAGGCCCGCTGCTTACCTTCGTCGTCGGTCTTAAGCTTCTTCCTTAACTGATCCATCTTCGCGTCCCGCTCGCCTTTCTCCTCTTTTCTCCTCTTGAGCGTGAGGGTGCCGAAATTGCCCGGCTTCTGGTTCTCGGTCTCCTCGTCGGCCAGCTCGCGCACCAACGAGTACTCATCGTGGTTCGTGATGCCTATCTTCGTACAAATTACTACCATGAGATTGGCGACGGGCTGACTGTCATCCACCAACAACGTCTTCAGCGTTCCATCCAACATGCGCACTCGAAGGGTGCGCAGTTTACGCCGGTACTCGAGAAGATCGCCGTTCCTCAGAATGTAATAATCGAGATTCCGGCCCGGCTCTAGCCATACTCCCTTCTTCACGTCCTCGTCGGCAAGGAATAATCCGTAGTCCTTCGCTGTCGATGCAAGAGGAAAACGCACGGTCATTATCGTCGTGCTACAACACGGTTATGCATGGAATTCTCCTGCGCCCGTTTTAGCTTTTAGACGAGCTTTTTCCCTTCGTTATTTACTTTTCCGTTGTTTCTATTTAGAGTAGTGGCTCGACTATTTACTAGGGATTCCGCAAGGATTTTCGTGGCTTTGTGCCTCGAACTGGCTAATAGAGATTAAGAAGTTAGCGATTTAGTGGGTTAGGTATTTTATTTTTTGGAAAAGTTTCAGAGTTGCAGGGACAGTTTCCCGCGACGCGTGATCGAGGCAGCGAAGTAGAATTGCAAGGGCTGTTTGCGGAAAAGGCAGACTTTTCAACGCGACTAACTTGATAAAATCGTTTTGCTCGGTCGCCAATTTTGTCGTTAACGCTAGCATTCGTACGCGAAGAATATCGTCGAAGAAATAAAGGGGAAAGAAGGGGAGAAATAAATGCAAATTCGCTCGTTCGTTAGTACAGCATCACAGGATATTGCAGGTGCAAGTAGGAGCTTACGTTGGCCCATGTTACCCGCTTCGGCGAGTTTTTCTCTGATAATACGGCAAGCGTCGTAAATGGATGTGCTCGGGTCGAATTGCATCATCTTCGTGGCGTTTTTCTCCGGGATGGAGATACGCAAGGATAGGGTGGCCATTGCGGCTGCCTGGGATGATCTGTGCGCACGAAAACCACCGGAATCACACGACTGAAAAACAAAAATAAGGTCCATTAGTTTCTATCTCCTACTTTCATCTTTTTCTTTTCCTCGAATATATGACCTGTTGCGGCGATTAGCAACGTTCAGAACAATTTAGGCAAGACTAGCCCCAAAACAAAATTATTCAAACGATAAACGACGCAAGTGGTTCACTTGAAACGAACGGAAATGAAATTTTTAGCCCTGTTGAAAATCTTATATCGGTTACGATTTTAATTCAATTGTAAAATGAAAAGAATTCGTCATTCTGTCGAGTTTTTCTAGTTCTAACGATAGAGTTCGCGTTGAAAAATAAGGTAACTAGCGACAGCGTTCGCGGGAGACATTGATCTGGTAGATGCACGTCTGTCGTGTTTGTTCGCAATTACCGGAGCTGGTATTAAACAAGAAGCATGCAGCGCTTGATCGTCGAACGATTCACGGTATTACGAAGAACATAAAGTACTACGGGAATGTGCGATTTCTAGTTTACTGAATCAAGTGCAACAAGTTGCAAGGGGGCGAGTATTGTTCTTGCTCGCGGGTCACCGTCCTAACCATTCGCGTAATTGAACATTATCATAAAACAACGGATAGTTCTTGCTGGTTGTAGGCGAATATATTTTATCTCTCTCTCTCTCGTTAATTCCCCTCTTTACGCCAAAGAATTCCAATGTAATAATCGAGAATCATGAGACTATTTGGATGGTCGACTAGATCGATTTACGAAGAGTAATTTAACCCTTGGCTTCATAATTTCTTCGAGAAATCCTCTATATACTCTATTTCTGTTGGGAATGCAACAGCTAAATATTTAAAATTATGATAAAAATAAAATAGCTCTTGACTGGGATATTACCGTTTAATTACCTGCTTACGTTCGACGATGTCATTCGATCGAAAGAGTACACGTATTTGCGAATATCGGAAAGTATCTTTTGCAGCTGATCGCTGAATAAGAAGAAGATAAGAAAAGGGAGAGAAATTTTCAAGCCCTGCGTACCATCGTTTTGTATCGGTTTTCTGAGAAACCTAACAGAGCAACGGATTAAAAATATCCCGCTATCGTATGAAAGAGGAAGCAACCGTGGGACTTCTGTCTATATATCGATCTTCCGAGGTATGGTACATTTGCCATAGAATTTGCCACAGGGTGCAGTGTAGGATTCAGCACGGGCGTAGAACCCACCCCACGTCACGGTATTCGGCTAATAAAAATAAATTGTCACCGGCTCCGGGCTAATTAAATCGATCCGAGGATACGAATCTTTCTCATCTACTCCCCATGGGAGAAATACCACCCGCCATGCTCTGTTTGCATCAACAAATTACCAATAATCCCCGTACATTTGTCGAATAAATCACATTGATGAAAAAGACTTCGATACTTTACGCTGCTTGCTGAGAATCCTTTTAATCGTCCGATTTAATTGTCGGAAACGTTGAAATAAGTAGGTTCAAAAATGAATCGAAGTTGGCTACCTTTTTACGTCTCAATCTTTTCGTGGAAATTTCGTAATGTAAAATTCCATTTTGTCGATGATTGCATTCTTAACTGAAAGAAAATTTCTGTACCCCTGTGAAAAATATTTCACGCGAGAATGAAGAGACCGTCGACAGCCTTGGTTATGTTAATTGGAAAGTTGATTAATCACGAAGTTCCGTTCATGATGAAATAGTTGGGCCCAAGAGGAAACGCAGGGTTACTTCCTGCAGACCGAGAAGTCCACTAACAAAAACTAATAGATCCAGGAATTGAATAGAAAGAAGGTACATTCTGCATATTCTGACACAATTTTATGCAAGAACAAAGATAAAGCTGTCGATTTCCTACATTGATCCCATCAACTTCCCAAGAAGAGGAAATTTTTCTAAAAAATCTTCCTAAAATTCAGCCTAGACGTAAGATACAAAAATCTGAAAGATTCGAAGCTTGTAGAAGAAACGAGAAATTACGATATTCCGTTCAGAAGGCTGAGATAACTCTGAATCGAGAATTTCTGAAAGAAGAATGTCCGTAGACTATCACGACACACGGTATATTATCAGAATCTAAACGAGCAGAAGCCGCCAATTATAGGCTGTTTCGTTCGTTTACTCGACTCCTTCTTTTTTTATACCCGTCTCGATGGCAGAGCAGGGGGGTGGTCCATGCGCATAAATTCGTTGCAAGTACACCCTACGCCAATGTGAACTTCCACCCTTAGAGGTTGCCAGGCAACGCCGGTCTCTGACTGTGTCAAACTCAAGCACAACCACCCCAAACCATCCCTTCTTACGAGTTCATCCCCTCGATCCCTCGCCCCCCTGTTCCTCTCTCTTTTCATTTTCTCTTCTCCATTTTCCTTACTTCGCCACTATACATCGGCCTCTCTTGTTTACTCTTTTCCTCCTCGGTTACCGGTTATTTCTATCTTTACACCTATCGCTGTACAACTTTTATACATTCTTTCTCTTTCCTTTCCCCTTTCGCTATTTTTCTTCTTTCCCGTGAATCTAATTTTTCGTTCTTGCCGTCTTATTTCGTTTCTCCTTCTATGTTTTCTTATTTGCTTCTTTCTTTCTTATCTTTATTTCTTCGTCCACTTTTTCCCTCGGTTTCAGTTAGATCGTTGGCGTTATTGTCTCTCCGGTGTCTCGTTTTCTACTATTCTCGGCGCAGCGCTTTCTTTGTTATCTCTTTATCGGCTTTCAACGGTGCTCTCGTTCTTTTTTCACTTTTTGATTCGTTTCTCTTTCATGCTTTATCTCCTCTTATTATCCTCGCTTTCCTGCTTGCTAGCTTCTTCTTTGTCGCTACCATTGCCGTTTTATTACCACCCCTTTTCGGCTCTACGCTTTTCCCAATTTCTATATTACTCTTTCGCATGCAAATCTCTTATCGGTATTTTTATTTCTCTAGCTCTTCCCTCTTTTCCCACTTTTATTCTATCCCTATTTTTCTTCCATTTCGTTACATTATTTTCACACTCGTCCCTGTGACTATCGCGTACCTCTGTTTTTGTCCAATTTTATCATTTTCGATTTTTACGCGTTTTCATATAGTTGGATAAAATTCACGACAACGTTAATTGGAATTAACACAAAGTGGAAAACATTTCCAAGGAAATATCAATATATTACTTAACGGTATCTCAGAATTCCGAACATGATCTTGTTTTATAGCTACTTCTCTAGTTAACCGTTGTAAATGGAATCAAATTATCGCCAAGGAATTCAACTTCGAGTTCGCGTTCGAAATTCATTAAAGAATAACTTCGAATAATTTTACGCATTTATACTAAAAGAAAAGGAACGACTAAATAATTCAATAATGCAAAATCTACCGTAAGATCATTTTCCAGGTAAACTGGGCGATGAGTCGTACCGAAGTTATTGTTACTAAACGTAAATGAATAAACGTCGTTGGAGATTGCAAAAAGTAAACGAAGGGTAGTTGTTGTAATTTAGAAGTGGATGGTTGGAAATGATTCGAGCGACGAATAAACTTGTCGGTACTACGCCAGCAACGAATCTGCTTTGATAATCGTGCAAGTTTCCACGAAACTTTGTCTCGAGTTCATTTTAGAACAGCCGCCCGATAATCTATGCGACGATACCGTACAATTGCTTGACTAATAATTTCGTTTATCTTCAAACGAGTTCAGTCGTTCGGTATTCGTGAGAGTCGTAAGCGAGAAGAAGCAAGATATTTCGCTGAATGTTTCTCAAATCGGCAAAAATTCGTCTCTGAATTATTGAAGAATCTCGCTCTTGTTCGCTCGAACGTCTTTTGGCTCAAAAGGGAAGAGAGCTCGAACGATACACCTATATGAAATGATCGAAATTTTCCAACAGATCTGACTCGTCGTTTACAAAGTTGCTCGCTCGACCGCGATACGTCACTTTCAATTTCCATGGAATGTATTTAGAAGAATGACCTCATTACCTGTAATTAGGTCAACCGTATGACTGCAACTATGCAGCTGCGATGCGCTCCGACGTCGTTCGAATCGTTCTTTGAAATCTTCGTATCTAAAGCTATTACGCATATTATTTTACGTAGGTCCGAATTTCTTTGTACATTACATAGAAAAAAGAATCCTCCACGCTGCAAAAATCTGTCATACAGTAACACATACGTGTATCACGCGACTATCTACTTTTGAAGCTTTCAAACTTTCTGCATATTGCGTTACACTTTTTTCTGCCAAGCGAGCTTCGAGACTTTTAAGTAGACCGTGTGAAACGGTCACGGTTCTACCCAAACGACCTTACGAATGAATATTTTAGAGTCAGCTTGCAAAAAATTCCTCGTAGGCTGAAACGCGTCGTTTCGTCGTTTAAGCAGTAGGTCAGTGGAATTGTCGTCTGTAAGTGAACAGGAGAACTGGCGATTTATTAGGAATTAGCAAAGATTCCAATGCTACGCGCGATGATAGCAACGAAACCCCGATAAAATTGTAAGTCAATCAGAGCAACGACTTGCTTTCGAATCACGAAACGAGTGCGTTAGCGCGGAACGCTCGTAAGCTCGATATGGGTGGCGATGGGTATCGAGGCTGACAACAAGCAAGAGGGAAGGGAAATTAAGGAGAAAATAAATAGGAAGCAATACGATCCGCGTGTTAACCGAAAGTGGATCGATCGCAGTCTCTAAATTTAGACGTCAGTGTCTTTCCACGGTGATGACGCCTGACGGCAACTAATTGAGGGTCCGTCGATTGCTACGAGCTAACGACGACACGATTATGCACGCTCTACAAGATTCGGTAATCAGGGGTTCGCTTCTCTTGATGGACCCTGGCATACGCGCCAATCTCGTGGTACCCCGCTGTTGATACAACGAGCATGAAAAATAATCTTTCGCTTAACTTCGCTTGTTTAACCTCGACTTTTGTTCGTTGACTTTATTCGAAACGACTAACGGGATACGTTCGTATATTTCGCAACGATAATCAGCTAATCGATAAACGTGGACGAAGAGTAAGTTTAGATTTCTACATGGTGTATTTTTGTATCGACGAGTTTAAAACATAAGTGGAGTTGTTCGATAAACGCGAAATTACATAAATCTTTCGCGAGTAGGACAGAGTGATAAGATCGAATAAGAATCAGATCGATAAGTATACACCGATCGGTATGGTTAGATGGGAATTGCTGCTATTTCGAGTGGATCAAAAACGATATAGAGTCAATGTTCTCCCTCTGTTTAGCACTAACTGGCACGGGGAACTTCAACGAAGTGCTCTAGCCAAACCTACTCGCCTCGCCTGTACGCGGAGGGTACAGCGACGTATAAGCCTTTGATTCTCATGGCTGACATTATGAGGTACATAATCTGGGATACAAAAACACGACAGTTTATTTCGTACTACGTGTATCCACCATCGATAGATTTGATAATACCAACGTTCGATCGCCTCAACGTGGCAAAAGTCGAGTAAAACCTCTAGAACGAACAAATTCGTAGAATAATTTTCAGAGTGAAGAGCTGTGAATCTATTAGGCATCTATCAAAGCGGACCTCGAGCACGCGAAAAGCAATATCGATGTGAAACGAAAGAACGAGGAACGAAGTGGCGACACGAAGCGCAAAACCGAGTAACGGAAAGTGCAGTTCCGCCACCCGCGGAAGTTCGCGGAAGAAACAAGGAAGATTGTTTCGCTTTTCTCCTCGGTCAAAAACCATCGAGATTGCGGAACCACTTACGGCCATTTACTTTCGATCGACACCGCGTTCTACTTGCAACGCTCTATTCTCGCCCATCTCCCAGCGTCGGAACCAAGCATCGTCAGCTTTTTTAACTCCATCGTCGCTTCGTGAGCTACGTCGTTTTCCAAAGCTATCCCACCCATTGCCACCCTCGTGTCACCTATCGAGCCACGTGGTTCAGACCATCCCCTTTTATCGCGTGCTCGGCAGCCCTCGTCACCAACCACCTCGTCGCAACGTTTCGTGACGCGACCAGCGGCACACTGACATCGAATCAATTTATGCAAGATTCTCCTTCAACTTCGAAATTGTTTCGGAAGCTTCTCGTGACGTTTGGAAAATTTCCGCGGCGATTCTGTCCCAGCGTAGAAGAGATTTCTATTTATTGCAATTACGTTTCTGTAACTCGAAAGTCACATACCGATATACCTGCATCTTTTAAAGTTTATTTTATTTCTGTATTTTATTAACAATGGCGTTGTATTTCTACAAATAATCCATCAGCGCGATATCGAGACAATTTCATCTGGGCAAATATTGATTCCGCAACAATGTCCAATGGCACAGTTTTCCTTTGCACGTCCCGTCAGGAGTTGGTAAAGAACGGCCTCGACTACCAACCAACTCTGTTACGAGCTGTTCGAATGACTTATTAACTTACACCCCAGGGAAAACCGACGCCCTACTGTTTTTTTTTTTTTTTTTTTTTTTTTTACAAACTTTCAGACGTCTTTGAAACGGTTGGACTAACTTCTTTCCTTCCCCAACTCTTTCGTCGGATAAAATTCTCATCGACCTCTTACTTCCATCTTTCTCATTTCCTCTTCCTAACGTCGAATGGAAGCCTAACTTGAGACAAAGCGGCAGATATTTACCATCGTTAAAAATACAAACAGAAAGAAAGATGAATTAAAATAAACTCGCCAAGATATAAATAACTAAATCATACCGAATGCGAATGATCCCACTGATTTCTCGATCTTCAAATAAAAGTTGTCCAAGCATTAACTATAATTAATCAAACAAAACCTTGTCCAGTAATAAGTTACACGTTTGACTGCCGCTCAAAAAAAAGTACATTCCAGTATTTTTAGTCAAGGTTAACATTTTTTTTACTATTTACGGATGTATTCGTATAAATGAACGCGATCAAAGCGAAATTTACTTTCAGTTTGCAGATTTAAACGTAATTCAAATGCAACGTGGCATATACTTTAATCACCGCATTACGTATCAATTTAACATCGTTACGTTAACAGCGAATGTTCAATTTCATTGTCCTTTCGCTCCCTCAAAGGGAAGTTCAACCCTTGCGCTTAAATTCGATTCTATATGCAGCCAATTTCACCCATTAACCCTTGCAAGACTAACGCTTCGCAATGTTGCATTTAGAAATGCTATTAAGTAGTCTGTCAGGTAGAGAAGATAATTATCAGTTATTACGAATAAATTTTTGTGTAAAACGTAGATTTACATAATAACGAGTCTATGCAGGTTCTTTGCAAACGCTGTTTCCCTTGCCAACCAAAGCACGTGAAGGTTCCCAACCACGAGACGACATCCATGTGTCACGGATGATCAAGAATCCCGATTATCTACCTCGACGATCGGTGCGACTGAATTTCGCGAATGGCGCAGCAGTAGCAACTATACAGCATCCAAGGTATCTAATTGGAAATTGGGCTACTCCTCTGATACCCAGGATCGCGGAATGTCGGCTGACGTGGACGTTGACTGTCTTAGTTTCCGGTGCAGGCTCCTCGTGTAAAGACGATTAACTATCCGTGCGAAGCTGCAGCGCGGATTCGCGTCCATTCTTCGCTATGTCCTCTTTATCTCCCTCTGTCTCTTTCTCTTTCTCTTTCTCTTTCACTACCGTGAAAGACCAGCTGGAAATTCTGGCACGTTCGCTAAAACGATTGAAAAGGAAAAAGAGAGAGAGAAAGAGGAGGGGCGGAAAAGCGATTCGACCTCTATCGGGCGGATCTTTGTAATATTCGATTCAATTCCACGCGTCCCGCGATGACAGCCGCCTGTTAAATATAATCATCGTTCGATTCGTGGACGTCACTCGCGTATTTATCGCTGTCATCGTCCTAACGAAGTCTCGATCAACGATCGACTTGAATAAAGCAAACGATCAAGAACGGAGAACTCTTTACACGGCAGGCGAACGGAAAGATCGCCTCGTTTTGTGTTAAGTCGTCTCATTTTAAATTCCCTATTTAACAGCCAATTTAGACAACGCGCGTCTTTTCCAATGGAGAACCGATCATTTACGAGGCTGATAATCCGCAGCAAACATTCACTGAGATCGTTTCGATATCGCGTCGCAAACGTTTATAGGATTTGTTTTCGTAATTGGTAAGCAAATCTATTCGGTCGATTCTAATCAAACAGTAGACTGCGTTTGATGATAAAAACACTTAGTAACTTACATTTGGGATAATTATATAGAAGAGTCGGCTTTAGTTTCCCAGATATTTAATTTTTTATCTTAATGTGAGTTAGGTTCGGATTACCTTTACGTACCGACATGATGATATTATACGTATGTATATTCGTGGCTCTCGCATAGCTAAGCCGAGTTCCTTTCTTATCTCCCTGTGTTTCCAAATCGAAAGATGAGACGTATGAACCCTTCGCGACACCAACATACCTATAATATCCGTAGATAAACCTAATCCAATCTAATCTACTCCAAGATAAATAGTAGCAAAAGTAGCAAAAGTATTTTTACGAATACCTTCGATACCTTGAAGACTACAGCCGGATGGCGGTTATACGTATAAGAAAATGTTGTTCAGGAGGTTGACCTTAACGACGTATCTGAAGATCGTTAAAATCGGTGAGGTGTACCCTCTTCTATGTAATTATGTACCCTAATTCTGATCCACTACCTTGGACTGTATCAAGTATCGCATATTCATCTTTTAAATTTCATCTAGTTTCATTTCAAGTGAGAGTAAAGTAAGTCACTGGGATACGCTTTGAATATAGCAGAAAATAAATAAAATAGTAAAACAAGGTCTGAAATATAATCGACGCCTTAACTTTCTTTACAAGGGGCATACATACATATTTCAAAATAGCTCGATGTTGTATAAATGTAATTAGGAAATGCAATTATGTAATCTAAAAACAGTACAAAAAGCTAAATGCTTTACGAGATGTTGCAACTGCGGAACTTTCGTTATCTATCCTTTTTGACTATGTTCTTCCGCAAAAGTGAATACGTTTCATACCATGGGACCAGCATGAAGGTATACCAGCACATAACGCATGAACTATGACCATGCGTCTTCGTATGGCGAACGATGAACGATACAGCGAACAATACTTCAACACATTTGGTATCGTAGCAGCTATCAGCTTCGGTCTTTCTAATTGCCCTATCTTCGAAGTATTCTAATAATACCATGTATTTTATTGAATTCGCGTGTTTATAGAAGAAATAATAAAATATTTCGTTTGTAAAAAGATCTGATAATCTATGTCCCGCGTTTTATCTCTGTCTTTCTTTTAAAAAGAAAAGAAAAGTTGGGAAGAAGAATTTGAAACATCGGATGATAAAGGCAATCGATTTATGCAAAAAGTGGCATGGTTCTGTTAGAGTGACGAATGCAATTGCACTTTGCAGCTGCACCGCTGCACTCGTGAAAAAGGTACGATTATAGAAAGTTAGATCTCGTTAAACCATTCAACTTTTTCAGCCGTCGCTTTTTCCTATTTTCAACTGAAAAAGAGATACGGCCTGGCCCAGTTACGAATTGCTAATAGAAAGCTTATCGCTCGATCGAGGCTCCCATTAATAAATCATTCAACGGATAATAAAGACGTATCTCGAAACAATTATCATTAATCCCCCACAGTGTATTTACGATGTAAGATCATCTCAAGTGCCTGTATCGTAATTGAGCTATTTTATTATTATAGATACTTACTGGCACAAGTGATATTTCGTGCTTAAAATATTCCTAAACTAGAAAGTAAAGTGTTTTATTCCTTCATGAATAGAAATTACACGCGATATATTTAGGCTACCTCGTAAAGGGTTCACGTATACTCGAGATTCTCCTTTAACCTCTTAATGTCTGAATCTATTTACTTTAATCGCGGGTTACTTCATGTACATGATAATGCATAGCCTAATGCAAGTATGAAAGTACGAGAAAGTACGAGAATGTGTCGACAACAACACCTTTGTAACCGTCGTTTTGAACAATAACAAGACGACGGAAAAAATAATAAAAATAATAAAATAAATAAATAAATAAATAAATAAATAAATAAATAAATTAAGGTCGCTCGCAACGGTTAGCTAACGGTCGACCGAGACACCTTCAGAAAAGGCCATCCAGTGACTACAGTCTATAATAAATTAATTAATTGTACATAGTTTATCTCATCTCTGCATCCATAACCACCTCAGGTTAAAATGCAAAAATTAATTTACTGCAAGAATGAATTTGTTGAAGCAAACTTAAGAATAAATCCGAAGAAAAGCAAGCAGATAGAAGTAAGCGAAAGCTCAGAAAAATCTCAACTAACCTATCTGTATATCATTATACAATAGCCACGAAGCTGGTCTCGGACACAAGTCCATATTGGCACAAAATTTCCCGCACAAATATCACGTTAAATTTCAAAAACGATGTCGCAATATCATCCTCGAAATAAATGCAAAGCTAGCTAAATAAACACGACCAATAGAGAAGCTAGAGGTCCCTCTGTATGCAAGATTCAACATCGGTCGCACCATCTGCACCACCACACGCGGCCGTAAACACCCTGCAACCATCGCGTCCTCGACTCGCTTTCCAACGAAGACGACAAAGCGGTACGTATTTCGTCACTCGATCGCGTCAAAGTCGAGGATCCATCTGCAGCGGGAAACGTTCACAAAACCCGGCACAACGTTTCAACGTCGACGATCGGCCAGCGAATGAGCGAGCCATCGCGAACCACCAGCCAAATCGAACGAACCGACTGAAAGACACGCGCGTGATCCGAATTGTTCGATGAAATCACGAGCAGGGCTAACACGTTGTGCCGTTAGACCGGCGATCGGAAACTGAATGCGTCGCGGTCTCGGCTCGTACTCGAATGTGACCGAGAGGATTGTTGAGAAACCACCCCTCGAGCCATGGGAGAGGGGGTTAGGGACAAGGGGAAGCAAGTAAGACCTGGGTGGGGGAAAGGAGACGACAGGAGGGTGCTAGTGAATTCACAGCGGGGATGCTCGGAGCTTCTGCGCACTATTGCCCCAGTAACACACCCCCGTAAACCAGCCGTGGAAAATTCGAACAACGTGCGAGCTGGAACAAATTCTCTGTTTTCGTCGGGCACTCGTGAGAAGCAGAGTGCAGGAAGTGGCCGTTTCTGCGGCGTAGAAACGGTCGGTTAGAATCTTCAGAAGGCTGGATTTTAGACTGGTTTGGTCAAACCCACGGTATGTGGTAAACTTGTTTCAAAGAAAACGAACAAAGTACGACGAATATATTGGGCGATGCTTAAACGTTCTTTGGCATTGGTACGGTACTATTCAGAAAGGTAGATACTTCTATAAAATTGTCCTACTGCTGTAAAATTTTCTATGGAAATCTTTGTTATTCTCTGTTAAGAATATCGATTAAGCGGTGAAATTTGATGCATGAAAGTTGCGTTTGGATTAAATGAAAAATATCTTGTGTTGCGACATTAATATTAAACCTTATATCGCAAGCAGATCAATCATAGAGTAATCATCGAGTTAATGCGTTATCACGGTTAATAACTGCCCCGTGAACCCCGAATTCCAGCGACTTATACTTTTCAACCCCCTAGGGTGCCACGTGAAACACAATACGTGGCATAATTGCGATTCGCCAAGCCACTAATTGGTCAGAAAAGCATGGGGTTCGGTTGACAGGAAACCCACTATTTAGATTTATCCGGAAGGACGATTTAATTGTGGTCTAAAAAATATACTCTTGGAAACCCCTCTATTCTGACCATCACCACCCCCTCCCAGTTCGACGACTTCGACGAAGGGAGGAAAGTTGACCCTCGCATTATACTATCTGATTTCGAGACCTTCGAGATCGTCTGTTGCGATTCATCCCTCCCGATAATTGAGTCCCCTATCTTGATTGTTTCACGGCAATCAATTGCATTGTTCGGATGAAAGAGTCTCGTTTGTTCGCTTGTCCAGCAAACTTATCATTTTTTTCTTCTCGGTTTTTTTAATATCACGAACGAATAAAGTTTGCTAGGATTATCCGAGACAGAGATAAATTTCGCGGAATCTCTGATCGATGCTGCGACTATTGTACATATGATAAAACTTTTAACACGCTCGCAAAATTGTCTGGCTCGTTTTAATGCAAACTTTGCCTGCGTAAATGTCTTCTTAACTAAAATTGCCGCATTTTTGTAACATCGCCAAACAGATGCACAAAAATTTCCTGACTAACGTTTCCATTCGAATACTTCTCACGACATTTCTGCAACGTAGAAACGTTTGTCAAACTTTCGAACAATCGATTTCAAATTTTTCAATCGGAATATCCCTAATGAATAAAGCTTGTTGCTCGATTAACAAGCCCGATAAACCAATATTCGTAGAAACAGAAAATTCATATTCGAAACAAAATGAAAGTCCAATGAGCCAATATTTATCCTACATTTAACAGAACTAACCAACGCACAGAAAAAGGATCAAACGAAATAAAATTACCAATATTACCATAAGATACGTATTACAAAATATCAACAACACGTGTACACGCATGCGATTTTTACTCACCGGTCGAAACTCATGTTGCACTCGTTTGTCTCGATTTCCATTTGGATTACAGAGTCTCTTCTGCTTATCGCTGGACTTTCGTACGAAACGGCACAAAGCAGTTCAAAAAACTTCAGAAATTTCCTTTCTCACCGTCTTGCTCCTTCTTTGCGACGATTGTATCGGAGTGTATGTGTAAGAGCGCGTGTTTGACACTCGTTTCAATTTCGAAGTAAAGAGAACGGAGAGAGAGAGAGAGAGAAGTTTTGTGAAGTTCGAAAGGCACGGGAGAGGACGGACGAGGTTTTCGTCGAAATTTCGTTAAAAATCCGAGGGAGAATAGGGGAAGAGAATGTCGGGATAGGGATAAAGTTTCAATGACCCTTAAACTCGAATTAAGGCAACTGATTCGCGCACAACGGGCACGAAGCCAATTCGTAAAAGTAAGCTCGAAAGGTGAAACGAAATTTTTCGATCGAAACTCTGCGAACGGTGAGTTCGACCGATTAAAAAGATCACAGTTTCAGTAAGGCTCTGACTAGTGGAGATAGTCATCTGTACGAGTCACGAGAGGATTGTGGACGGCCTTTTCCACAAAACGAAAGAAGAAAAGAACGAGGTGAAATGAAAGCGTTAGCTTATTGTCACCAGGTCGAATTTGGACGGCACTTTAAGGCACGGGAGATGTTCTCCTGTCGCGACAGCTCTACGATTACCGATTAAACGCAATACCTACGTAAAATTAATTTCGAAATAAACGCTGAGTAAACGTGGGCAAACTTCCTCCAACGAAGTTACATTTCCCTGTGTTTGAAAACGAGGAAACGATTCTTTCGAAATTTCTGATTTTCAAGAATCGGAAAAATAGGAAGATAAACATTTGAGAGAAATTCTATTTCTCTGAGATGAAAATATAATACGTACTATATGCAGTTGAAGTAACTGAAGTCACGACGTAACGGAATTAACAAATGTAGAAAGAGTTCGTAAGAAATGAAAGATTTGTTACCTCGAAAAATGCGAAGTACCCAGACAGAATGAAATCTCGAAAGAAGCCTCCAAATTTCCAAACCAAAGACACTGAATCGCAACCCAAGTTGCAAACGGTGAAGGGAAATTTCAAAAATACTCCAAGAGGAAAGAACTTATCTTAAATCGTAACAAAATCAAGAATCAATTCGCCCCCGAAGAGAATTGGAAAACTAGCGGTGAAAACAAAGCAAACGACGCGTCGACGTAAATTTTAACAGAGTGAACGGGCACCTTAAACAAATTCCCGTAACGAAAGAAGGAAAAAAAAAGGAAGAGAAAGAGAAACAAAGAAATATCGAAGAGCAAAAGAAAACGAACGGAGGAAACAAGGAGATAATAGGAGAAACGAATTTGAAATTGAAACTGAAGAGACCGAGAGAGAACTTTGGTACTCGTGATGTTGAGGGGTGATACAAGGACGAGGACTAGGACGAGGACTAGGACGAGAACAAGGATGTTACCCCGACGGCTGTCGCCAAAGAAGTGATAGGTCTGCGGCCTTGCGCGCGGTACCCAAACCAAAGACACCACCAGAGAGGATGCACATGCGCCGATAGAACAACGTTGACTCAACACGGCGATTGGTCGGCACCGATGGTGGTAGTTTTCCTTCTACCCCCACTGAGTTTGAATCGCATCCAGCGATCCAGCCACCCCTCTTGGACATCGTCGCGCACGCATACATACGCGCCAGAAAGAACAACGCTTTTGTTGAAATTTCAGTTAACAATATCTAGCTATCTTTCGCCACGATCTTCTTTATATATATATATATATATTTTTTTTTTTAACTTCGAGGGATGAACTGGTACGAAAATTTGTCTTGATTTTTGGTGATTTGAACGAAAGTTGCAAAGTAATATTTTTTTAAAAATGTATCAAAGAGTCATCTTGCGGTACCACTTTATTCGCTTTTTGTCTTGACCAAGGGACGATGGAAGTTTTCCTTGGCCCTTGATAATTGAAGAAAGTTTCAGCTCCTTCTCTTTTGATACAACGGATGATATAAATTTCGGAGAAACGATACGATCTTGATTATCGTTATTGTTTCGATAGGAAAATTAAATATCACTAACGCAAAGCTATTTCGTTAATGAAAACTCCGTGAACTGTTTCTGTATGTAAACCCTGTAAGTAAGATCCAAAAAGAATGTAATATTCCAGAAAAAGGGAGAAACAGCGTGCAATCTTTCGCTTTGGATAGGGCCAATTCGTTCGATTAACCTCTTGTCAAAGGAAGACGAGCTTTGAGATTCCCGGATCAGTCGAAAATTTTCATAACGATTTTGGTAATTTTCTTGGGGCCGAATTTAAACAAGCAAGCGCACAAAAGGTTGGACGAGGATCGAGCTATGTCAGATGAGGGGGTGCAAAGGGATGGTAATGCGAGTTCGCAGGAGGGAGGTCAGCCATCGAGGGGCAGGAGAGTGTCACTCGGGAGCACGACGTGTAAGAGAATGGTCACCATCCCGGGGGGTGAATTGAGATGTACAGGCAATTTATGCAGCGGCACTTTCGTTCGAACGTTAGCTAGCTGACCATGAATGCTTGCAAAACAGTACGGGGATGATAACATCTTGCATCCTTCGCAAGCAAGGACACGATCTTCCTTTCGTCAACAATCCACATTTTGCTCATTTCTTTCCTTAACTGCCCGGCCGAAGTAAATAATAAATTAATAAAATAAATTATTAATATATTAAACTAAGTTATCGTTTCTCTTTGTCAACTACCGTCAGTGAGATATCTCGTGTTTTGTATCTGAAAAGTATACAATAACAGCAAAATCGATTGTAACTTTATTCGAATAATTGAAGGAGGAAATTGTCGAAACGCTGTTTCCCATGAATGTTCTGTTATCCGCTAAGTGGTCGAGGCGAAATTCAACGAAATGTCACGGTACAGGGGATGATTCACCCTTCTAGGGCCAAAAATGAATTAGTTCCAGAGAAGTAGAGAAGATTGAAGCGTGAAGCAGTATAATATTCTGCGCGGATGCAGTAAAGGCTGTTTTATTTCTTTCTCGCGATACACGATTCAATCATCTCGGGGTTACTACAAGCTACAAATCTTCCATCCAAATAATATTTCTAAAATCTAACGAAAAGCCCGGCTATTTGCGGACTTAAAATTAAGTAGGAAGCTGAATTTCCTTCGAACGACAGCGTCAGAGATTCAAAGAGAACGAGGGAGAACTACCGGGTTTCGCTATCGAAACACGTTTAAGGGAGCCGCAAGGTGGCCCGAAACAATTGTGAAACACGACGAGGGTGGATATACTCTGTTAAACGTAGAAGCAAGGGGATAAGAGGAAAGAAGGTAGGAAAAAGGTAGAGCTGGAACACGTGGGGTGGTTTTCTTCAGGGACAAAGCTAAGAACCCCGCTGCGAGTATCCCTTTTTCACGGTTTTTGTTCACTCCTTCCGCGTCTCTCTTATTTTCTCGATTGGACTGTCCCTCTCTCGGAGCCATCAAACCTTATCGTGGTAGCGTCAATCACTCTCTTCGTATACGGTCGAACTTATCGTTCGATTAATCGCACTGACAATGCGCCTGTCGATCCAACTTACCGCCAGCCCCAAATCCATATGGCCCCGACCTCTGATGCAAAATTTTGTTCCCGAAAGTGCCGCTTCGTCCAAGTCGATGCACCATGGTCGAGCTTAGAGATACCGTTAACCCGAAAACGCGGTGGTCGCACACACGTCAACCTTTTTGAAAGTACGTTTTCATCAAGCACGCTCGGTATTGCTGGTCTTCGATATCTACGGAATGTAGCGTATTCTAAAACACTTGACGCTATTTTTCGAGGAACTTGCCGATACATATTCGGAACTACTATGATTTTTATAAGTGGAAGATGGAGCTCGCGATATTATTTAGAGAGGTTTTAGATTAAAGGATAATCCACCGTAGTTATACAAGCGACTATAGTACGGAACAATGTAAAAATTTAATGTTCCCTGCAGTTAACAAAGGTCAATGAGAATTTAACGAGGAGATAAAAAGAAAAAAGGGGGAAGAGAAGGAAAGTAAAAAAGGGAAGAGGGACGCAGGAGCTCGAGGTTACGTAAACTCGCCATCCCAACTTCCAGCCGGTCGTCAGCAAAACCGGAAGTGCTGTATGGATCAGACTTGGCGCGGTAGTTGTTTGTTAGTAGACGACTTTGTACAACAGTTCGTATCATCGGCGCCAAAATGTCTGGACCATTACCATTGGCTGCTTGTTTAACCCCAGCGAGATACGCGTATTCTGAACGGTGTCCTCGTGCATCATGATAAATCAATGTGTCCAATCGTGTTCTTCCTAACAGCCAAATTAGCCGTGTCAAAGCTCAAATTTGGAAAATTTCTGCCCTACACAGGCTTCCTAGGGAATGCGATTATTCTGTTTCTAGTAAATATCGTTTAAATATCTTATTTAAGCAGATAAGAAAATATAAAATGTGGAAACGATAATTAGACGTCTGACATCTGCTCGATATTGAGAATTTGAACTCTTCGTAGGCGATCTGAAACGCTGACGGCGGTCAACTCGTATTGATAATCTTTCTCAGCTCTATAAACATCGCATACAAATAATACAAATTATTCAACAACGATACGCGATTACTGCTGTCGTAAAAATTCATGTCCGATACGATATATCTTTCGATGTATCTTTCGGGTAATAAACTATGCAATTTATGATCAAAGTTCTAAAACGACTGCAATAGCGATACGAAATTGTAAACAAATTCAGCGTACGCTAAACGCCGTTCGCGTGCAAAAGGAATAGAAATGCAGGCTGCAGCACGACAGATGCGTAGATGGATCAACCACCAGGAAACAGAGAATGTAGATATTTTAACGAGATACGAGCGAAATCAGTCATCAAACAGAGATCTTCGACTTTTGCCGCCGTTCGCAACGGTTCGTTTAGGACTCTATACTTGATTTATGAAAGATGCTATATGGTGCAATATATATTGCGTCACAGCACTAGATTCGCTTTTCACGGACGTTGGTCGTCCAAATTTCCAAATAATTTTAAGAACAAGAAACGCCAACTTTCGCTCGCAAGCCTTCGAGCCGAAAATTTCAACTTTCCCTCAAGAATTTAATTTCGCGAAACTCGTCTACTATGCTCTACCTGAACTCCATCCTCATCCGCGCGCCCCATATCCGCTACGATCCACCGGCTGAATTTTTGTCCGCTCGAAAAAAGTTTCGAGCTTACGAAACATATACGAAATCTTTCCACGAGTAAAAAATCATTGTCTTCTCCGAGTCTTAATGGACGTATCCCTTAACGAGAATGTACCGATTCAGATGCGTGTCGTATATACAGCAAACCCACAGAATCAGCCTCGAACCGATTCGCTGAAAAAGGTGCATGCGAGCCGAAGAACCCTCGTTCATCACGCCGGATGCCTATTCAAATTTTATGGGCCATATTTGTCGCAATTAAGTATCGCGTTTTCGGGCTTATGGGCCAGAAGTATTCCATATTGGGCGCAGGAAGGATCGTTCGGCCGGCTGTCTCGCGGAATAGAGATAAATTCGTGGACTTGACGCGAGGGCAGAGTCCGCAGGGGTAAGTTTATGGGATACCGCGCGGGTAGTAGACACTTTCACGATTCGTCTGACTCATAGTGGATCGAGAGGGACGAAGAAAGTCGGAGAAGAGGCCGCAGAAGCGTGTAAAGCTTTACGAGGATCTCGACGAGAAAGCGAACCGACCACCGAGCAAGCGTGATTTGCAAATCGGAACTGACCGCTCGAATCGTTGGTACTTACAGTTTAAAATCGTTTCTCTCTTACGTCGCGGAATACTTCGATCCTCCTGTGTGCGTGTGTGTCTACAATTCTTGCAGCTTCCTTCTCAGGCACTTCTGAAAGCTAATCAAAGTAAACCAATTACTTTTTATCTCTTTACACAAACGTACTTTGTTGCGATTTAGTATCCGGTTATATGTCGCAATCGAGTATCGATCGATTAAAATATTTCGTTCGAAATAGAAGAAAGCAGAGAGGAAAGGAAAGACTTGGAGACAAAATGCCTTCGTGGAACGCAAAGTCGCAGATATGAATATATAAAACTAAATCCTGTCGCTCTTACTTCGAGTAATCGATCTATCGCGTGATTCGTCGGATTTGAAATTCAAAGCCGGCGCGCGGCGTGAGACGCGCGAAAAAACGCGGCCAGAATTTGAATAACAGATACAGAAGCACTGAATTATTCTTGGCCAGAACAAAGGGAAGAAACGGCCGGAAAGAAATCATATCGATAATTCCGTCGTGGAACGCATCGAGCGAGTATTAACTTCTTCGCGAGGAAAGGTGAACGGTTGAGAGTGGGAGTGGGAGGAAAATTTTCTTCCAGAGGTAGAACAGGTGCAACCGAGACTGTTCTGACAGGCGACAGAGAAGAAGAACGAAAGGAGCGAAAAGTATCGTTGGCCGAGAGAGTTTACGGATCGGCTGAAACGTCAGAGGACCGGGAGAACTCTATTTTCGCGAGACAACAAGCGAGGCGGCGCCAACGAGATTTTCGCAAAATTCAGCATCCCCGAGAACAAACATCGAACTCGAAGGCGACAATTAACGGGCGAAGCTCGTGCAGAGACAAGATGGCGAGAGAAAAAGTAGATATTCTATGAAACGAAAGGAGAATCGTCGAACGTGTGAAAGATTTTACGAGTTAGCTATTAACCCTACGCTACAAATTTCCCTATCTTTGTCGTCACCACAGACGCACAGTCTTTCAGCTTACTCGATGATTTTATTTATAAAATCAGCGTTACGATACGTAAAGATCGATGTGGTACGATCATTAATCATCTGGATAACCGTAGAAAAAGAAATAAACAAAAAGCGATGTGAAAGAAGCACAGACGAACGAAAAGAGAAGGACGGTTCAAGAGAGAGAAAAAAAGGCAAGAGAAGAGATGCAAAGGGAATGGAGAACGCTAGAACGAGGAAGAGTAGGGAAGATAGGAGTTGGAGAGAATCGAGGGAGGTGGGTGCTGGCGGCGTTATGGCGGGCGCCGGGGGTGGCGCCGCGACGCTTTGGCGCCTCCAACGCCGAGACGCTCCGGTGATGTTGGCTCCATATACCTACACATTTCAACCCTCGACGTCGCACCCTCCCACGATATTCACGTACACGTAACTACGTGGCCGCAATGACAGTTCGGGATTCTATTTCTCACATGTACACGTGCATTTTTCTATCTCTCCCTTGGCCCTTCTCTTTCACCTTCACCCCTTCTCTCTTTGTCTTTTTTTCTCTTTCTACCTTTACTGTCCCGTACTGTACGTTCGCGAGCGTTGAGAGACTCGTCGTAAGATCCCAGAGAAACACCGACGACAGAGACGGAATAATTTCTGGATTTTATATCCCGGAAGGCCAGCTCCGGCGTCAAGGTCCTCGATGGACCGCGGGGTGTGGCAGCCGTGTAATGTTCTTGCACGATCAGTTTTACGATAATCCTCTACCTGCTTCCAGGTGCTGATTGTCTGGTATTTATCGAGTTAGCGTGTGTAAAATATTTCTCCGAAATTTGAATTTACCAAACCACCAACTTAGCCACCGATTGAATTAACTTTACAAGAAGATCGAAGAAACTACGTTTCCGCAATCGATGAAGAAGCTTTCTCTCTCATCGGAATATATCCACTAACAAATAAATATATTCGATAGCGGAAACGTTATTTAATCGATGTGATCGATTATAAGCCCTATTAATATATTTCTCGACCTTTGCCTTCGTCTGACGACATCCATCGCAAATAAAACGATCTTGGACGAAGACACGACGAACCCTGGCCCGATGAACCGTGTACTTTTTCAGCCTCGATTGCTTACAACACCGGTTATTTGCAATAATTTACTCGAGGCCATTTATTCACCGATAAACTTCACTTTCGATAATGTTTATCGCCGGTAGCGCCGCAATTTCCACGCGTAACGAGGAAGCGTGTCGAAAAGCGAAGGCAACAATGCGCGGTCGATGGAATGATCGAGCCGAACAATACGTAATAAAGGGCCTCTTGGGCCGTCGTAAAAAGGACGCGAGAGATAACTAATAAAGCCACGGCTCATAACTGATAATCTTATAACGGGCTCGTTGCACACGTAGCTACGTTACGGGAGAGAATCTAACCGGCTGTAAATTCGATCAATCGGCACGCGTCTCGTACCATCCGCCCTCTCTCGTCACCCTCTCGTCATCCCGTTCCCGAATATCTTGCGCATTTCAGCAAAATTTTGCGATTAATGGCTTGCCTGTCTTTCACAACCGATCAATAGACGATCTCTCGATAGACTGCAATTTCGTTTGTCGATTCTGGTCTCTGATCTATGGCCTCGGCCGGTTAGAATCGATCTAGGATTCCGATCCATGCGATTTTCGAACGTTCGACGGCTCTCAAAGGAGATACGAATTTGTGGAAAACGACGGCTGTCTTGTGGCGAACTGGACGAGTGGGCGATAGATGATCAAACGTTGAATCGCGTGCCTGCATTTTTAGTTTTTAAGTTTTATTTTGGGGGAAATTTCTACGTAAATTTTGCCACTTTCTCTTCCGATAAAGATTCCAAACAATCCGATCCTTTGCTACGCTATGCTTTATACAGTTTTTACTAACCGACGAGATATGTACCGCTAAACAGAGAAGATTTTTCGAGCGCTTTGGCGAAAAATGAGCGAGATGGAACAGTTTCGCAAAGGTCGTCGACGCTAAAAGCCAGTTACTCCTGCGAAGGATCGGAACGTTAGCTGAAATGTTCCACCCTGATCCACGGAGCACGGTAAAATCGTCTAATAAGTTGAGTAAACATCGAATCATTGTTATTTTTATGTGTAGCACACGGACGTCCATTGAAGCGATGACAACGGAGTGAAAGGTACTTTGGCCTGAATGTACGGATAATCCATTAGACGCGTTGTAACCTAAAACTGCGCAAACAAGGGTGATCTTGGATTAAATGTGACGTCCGGATGGACCGTGGGGATGAACACACCGCTAGGAAAATTAAAATAAATCGCAGCGAAACAGGTGTGCGACGATTGCAATGAACAAACATCACAAACTAGCAATTTCGATAACCGACAAGGCCATTTGCAAAAGTTTCCTTCGTATCACGCAAGCGTACGTCAAGTATCTGTGTAATAACGATTACCGCAACGTGACAACTGAAAATAGAAATGATACTTTTATTCTTAAAGGGATGAAATGGGAGAAGGAGAAGAATATTGCTTGAATATCGCACGAGTTTTGCAATTAGTTATTGTCTTAAGCCAATTTGGATAAATATCGTTGTCTCTTTGCAATCTCGATATGGCGATCGATATGCCAATCATTTTTCACTTTATGCTAATTCGGCTCTTCCGTATCGATATCTATATATACTTCAACGGTAAAAGAAGCAAAGAAAGTTCTAGTTACAGAGGGTGAATATCGAACAAGCGAAAGTATATCTTTACATCTTAGATACCGATTAGACGTAAAATCCGTCGCTGAGACGCTTACATTTTCCTTCGAATTGATTTACACGCGCCGCAAATGCGTTTCTCGCTACAATCGAAAAAGCAATTAGCCGAGACACTTTATTTTACGTTCTATTTAATTCCTATAGCCGCTGGAGTAACGAGATCTGCGCGTATACGCATTAATTAAAACGTCAAATCTTCTCGCGTCGCTCCGACGTATATCTCCGTGTATAACGGAACAAGTTAGAAATAATTATACGAGTATGTGCAAATTGTACGATGCACGCGAGTTTCGATCGTTGGCTTTGTCACAGAAAAACGAGCCTTACCGAATTTATCGTGAAAGGTAATTTACGTAACCATACGAATAAGAAATGAGAAAAATCGGAAGCAGACACGAGTATACCTGACGACAACCACTTTATGAAATAAAAGTAAAGCGACGGTATAACGGCAGAGGAACCTGCGACTCATTTCTGTTCATTTTCCTATTCGCGTTCGTAAAGAACAATTTTCACATATGTATACTTACTGCACGAGTCTTTGTACCTAAATGTTAAATACTAAATACTACATTTGTTTATAATAAATACACTAAATATTATATACACGTTATACAATAAATATTATACAATCATCTACTTCCTCTAGCGCGTGATAGATAAGAAGAAAGGTCCAAATATTCTAAAGTTCGCCAATTCAAATTTGCTTTCCACGATCTTATGAAAATATCAGCGTTGCCTTCTGAGCATCAGGAAATCCTTCCTGATGACAGCGTTGTCTACCGACAACGATGCACTTTTATTCCCAAGAAGGCAATTTAATGGAACAATCGTCCCCTTTTAAATAAATTCCAGCCCGTGTAATGTCGCAGAAAAAGTAACGAGGCATACCGTTGTCTCGACGTGCATCGTGCAAGATCGTGCATTCGTGACAAACAGTGTCTCTCAAACAATGTGTCGTCGAATCGAAATCGATTCATCGATCCTCCCGCAATTCTTTTTTTTTTCTTCTTTGAAATAACCATCATTTCTGTTACTCTCCTTAATATCAAGATATCAAGATATTATTATCATCGCATCCCTGATATAGTATACATAAAGCAGCGACGTAACCCGTTAATGAGGATTAAATGTAACAAGGCGTATAATTGGTTCCGAGAGTCCACTTCGTCTCAATGTGGTTCACCAATCGTCATAATGATCCCGTAACGAAGTCGTTTGTTTTCTTCGAGGGAAACGGAGCCACGGAAAAGGAACGAATCTGGCGGGGGAGAGATACGAATATTAAATAAATGACCGTGAAATTACATGATTATCCAAAATTACGCAGACCTTTCACGCAGATGGTACGAAAGTGTTTGACGATACGCGTCAATGTTGAGTAGTGCCGTGTATATCATTTGAATATTATTAGATTCATAGGAACACGTGAACCAGAGGTTATCAACGTTGAAACATTTTGATTTCTTTCCATCGACGATATCCTATGAAACTTTAAACGTTTTTTAATGTTCCACGCATCTTTCTCTATTCTTATTTCAACGTTTTATTTCCTCGTTATTATTTATTCGTAATAAGACAGCACTAAATAGTAAATAAGTTGCAACGACAAGAACAAAGCGTATCAGGTTCGAATAAAAGAATGCAAATGGAATGTGTAGCGTAATATTATTATAATAACAAGAACAACGATAACGATAACGATAACGTGATGCAACGACGAAACAGAGATAACAATGGCAGAGCATACCAAACGTCCGAACGCAAAACGTTTATACCAGAGATCAAAATAGACAGTTTTCTTTCGTTTTTAAAAGAATTACGTTCCAACTTATGTGTTTCGTTCAAGAAAATATCTGTTCTTGTGAAATTTTCTGTTCTCATCGAACAGAACAATAGAATACAACTTTTTCATCGTCGGCTTAATTTTCGAGAAAATCGAGTTTGAAAAGTTATCAAGTATACTTGAACATGGTTAATTGCGGACTGTACAGGACTAAATAATCGAAGAGTCGTCGACTCTACGTGTGAAAACAAGTGGAAAATGTAGAGTAAAATTTGTTCGCAAAGCGCTTCGTCTCCGACAAAAATAAATTTGAATATTTCTCGTACGCGGGTTTTACGCCGATTCTTAAACAAAAATATCGGCTTATATTTCTTACGAAACTATTAACTACTTACGAGAACTTTTTAAATCTCCATAAACGAAATATCTGTTCCTGTCATGGAAACACTTTTACTTCTATATTTTACACGTCAAAGTAAAACTCATTTTCGAGAACTTTTCTTTGTCTGTTCTCATCGGAGCTTATAACGTGACAACGTGTTCTAGAAGAAGTTGCACAATCTATGTTTTAAATAGAACCTATTAAAATTCTCCCATAACTCTTTCGATCGCTGATTTATATTGTTGCAAATGACACGTTCCAAGTTATTCGGACGCGTAGCTTGCACCACCCGAGTACTCCATCTCGGCGAGTCGATGACAAAATCGATTTCGCGCGATTACCCGTCATCGCTGGCTGTTGGCCGAGGCGCGTAACTCCATTATGATCTTCGCAGAAACACGTGCGCACAGCAACCCCGTAGTTACTTCGTGCACGCAGCCTGTATTGCGCGCGCGTACGCATTTCATGCACAAAGAACGCGTTATTTCGAAGCATCGCATATTCTACACGCACCGGACATACGCATGCTTCTATTTATACAGCTCGTACCGGAACTGTGTCTTCCAAACGCACAAACGTGTGTTTTGACCGAGCCAAATGTTTCGTCGTGACAAAAATGAATCGATAATCGAAAATGAGACACTCCGTTCGACAAAAGCGTAATCCCTCTGTAGACACAATTTTTGCCGTACAATGATGCACCAGCTCGTATAATGAAACGCTTTAACCGGGCATTTGTTTCGAAACGAAGAATGATACAATGTTCCGAAAAGATGAATCCATTTTTTTGTTACAATGCTTGATAAAAGTAGCGTTATTACGATTTATATTTATGCTATTTGTGTTATCTATTTCTTAGGCAATACTAGCTAAAATATTACTTGCTCTATATGTGACGAATATATTACGAATTTCCCAATTATTTCGTAGATAATTACAACAACGAATACGAAGTGGATTCTTCTGTAATTGCAAAGCAAAATAATTCCAAACATTACGTCATTATTTCAGAGTTGATTGATCCGTAAGTTTAATGTATTATAGGTTACATAACAGTTGGACTAACTAATCGATCAGTCAGCTAATACTCTCATTATTAATAACTACGTTGAGAAATCGATATTAACATTTTATCGAGGACACGTACAATTTCTAATTGAAAACCAAGAATTCCAAAAATCGAAACTATCGTACTAAAAGACAGTAATAAGTCGAATAAACAAGGATTCTAAAGAAATGTAAATTGCCTGTAACGATTTCGCGACTTGAAAATCGTACGAAAGCATAAAGTTAATTTGCTCGGTTCGTTCATTCGCTTTCGATGGCAAGTAAATCAATTCTACGAAATAAATCAAATGCAAGGCCGTTAAGCTTACCAGAGTTATCGTAATCGACAGCATGAATAATAATAACTAATTCCTGAATGGAAGCGTTTAAGCATCGGCAATAATAACTGCATCGGTAATAATGCAGTCTTGATTTCTACATCATCGTCCATAGGAGAAATGATGCATCGATGCTTTTATGTCTCTTAGATTTTCATTTCCATAGATCTATGTACATATATTCCATCTTATTCTGACTACCTACTTTCACATGCTACCAATTTATTTAGTAAAATTTGATACACTCTATGTAGCTCACAGTTCTTCCTATAATATAATACAATTCTTGGTACTAGAAAAATAAAGAACGTTTCGGATACGTCCATTAGATATCTTCAATGTATATTAAACATATGCTCGCCGTCTTCGGTATATATATTCAATTTCTATATACATGATCGTTATCCTAGTAAACAAAGACGAAATTTTAAAACTCTATATCTCACAAGCGCTATTTATATGAATAATAAGCATATCCTACAAACGCGGATGTTTATTCATTTCAAATATCTAGTTATTATTAACTAATATTTACCGAGTGAAATAAACGTTTATTGTTCGTCTCTGTGTCTGTTAGAAAATCAATTGCTTAAACATCCGCGGCTTAGCGATAAATAAGCTTAAATAATTAATAAAAATTTAAATCCTGCGCCTAGAGATTGCTAGCCTTTAACCAACTATGTGTATAGAAAGAACTAGTGGAGAAGAATGCTTAGTAACTCAATAGCAACATCGTCCGCTTTATAAAATCTAAAACATTTCATACCCCATATCGTTCACAAAGGAAGAAAGAAAAAAGGAAAATTTGAAAGGAATTATAATTAAATTTGGAGAAGTTTGGGGTTACAAATGATTGGATATCGTGCAATTCGTTCGAATGGCAATATCCCGAGCGATATCTCCGTTGGAAATGAGTCACGAGGGCTGTTCGAGGCCTTCCGCTTCCGCGAGGCCTTTTTATTCGCGTCGATCGGAGAATAAAGATCGTCACTTCGGATAAACTCAATGAAACCTTAAAGCCGAGTTCTCAACTGGCTCCAAGTGGATCGCGATAATTAAATTGTGAGTCTGGCTCAATTCCACGGAAATAAATCTGCGGAGGAGCATCGGTCACGCACCGCGCGAATTAAGAACTCTAAATCCGAAAGTGCACGGCAAACATAGGAAAACCGTGTGTTTCGTCATCCACCAAACTAATTTTTTTCATTCCTTTTTCTATTAAAAGCAATTTGCGCGAAAATGTTTCTCCTTTCATCGCGCTTTCCACCGTTTCGAATTTACAGTCTCTTTTTTTTTTTATAATAAAAAAAGTTCTACTTTTTATAAATATGCGCCTATATAATTCTACAAAAATCCTAGTTTCGAAACTCGTTACTATTTTACCAACTGACTTGTATTCCATTGTTATTCTGTTTATCCCGGCTGTATTACACGAATTATCAAATCTAATAACATTCTACAACGTAAAAAATTCTACTAAAAGTAGAAGAATAGAAAATTTAGTAATTTCCGTTAGAGTAAAACCGATGAAATGAATGCAACAAAAAAAAAAAAAAAAAGAAAGAAAGAAAGAAAATAGGCACACGTGAAAGAAGAGGAATTGCAAAGTAGTTCAATAATCGTCAAAGGCTAAAAATTAATCGAACGTCGCGGTCCGATAAATCACCAATACGGTTTTAAAAAATCACTATGAACCCACCCGTCAAAAGATCGTAAAAAGAGCCATGACAATTTTACTTCGACGATATCCTCGAAGAATTTGAGGTAATCAAACTCTGATACTGGACGTGTTACGTATTTATTGCTATACCGCCGAAGAAAGGAGAGTTGATTTATATATTTTGCCCGATGCATTCAAAAAAACAAAAAAATAAATAATCACCTTAAGGGCACGATACGAGAAAGGGCGTATTATCTAAGATTCCTGGAAGAGATTAGCCGGATGAAAAAGAACGAAGAAGATTAGAAATAAAGAAAAACAAAAGACGCGGTGACATCGCGAGAAATTAAAAACCGTTGCAAATCGTCGATACGAAATCAGAACGAATTTTCTAGGGTCCTGAATTTGGCCAAACGCAGAAACTTAATAAAGTCTCATGAACAGTGGTAGCAGATGGGTTTCCCTATTTAACCTCTTACAGCCTGCCTATTGATTTTCTCCGGTCCTATTGTTTTGGCACGTCGCGCATTTAACGAAACGTAAGAGAGAAACGGGAGGAACGAGAGGAGAGCATCGAGAAGAGAGTACGATGCAGAGTAGAGTGTTGGCGAAATCTACTTCGATGATCGATTTGCGAAACGTGAAACAAACGGCACAAGTTGATGCACAGACGCACGAGAGCAGAGGCCACGAGCTGTCAATTTGTCGCGATGTTGTGAATCATCTCTATTTCGGGAGACACCCGTTTGGTGGTCCTACCCCCTTCGTTTTTGAGGTTAGCTCGCCCGTAATCCGCTTCGACTCTCAGACGTATACGGTTATATGCGGCCAAGAGGCAGGTGTATGCCTCTGAGCGATTAATAAAGTAATGCGGCAGATCGCGTTTTATCAGTGTGAAAACGAGCAGGAACGATTGGAAAAGTCTAAACGAGAGCAGCACGCCCATCTGTCGGAAATCACGGAAAAATCAATAGGAACCGGCAGCATCGCCACCAGCCGTCGGTTTCGCGATATTATCCGGCTATTCGTACATTCTACTCACCGTAAAAAATATCCATAGATAGGAAAGAAGCCCTGTTTCGTTGCACAAAATCAATTTGTCACTTCGGGCACAACCACACGTCCGACAACACTCTTGCGACTCCACCGTTTCAGTTTCGAGCGTTCCTCTCGTTCAAGGTCAGTGACGGCTCGTGTCACGAAAAAATTAAGGCGCCTTGAGTACCCTTTCCGAACGAGACGGCAATTGGCAAACGTCTTTTTTTCTAGTTTCTTTTTTGACTGGATTACTTCGAATGAGGAATGTGTTCGTTATACCGTTTTAATGCGTTCTGACGCAAAGTTGCAGCGATATTTACGACAGTGAAATTTTTATGTTTAATATCTAATATTTGTAATTGTAACAGCCGATGAAACGATAATACTTAATAAGCGTAAAAGTAAGATTTTAGTTATAAAAGGTGCAATAATTTTATACGAGTTACAAATAAGTAAATAAAAATGCTATTATCTTTTGGAAATCTCGTTTCGCGTGTTAGCAATAATCGGGATAGTACATCTATAAATACGACGAATAATAGCAATAAAGTATATCTTCGTAAGTGCTGTTACATTCCTATCACTAGATCAAACGCTTTTCTATCTTTACATTCGCTCCAAAAAATCGCTTGTAAAAATCCTATTGTCCCAAAATATCAATATTACTATACTTATTTACGAATCTGATAAAAACATTTTATATTTCGATACAAATTTTCATAATTAACTGTATTACGTGTTTCTTACTGTCTGATTACAAAATGATGTACCTTAAATGAATTTAGAAATTATACAGAAAATTTCTGAAAATTATATCAGCAGGTAATTTGCAAATTACAAGATATTTAATTACGCGATATTCTTCGTTTCGGAAAATTTCAATAACGCGATGATCGATAAGAATCTCGCGCGGGCCTAGCCGCGCTACGTACTTCCCTGACTTCATGCAAATAACTAATCCAAATAAACAGACTCTCTTCCAAAAATAAAAAGAACCAATCACACGCGTGACAAGAAAACACAACGAGCGATCTCCGAATGTCTCGCTTCCTGAAAAGCCGTGAAATCTAACGACATTAAGAAAAGCATTTGAAAAGTCTGCTGGTTCGCTGAGAATTATCTCACAAAATCCGCGAAAGCTACTAGATTTCCATAAAAACGTGTTAAGAGGTCCGTACAAGTTGTAAGTAAACTTGGAAACAAACGCAGCATCGGGTAGAGAATCGAGACCGCACCAAATTTGGTCATGCCAGCCAGTCTCCATTCAGAACCGTGTACGTTTCGTAGTACGCAATGATGTAACGCGCTTTACGCTACTCCGTGTATCGTATTCCGTGAAATCGGATAACGAGAATTCCTTATAAACGAACACAAACGGAAGAGAATCTGCGTGGCGATTTTTCATTCTTCTATCTTGTTTTTGTCACAAGCAAATTTAACCTGCTGAGTAATAGCGTGAGACTGAAATCCAAAAATATTACTCTCCTTCGTTGCAGTATGAATGTGTCGATGACATCACGTTTTTTCGTTATCGTATCTTACTCGCGTAGTTTGCGTTGTTTAAAAACTGCTCGTCTTTCGTGTAACGAGTTTTCTAGCACGTCTTTATAGTTTCAAGCATAGAATGTACAGAAAACGTGTCCTACGATCTGCCAACGGGAAATACACGATTACACGCGATGTATAATTACACGATCTCTGACCCACGATACGAATAAATTATAAAGTCGCTAAAGTTGTGTAAAGGAAGCGAACGCCGATGTAATTTGCGTAGGCGATATTGCTAATTATTGACAAACTTACTTCTTTGTCGTAAAAAGTCCAATATCTCCGAAAATCGACACTCTTGATTCGAGCCACGATTATTCACGAACTTCAACTTGATCTCGATATCGTAGAAAAACCGATATCGCAGGTATCAAGTGCACAGGACAAACATAAATCTTCACGCTTCATTTTAAATCCACTATACAGCCTCTAAAACGAGCCACTCGCTCTACCGCATATACCACTTTTACCAGGCCGAGTACCAGTCGCCAGTTCATTATCCGTTCAAAATAAACGTTCGTGTACCAGCATGATTCCCGTATGCTTTTCCCGCGCGACTTCCCGAAAATCGCTGTCACCGTTTCTCGTAGGATTATTATATAACGAGGTCGGAATTAAAAGAGTTACGCGGAAAAGTATGACACATATCGGCCATCCGGTATTTATCTACGCACGAAGGAAGTGGTCGTCGATTTCCTCGCAACGCGATGACCAGCGTCCACGACGATCGACACGCTGTGAAATCGTGGCGAATAAAATGGCGAGAAAGACGATTAACAGCCTGTTGCTTCTTCTAATCGCGTAGGCCACCCACCACAAGATGCGTAAGGTCGCGCGTTCCTCGCATTCCTCGCGCGTCGGCGGCGTTACGAAAAAAAAAATAAAGGTGGGCGTCTTTTTCACGTTGTCGTTGTCGCCCAACAGAATGCACCTGTGCATAAACCGGCAGGGCGTGGGCGATGCTCGATATACGTACCGGGCAAATAGCTCTGGATACGTGGGCACGACCTGCATTTCAAATGCCTCGAGGACAACCTGACTGCGTTTACGTGATTTTTCAAGCAGCCCGGAAACTTTAATCACGCTTGTTCGCGCGGTTCGACGTACGGTTTATGCAACTTTTGTATTACGAACGGATCGCAAGTAGACAGCAAGCGACGATATTACGAACGATATTTTTCCAAACGCGTTGGAACTTGCGATTATTTGTAACAGTCTGTCGCGATGAATATACTTATGGTAATAATTCATTTTTCCAGAAACTGAATACTAATCAGGCTCTTGTAAGATGCGAAATAGTTTTCTAAGAAGAAAATCGTCAGAATTGAGAAATCTATTGACACGGAAAAAGCGTATTCGTAGTGGACTTGGCGTCACGTATGAAGAGAAGAGGAACGGGGCCAGTATTTCGTTGCCAAAATCTTATTAATTATCTCTACTTTGTCGTCGTTAGAACAGCGTTACAACTTTAACAACTGATTCTCGTCCAACGCGTCATTTTTCAAATTATATTCGTCCGTCTTCCAAGAGTCTGCAATAATTGCGCTTGTTCGGTCGATAAAAAATAAACAAGTGGTACCAGGAAACAAAGAGAACCGTTTTATCATTTTGCGTGCAAACGTTATTCCGATACGACACGCTTTTACAGGAAATAAACGTGAAACATTTTAAGAGTGTTCTCGAGGCTTTATAGGAAGTATATGTTTCAGAAACCAGAACAAACCGGCATCGATTCGAAAGTGGATAGCGCGAGATAAATCTTGCGCTTCCAGCGTGAAAGAGAAAAGTTTCGGTTGGACAGTTGCCAGGACGGCGCTTATAATCCAATTTTCATTCATTTCTGCTTTTTTACCGCGCGAGGAAAATCTTTTCTCTCCGGTGGAAAACGTTAGCCTTGGCCTGCCTTATCATCCGTTTCCTGCGGGCACTTCAAGATGGAGCAAGCACCGCTTACGTCGAGCTGATAATACATTTTTATGAGTACGTAAGCGTTTCGTTTGATAAATAAATTTTTATTCTACGTTCGAAGGCTTGTGAAATTTCACAGACAGTATCAACGTTAATTGGAAAATACAATTTATCGACGATCGAATGATATCGTCAATATTTCCAGGATCTCGACGAAAATGCGGTTTGTCGATAAATATCGACAATATTGTATCGTCGATATTGATCCATTTAATAGAGAAGCTTGGGACATCGACGATACGCATCGATAGTCCGAGTGCGTCCTAAGAATTACAGAATTCGTTAAATGTTACAAAGCTGAAGTAATATTCCATCGATACTCGTTTATTTGCCCTGCCGTTTCTTCAATTTTCTTTTATCTTGCGCATATAAAAAGTTCTTGCTGCTCGCTTACGAAATTCTCTCGCACTTTTTCCATAAATCGTTGTGGCGTAATGAAAAGTTATTCGTTATCCCTCAACCTATTGCAGCGAAGCAAACACAAAGGTGTAAGCATCCATCTGCGACGTCCTATCTCGATCGACATCTCCATGTGGCTCCTGGATCCACGAATGAATCAGTTTGTCAGGCGATCTGCAGGCAACTCATTTTTGGAGCAAACCGAGAGATACTAGCACGGTTGCTCGGCCCTTCAATGGCAATAAATATAGAAACAACCCCCGGAGATGCCTCCATCTAGCAATTTCCCGCTCCTTTCTCTCCCGCACAAGTTTATCACCCCCTTTGTCCTATCCAGCGTTCGCGATGCACCCTGTCGTCGAATCGTTGCTACACCCATTCTAGAAACTTTCTCCATTATATACATCTCATGTAGCTAGGAGAAACTTTATCGAGGACCGAATCAGATAGATATCGGTGGAGCTAGATACATGGAAGTTGTAAGAATGAGTCAACTACCCGAACGTCTGCCGGCTAGCAAGCATAACGTTCTAACGTTATCGGAGCTTTTGAACGTTTTCGGAGGCATGAAACGTGGTTATTCCTTTTGTGACAGATATGCTGGCAGCAGGGTCGTTTCGGACGAAATCGACCAATAAAATTGTTTCTACGATTTCTACGATTCTGCTTGCGCAAGATTCAGAGATACAGCGTGAAGTTTTGAAAGTAACAGAAATTTGTTGCGGATGTCGAAACTGGCGAAAGACTTTGCTCGATTATGTAACTCGCGAGGGTTTCATATCGCTCGAGACAATCGCATTTTATCAATTGTGTCATTTTTCTCGTTAAATAATCTTATTTGACGATTACGAAACCTCTGTCTTGCCGAATAACCTCTCTTTTGCCGCTAATCTTTGCGAATGTCTAAAAATTGACGATCTTTTAGACGCGTCGGGCTTCTATCAAACCAACGATCGAATTATTACGTTACATCCGTGTATCGTCTTTTTGGAGTAATTCAATGATCAAGGGCCTATTCTCATTCAGAAACTAATCTCATAGATCGACACGTGCCGTTTCCCATTCCACGAACACAATCTCCGCTATCGGCGCTAGCTACAAGGTAGTTTTCGCGAAGAAGAGGAACAGTCTGCAGAGGAGGATGCAACCAAATACAGAGAAGTCGTCGGGGGCAGAGCAACGAGGAGAATAGATTTTATGGGGGAACTTTGGAAGTCTGGAACCGGGGGTCGTACTGGCGGTGGCCATAAAAAAACTAGGCGCCCGCTTCAGGATACGACGAGATAGGATATGTTTTGCCAAAAGCTGGGAAGCGTCGCGACGGCGCCAGGAAGTCTGGAGCCAATGTGCCGGGCTCTCCTAGTTACTGTCAATTCCAACTGACTTCCATCCCAGAAATTCGCCCCAAAAACTACGTCGTCGATGAGTTTTCGCTTTGCTAAATTCTTTATCATCGTTACATTTTATCACCGTGAACATCATCGCAATATTTGAATATCGAAGCCAACGAAAATTTAAGACGAACAACTTTTTCATAATATTACAATTCTTCCTCTTGATTGTTTGCTGCGGATGATACATTCTAATCGATTCCAAGGAAGGAATCAACGCTGTGTTATTCATAGCGGTTGACATAAATACTCAAAGCACAACGTCGATTACTTTTTAGAAAAGCCACACCGTTCCACTACCGTTACGATATCGTTACGAACATCCTCTTCGGTTATCAAACTTTGTTTCCCAGTGCGCTTGTGACAAAAGCAAGACAGATTCTCTGGGGAGAGAATCGTAATTCGTTCTGTGGACACGGCGTTTCACGTGACGTTTAACAATACAGGAGGATTAACTACGGACAAAGGATGAGGGATGGAAAGAATCCTATACGCAGTCGAGGGAAAACTTGGCAAAGTTTCGTACGAAAGGGTGTTGCTTCGCGTGCTACTGCGCGAGTTCATCTCCGTTTTGGATAGAGATGATTTATGAGCGAGACGACGGCGAACGATGGACATAAATCCAGGAATAAATTCATTTTTCTGAAAGGTTTCGATCGCCTCCGTGCCAGATTATGGTCTACCCTACCCACTACTATTACTTCAGATATGTAGATAAGATACAAGTTTGCATTATGCGAGCCAGGGAATAAATACGTCTTTCGAAGGATAGTTCCCAGAATTTATTCGAGGAATCCATTTATCTCGATCTGTTTATCTGCGCGAACTGTCGTAAGGAACTTCTCCACGCGAATTCGATGAGTCACAAAGACGACGAGTATTCTTGTGAGTCTGTGTTTTTTCTCGTGGCGCGTACGGTAGAAAGAAAATTTTCAGACGAAGTTTCCTAGTCCGCGAATCTCATCGCTAGCTTTGAAACGTTTCTTATAATTCTGCACTTGTTCACAGCATTATAATTTACCAAATATACACTCGTGGTAAAAGTGAAATCTGTTAGAAAGTCGCTTCCTTACGAACCTTACGCATCGGTCCTATAATATTCATGCCATACAATTCGTTCGTATTTAGATGTTTCTACCTCATATAGTTTACGATTTTCTCGCTGCCGGAAGAAAGGGAATGCAGATACGTTACAAGACCCTAAAAGAGTACAATGGAACAAACCCTTGCGAGTTCAGTCGAGGATGATTCGACAAATTCTCGATCGTACGCGTGGGGGATGCGCACCGAGAGCAAGAGCGAAGCGTGTGCGGCTATCGAAATCACCATAAAAAGTTGCCCGTGTCTAATGCGGCAACCGTGAATCGTAAATTCGAAAAGAATTTATGCGTAGAACGATCTCTGCTCGAGTTCTCCCTGACGAAGACGATGATTTATCACACGACGATCTTGCATATTCGCTAACGATGTTTTATAATCACTTTGACGTCCTACGATGTTCGTTTCTCCATTTGCTCTTTACTGCTTGCTGCACAGTCTAAGAGAATTTTCGGTTATGGTCACCAAGTACGTAAATATAAGTTGTCGCCTTAATAATATATGAACTCGAAAATGAACTCGGTGAAGTCAAAAATTGAACAGCGATACTCTTTACTGCTTGGTGCACAGTCTAAGAGAATTTTCGGTTATGGTCACCAAGTACGTAAATGTAAGTTGTCGCCTTAATAATATATGAACTCGAAAATGAACTCGGTGAAGTCAAAAATTGAACAGCGATACTCTTTACTGCTTGGTGCACAGTCTACGAGGATTTTCGGTTATGGTCACCAAGTACGTAAATGTAAGTTGTCGCCTTAATAATATATAAACTCGAAAATGAACTCGGTGAAGTCAAAAATTGAACGACGATACTCTTTACTGCTTGGTGCACAGTCTAAGAGGATTTTCGGTTACGATCACCAAGTACGTAAATGTAAGTTGTCGCCTTAATAATATATGAACTCGAAAATGAACTCGATGAAGTCAAAAATTGGACAACGATACAGAAAGGAGAGACGACAGAGATGTCGCAATCGCGTTCTTCTGCGATTCGATCGATCCAATCCAATAAACACTGAGCGTGCGCGTTTTCTATAGAACGATTAGCGTGGCGACTTCCGGCGCACCCTCCTGTGACCGGCGAGTTTCCGGAAAAAACGTGACGCGCGTCTCGCTGACAAATGACACGTCGTGATTCTCTGTTCGTCGAAGCGGATGTGACGACGTATCGCTAGCTTCTGCCGTCCCCCTTCTATCTCCACTATAACTGTTTCTTCCCTTACAGATTCGTTCTCCCTTTTCGTACGCGGTCGCCGTTTTCGCCCGACTGACTTTTCAGATTCCATGGAATCATCGCTCCCTTGGCCCCCCGTAGTATAAAAATAGCTGGCGGAACCGGATACCGGAAGCGCGGCAGGGCACCACCCTAACGATACGACGAAAATCCAAGAGCCATGGAAACCAAGGAGCCTCCCTCGAGTTCTATTCCGATTTGTATCCGTGGGACAGAGAAAAATCGCATCGAAGTGTAATTAATTCGAACGGCCCTGCCTCGGTAGGCAGTTCGTCCACGTCGTAAATATCCACGAGTTTCCGACAATTAATTTTTATTAATTCCGTTTCCTATCGCACGTGTCGTTATAACGTATGTGAGAATGTTGTAACGTAATGCGAAAATAACCAATTTTGCTGCGTAATACTTTTGGTAAATAAGATCCGGATATTCTTGTTCGTTGTGTATTTCATTCGTTCGTAACGTTATATTATTATCTACTACTTCTCAACTGGTATCGTTGAGCTTAGGATTAAGTTATTTTATTTCAAAGTACTTCGTTTCATTTGGTGTATTCTGTATCTTGTAACATAAAAGTTATTAAGATCTTGCTGTTAGTAGCGACAGTCTGCCGACTGACAGAGCTACTGTAAACTGATTTACAGTTACAGTTGGTCGCTATTTTCATGACCACTGTCTTAAAAAGCATCGAGGACGCGTTACTCGAAACGACACACGAAATGGAACCCCTGGGGTTAATTAAATCAGCGTGAATCGTCGCATCGTTTCTGTACGCGTCGTTAAAATTATAAACTCGAATTAGCACACGTGTCGCTCGTAATTTGGCTCGTTACATTAACTCCCTCGTATAATGTATCGCGTCAAATGTTTCAACGCAAGAAATACCCCCAGCGACCACCAAAATGAAACATTACACAGCACAATTCGTCAAACATAAGTTGAAATCGTAATCGAAATCGATGCCTTGCTACATTTTGCGATCGTTACGATAATCGAGTTTATAAAAACTGTTCCTTTATCTTCATCTATGCCCTTTTTTCCACGGCTAAAGTAATTTCGCGCGTTTCTTCTTATAAAGAACGATCGACGTGATTCCTTCCGAACGAAGTAAACTTTTTCAACCGAACACGATAACGTTACGCTGCTAAATTAGCTTAAACAACAAAAGATGCAAATAAATGACAACAGACGTGGATTCCGAATGAAACGACTGTTAACAAGTCCCTGGAGGAAAGAAGGAAGAGGGAATTGCTCGCGCAAAGTGTGTGGAGGGTGTTAACTACCGTAGACGAGATACTTGACTAACCCCTGGCATTTAAATCGCATCGAGCATTTGGCCACACGGTGCATTAGTCCTGGTAGAATGATCATGGATATACGAGCAAAGGGATGCATTGTACCGGGTGTGGACTTAAGTAATGAACGTGTTCACGGGGTGCGAATATTAAATTACAAGTGCTCGCGTACGGCGCACCATAACGCAATATACATATACGGCTACACGTAATTCATCGTATCATTCGCTTCGTATTAAGCTTCGATATCTAGCAATACGTACGACTCGTAGCTTTTTTAAAGTTTGTATTTTTTAGAGAGACCATTTTTTTTTCATTCTATTTTTCCATTTGTTTCAAACTTTACCAACATAACATAATGATAATCGTATCTCGTATTATAGCGTTAACGAAGTTTGAAAAACTTTAGCATAAAATGTTCTATGGCAAATGTTCGAATACTTTCCACAGTCATCGCGTATCTATAGATAAGCCAGCCGTCTTTTCGAAAACATTAAATCGGATACGAGTATTCGAAAGCTCGATAGACCGAATGCATGCGAAGAGCGGAAATTCGATCACGCCATTGGCTCGCATTTTCACGAGTTTCCGCGTCCAATTTGTAGGATATATAGCTGGCAGCGGTGATCCGGTCCCTCGGATCGTTCCTGCACCCCATAAATATCCAGAAACCACATAAACTGACCATTCTGAGTGGCCAGCTTCCATCTACGTGGGCCGAAACTCTCGTGAAAGACCCCCGCCGGTAGAATCGCGTGTCCACGACAGACAAAAGTTACTTACCCTTGCGGCGAGCTACGCAGGATACACGCCACTCACAAGGGGTTGCCGCGTACACTGGACAGTGTACACAAAGCAGCCCTGACAGGGCCGAATAAAGAGCACGCTCCTCGACAGATTACTGCTTAAGTGGCTCGATACTCTGCTCTTAAGTAGTCGCTACTTTGTTTTCTTCGATCGTCACTTTGCAGCGGCGATGAAAGCCTACGTTTCCACGTTCGATGGTTCGTTCTCTGTAACAGCACAATGAATTACGTGTCAGCGGGTTGCAAAAAGAAATAACGATCAATTTAGGCTATGAATATTCGGAGATTTTGCACATCGAATAGTAGATATCTTTATTTCACGTACATCGACGTATTATCGCTGCTATATTGATCGTTTATATTGCGTAATTCGCGCGAAGCAATTTTTTTTTGCTAACTTTGTCTTCGCTGTCAGAAAGATTAAAAGCTAATGAACATTAGCATGAAAGCTATACGGGAAAACGAGGAAAGTCTAGTACCCCTCCCGGTGACGAAGGACGATTAATAATAATTAAAATCGAATTCAGCGTCCAAAGACACCCCTGTAAGCCGAGCAAAAACATCGTTGATCTATGCTTCTCGTGGAAGATTATAAATGTCATCATCCCCAGTGTTCTTTCTTGCTCAATAAATTCTTATTGTTCCTTGCCCGGCGAACCTCGACGAACAAAGTCTACTCTCGGTCTTCCGATTCCGTGGACGATCAATTTTTATTCTTTATCGCAGAAGTTTTCTCTCCGAGGAATGGAAAAATACGCGATATCACCGGCAATCGCGAATAGCATCGTATACATCGACGTCGTACTATCGTGTGAATCGTCATTTTCTATAATTCCTTCGATTCGCCTGAAACTGATCCCAATTTATCCAATTTCTTTCCATCCCTCGTTACAGGCTCGTACATATCGTGCAAATTCCCAACACATTCGTTAACTGTTAATCGAATAAATTGCGCGTTAATCGTCGCTGCACAATCCGACATTTAACCAAACTGAACAGATACGTAATGAATAAAATTAGGGGTTGTACGTCGCAGGGATTGATCCTAGCAGGAGAAACGATAACACGATGCCGACAAAACGCAGCCTTCCCTCTTCCCGTATAAATATGACATTCAATCGGGCCACCCCAAAAGTGCAGCCGAGCTTTTAATCAATCGAACCGATAGACGCGTTTTGGCAATTCGATCAACCAAATCGTTCGATGAATTACGTCCCCAACTATCCTAAATCATCCTCCTTGTATCGAGACCGATTACATAAATCGCGCATTTGTATTGCGCCATTCTATACGCCTCGCTTTCGTATATAATGTATATACTGGGTGTTCCGCAAAGTTTGGCCAAAAATTTATACTTGTCTGAAAAGTGAGCAGTGGAGACGTTAATTTGGAATACCGATCTAACGAGTATCGAGGAGAAGATGAACTCGGAACATCGATGACTGATTAAACTGTACCGGATGTATGAAAAATAAGCGTCCTGACCAGTATAGCGCGATTCTTCAGCTCCGTATCGGTGGTAATCTTTTTTAAAAAATTTGCCCCGATATTGACCTTAATCCTGAAATTTAAAATCAATCTTTTATTGCATCGTATAGAACTCGTCTCGAACAAGATTGACGAGGAACGAAAGATTCCGAAGGAACCACAGTTCGCAACTTAAGCGTATTCTTGGAAAATGACGTGAAAGTTCCATTGTCTGTTGCATTGACGTTATTTACAATATGTTCACGCTTCGCAATTAGACAAAAGAGTAAATAAAGTGATATCGACGAAGACTTTTATGATTTCGCATTATTATAAAATTAATTACTGCGTGAGGAATGCCCTTCAAGCACAGGGTAATACTAAAAGAAATGGTCGTCGCTTTCGAATCATTTCTTTTTTATGTATATGGTGTCTATTTGTACGAATCTGTGGTGTCAACAACAACACCTTTGTAACCATCGTCTTGAATAACAACAAGACGACGGAAACAAACAGACAAATAAACACGAACCGAAATAACCGAGTAAGAACGGTTGTAATCAGTGACTACAGTTTTATAATAAATTATTTCATTGTACACGGTCTATCTAATCTTTGCATCCATATCCACTTCAAATCTATTAGACAATCGTCTCCACCCTTGCAGATGTACGCACGTGACAGAATATATTTCGATTCGTCATGGCCGATATCCTTTCTGCGATTCGCACTATCGATGATTGGACACGCAGAACTGAATTTCTGATTTATTGGGATGAATGGCGCACACGAGACCTTTGTTCGATGGAAAAATGAAATTTAAATGAAATCTGACTTATAACTGAATCATTAATTTCATTTCTACGAATACCTATTATATTATCGTTAACGAATTAAAATATTAGTAAATTCCAGTATACATCGATAAGCAGAGGTGTGGCATTTGCTTTTTGCATTTCGTTACGTGTATTGATGTTGATCGTAATTTTACTTCTCTTTCTTCCCTTTCCTCTTCTTTCCTTCCATTCTCACCCCTCTTTTTACTCTGTTTACCCTCTTTGCCGGTCCTCCCCTTAAAGGAAAACCTTGTTATTTCTTCTTCTACCCTTTCGCTTTCTTCTCCTACCCTCCACTCTTTTCCCTTCTATTTCAATTTCTAAATAATATTGTGAAATGTTCATATCCGATTTCAAACATTCGATCGATATTCTGAAAATAGAAACGTAACATCGTCGTGTGCATCAAGCCAAATCTAGTCGTATCCTTTCCATACAAAATAAATTTCATTAGGTTTATAAATGCTGGACATATTTTCATTCTCCCCTATGCATTTTTTGTACAGTTCGTCATACTATCGAGTACGACATGCCATTATATCGCAACGGGGGTAACTTTTGCTTACACAGTAAAGTGGCGACGATTTTTCTCTAAACTGTTATTTCAAGAGAGACTGTTTTTTCATCTTTCGCCTTCCCAATGAATATCCATTTCGTTATGACAACAACCCGCATCTAACATTCGACGAGACGATATTTTCAAAGAAAATTTGAAATTCTGAATCGCAATTTCTAGATAGTTATACCCGTATTGACACTAAACCTAGCACAGCGGTCAAATTGACCGCTTGCAAATTTCTACGCAAATTTTACCATATTCAAACGTTATCATATCGCTTCCTAATCTATGACTTTTCATAAAATATGCATACAATATATCCTATTTATTTCTAGTTTGCTTTCTTTTTCTAAGAAAAATTTGTAGTCTGTTCTGCCTATCGCGAGCGGTCAATAAGTATACAAGAAGTGTCGGTAGGTTTAATGTTAAGAAACATGTTTCTGGAAACCTTTGGTTGCAATTATATTTCAATTTTGCATTACCTAGGGAACAGTTGAAATTGAAATGAAATGGCAAATTTGGCAAGGGATAACACAATTGGGAGAACGAAATTTACCAAACGCTCCAAACAGAAAATTATGATAACCATCAGGTTGGTCATTTCAGCGAATCCTCTCCATTAATTCGCAAAAGCATCGAAGCGTCCTCGACAATTTTAATAACTCATGGTCATCGTATAACACCGCCGCCACCGCCGCCAGTTTCCCCGTCAACCATAAAACACTTTACAACTTTGCCAATAAAAAAGTTTCAACAATTCAACCCCCGTTCAAGGAGATCAATATCGGCTAGCGTGCGATTGGATCGTACCGCACCAATCGAGACTGTTTGCCGCAACAAGGGTTGAATTCTGCGGATTCTGCGCCACTAGATAACCGTTCTTATTGGTCACATTTTCGCCAAAGGGGCTGGTACACCGTGTCAGGGTGAAACGTTGCCAGAAATGGACGATTCGAGTGAAATACAGCGAATTTCCAATTTTTACCTCACCCCCTACCGCGTTTCCTTGAACGCCCAACAGCTACGAGTACTTGCGCGTCTCGATGAGCTTCTTCTACTTTTTTCTTTTTTTTTTTTATAGTCGAAATGGTCCGCAGAAGAAGATACGTCATTGGTTCTTCTTCGTACGCGGAAGATGCGAGAAAATATCGAGTAACTGAATTTGTTATTCTTCTTCGTATTTCAAGGTATTGTCGTTAGTCGAAAATGACGCTTATCTATCAATATTTAAACAGAATATAACTATAGTGAATTCTGTTATCAGTTTCTAGAACCGCTTGTTAATTTTCACGTCTCGCTCGTGTAATGATAAAGAGATATGTCGAAGTGGTTGTCACTTCTAAGAGAACTCTACATCTGATCGGTTTAGCTGGCAAATGTATTTGTGAATTTACAGGAAGAGTTAGAAAATATTAAAAGATGATTGTTTGTGGAGATGTAGAGTTTTAGGAAGGGTGTTGAAGTGGTTAACACTTCTAAGTAAACTCTACATCGGTACCGACTAATTTTCTAACTCACTAAAGCCATCGACAGGCCAAAGACAAAAGACAAGCACATGGCAACCATAAGACAAGAGACAGGCAACGATGGCTTCGGTGTTCAGTTTGTAGGTAACTAAACTGTATTCATATTATACCAACATTTCTTTATTAAATATAGTTTACTATCTGACAATTTATCCACGCGCCTTTCTCTGTATCTATATAACCAATAACCACAACAAGATATAAATCGTATATTCTGATTCAATGCGTTATATTCTCAACTCCCGTCTGTTCGCCTTTGCGTTTCGATTATATCTGCTCAAAGACGTGTCAAATTTCTAGATTTGTATATAATATTTAGGAATACAAACAACGTCCGTACGTCTGTATCTTGTCTCGCGTATCTTACGTGAACATTTTTATCAAGCATTGCGTCGCACATGTAAGTTGAAATATCCGTCATAAAAAGGATAAAGTAAGATCATCTTTTCAGTCATACGAAGACAACGTACTTATCTCATTGCAAACACGTATCAGTTTCTCTTTTCGAAAGCATCGTTTCAGCTTTCATTGAATCATTCGCAAGATTTAACCACGACGCGTCTTCTCTATTCCGCCTCGTTTCACACTGATTGTTACAAAGTGCTAGAGTGTGCGCGAATGAATAAAAGATAGAATATTCGGGCTTATAAATCACAAGTTTCGTGGTCTAGAATTTATGTGACTTGGCTACTGAAACTTTTAAAATTCTGCTATTGCGTTATAAATTTGAAGAAGCGAACTCGGAGGAACCTCTGTTTACGACAGTGGTTCCCACAGGGTGCGCCGCCACCGCTAGACTAAGTACGTGTCTACGATTTTTCAGTATTTTCAATTATATTACACATCTCTAATTTACTCCAATCTTGATACATATAAATATCTCCTTTGAGTAAATGTTAGAACTTATAAACAAAGTGGATCAAAATATTCGTACATTTTCTAAAGTATGCTGTGATTTAAAAAAGTTGGGAACCACTGATAAGAAAAGAAATACCGAATTAAATAACGTATAAGTAAATTAGAAACTTAATAAAAAATATCTCGATATAAAAAGCAACAAAATTAATATTATGCATTTGGATGTATAAGAGAATTCTATCGTGAAATTTATGTTGTTGTGTGCGTGAATTTTTGATACCGAATTAATAAATTTGTTGTTCCATAAAAGATGTTAATTTCAAGAACTACTACTTTGTGATATATAATGTTAAATAAATATTTCTTTAGGCATCAGTGCCTGATAAATGGAATGATCCTCATCGAAATCAATAAAATTAGCAATCAAATAGCTTTATGCTGATAAACGGAACTGGGCAGTTCTATTTAGATAACAGTTTTATTTAATAGTTAATTTTTTTAATTTTAATAAAAGTTTTATTAATTAGTTATGAAGCTTCAGCGTTTTTCTCTTTCGTTGTTATGTTATAGGTTATAACCATAATACTTCAATTCACGCTTTTTAATATTTCACTCTTCATTTAGTTTTATATGCCGTTCATCATGGAATTACGTAATACGAAAGAAAATTATATTTTACTTGTAAAGGAAATAAAAATGCAATTATTTGTACGAAAGACATTTGATAAAATTTAACATATAATATATGTTTTAAAACTTTACATAATAATTACATACCCATATCCAATTCTCCAAAAATTAATAAGAAGACTCGGTAAAACCGTTGTGCACATTACATTGCTCGTTGCATCAGATTTCGATCAATCGCTTCAATCGTTTCGAGGATTATGGCTAGTCGATATATCACTTACAATTAGTTTCCAAACAATCGCAGTCTCGTGCAACTTTCTTCGAAGTTCAACTCGTTCATTAAACTTCAAATCATATTTTTTCGATTAGTAATTTTATTATCAGATATATTTCATTATACATTTACAATCTTCGATAAACTTTTACAAATGCAATAAGGTTGACAAGGATACCGAGTTTGCGGATAATTCGAGTTTGTTCTTCTCTACGCTTCTACTCGATACATCGTATGCACTTACAAAGTACGTATTCGATTAATAAAAATCTTTCTTATAATAGAGCTTCGGGGACGTAGTGATTGTTCGACGTCGCTTTCCCATTCTGTTTTTTTACTTTGAATTCGATAGAGCCATATTACGGGTTTCTTATTTTTAATTTTAAGTATCTGACACGTTAGAAACGTGAAACTTACCTATACGCTCGACCGCCTAAGGGAATGTAGTACCAGATCGACAAATATCATAAGTGATAAGAATTATTGGATTTCTTGGGAAAAAATTGTCTCAGCTTCCGTTATTCGATATGCCAATTTTCGATACGAAATTTGTATATAAACATTTGTATGTTTTTTAACGTTACGATAAATCAATATGTAAGAAAAAACAATTATTTTTTAAAGAAAACTAGTCAAAAAAAATGTGCGCATAACACAAAACATTTCTAATGAACGATGATAAAAGAATATATAACGTACACAACCATCTAAACACAACAAAATTTGTCACGTACCAAGATCACTGAATATCAATGAGATATTAGATTATTCACCTCAATTTCGCGCCTACTTTCTGCCACTTTATATATATCTATGTCTATGGTTTACAATGACAAGAAACATATGACGCGTTGAGAATTATATTCAAAATGACTGAATTATACCAAGCTGAGCATAATTAATGATTTCTTTTTTATCATACTTTAGGAGCATTGACTGCTCCTTATCATATCACGTTAGGTCTATCGTGGATGAAGAATGTGTTTATTGTACAAATGTTCAGCAAAAATGCATGTTTTACGAATACGATTAACAAGTGATAAAAATATTAAATCAGCACGCAAAGGTAGAAATTTATATTTATACCCTTATTTCTGCACTGTAGGATTGAAAACAAGCATTAGTACAACTTCTTCGCCTGTGCTTCTTTGTTGTCTCTGCAAACAAAAAGATAATTTAAGTTCGATAAACTGTGACTACATCATCTATATAAGACAAAGCAAATACTTAAAATAAAGCAAATATTTACCGGTACATGCTGTATGCTAGCAAAATGATCATCTGAACTGCCACAAAAAGTAAGAACATCGTTGTTGTTAAACAGTTCGTTGTTGGACAATCTGTTCCACCATTGTTTACTTTAGTGTTCATTTGAGTAATATCTCTTTTTAGCGTATTAAGTCCATCTCGCATTTCCGAAATAAGTGAATGATAATCATACCCCATCGGCTGCACCTAAATGATATTCACTTTTAGTAGAACGTATTAATGGAAAACTAACAAAATTAATTGTCAATAATCACCTGAGCGGTAGGACTTCGAGCCTGATTATTAAGAATAAGATCAGTCTTGGAATGCACCTCATTTATATAGGATTCTATTTGCTTTGCTGTATTTATTATATTTTTTTGATTATTTAATACAGTATCGACTTCTTGTCGACGAATTGTATCAATAAGCTGTACTTGTCCTGGTTGGCCTCCCACTTGCACACCTACTTATTTTATAGTTGCTAAATTTCCCATTTACATTTATGTTTAATTATCGATGATTCAATAAGACCTTACCACCAACTTGAAGTTGGGATATTAAACTTAAAGATCGCTCTTGTCTTCCAACTATTTCGTCGAGTTTCCTATTAAGTTCGCGCAACGCATCGAACATTTGACTTTGACCAGAGAAAATTTGTCGCAATTCTCTTTGATTATCAGTTTCAAAATATTCCACAAATTCTTCTTTTTCACGATGTTCGTTTGGATGATCTCTGTTGAATTAAATTATTTTGTGAAAATACATTTTATACTTGAAAAATGCTTCTCTAATGTTCTTTACCTCCGATACTCTTCTTTCTGTTGCTCCAATTTTTTCTGGTAATCCATATACTCCTGACTAAGCTTTTGTTGTTCAAGCTCAAGAGATGCTTTATGTTCCTCTGCCCTCATCTGACCAGTAAGAAATAGAGAATGTGTTAAGAAATGTGAAACATCATGGTCATCGGCCAAACCACCTTAAATAAAACATTATAGAAAATTGTAACTATATTGAAATAAAGATTAACTTAATATTCTTCTTATAATAAGTACCAGTAGCAGCAGAAACACCAAAGTACCCTCCTTTTGGTAGAACAACATTTTCAACTCGGAAACATATTTCATAATCTTGTTCATTGTTTGTCATACCATTATGGAATAGCACCTTTAATTAAGCATTAAAAATTATATGACAAGCATGACAATAGCAAATAAGAATACATATAAATATATAAATACACTTACTGTTAGAGTGTTTTCATAATATTCAATTTTTGCTCTTGTAGCAAATGGCTTATTACGAAAATCTCTTAAACAACCAGCGGATAACTGTGTTGTACCATCACTGTATTAAAATCAAAATAAAGAATCATTCATTGGAAATATTAATTAACACTAAAAACACTAAAAACACTAAAAACATTAAAAACACTAAAAAATATAATAAAAAAAATGTAATTCACTTAGTATGATCAAAGTTTTCTGTGCCATCATTGAGGACTGCCATGATGTAAGGGTTGTTGTGTTTATTGTCATTGTCAAAGGAGTCAAAGAAAATTCCAAGACCTTTCCATTGATCAGAACTACCAAAGACAGTGCCATTATAAGCACCCTTTTCAGCAGTGTACCAAAAGGCTAAACCATCTGCTCCAATTCTTCCTCTTCCTGTTATTCTGAATATTAATTCCACTTCCCACCAATTAAAGGTAACAGGCTGTTTCACCCATATTGCACCTAAATATTATTTTAAATTCATTACATTATATTAACTTCTATTGCCCTTATGCTTAATATAATAATATTGGATGTTATATAATAAATACCACGTTCCGGTTTAAAATATCTTTCTTTACATTAAGAAATAATTTTTATTATAATTTAAGAAAATTAAAAGTAAAAGTTAATGAGTCAATTTTTCACATACCTTTCTGGCTTCTCAACGATGGAGCAACTCTAACATTTTCTGCGCTAGCAATTGCATCTGAAATAAAGATAATATTTGTCGTAAATAATAGAACAACAAAAATTACTTATAAAATAATATATGATACACCATAAGTTCATGAATATGATAATAACCTCCTATATATCATAATATTGAATTATAAAATTGAATTTCTACATGTGAAAACAGATTTCGAACAATTAGCTGTGTTTAAATGTTTAAAATGAACTAAATTAGTATTTCAAATGTAAATAATAACATGTACATCTGTTGTGACAGTTTCATCTAATTTTACCAAATATATATCATCATTTTAATGCATAAATTCATTCAAGAGCACGAAATTAAATTAAAATTGAAATTTCTAAACAAAATAATAGTCCATTTCATTTAAATAATCAAAAAGCCGACTATAAGAAAAGAACATACGGCAGTATTTTATAACGCGCGTAATTGGTTAGGTTGATACTTTACTTACTTCCTCCGTATTCCCAAAAAGGCACGCTCCCATCTTTTTGTGCGAGATACGGTGGCTTAAACGAGTATTTATATTCGAATTTTCGATGGGGTGTCTCACCGAGGACCGCATAAATTACACAAAATACATGAAAAATTAAAAGCCACCTCACCTCGGCGGCCATCTTCATTTCGACTGTTGAATCGAAAGTAGATTGACCGTAGTCGACTCTACAACCAGTTAAAACGATTGGCAGTACCCTGTAAATTCTTCTTTTGATTGGTGTATTACCAATGACGTGTCAATTTTATAGCCACATTTCGAAGATTTTGCCCTCCACCACTGTTGTATTATTTTACTGGTATTATAACCTTTTATTTTCTTATAATATTCGATTTGGTAAAAGGATCATATAGAAGTTTATTAGTTTTCTACCATGATCCTGATGTACTGAATTTATGTTTCTCTGTTTTTTGAGGACGTGTCATAAAGAAACATGGCGTTATCATGAATCAAGTGTCCAGTAGATTTAACAACCAATGAAGAGTTTATCAATGAACGCCATTCATCTAGAATTGCATAAATACAGCTTATGCTATTTTCCAATAGTTTTAAAAATTATTGATAAAATTCTGTGACGATATATAATTCAGCTATAGATACTTTAGACAGTACAAAATAGCATATACATTAAGGAATTGTTTACTAAGCGCATTAAGTACATATATATCTTTAGAATTCTTATTGCATATATTTAATTATGTAAAAATAAAACTGTTATTTTATTGTTGCTGATAATGCGAAAGTTTCGAAATCGCTGATGTACCACTGATAAAATTTGCTTATCCTTGTATTCGATCATACGTATCTTTAAATTTTACAAACTTCAATACGTACAATACCAGAGAGAAAATATAATCCTTACGAACGTTAACAAGCTTGTTTCAAATATGTATGTAAATAATAAAATTATTATATAAATATAAATAGTTTATACAGACACAAATGTCACATCTGTATAATTTACAAATCTTTCAAATGTATTTGAATATATGTAAATATATAAAAAGCTAAAACATATTAATATTTTATATAATTATTTTATTGTTTCTATTTTCTGTTTAAGCAAAAAAGTCGATACAATATATGTGATATGATATAAAAATCAGCTGTTTCTGTAACTTTTAATATGTAAATATCTATTCTTTTCCATGTAGAGAATGATTGCAAGATACAAAGCCCAATACATACATATCTCTTTTCTCAGCTGATTTCAGAACGCAGCTGTTACAAGTCATTCGATGTATAATCTCTAATAGTGAACTTCCTCTTTTCCATATATGCGTCTCCAATGGAAATACGTTCAAGATGGCGTCGCTCATTGACAACTATGAGCAACAATACGCCGTTTTGACAGCTGACATTACTGCAAAAATTGGTAGAATAAGAACACAAAGCGGCAGTAAGTACGATAAAAACAGAATCATAGTGATCCTCTAATTATGGAGCGCAAATCGTTCCTTTTAAAGTGAACACTGTCTATTCTCTGGCATTATTAAACAACAATAATCGATACACGTGACGTAATTTACAGATGAGAAAAGGCTGTCCATTCAAGATGTGGATAGACAGATCGAAGAGGCTCAAGAATTGGTAAAACGAAATATTTATTTTGGCTTCTATGTTAAGATCATTCTAATACATCAAAGTTTCAATTTGCTAAAAATTTTCGAAAGTCTATATCTTCAGTTTTGGGGTTAGAGTGAAATTGATTTTTCATTTTTATCCTGCAAATGAAAATGAGTAGAATGAAAGGATCATATATTTTAATGACTGTATTTAATCAAAGACTGAATAACTATGTAGAGTTTTGATAGTATCTATTGTTCTTATGTTTGACCTGTAGCTTGAGCAAATGGAATTGGAGGTTCGTGGGGTGAATGGTACAGCTCGCGATCGCTTGCGTGGTCGAGTAGAGAGTCATAGGGCAGAATTAAAACGATTGACACAAGAATTTCAATTAGCCAAAAAGGCAAAAGATGAGAGTATTGAAATAAGCAGGGAAGATTCATGGGAGAGTAATATTACAGAAGATCAGAAAAAAAGATTATTAGATACCTCAGAACGAATAGACCGCACAGGAAGAACTTTACAGAATGGATATCGAATGGTATTAGAAACAGAAGAAATTGGTTCTCAAGTATTAAAAGAACTGCACGAACAAAGAGAGACGATTCAAAAAGGAAGAACAAGGGTAAGATATTAGTTAGATCTTATACATGTATATATTATATGCACATTATATAAATATACATATATATATATATAAATTTTTGTCAAATATGAGTATTCAAACTGCTTTGTTACTGTTACAATGTTATTATTAATACGATAATATAATTTATTTGTTCTAGTTACGAGATACCGATGCAGAGCTAGGTCGTGGTTCACGTTTACTCTCGGGAATGATGTTTAGAAGCCTTCAACAAAGAATTGTTTTAGCAGTAGTGGCATTAACGCTTATAATTGTTGCTTGTATCGTCATGTACTATAGCTTTAAATCTAAAAGCTAAAGACTAAAGTAGAACGAACGTTTTGGTTGGGAGACATTGGTTCAGAAGCCATATTTAATATTCACTCAATTTCAGGTATTATGATTATCGAATACAATGTTTGTTAGGGGATTATTAAATTACACACAAAGGAATGTTATATATCATCCTTTCATTGATCTTTCCACTCATTTGGAGCATTTAGTATCATTATAATTTAAGCTTTCTATGCTCACTAGTGTTAATCACAGTTCCGTATGGATTCAATATATATTTAACGTTACCACACAAGAAGAAACGCTTAAATATGACAGAATTACGTCAAACAGTGAGAGAAAAGTTCTAATGTATTATTAATAGTTATAAAAAGTTAATCTGTCCAGCGCCGTGAGTGAATATTGTTCACAGAAACGGAATTTATTAAAATGTTCCCATGCATTTAGAATTATCTTGTAGTACGTTTTTAAGTTGTCCGGTTTTGCAACCTATTTATTACATTAATCTCAAGTTCGTTTTACATATTGCACATATACCCGATTGCGTTTTACGGTAATAAATGATTATTCGTTTTGAAATATCCTACTTTGTACTAAATCATAATTCAGAATTCATTTGACTATTGTTATCGATAAAAATATACATCTATAATGTACCGTTAAGTGTGTGTTAAGCGGTAATAATTTGTATCAAAATACAGGAATAGGGAGACGAAGAAATCTGTAAATACACGCGACAAATATCAAAGGATGACTATAGTCAAGAGAAAACGAGACGCACCTAATAATAACACATTTTATTATAATGTAATCGATTATCTTAATAGCCTAAACGGTGCGTTTCTTCTGCCTTTTTTTTGCGCCTCTATGTAATTGTGAAGAAAATGATATAATAAAGTATCGCGGAGTAACGAATATTCGATGGCGGAAGTGATTTCTATATGAATGCGACGCAAACGTGTCTCGATTTTTCGCGTTGCTGTTCTCGATGCTAAAGAAAACAGAATCAAAGACAATGCTCAGTCTAATCAGTCCAAATGTCGATAGAGATCTTCTATCTGCGGTTTGAAGTAGTCTTTCAACTGAGGTCGTTTCATTTTCAATGTTGGTGTAAGAAGGCCATTTTGTACGGAGAACGGATCCGGATGTAAATAAATGTCTTTCACCTGATATCAACAGAAACGACAGTGTTGTATATAACTTTCAAGCTGTGGGAATGATAGAAGTTGCTTCGAAATTATTTCACTTTACAGTAAAATTTGTATCTTTTAAACGTTGCGTGAGCGATGCGTATAAAGCTCTTGGATACTTTAGTTGACAAATATTTTTAATAGTTACGTCGATAGAAAAGACTTTCCTTTTTTGTTTTCTTTTATGCACGCAAACAAATGACAGCAAATTAATTTTTTTAAGTAAAAAATATTGGCAGATTTTTCCCACCTGTTCGAAAGATTTGAGGCCGGCTTCTTTTCCCCACGAAAGCATGTCGTCCATGATCAACTGTTTGACTTGCGGATTAGCACATAATACGCTGAGTGTACCTGGTATACCGTTTTCCACTGCCCAACATTTTACAACATCCACGTGCGGTATTACTATTCCTACAACGCAAGATTTTAGGGATTCCCCGTGGACGAACACTTGATGAACATATTGACTACGTAAATAAATATTCTCGATTTTCTCTGGAACTATGTACTCTCCTTGCGAAAGCTTGAAGGTGTGTTTCCTTCGATCGATTATTTTAAGTGTTCCGTTCTAGAAAGAAAGAATTGTATTAATTTGATTAATTCAAACAGACAATATTAAAAGAATAATAATTAATTCGAACTTGCGTTGAACCAGACGTATTATAAGAAATATGTTTAATTATATCGTTTCCTCTTACAGGTAACCACATGCCAACGTCACCGGTATGGTGCCAGCCGAATTCATCGATAACTTGAGCAGTCCTTTCGGGATCCTTGAAGTACCCTACGAAAACGTTGGTGCCTTTTACGCACACTTCGCCTTGATTCTTCTTCGCAAAGTATTCCATTTCCGGAACGTCCACCAATTTAATGCAGCAACAAGGGACTGGTGGACCTACATGTTCTGGTACATGATCGCCCTGTAATAATAACGCATAAAAGTAGATAAATTCAGATTCTCGCTAATAGATATCGAAAACATTTTTAGCTAATTTGTTAATTGTATTTTTAATATCGTACGCTTTTAAATTGATAATTCATAATTGATAATTCGGGCGAATGCTTCGTAATTACTTGAAACATTCGCAGCGAATATTATTAAGCTGTTGTGTAACGTGTTATGTAAATCGAATAAATCTGCAAATGAGCATACGTACGAGAAAAATGTAAATTTGCTATTTTTTGTACGAATGCAACAATAAGTCTGCCAGTTGTCAGTCTAAACATTGAAATGGAAGTTATAAATTACGGATATCTTATCTGACTTGTATAATTTACATCGAACTATTAGTCATGTTCGTTATATCGGAATGTCAGTTACGACACAGAGTAAAACCATATTTTACGCAAAACGGCTGTTTGTCATCGCGAGCCGAGCAATTATTTATCCTATATTAACACTCGGCATTACACCGTGTACCGTAGTACTCCGAGCATTTTACAAATTTTCTCCTTCCAATAATCTAAATAAGTAATTTAGACCATAATGGCTTTGTACAAAATGATAGAATATTTTAAAGCAGTTGCAGACGCGTATGCATACATATATTTGCACGGTCGATCGCGATGATTTACCAAGTGACGTGATTTACCACGTGCTTTGGCGCGTGGTTGCAACATTTTTTTTTTCGCCGGTCTGCCCGACAAGAATATACCTATGCCCGCGTATAAATAATAGCTGGTTTCGTCTAGCCACGTATAATACATCGATACCTGTAAATATGCCAAGAATAGTGACCACGGGTGTCACTTGATCGTTATTCAGTTCAACTCGTTCGAAATCGAATGATCTCATCGTGCGTGTTCACCGTTGTTTCCCGATTTGTTTCCATTCAGAGGCTATGAATTCCAACGAAGAGAAAAGATCAGTTTTAACAAATGAATTTTCAATCGAAATTAAATTGTCATTTCTTATTGGCAAATCAAACGTTGCAAGAATCCTTTGCGTAAACATCGTATTTTAAATTGACGATAACTTTCGGACAATTTATTTTTTTAACACAAAATGGCTTGCTTTTCTAGCTCGCTGAAATCTGTAACCCGCGATTTATAAGGTCAGCGGGTGCACGAGCGATTTATTTACGGAGCATTTATTGACCGGCTCTCTCGCCGGAGAGATACGGCTATGTATCCGTTTCGAGTTGAAACGTCTGTTAACGTAGCCCGTTTATTCCCCTCGTTGCATTCCATCCACTACATATGTATACGTATAGCATTACTCGAGTAAGAAACGGTTAAACGACAGACGTACTCGGAGGTAACTGCGTGTCTTCGATTCGACGTTGACGCTTTCAGCTATGCGCAACACGTGTAATTGGAAGGGAGAGAACTAATTAAATATCGTTTAAAGAGGTTCTCGATTTAACAAATTAATACTTTTCGCAATAAAACAGATCGTAGATTCAAATAATGGTAGCATACAAAATTACTGGCCATAAAATTAACATCTCTTCTAACCGTTAGTCTCGATTATCTCGTTTACGTCGAGTCAAATGATAAATTCGTCTAAATTTCTGTTTCACGTTCCGCGAGCTATCCAAGTATTTGACTAATTAATCTCTTGTTAGAGCGAAACACAGAAATTATTTGTTTCTTTAGCTGCTGTTAAGCGTCGAGTGTCTAGTACCATCAACGCCGATCGACGATCGATTGCTTAACGCATTAATCAGACAAAAGAATATGTATAAACGCAAAGCGAAATTTCTGCGATGCATTTGAGCAAGCATAAACGTTTACAGCCCAGTCATTGGCGCTTCAACGATTCTAACCTGAACAGTAAGAGTGATCGGTGCACCGCACTCGGTCTGACCGTATCCCTCGACGACTATACAGCCGAGAGCGCATCTGGTGAAGGTGAGAACGTTGCCCGCTAATGGAGCAGATCCAACGACCATCAGCCTCAACCTGCCTCCTGTCGATTCCCTCATCTTCGCGAAGGCCAGCTTGTCCCATACGCTGTTGTTCCTGATGATCCCTTTCTTGATCTCTGCCTCCTTCGCTCGCATACCCAGGTTGAATACCAGCCTCTTCAAGCACGAACTCTGAAGTTCACTTTGGACCTGCAAAATGCCGATTGGTGACTACGCCTGCTATATTTAACGTGGTTGATCGAGCGATCCAGCTTGGTGGTGGACTGTTTTCGCGAAGAACACTGGCAACCGGCGGGTGAACGAATTACAATAGAGCTCCATTTATACACTCGAAAAGAAATGTTAGATGATGCTCGATCGACGCGTTCTTAAGGCGAAACAGGATCACTCGCTTGCCCACGTCGGATCAGTCAGGCATAGAAATCGTCTTGATAGCTGTGAAATTCGAGGAACTTCTTCGAAACGTTAGAGACGGAGAATCGATCCTTTTGATGTCTCTGTACTATTAAGACAGACTTGTTTACCAGGGAGTTCAATTTCTGGCTTGTACGGTTGTTACGGTTTATTCCAAACCTACTTTCGAAATATTTATTTCTGAATCTTAACTGTGCCTGAGTGGACGATTTCCTTGAAGAAAAGCTGTTTACTGGCATCGATGAGTTACGTGATCGCGCGATGATATCTTCGGAGTGCTCGTTTGAGTAGTTTGTCAGTTTTGTGTAGTAGAAGATTTACGGAGTATAGGAGCTTTATATAGGTTTTACGTCTGCGTTTCCGTTCTATCCGATTAACGTAATAATTAGAATGATATTTTCTTCTGCTAATGTTCTAATAAATAAATCAAATTTGATCGATAAGGGGAATATTAAATGATCGACGTATTTTCTGTTCAACTGTCATCGTCTTTCTTTAGAATCAGAGCGAAAACATTGAGTCTATGCTAGTCAATAAAGTGGACTTTCAAGTGTTGCATTAATTTACGACTCTGAGTAAAGTCATGCCATCTGGCTATTTTTGCGAATATATTCACGCGTAGCATATTCAAGAACAGAACAAAGTTACGCGTTTTTGCACGAATTACGTGCTACGCACGTATCGAAAGCAGTAATCTTCACACTAGACATTAATATTGCCTCGTTCAAAAATAAATAAGAAAATTGCGATGTCTCTATAAATTCTCGTTGATACGCTGTATCGCTATTTCAACTGTCAAGTCTGGTATTAATCGTAGCGGTAGCGGATTTTTGCTGAATCTAAGATCCGAGAAATTTTCTACTAAATTTTATATTCGTTCTTGCTGCAACTATTATTATATTACAATTTCATCGAAACAGCTTGTGAAACGAGAGAAAACATGTGTACATATTCATTCACATTATGAATTTAATACGCAGATTTATTACGAAAGCATAAAATGCACGAATTCCATTCATTCGGGATATCAGGGTCACGATAGAAGATGGAACTGTCTCTCCACCTGTTTCGTCGCGCTATCTCTGTCATTCTCGATCTGGTTTTGCCAGTACCGTCTGAAAATGTATTGCGTAACATTGACCTTAATAAAATGCGACATACATTCTTACGTATGCACTTCGTGTCGATGTACTATCGCGAAAATATTTTCCTTTCTAAAGCGCAAAAAGTTTCCTAGAAAAATACATATATATATATATATATATATATATATATGGAATTAAAAGGTGCGATCGATTATTCTAGCGTTATCGAGACTCGTTTCATTTAATTCGTAATAGCAACGAGATGAATAGGATCTTATCCCGGGTAATTTGTTTTCAAAGTGACTCGTAACGTTTGATAGTGAACGAAGGTAATAACTCTTCGCTAACAGCGTTCAAGTTTCCATAAATCATCGAAAGCTAAACGTTAAAAAAAAATAAACCTGCCATTAAATAAGAATCACTTAACATATACTTAACGGAAAGTCAGACAGGGTTGACTCGGTAATATATCATCTGCTGATTCATACGTTTCTCGTAAGTCTCTTGACTTATACTCGATAGACCGAGAACTATACGTTTACAACTAAAAGATGACTTTCCGTCGAGGAATATGTAAAGCGAAACTTCCTAATCCCCTTCGAGTAAACAGAAGCTGAAGGGATATCCGTAAATCGCCCAAGTGGTTGCAAACGGAATATAAATCGATGTATGTTTTGGCAAAAAATTTTCCTTGACCATCGATAGTCTCGGATAGTTACGATACCGTACCAATCGTCAAATATACGTATTACGTTCTAAATTTTCTGAAACGCGGCTTCTTTTCGAAAGGATTTAAGATACTCGTAAATCGAGTACATTTTCCTCGACATGGAATACTTTAATCGTCCATCGATCTGAAAATAGACAAGGAAAGAGGGTTTATTATTTCGACCGTGAGCAGAGATACGTACACGCAGAAGACATTCGCGCGAAACAAACACGTCTGGATAATTTCGCTAATGCAACTGTCCATCAAACTCGAATGTAGCCGAGGCGACTCGTGAAATTCTTCAAACTATTTTTGGCCAGCGGTACAAGGGGAAATTCATTAAGCGTTTCACAAGATGACCGATCTCGTCTGCCGATAAATTGTCCGGGAATAAATTACTTAGCGCGTATTCTTGCTGCCCGACACTTCGTCAAGCGTAAAAATATCGCTTCGCTACTCGTTGGAGACGAACGAGTCACGAATTCCACGACTTCCGTGGCACGCGACTTCCTACGCCCTACGGGTTATCCGAAGCACTGCCGTCCTTGCATCTCGATGAGCGCACTCTAAAATATCTTTTTCGATTCTCCGGTAACTTTGATCGCCAAGAATACCATTTGAACACTCGCCACTGCCACCCAAATGGTAAACACGGAATGGAAATTTTCTAAACATATCCACGTTAAATATTTTGTTTAGATAATTATATTTACCGCGAACGGAACTTTTCGTTTAGTGGTATTTTCGGCCAAGTGCGTGGAAAAGTGTTTTGCGAGCAACCTTTGGAAAAGAAATATCAGAAGGGAGGCACGGTGTCGTGGCAAGTAGCAATAAACGTAAATTAATCTCTTCTTCGAAGAGTTACACCTGTCTCGAGATATTTTCAGTTATAACTTACTAAATCGCTGTTTTATTTGCGTCATTGTTTTTACTTGTTCGATTTATGAATATAATTACGAACGCGAAGCGCGAGTGCGTGTTTCTCGCTGATCATTAGCGAAATACATTTCGTGGCAAATTACGCGCACGAAACTAGAAACAATGGATTCGATGTATATTTACCAGCGCCAGGTGGTAGCGGAATAAGTTGGAAACAAGCAGGTACGAGGTGATTGGGAAATCGGCGAATTTCATAAGCGGTTGTTGCGCTCACCTTGTCGTACATTCGATTCAACAGCCTCGGCACCGCTGGCATCACGGTAGGCCTCAAGGCTTTCATATCCTCGGGCAACCTTTTGATGTCACCGCTGTAGAAACCCACGGACGCGCCCACCATGTACATGCCGTTCTCGCAGCACCGTTCCAACATGTGTGCCAGGGGTAAGAAGCTGATCATCGTGTCCTTGTACGAGGGCCTGTGCTCGCCTAATTGTATCAAAACCGCGCTTATACTCGCCATCACGTTCTGATGCGTCAACATCACGCCTTTCGGATTGCCCGTGGTCCCGGGCGTATAGCATATGGTGCACAGATCCGTCGTCTTGGGCGGAACTTCCGGATGATTCTTTTGAGCGCCGATACGTTCGACTTCCTCGAACTTGAACAGCTCGACGCCGCGGTTCTTCGCCCTCTGGTTCGTCGCTTGTCTCGTCTCCTTTATCACCACCATTTTCCTCAGACATCTGAAACGAAGGACAATTATCCGATCGGTCGAGTCCAGCCAGGGAATAAGCAAAAGATGTGGTCGTAGCTATTTTTCATACGTTACTTTATTAGGTGAAATGGAAATGGCAATAAAAAGTCACGTTAGTTCATCGTGCCGAGACGTCTCAGGACATTGCACGGAAACGTTTAAATTTGTCTGCAATACCACGCGAGATTTGTAAATCGTGTCGCGCGTCGATGTTGTAAAAAATGCGTTTATATCGATTCGTGGCATACTGCCACTGCGACAACCCAACTATCGCGCTCTCGAGTGAACGGAATTGTAACTTGTATCGCTGTCTGGTCGAAAACTCGTTGAAACGTTCCGTCTTCGATTCTTGCAACGCGACAGGCTTACGCTCGATAAAATTATACCTTCCAAACAAATTCCGGCAAAAGTCACGTACCTCGGCGCCTTGTCGAGCAGCAAATTGCACTTGCTGTCGTTCTCGCAGACGACCAGATTGATCTCAGCCTGGTTAATGATAAAGGCACAGGCATCGGGGCCCAGTGTGTCGTATAAAGGCACTACTGCCAACGAGTACGTGTAGCAAGCCTGCTCGGCGAGGATCCATTCCGGACAGTTCTGACTGTAGAGACCCACGAGTGCGTGCGATCCTGGCATCAGCCCCAAAGACACTAAGCCAGAACCGAAATTCTTCGCCCTGAGAAGGGTCTCGTTGTAATGTAGCCACTGGTATGGTTTGTTCGGTCCATCCCGCCAGCCAAGACAGGGTCCGTTGTCTGTGTGTCAAGAAGACCAGCTAACGAGTAACAGCCACGTACGTCCACGAAGAGGTCACACGTATTTACGAAAACGAAAATTTGTCAAGTCGCGCGTCTATCGAAATTGTAGCGCCGTTTGAGAGGATAGACGCGAAAAACGGGACCATTCGCGTGTTAACGATTCGCAAACGAAGCTGCGATCAGTTGAAACTTACTGGACTCCTTGGCGCCTTTGCGGAAACCGTCGTACAGAGTCCTTGTGTCCTCGTATAAGAAGCTCACGAACTTTCCCTCCTTGCTGTCCTTATAAAACCTCGACACTTTGATCAGGTCAGTACCCTGCAAAACACACACGTTTGCGCACGTGAAATCCGACGTATGTTTTTCGTCGTTATATAACGGAATGCCAAGTGCAAATCTAAGAATATCGGACACGTCGTGCGACGGAGATATTGCACGGCACGTAGACGCAATGGGGTGGTAGCTCGAAGTATCAACCAGCCCTCGAGATCACGAAACCCCTACAATGGGAAGCGACCGTCGCTCGAGCTTCATTTTCCTGCTTTCCCTTCCACCATCCTTCTACCGCCTTTGCGACGATTCAACGTCGCCAAGTCGCTTGTGCAACAAGTCTGCCCACCTACACACTCGCGTGCTTCGAGATCGGACAAGCTGGCCCGTGGATTTCATCAGAACCTTCTACGGTCTAACGCGTATCGACCATGTGTTGTGGGGGACAAACCAGGAGAATCGCTTTCGTATCGCGGTTATCTGTTTACGATTTTCTAAGATCTAACTTAGCATCCCGTCAGGTGGTGCCGAGGATGGCCAAGAGCGAAAGTTAATGGGACGGTTTGAACGGAGAATCGATCGAATCGGAGAACTAAGAAAACACTCCACCTTGACTGTGTCGGATTGATCGCTGAGGTCGATCGGTGGTCGAAGAGGCGGAGGGGAGAAACAACTGGACGTCATAATCTCGAGACGATCGATGAACGCTGCACAGAGAAAGCCCGTTGCACGAGCGGCCACGGGCCGACGTCCTGCACCTTTTCAGCTGAAGATGTTGCCCGGGATACGCACGATCACTTGAAACGAGACGAGGGCCCGTACCGGCCACGGGATCGACACCACCTCTTCAATGTCGGAGCTCACCTCTCAATCACTTTGCTTGTCAGAAGTGCTACTACTGCTGCTGCTGCTGCTGCTGCTGCTGCTGCTGCTGCTGCTCCACCGAGAGGAGCGGCTGCTATCAGTAGCTCGCACATAAGACTAGCTGCTCATCTCTCTACGACGATCTTCGACTATATTTAAATATAGTGGACCGCTGGTGGAGCGAGCGTCGTCCTCAACAGCCACCGAACTTGTTGGATGATCGCCAGCGAAAAAATCGATCAACCCATCGGACTTTAACGTCGAACGAGCTGGCTGAAAGCGCTCGTTAAAGATTCTTCCGTGAACGACGACAGCCGCTTTTTCAACCACCACTGACAGAGTCATCATACTCGCGATTAATGTAAGCGTTCCAGTCGGTGCTAGCGATTTAACAAGAGTCGATATCGATCAAACGTTAAACGTCGAGTATGGTTCGATGTTCCTGGATCTGCCTTTTCCGACCAATCTCGCTCGCCTTGATATTTCCGGGGCTCTGCACGAGTTAAGATCGATTTACGACGAATCGAATTGAACTACGATTTACAGAGACTAAACATAACGATCGAAAGTCGATGAAATTTTTATCAAAGGTGTATCGAAGGTAATAATAATATTTCAAATATTATTGATCGTCCGAGAGCACCCTAAAAGATCGAGGTGCAACGTGCGAACGTTCTTGCGGATGATGTTGGCGATTTCTTAGCGTTTGCTTTTAAAATTAAATTAGACAGTTATTATGATGACGATACGATGATAACATTATGCCGTCCTTCCACGCTGTAGATCTATTGCCTAAGCTATCTTCCCGAGGCCTATCGCTTCAACCGATACATACTTTGAAATCTTTCCAAAATCAACGTTGAATATAGGAAGGAATATAAGCTATCTTGTTTCTCGCCACAGAGATCTCTATAAATACACTTTGAATTTCCTAATTAATCAAAAAATCCCATTATGAAAATTAAGTCAAGGAATATGTCGTATAATTGAAGTTTGCACCGACTTGCACCACTATGATTCATAGCGCACCATCGAACTCTCGGACTAGCCTGGAGGTCGAGTGGCAGTCTGTCGATGATAAGGACATTCCAGCAGCAATTTCGAATCCCTCCTTCCCATTGGCAGTTATTTAAAAGCCGTCCTTCGACCTCACCCACCGGCCAAGGATTCGTTGGCAGTTGGATGCCAAATCCGATCGACTTCGGTTCGAAATCGTCCAATTTTTCACTCTTTCGCGTCGATTTAAAATCCCTGGAACCATCGTCAAACCCTGCTCAGTGCTCTTCGCCATGAACCCTTCTCAATACATCTTCTTACTCTTCGTTGGAACTTTCTGTGTCTATGGATTGTGGAAAACCAGTTCTCTTTCCTGGCGGACCTCCACGGTACACGCGAAAGCGTCGATTCAGTTCGACCTCTCCATTCCATCGTCTTCTCCATCCGTTTTCCGTCGATACTCTAACAAAACAAACAGGAAAACCATCGGCAAAAGTCATAAAAAGTATCGTGGAGTCGTATCCAAATACATGCTAGAGCTGTACCATCGTAGATCAGACGTGGACATAGTTCGAGCCTTAGAACCGATCCATGTGTCAGGTCCGACCAACGAAGGAGCCAGGATTCTGGTATTCTCGATACCTCCGATCGACCCGGACGAAGCTCTGGAGGTAGCAGAGTTGCTTGGCGTTGTTGGATCCATTCTCAGAGTGCGTTTAGACCATACGGACGCTTTTGGAAGCTGCAAATCGAGGAGAGACGACAGTTGGAGGGCTTTCAATGTTACTTCTGCAGTGGCTGCAAGGAGCGGTAGTGCTGTCAGGTTCCGAGTATACGGTAGAGTTGGTTATCATCCTTGCGGAGACGGTCCGATCTTGTTATTGAGCTACGCCAAAGTGAGGAAGAGGCGCTTAAGGCGGTCCATTCAAGAAGAAGAGACGGACGAAGACGACGGTCCTCGAAGAAGACGTAAGAATTCCTGCAGACGACGATCTCTTTACGTAGACTTTGCGCTGATCGCGTACGACGAATGGGTCGTTGCTCCACCCGGATACGAAGCCTATCAGTGCTCTGGGAAGTGTTTTTACCCGTTCGGCGACCATCTTAGCCCCACGAAGCATGCGATCGTGCAGACGTTGGTACACGGAGCTCTCCAAGCTATCGAGGGTGGCAGCAAACCTGTTGGCAGAGCTTGCTGCGTACCGACCAGACTAGCGCCTACTAGTCTGCTTTATCTGGATGCCAGTGGAACTTTAACTTATCAGTACGGCTACGAAGACATGGTTGTTGCCGAGTGTGGCTGTCGTTAAAGTGTTCAAGATATAGGTTTAAAATTAGGCAATTGAGTAAGGGTGAGAATGAGTTTTTATGAAAATTAAGATAGGTTCTTAAAGATCGAAAGAAAAGACATTTTTCAATCGTTATATTTCAATCAATTTATTCCAACGGTTTACTTTGAGTTTCTTTATGCAGGAACATCTTTCGTATCCCTTATCTCATATTCCGACAATAATTCAAAATTTCTCCGTTTGATTTAGAAAATGTATAAACTTTCTGATTTCCATTTCTCTTCGATACATTCTATAAATCCTAGATCTGCCTTCTTTCGCCTCTTCTTATATATATATATATATATATATATCATAAAATATAATATCTTTCAACATATGATATTCTCTGAACTAGCAATATCTGAGTAAAGATATTCCTTGTATAAAACATGCATTACATTAAGTTTTATAAATTATAAATTCATAAAAAAATAAGTAACTCGATATGCTTTTAACTCTCTACGATGTATTAGATTTCTTCGCTTGTTAATATCGATTCTGAAGTAATATTTTGTGTACTCATAGATATCTCGAATAAAATTGATGAAAATCATTATAGCTTCTACGCTTAGCGTGTCATTTAAATATGCAAAGCGCGTATGTAAAAGCTTATGAAATAATTCGATTATTAAGGGTCATTCGATCATAAAAAATTGAATCAAAATGGGTCGCAAAACAAACAGCGTTGATAAAGGTGGAACGAGTTGGAGCAATTTTCATCGGAATAAAATTTCTTTTTACCCGGATATCGTAAATGTGCCGAGTACATAAATTATATAAATTACAACAAAATAGAAAAAGATGTAATTACAAAATATAAAATTACAACAAAAAAAAAATACCTATACAGTTCCTTTACGTGTAGCACGCGCGATTCCCTTTCCTCGACTCATTGCACGAGACACAATTGGAAGAAGAAGAAAGTAACATCTTCGATAAAAACTGTCTTCGTAAATTCCATAAAGTTCCATGTCAAAGGCGAACAAACAGTCTTTGACGATTAACTGAACACCATCGAGCACATCTCGTTATTCTTTCTGTTCAACAGATAAGATCTCCCAGGATTATGCAACCTCATCCTCCTGGTTTTTCTCAATTTGTGCCTACTTCCGGCTACTCTTTCAACCTTGTATACCTGATACTTCACCACGTTCTCTGGCTGGCTAAGTCTCATGCACAGAGATACCGGTCCGGAAAAGTCTACGTCGGTGGCCAACTCCAATTTCGGTTCCATCGATATAGAGAACTCAGCCATGCTCTGCACAAAGTCGGAACGCACCTTCGTTCCTCCCTGGATCATAATTCCAGCCTTCAGATCCACCAGTGACTGAGCGTTTCTGGACCATAGGCTCAGCTGAATTTGTCCAGCTAAATCGAAGCTAACCGCACCTTGAACGTCGACTTCGGCTACGATTCCCGAGGCCAATGGAATGTATTCGTTGTAGTTATGGAGAGCAGCCAAGGCCTGGAAAGCTGGAGTTCGTTCGGACGCTGACCCAGACCAGACGTGACTCATAAGTTCCCCTTGACCAGAGAAGAAGACGAACGGCCTGATACCAACACCTAGGAAATCGAGCTCCATTCCTGCGGTAGGTAGTTCTACGTCCTGTATGTCATTTTCCTGGCTGGAAGTCGAAACGAAGCTTCCTAGGCCTCCCGCGAATAGGCCAAGAGAGAATAGCGCCTCCTCGTGCTCTTCAACTTGGAGCACTACGTCGACTATTCCACGCTTCATCAAGCCTGACTGAATCTCTTGAATAGTTATCAATGATCCATTACTATCTACTGACCTTAAAAAGTTTCTCGTGAACGCTGTGCTAAGACCTTTCTGGGAGTACACGTTGTAATTAACGATATCGTTTCCACAAGTACTCAAAACTTCGTTCAGATCTTTGGCAAATCGAAGATCCTTATCAGAGAGCTGTTCCAATCGTTGACCGAGATACTTCCGAACCTCGTAATCGAGATCTGTGTTTGCTAAATACTCCACCAAGTGTCTGATATCTTCCTTCGATGGATTTGTTTCGAGAATAATATCCAAGGCTATAGTCCTAGAGCTGCTGTCTCTCTTTGGCCCGCCTATTTCGTAAAAGACTCGTTTGGCTACCCTTTTTACTTCGGGAGTCAGCGAATCTCTGGGTAGCGCCGATAGGGCCTTCCAAGCAGCGACATTGAGTGCTTTATTCTCATTCGTTGCAAATTTCAGCAACGTCGGGATCGCAGCTTTGGTTCTTAAATTTCTTAGAGCCCTGAGGAATTTCAATTTGCACTCTTCCCCCGTGCAAGTATCCAGACCAATTTCTAAGCTGATTCTTGCCTTCTCGATGCTAGCTGGAGACTCTAAGTGACGCGCTATCGCTGCTGCGGTTAAAGCTATCGTTTCTGACACTTTGTCGTTCGGATTAGTTTCTTCCGATCGTTTCAGAATATTTTTGGCGATATCTGCATTCGGCGTTGGGGACAGAGACAGAGCCCAAAGATATCTTTCAGTCTCGTTTCCTATTTCGTCTTGCCGAAGAATTTTCATGGCTGCTTGATGACCTGCTGTGGTCGAGGCCGCGCCAAAGATGTCCAATAGTTGAGGTTTTATTTGACGATATCGTGGACTTTTTAGCAGCTTCTGCAGTTCATCTGGAGAGGCTGATTTGACTAGAGGTAGTAACTTAAGGAACGCAGAAGCAGATTTTCCTGTACCCAAAGCGTTGTTCTCCAGCGCGCTGCGGTACTCTTCGATCGTTTGTTCGATCTGAAATCAAATATTACAAAAATACGATTGAATATTTATTTATAGTCGATTTCCCATAATTTTGATAGCACAAATCTGTTCGTACAATTTTTAATCTATTACATATATTACTTTGCTAGTAGCATAATGAAAATGGATGATTTTATGAGAAGATATTAATACCGTAACGTGTCTTTCATTTCCTGCCTTACTCGTTCATCATTGGGTACTCACAAGCAAACAAAGAACAGGAAACACTCGACAAATAAACTTGTTGATTTAAACGAAGATAATTTTAAGTATCCCAGCTTATCGCCACGCTGTTGATGTTGGCGAGAGTTCAATCTCCATATCAACATAAGATGTTTATGGGATGCGGAGGAAGGTTAGCGAATTGCACGTATTAAATTAGAATAGATTAATTGGAAAATGTACGTTCTAGAAGAGAACGAGGAAGAAGAATTTTACGAACTAACCGTCGGGCATCCGTGGTCAGGGCACGAGAACGGTTCCAATTGCAGCTCGATACTCGTTTCTCTGTATCCAGGTTGCGCAGCAGCAAGAGCTTGATTCAAGGTATCAGCCTGCACGGCTTTTGCGCTGAGCGTGCCAGGAAGCAGCTCGAGTGTCCTCACCGATGTGACGACGGAGCCCACTTCCGGTCTGGCGGTAAGTGCCATTCGATGACTCTCCTCATCGCGAATCAAACTAGGCAAAAGCTGTTCCGTGAGCTCGTAGGTTGAATTACGTGTACTCGTAAGCTTCACGCCGAACAATGGATTCGAATGCCGTTTCTTTGGCGGTAGAGTATTTTGCTCGCAGGATATTTTTCGTTTTCCCATTGTCCTCGGTCCCAGAGAGTGGTACGTTACTTTGCAGAGACCGGAAGCGTCTCGTTCCTCGACGTCGTTATCGAATACTGTATATTGGAATAGACTGGCTAAGCCACGTTTGAGGTTTGCCGAAGACACGCTCTCTGCGGTATCCATGAAGATGGAATTCACGTCGCCGTTTCTCCAAACTATTAGCAAAGGTTTCTGCGCAAGCGCGTTTATTCTGGAGGAGTGTTCGACGAATCCCTCTAGTTCGGAGGCACTTCGAGACTTGATCCATAGTTGTGGTTGCAGGAGCTGTGGAAAATACAAGAATTTGTCTTTATCCGTGACGATTACTACGAAAATGTGTGGCAGAAACGAAACGACAGTGAAACGATAATAACCGATCCGAGGAGAAATCTCTGCAAGACAAATCAATTCCACGAATATTTTGTACAGCAACCTTCGTGAGTGATCGGGAAGCGTATGCAGTCGGAAACGTATACAGGATATTCGTGCAGTCGTTATTCAATGTTTTCCTGGCAAGTCCTAAATGGCAAGTATATGAAAAAGGAGAAAAAGGAAAAAATTGTATAAAAACAAGAGGCAGGAGGACAGTAGTCCTGATATATGACGGCCACCTCGATGTTAGCCTTGGCAGTGATCAAGGGAATACTCGGAAGGTGATATATAATTGCTTGGGAAAGGAAATTAACGTTTCCGTTAAAAGTTTAAACGTAAGACCGTTAACTTATTTGTCGAGACGACCGTACATATTATACATACACGGTATCTGGTAAAACGTGCTGTACTTTAATCTTTTAAGAAAAGGTTATCATAGCTTTTAATATTGCTAATACGAACTTCCCACTTATCGTTCGTTTCTCGATAAAAATGCCATTTAAAAGTGAGATTTTCCTTTGCATTTAGCAACTTTGAAATTATCAATCATAATGTTTTATATGCAAAAAAAGAAAAAAAATATTCGTATATAAATTGTTCGATTTCATATATTTTCTCGTTAGATTCAAAACAACTCGGCGATTATAGACTGAACACTGTGCCGTTGATAAAACACAAACACGTATAAATGATAATATCAGATATTTTATATCCCGAATAAGAACTTTCACGCGTGCTATCGATGATACGTGAATAAAGAAAGAAATTTAAAAAGTATCTCTCCATTCACACAACCGATCAATAGAAGCATATCTCCGAAGCAAAAATAAGAACTAGAATCTGAATACATCGAGTTACAAATAATTCGTATTTCGCCAAAACTTCACGAAGCACGTATTACGTATACGGTAAGGAGTTCACCGAGTCTCCTGTCATTTACGACTTCTCATTAACAGTGACAGGAGTTCATCATTTAAGAGTAGAAGAAATCCACTTGACAGAAATTCGTTTAATCGAACAGTAGCTAAAATTTCGTTTCAATAAACGAAGTTGTACAAAACGGTAACGATTCCTACCTCGATTTTCAACAAAAAACTGCTCGGATCGTCCGGTTTCTGCCAAACGGCGGTTACATCCAATTCGCCGGTTAATCGGAAGCCAACGTCCCCGCTGGATTTCGACGGAGCTGCCTCGCTAAATAGCAACGTCGTCGTCAGCTTATATTTCAATCCACTTGCCAGGTCCCAACCTCTGGTAGCACCAGCCATGGCTGCAAAAATCACGCACACTTTCCAATACATGATCGACAAAGTAACAGAAGCAACGTGGATCTATCGCTCCAGCCTGTCCTCGAAGAAAACCCGCCGAAGAATCGATCGAGGATCGCGACGTGAGAATTTTGGTATGTAATCCGGCGAAGTCACCCGTCGACTGACAAACATTGTTACTCCATGGACTCTGTAATGGCTCGTCTATAAGCCAATGAGAATGGGACACACTGAATAGCGGTTGTCCGTGTGTAAGTGCGACGTTCATCGTCGGTTGTCGTTGTGTGTGGTTAGATTCGTGAGTGTAAAATGTTTGGCGCGATTACGGAGTTATGAAATATATATTTTTCGTTTTTCCTTTTTATTTAATGATACCGTGGAGTGATAGAGATACGAAGAACAAAAGGAAGAATCGGTAATTATTTTGATTCGAGTTTGTGCTCGTTCGTAAGTGTACGAGCAGTTGTTATATGAAACTTTGGAATAGAATAACTTGCAGATGGCTACTTTTTCTCACTTACTACGTAAATGTAATTATGCCGATCGACGCGATAATTGCATTTGAAAATGAAGTTGCCAATCTGTTTCTGAATCGTCAATTCGTAATTAATCATTCTACCGTATTTTACTACGCTACTTTCTATGTTGTTAATTTGATGTAAGAAAATAATATTTTCAAAAACAGATAAGATCTATGATTCTAATTACATGTTTGTGGAAACACTTAATATGCGTCAGCGTTGGCACTTAAGGATCTATAAATGCAGCGTATGGGTACACGGAGGTAAATATGTTCACACGATTGTGCATACAAGGTGGCTCAAAAATATCACGAAAATAGGAAAAATAAATAATGCCTTTTGATGTGCGATAATAGATCTTTTGCATAACAATGAGCAAGTTTGCTGACAAAAAAATGGTAAAATCAGAAGTCGAATTTACAATATATTCAGAATACTCTATATATCAAATAAGCTAGATACAGCATATTTCCTGAAGTCATCATCAGCACAGTTAAACGATACATATCAGCTTTCACATTCACAAATCCAATTTAAAAACAACAAAGACGTACGACTTTCTTTAAAATATTATCGTTATAATATTTCACGATACGAATATACCACTGGTATAAACGTACAGTAAACGAATTTAATACTCAACCTAATAATCCCTTGAAATTCACTTCCGTAATAATTAAATCGATCAATTTGCTTGTCACACACTGACTTACCTTCGCAAATATTGCTTTTATAGTCTCTTATTGCAAAGGTATACGTTTCTCTCGAAAGATAGTTCTTCGCGTGATTTTATAAACATCTATTTACTAAAGTTAGAAAATAAAATAATGAAATAGAAGGAGATATTTCATTGTGATATATTTTCTCAAAATTAAATGAACTTTTAATGGATTCATATTTTACATAGTACAAATCCCTATTTTTGAGTCGCCCAGTGTACAGACGCACGCATATCTACGCACACAAAATCGTCACAGTCTGGATCGTTCTTCTAAAAGCGACGAAGCCCGCAGTGTGCTCTACACGAGATGCATGCACATATAGGCACGGGCTTTGCTTGTGTACACGAATGTATAATCGCACATCACCAATATACTCCAACGATAAACACCGTTAATTCACCAAGTCCCTGCTACACGATAAGGAAACGGAAATAGTAACTCCGTTCTCGTAATTAGTGAAATGAATTACGGCTATTTTTTGGATCGAGCTATTTTTTGCAATCGAGTATGAAAAGGAAGTTAAAAATAGTCATAACCTAAGTACATTAATAAAAATTAAAAATGAACAAAATTGAATTTCGAATATGGTGCTCGATTTCGTTTGAATCTTCTGTTTCGAGTAAAATTACCAGCGCTAAATGAAAATAAAATCCAATCGTGAATACCTAACCACTATTAGGTTACCTAAGATCAGTTATCTCGCTAAACAGGCTCGAATTTATTTTTAGTTTATAGATCCTCACATGTACAACGTTTTCAGTTATTTTATATTTTACTAACGAATTTAACTGAATTGTCGAAAGTAAATTATAAAAAGAAAAATCATATTATTTATTTTCCTTTAGTTTTTTAAATATTAAAGTATGTCATAAATATAAAACAAAAAAATGTTAATTTACCTGGGGCCATTTGACAGTAGGAACCTGAAAAACAAAAAATTTCAATCGGAGACGATCTTCGTAGCATTTTAAAGTAATTAAAGAATTATTTTTTATTCTTAAGTCCTAAGATTCTGTTATCAGTTACGATAATTGTCCTATGCCCCAAGTTGAAAGATAATTTTGTAGCCTTGATTAACCAAAAGAGTACAAAGTGAAATACCAAAAAAGAACTGAATGTATAGATACATGGAACAAAGAAACAAACACTGCATCGATAATTTCATATGATTCATCGGATTTCATTTAAACATAAGACGAAACTTTATTCTTTATTCTATGTAATAGTTAAACGTTATAATAGTTAACACGTATTAAACGGTTTTGCACTTCTAATCTGCTTAGTTTAACTGCTTTTAATTTAACTACTTATCGATAGAACAAATGGAGGGAAAAGTGATTAAATAAAAACCTATATCATAATCATATCCTATATATAATACGATGCGGTTCACAAGTTATCGAATTTTTGCTAACTTACACAAAGATAGTTATAACGTCAAAAATGTGAGGAAAATTGGACGTCTCAATTGTGCTTACAAATACAGTTGTTTAGACAGTCACTTGAATAATTTTAATGAACGTTAAGCACTTTTACGGATAGTTTCCTCGATAGATGGTCGAGCAATTGACAAGTGACAAATAATATAGCGAAGGGATTTAAAAAGTAACGAGGATGGATGACGTCGCGCGGGAAGGTGCAGAAGATCGAAACGTGAAAGCAGGCGGGCCAACTTGTAAGTTGGTAACTCACCGAAAAGCGTCAGAAGATAGACGAGGGAGACTGTAAGCGTCGTGACCGGCGTTTCCGAGCAAGCCATCCTTCGTTTCTCACAGACGACCTTCCTCGTGCCTACTGCCCCGAGCTTTCGTGTTCTATGCTGTTCCGTGCGGCTCTTCTCCTTCTACCAGTAAATACAAGCAGATACAAGTAAAAGTAATTAGACAAGGCAGACTTGCGTTATCGAACCCCACGACCATTTCTAACATTCCCCACCACACCACGCGGAACTATTCCCCTTCCATTGCTCGCGATATCACGAGGATAATGTATCAAGCCCCTCCACTGGACCTGCTTTTGCACTGGAAGAATAAATGGAACGTGGGGATATTTGGTGATCTGATTTCAGGCGCGGTGCATTCGAAAACGAGACGTCTTGTTCTTAGGTCTTGTCTTATTTGTATGTAACAATTGACTATTGTGCGTTTCATGAAGTAAGAGGGATTAAGACAGCTTTAAAGAGTAATTGTTGCTAGACAGTGCATAACAACGGTAATTTATATGAAAGATAGTACGCATCATGTACCGTCTACTTGGATAAATTATTCCTAACTAGCACAATATAGGTTGTATATATATACTTTCTAGTTGTAATAATCTTCGTAATAAATGGTATTTCACAATAAATTCTACAAATAGAAAATGTAGAAAACGATCTTTGAAAGAAATATTACTCTATCTGAAAATATAATTTCTTGAAATGGCAAAGGAAACAACCGTGATGATAAATTAAAACAAAAAGTACTGGTTTGCTTTGGCCTATACAAAATATTTTATTCATTTAATTAAGAACAAATATCCGTATTAGGAAGAAAGAACAGTATTAATAAAATATAGAACTAAATAAATGAAGTAAGATATTTGAAAAAGAAATTTACAAGATGGTATGATATATTCAGTTTAGCGACAGATAGCTTAAAATCTTGATACAAATTATCCGCACAATTCAAAATGTAGTGGTGTTGTTCGGATAAGTAAAATACGTCGAAGAAAACTTCATTCTTTGTTTTATTTCCACGAAGCTGTAACGCTCTCACAATAAAATTCGACAAATCGACATGAATATTGGATGAAAGGTTTTGTTTAACAACTAAAAACGGCACTAGTGGTATATTTCTAAACCTAATGTGGCATTACCAACCGTAGGTAAAGAAATCTTATATTACGTGATGATTAACAGATTAATTGTTTTTCCATAGATGACAAAGTCAACGATTTTTGTGCTATCCTTTGTAATCTGTGATCATAAATCATACACATAATTCTGACAATAAATAAATTTTATTAATATAAATATTATTATACAACACGCACAAGTTTTCTAATTTCCTCTGGTTGAAATGAAATGAAATCCTATTTAATCTAATATTAATATATAGTACCTTAACATTACATATTAATATTGCATACAGTATATATTAAACTTAAAAAGGAAGACATTAAATGCTTGGAAAAGTAGTTTCAATGAACACAATCCATAACGATACTTGAGGATTTTTGTAGATAAAAAGTGTAACAATTGAAAGTTTCATTAAAATGATTAAAAATCACAAAAACTTTATATTTGTACACCAGTCATACAAACTATGATATTCTGCTTTTAGATCTCCTAATTTGTTCTGGAGCTGAAATTAAATTATGTACATACATATATAAATAAAATATCTAAGTATAATCTCTGATTAAGAAGAATTAGAATAAAATAATTACTTTTCTTTTGCATTTCCAAGGAAATAGAATCTTCTATTGGAATGTATTTTAAACCTTTTAACACGAGGAGTCATACATAGGGTTGGTCTGTTTCTGTGCTATGTTCTTTTTCTGCAATGAAACATATTTATTCAAATATTGCATTTAGAACAAATAAAATACTAGTTTACTGGGAATTATCAGTACCAGAAAATTTGACGTTTTTAATGGATCTACTCTTGTTGTTATTACCTTCATCTATATCCATTTTGTTATTATTATCAACATTGATTTTAAAAGAACTTGTTCTTCTTTTCTTCCCTAAAAGAGATTCATTTTCTTTATATCCTAGTTCTTGTACATTCATAGATATTTTGATAAAAGATCTTCTCTTAGCCATAGGTGTATCCATTGAAATAATAGTTCTATTTCTTAAAACTCTTATACTTTCATCACTATCGTTGATTTCTTTTTTGTCATTTATAGGAATATGTTTTTGTTTGAATGTATTTACAGTTTCAACATCTTTATTTTCTTTAATTGGTGTGAAAGTATTTATATTAAATGGTAGAGTTTGATTTGGTATCGAATTTTTAGCTACAAAATTTTGTTTCCTTATGCTTCTTTTTTGTGCTGTACTAATACTTTTATTCAGTTTTTGGAATGCTATTGCCGTTTGTGTTCGTGCAGACGTTATTTTATTATCTTCTGAATTTTCTTTGACATCATCTTTATGTTCATCAGAATTAACATCATCAAAAAGTAGTTCTCTTTCTGCTCAAAGCTGTTATTCATTAAAGCTATCGAGATCAAAATCATCATCATTATCATCTATTCTTGACAATGCTGCAGCTAAATTAAGATTTATTTCTGTTTCTTCATCAACTGATACTTCATTTAAAACTATATGATCATCAAAATTAACTTTATTTGTTAATTTCATAAGACATCCTATTTTAGCTGAATTCTTTGGCTGTTTTAATATGCTCTTTCCTGGTGTTTTATTAGAATTAATATAAGATATTGAATCATCTAACTGAATTTCTGGTGTTTTACATATTTCACTCAGATTTATTGTTTTTGAGCAGGACTTTTGTTTCATAGACGTTTCAGATAATTGTACCTTTTGCACTAAACTTAATCTTTTAGCATACTTTACAGATGAAAGTTTGTTTTCATTAGAACTACTAAATGTAGCCTTTATTTTGTGTTTTACGCCAGAACTTATATTCTTTTCATATTCATCACCTAAAGTTTGGTATAAACTGGATTCAAGTTTACTTTTACCACCGTTGTTTCTAACTTTCTCTGTCATCTTCTGTCTTCTTTTTATTAAGGCAGCTTTAATGGAATTTAATTTTTTTTTAGCTACCGATCTGTTAACAAGCTCGTCTTCTTTCCAGTCCTGCAAATAAAGTTCTTTCAAATTTTCAAATTGTAAATCACAGTTTTTTATACCCATGTTCATCATATCCCAATATCCTTGCAAATCTTTACATGTAACTAACATTTCTCCTTTCCCTGTTTCGCAATTAGTAACTAATTTACGAAATCTGTCAAACTTTTTATTTATTAACAAACGCGTTTGTTCAATAACTTGAATTATTTCCCATTGATCATTTTTTGTCATTTCTGTTTCTACCACAATTTTCATCCACTTTTCATATAATTCGGTTAACCTATCCGTTTCTCTATTCAAAAGAAAATGAAAATATTGAGCGGTACGTTCTTCTTCTTCGATTGAAATATTTAAATTTTTCATGACAGTGTCCTTGGTAGGAATATCATCATCGTTTGGCGAATGACGAACACTAAAACTCCATTTTAGCTGTTGTTCTTTTGTACCATTGGATTTTCCATGACTGGAAACTACATAAGGTGAAAATATAACCGGTGAAGATGGAGAATTTGACTGTCCTGGCACAGATACATTATTATTTGAAGAAAAACTTGCTTCTTCAACACTAGTATTATATATTTTGCTCGCATTAGCCATTATTTTACTTTCATTACTATTATTTTTAAAAAACCACAATAGATCTGGAAGATTGGAAACTGTAATGGAGGGGCTAAGATTGTTAACAGTTTGATATCCTGGTTTACAAATTGGCCGCTAGATAGATTTGTTAAACTTTTGCATTCAACGCCATCTTCGCCATCTTCGCCATCCTTACCATCGGAGATAAAGAATATAAACTAAACTACTTTTCATAACTTTTCTAAATTTATTTAAAGTAAATATACGGTGTTGCGTAATAGAGTAGAGTTCAGAGTAGAACAGATTACAACCACAAGGCGTACCGCACCACGAAGCCTAACAAATCGATTGTAGCGCCTTACTTGAGAAATATTTTCTGACCCGTAAGAACCTCGCCTCTTTGATATTTCAGAACATGTGAAACGGTCGGTAAATGCAAACCTATGTTACCTCTATTTGGCATAGTTAACGCCACTGTAGAGAACGTCGGCCATCTCGTCTGTGATTGAGTTACAGTAAGCAAAGGAACGTGTTCGATAAATGACTATTTAATCCACCAAGTTGTGTAAGCCTCCACCAGGATGCACTAACAAGGTGTCTTAAAAGTTGCAGATCTAATCTTCGATAACTTTAATGAAAGTTACGCCAAATAGATCTTGAAAGTCCTTCTTATTACTACTCTTGTTGCTATATCATCACACACGTGTGCTGTTGAATACAAAAGATGTCTCTTTTGTCTAACTGTGACTCTATGATTATAGGGGTCTCTATCGTATAGAACTATTCGAAACGTGGCATATAAACGTTACATTGGCGTAGACACCGAAATTTGAGGCATTCTACCCACAAATCAATCGGCGGCATATTGCAAAGCCATAAGGCCTTCAACCGATCTAAGCTCTTTATTATAGAAATAATATTTAGTTGAGCTGAAACTATATATACAATAATGTTTAATTTTAGAATTTTATAATTGAGCCGATCCCGACTGTACTGCAATGCCAGGCCGACTCGTGACAGAGGAAGAGCAAGCCCTTCATCTCCGTCTAGTTTCAAAAATCAGGTTAATATTCTGACTCCCCAATGGGGAGTGTATCAGATATTAAGCTGATAAGAACAGATACTACACTTTGATCTTAGCCATAAGGCCGAGAAGCGATAAATAAAATTATTTCAGCAGCTTTTATAAACCATACGGTGCGTAATTTCGCTTGCGAGAAGGCAACTAGCCGGCGTACTACCTCTAGCGGTCGATACGGAAACTATCACACCCTCTTTACCTCTCGACAAATGATAGAACGTGGTTACAGTTTGTTAGGGGCTAAGTTGGACTGTCACTGACAACTTTAGATACCTGATCATTCGTACATATGTCGTGGGTATCAAACTTATACGATCTTTTTCGTCCAATCCAACTAATCCGGTACCCGCACACTCCTACGTTATACGAATGTTTCTATATACACTGTATGAAGTGTTTCCGTATACACTATACGTTCAATATGCACAGAATATTGTATCTGTATTACCTATGGTATAAATAAATTATCGAAATTCGCATCGAACATTTTTAGCCATTTTTATAAATGCATACAGAGCACTAGATTTTTAAATAAAACTTTAACAATTGTTTCATTTATTTCTGCAATAACTGCCATACCGAGCTGCGTTTCGCAGCTGATCGTTGGACGGTTATCGACTAGATCGAAGTTTTCGAAAATATATACGCAGGTAAACGGTTAATAAAAGTAATGGTTGCTCGTATAAGACGGGAGGTCGTGTATCACGGGATTAAATCAAACAAGATAGCGAATAAGCGGAAAAATAGGACTCTCTTAAGACAACACGTGGGAAAAAACGAGCTGTAAAGAAAGCGAAGCAAGTTGAAGGTAAAAGGAATAGGCGAAACACGTGCAGCAAGAAAAGCTGTGGCCGCATAAACTCTGGCAGAAATGGGAACCGGTCGGTTTGCAGGCCGCAACGAACGATCCGGCCGGCAGCAGTCGCGCTAAATAATCATAACTCAGAGAGACATTTGTAACGCCAGCTTCTCGCCCGTATTTATCGCTGTTGTTGGACGGTTTGTTGCAGCAATAACGGTAATGGGCCAGCTCGACCGGCCGCCCAACCCCTCGAAACCGCCCCGACGACCCTCGAATCCGCCGCCAACGCCGGCTACCCCTCGCCGAGAGCGATTTATCCTCGGGTAATTAGCGCAGGTAATAATTAATGCCGCCGCGCATTGTGCTAATTATCACCGGAGAACCTTTTAAGAAATGAAAGAACATTCGAAATAAAACAAAGAGGCTGCGACAGGGGATGGGCAAGAGGCTGCAGGTGGAGGGTACAAGGTAGCCGGAAGAAGGTTGGCGACGAGGCCGAAGGGAGGAGAGTTAGAGAGATAAATAGGATAGTAGAAAGATATTTACAATCCCGGGAACGAGTCTTCGCCATAATAAGTGGTAATGAGAAGGAGAAAACCGTTGGAATGCAACGGTCTTCGGGTTGCAGGTGCTTGTAATAGAGATTTTAGACGCAAGCAGCGACTTTATCTTCCGGTTGATGCTCGGTTTAGCATTTACGCAGATCGAGCGGCGCAGTATCGACTTTTACCTAGATAAATTTGACGAATTTCAACGCGCTGAGTGTAACTTTTCTAAGACACTTTTATATTTCGCGTGTCGCGCGTATCCTTCAGCTTTCGACGTTTCTAGCTCACATATTCGTACAAGAAACAAGTTATCTTACTCTTAAGATCACCTCGTCTCTCGGTTCGCTGTGAACCTTCTACTACCACCTAGCGAAACACGCGCACTCGCGAGTACGTGTACGTATTCGAAACTCGAATCAAAGACAGAAGAAGTCTCGCTCGTCCCAATCCTCGACGCAGCGAGAGTATCATCGTTGAAGTATCAGCCCCTGGCTCGCATTCGCTGGACAGCGACTCCAATCTACAGCATGCAGGTCGAACGAATCAAAAGAAAACACATCTTGATAGCGATAAAGCGGGGCGGAAGAGAGTCGGAAGGTGGACGGGGGTAGAGAACGCAGAAACGTAACGAGTGGTCGGGAGAGGTCGGGTCTACGGGATGTTTGCGCGCCTATATGTATATTCCAGGGCCGAGGAAGGGACCGCTGGCGTACGTATACGGCCAGGTAGCGTATGAAACGCCAAGTGTGTAAGTACGTGTGGCTTCATACAAACGACAGGCAACGGAGCCAAGCAGCTATCCATCAGGGTGCTTTTGTCGCCCTAATGAGAGCTTGAATTATTCAGCTTAGAGGACGCCCCTCTCTGCGAGGACCCCTTCTCACCTTCTCCACCTCTTCCTCTTCCTTCGCTTTGCTTCTTCTCGGGCACTCCGCTTGCACACGCTGGAAAACTCGAGAATTCCTCCGTTCGTTTCGATGCGTGGATTAACGCGCGTCCTTAAGGCCGATTTCGTAGAATTTCATTTTCGGAGTCGAGGGTTAGAACGATCTTGGTAGGTTTAGCGAACGGACAGACGGAATCGATTTGGTTCTTTTCTTTCCTATCATATTATAGCATAGTATCTTATTATAGCATATTTTTCATTTAATACACGATCGCCTGGCGATATACGAAACGATCGTGTTTTTAATCCTTCGTTCAGAAACAGCAAAAGGATTGAATTTACAGAAGTAACGCGTAATAAAGCAACGTAAAATGTATTAAATTCTGCCGCTTTTTATCGAAGGATAAATTTATTAAATCTGCTGGTAAAACCACCAAAAATGGAAAATTCATTTGGAACGAAACGGTCGCAATTGGAAGCTTGACGCAAACCACTTTTTACGCCAGGCGCTGGAAACAGTCAGTAGGATTTATCCGACAAAATAGGACGAAATTACGGTTAGTCGAGCTGCTATTACGCGCGGGTTGGCTGAATCGGCCAACCCAAGAAGCTTCAGTCAAGAGCGTATCAACGTGAAAGCGACTTTTTCAATTCTCCGTTCTCTCTCTCCCTTTTCCTACTTCCTTTACGCGATCACAGGCGTATTCAGGCAGTTTCGTAGTTTGATCCCGGCCTTCGAAATCGTTTCTTAAACCTAGAACCGGCACACGCAAAAATCCCATGAAAGATTCATGGTCCATCAACGTGGAGCGTTTCTGTGCGAAGGTCGTATCCCTATTAAATCTAACGAAGAGATTTTTCGCCGGACCGCTCTTCTGGCCGGGCCAGGTCTGTCAACTAATTTCCCCGGCGATTTTAAAATCATGGCCAGAGAACGGCGATTCATTCGTGCATCGCCCCGTCCTTTTCAAAACTGGAACGTGCACCATAAATGCTTGAACGCCCCAAGACGTCGTTTTACCTCGTGAAACGTATAAATACCGAGTCTTTGCCTTAGCGCGACCTCTTTCATATATATGTTTTCTAGCGGGTATTGCACACGTTCCTGGCGGCCTATGCAAAGCTCATTTCCTCGGAGATAATTGCACTGTGATATCGCGAAACTCATCCTTTTTGTGCCAGCGAGAGAAAGAGAGGCGAAAGGGGGTCCAAAGCTGGCACACTCGGCGCGAGGAACCTCGGTTTTATTAAAGTTCCTTGCACGTTGGTTGCCTTACTTTTATGCTGCCGTTTCACGAGGCGAAAACTTGCCCTGTAAGTCGATAAACTTCCCGGTAACTAACCGACGTTTCAGATTTCCACGTGCTATGCCCCGCGTCGACGACGGGGCCACGTTTACGAGCCTTTCGTATGGAGTTTCTAACTCGCAAGGGAAGGATTTCTATACGGTCGTGGATTAATATTAGCCTCGAAGCTTTGTTTCTTTCGCGGAAAGCGGAAACCTGTGTCTCATCTCGCAATTCCACGAAAAGAAATCTCTTCGACAAATTCGTTGCGCTTCGAGGCGTTCGTCGCTGTTTGTCGCGTTAATTAACGATTATTTGCAGAATCGCGAGTTTGCTTCTGAAAACGGTTTGTCTTTGTTTAACGAACAAACTTCGTAGTTTGTTTGCTTAACTTTTACCGCGGTAATTACTCGCGTTTTTAATCAGCGTAACTCGATTGGAACTGTTTGGTATTTTTGTTCAATTAAATTGTAAATAAAAATAAAATTTTCTACCGACGAGTTATCGAAACTCTTCGATATATTTACGAACGTGCTCGGTCAAGTTTTGGCGGAAGAGGATATTTAATCTATTATACGATCGTACAAAACGATTTCCGCGTTATGTAAAATTAAATTCTACCCTTTTATTTATTTTGCTAATTACCAGTAACATTCCCTGAAACAAGAAGATTTTTCATAAAAGAAAGAAGGTTCGAATAATATTTATATTATTCGCATATATATATATATTATCTAGAGGCAAGAACGTAGAAATATTTTAATTGAAACGCCGACTACTTTGTAAGTTTATAACTTTGGAGCAAATGAATTAGCATGTCCAGGAACATATGCGCATCTCGGTTTCCAGGGGGTTTACCCTTAAATAATCGCTTGGGGTTGCAGAGACCAAATATTTAAAAATATATATTATGCATTGCGCGCTCAAATAGAATTCTTGCCTCGAGCTATTCGTTAATCAACGAAACAAATTATCGCGTCTCCTTAACGCGATAAAAAGTTTCGTAAAATCGCAATTTTATCGTTTATATAATAATACAAATAAAAATTCCACTTGACTTCTGACTGGCGAGTTACTTTTCCGCTTCTTCGTGAATTTTCGTACTATTTAAAAAACAATTTCTTATGGTCGATAGTATAAGTAGATTTAGACATCTTCGTCGTTGTTCGCTGGAGCTCGCTAACAAACCGCTGGAAACGATCTCTGTCGGTATCGGTGGCTCGCTAGCCGGCACAATGCTCACCCTGGGAATCTACGATCACGGTGTAAGAAAGTCGTGAAACCGGAGACACCAAGAAATTTATCAAATTTCTGTCCCGGGCGTAACGATCCGGGGGTTCGAGGAGGGAGGCATAGCGAGAACAGACGTCGAAGCTAAGGGTTGGCGGCGGGGGTGGGTGCGCGAAAGGCGGACGGGCCGCTACATCCGCAAAGCTATTATAACCGCTCGAGCGAATCTCTATTAAAACGTGTTTACACTGGCTTAGGGGTTGACTCAGGCCGCCCCTCCTGGTCCTTGGTTTCAACCAACTCCGCTTCTTCGTGCCACCCCTGCCGAGACTCGCCTATGTACGCGCGTTCCTAACGCGAGCGCCGATGTGTGCGTGGCCGGGCCACGCGCGTATACCACAGCACGGTAATGCCTATCTAATTGTCGCGTGTATGAATAGTGAATCCCGGAGCACTCGAGGCTATGAGCTGGATCCAAGCTAACATAAGGGGAGAGCCATATGAGCTAATCTATATTATGATAGCCCGAGCCGCGGGCATCTCCACCCCCAACCCCACCTCTGTCCTCCCCCCAAGGGCCTTGGTCGTCGTGTGCTCCTTCAAGAGTCTGTCCATGACGGCGCGGCTGCTTTTCCACCCTAGCCGTGGCTTTATTATTACCTAACCGCAGTGCCGCGCTCTTTGACGAGGTTACTTCGCCGCGCGCCGGCCGCCTTTCTTCAAATATGTAAGCCCGGCCGTTCGAATTGGCTCTACTTCGCTCGATAAGTAATTGTTTTCTAACGGGCTGATGGCGGATACGCTGCGGGTTGTTCGTCAGGCATCGTTTTTTAAGTTCGGTCGATTCTTTGCGCCGGATAACGAGATCGCGGCTCCGACGCGTTTGAGGCACGTAGTATGCGAAGCCGAGTGGTTTCGGTTTCGCGAGTGGAGCAAGTTACGCGAAAAAGGAGAGTTGCCAGGCTCTTAGTCGCGGGGATGGTTTTTTCTACAGTCTTTTCCCATCGTTTACTCGCGTCGTTTTTTGTCAAATACGTAAGAATGTCGGCTGAAGGCGATCGATGATCGTTCGCTGACAGAGCTGGTGGATAGTCTTCAATCTTTTATTCTTTGGATATCACAGATGCTCCGAGTGCGATTTACCGATCTGATTTGCAATTTGCTTCGTGATTTACTTGGTGTTTTAAGCTTCGTGTCTGATTACTTCTACAAGCGTATCTAAAAGATCTTGCAAAGACACGCATTTACTTCCGTTTGCTATGACACGCGAGAACGAAAGCCTCTTATCGATCGGAGCGTATCCTTCCATCGAATATTAGAAAGAATCGGTTACGAAGGTTACGATTTTCGGAACATCGTTTCGCGATATTTACGCGAACACTTTACATTCGACAAAGGGCCTCAAAGTGTCGTAAGCTTCTGTTAATTTATCACGACGGAAGTCGAGGGTTGGAGTTGCTCGTAGTAATATCACCCCGCCCATCCATTTCTTGCCACCGGAGTATCGTCTTCCCTCTTCCTTCCTTCGCGCTTCCGCTCGATGCGAGCATTCTATTTTATATACAAAGGACCTAATAGTGGTAAACGTTCAGAGGGTGATCGCTAATGTTCCGACTGCTATTAAGGCGTGCAGACACGTGACACGTGACCACCAGCAGCGAAAGAACGAAAGAATAGGGCATAAAGATAAAATCTTACCGATACGCTACAGCGATGAAACGTCGCGTTCAAGTAAGAGCGTTTTATGCGTCTGACAGCGAAACAAGATGAAATAGAAAAGTAAAAAGTCAAATGTAATGGAATCGAGAATACGATGGACTTTATCGGTGGAAGGAATTTTTGCAGCTTCGTCTTTGCAAATGATTTGGTATCGCGAACCGTCCATCTACCGAACTCGGATAGCAATTTAAGTTTCTGCGATATCATGCTCTTCAATTTGGAAATAAAAACACGATAACTTCCTAACCCAATTCCTAGCGTTGACATACTTCTGAAATCGACGATGCGCGACACACAGATACCCTGTATGTGGTGAATTATTTCCACGAAAGAATCCATTCGCCAGCCAAAATTCAAGTACCATCCAACTTTTTGCTGTAATTTATCAACTAGTTTATCAAGGATCTTGTAACTACCCATTGAATTTCTCGATGAATTACCTTCTCGAAGCAGCACAAATTTGGAACAAATGGCACGTGACCGTGGAAAGTTTGTTCTGCTAGTGGATACGGTTAAGTCCAACGTATTCAGGGGCGCGTAATCGGGTGGGCGTCGCGCAACGAAGGGGAAGTGTATGGCGGCATTTGGGAGCGTCGGGACGCCGCGCCGGACATCGCAATCTCAACGTCCCGCCCAGCCTTCTCTTCTTCTCGTGCCACTCGACGTCTGCCATTGTGATGGTAATATCCCCGGGTATAGCAGACGGGCTTCAGATTTATCGTATAGTCATTCTGGAATTAGCTTTTCTCTACCCGATGATCTTCATTGAAAGCCATTGTCTCTCTTCTTTGCTAGGTCGTAACGCGATCAACCTTCATTTATTATTCTTACCAATCCTTCCGGCCTATTTGCGCTAATGAACGCGTGATATCGTGTCACGTGAATTCGTTCGAGGATATTTCGATCCCTCGTTTGCATGGTCCACCGGCAATCGATTTCTGGCGTTATGTCAGGATTTCATAACGTCATCGACGCCAGATTTATTTTAATCGCGCGATTAATGTCGCGTAATGAGATTTGTTTGAAAATGTAATCGAAATGATCAAGTGTCAATGAATGTAACGCCATGCTATATTAAACTGTTAAATTATTGCTTCGTTGCTTCAAGGTGTAAATGGAGTTTAAAATTGATCGAGTTATCATTGAGTTTTAGAATAACTAACGACAAGATAAATAGAGATTTGTTTCGTCCCTTAGTTATTAAAATTAGTAGATACCTTATTTTTTATATCTTGCGTACTTGTTAAATACGTACGTGTTTCTCGTAAACGAATTAAAGCATTCGCGGTCTACTAAAGATTATGATCTTTCGGAACATCTTACACATTATTCTATTCGTTCTACTCGTTTGAAAATATTCATCTTCCACCAATCGCTACAACTACCTTCCACGTCTCTCCACTGTAACAATCGTTCCAACAACGTACCAATGCACTGTAGGATAAAGGGGGCAGGTAGCAGTAGAGGGAAGGATGAAGAGGCACGATAGACACGCTACAGATACCGGAAGGTAGGAGCCGAGGTTAGGTTGAGGGCGCCATTACGTCCGGCCACCCTTCGGTCCTCCACTTACCCCTAACGACGTTCCGGGCAAATAAAAGTTGATTTCTCTTCCCTCTCGCTTCTCTTGCTACAGCTCGCCGGCCCTCTTACCGTCCCACACCAACATCCAGTTGGCTGCCTAGGCATCTCTCTGTGTGTCTCGTCCCTCCATTTCGCCGCTTTATCTCTTTAGGTGCCTTCCGCCTCATCAGCCGGCACAGGCCGTTCCTTCAGAGATGCCTCTCTGCTCACCGTGTTACGCTCGACTCGTGCCATTCGATACAAAAATCTTCGTTTTCTACCAAACCAATGCTTCTGCCGTTAATTGGCTGGATGCTAGAAATCGCTTCCTTAGAAATCCGAATATTCCTCATTTTGTTATCTTTTCCCTCTTCTTGTCTCGATGTGTTTCTAACGACAGAAGCTATGTTTCGATCTTGAATGGTGACAATTTCCCCTGTACACACGCACGTCTCCTTGATTTTGCTCGAACATCGAGTCTTAATAAGGACGCAGCACGTGTCAGTGAGTATTCGATGAGTGCGACGAAGCAGTAGGGGTTGTTAGGGTGGCATCGATGCTCGAGGGTGTTCTGTAGACACTTTTTGTTACGTAATATTTCGCCGTCTACTTTACTGTGTAATACCTTTGACTATTAACAGGACAATTTCACCTAAAAGCCTCTGTGTGAGCAATAGTATTTGTATTACTGAATCAATGGTAATTAAACGTTAAACATCTATAAACAGCAATAAATATGAACGGATAATACAGTGAAAAATTGAAAATGACGACAAATTATTTTATGAACTAATTCATGGAATCATGGAGAAAAATACCAAATTATTTGTTAATCGATATACAAATATATAACGGAGATTCACGTTGATACGATTTTAATGTAAGCCGGAAGAATACCGATAGAATTAAATTGTGCGGATTCGATAGAAGTAGGGGAGCTCGGTTTGCGAGTCAGCGAAGTTCGATAGCAAGAATCATGCCTCGGTTGAATACACTGTTCAATGACGCAAAACCAAATCCACCGACCAGGATCATTGATTTTATTGACGCGCAAAGGTTTATTTCCAACGAAAAGCCGTGACGCATCGATGCATATGGTCATGCACGAAAGAAATGTTGGGAAATCATCGTTACCAAAAGTGAAATTTTAACGATATGATCATACATAGTATCTCTAATATACAATCTCGTTATAAACCGTGTAAATTGTTTCACGTAATTGATAGAATTATTATGATATACAAATTATAGAACTTTTGTCTAATTCTATCTACTCAAGAAAGTTTCACAGTTTAGAACGTGTCATACTACAGCGAGCAATTCATCTTCAACACTTTGGTTGAAAATATCAAAGTAGATTATTAAACATTCCAGGCGTAAAATTATTTACATGCTTGCTTCTCGAGTTAATGTCACTGCCGACAAAACTTCGATCATTCGTAATCAAACAATCTGCTCTCGCTCCCTATCCGTGTCGTATCAATTTCAATATGAAAATTCAATGGACCATCAGGGTACGGTATAGAACCACCTTCGATCGAGTTAATTCAATAAAGACGGCCGCGGCATGCCGCTTTCGATCTAACGAAAAACGTTCTCCAACGTTTTATCCAGCGCGATCGGAATTGAGGGGATGGCGGCGGCACGTGACGCGTTGCGGAGGGTGTCTAACAGAATTATAAATTCAGCAGCGGCCAGTGAGCACACCTGAGTCTATTTCGCGGCGTTCGGCTAGATTTCCCACTTCTATCGCGACACCATTGTGTTTCGTGCGAGTTCGAACCACTAATTGCCATCCTAATAATTGTCACGGGCCGCATGCGGCGTCCGGCGTCCAGCAGCGTTCGCAGCTCTTGCATCACTGTTTCCGCTTGTAAATGATGACCACCGAGCCGCTATCCAATCTACGCTTATCGCACGAAACCACATGATATCCGAAGATTTCTCGCGCGTCCGGGATCTGCCTTTGTGCGAGTACAAATCATTCCTGACGGTACATTGCGCGCTGACTGCTATACTGTTGCGGCAGTTTTGCAACTACGAATCCAGGAAAGAGTATTGATTTGCGTTTTCGGTAGCTCGTGCTTTGTTTCAGCATCGATGCTTTTGGTTTTTAATTGTTTCATAGTAAAGATTTCTGTATTGAAAGTGAAACTAAATGAGTATCGTCCGTAGCCATATTAGTTATTATATCCTTTGATTCAGTTGATACATATTAATAGCATCTTATACTTATCGTCGATAGCGTAAAGTAATAAATTGAAAATTGAATTCAAAAATTCCAATGCACGAAGAGTTCAAATTGAGGGAAAATAAAATAATCACGTGTAATGCTGATACTTTGCTGATTTTTTGAGACGGGAGATCACTGTACGATTGTACGTTACGTCTAAAAAATTAATATTTTATATTTGTCGTATGATTTCTTTTTAACTTTATAATAACACTTAACTAACGCGAACAATGTTGCAAGTTTAAAGAGCGATAGTATTAATAGTAAGACCATAATAATTTTTTCGATAAATAATGATGATAACGAATAAGTAATGAAAAATTTATTTAACGAATATTTGTATGTTAAATATTACTTAATTATTACCTAATTGTCTTCCGTATATTACTACATCATTTATATACTTTTATTACATGATATATAGATTAAGCAATTATACCTTCCAATTAAATATCGAATAATTAATAATATTTGATAAATTATCGGTAATTTTAATTTTTCATTTCGAATTATTAAACGTTATTAATGTACTTGACTGTGGCTAATGTAAATCAAATCAAAACATATTTCGCGCGTTTATCGTGATTGACTTTTGTTTGAATCGATTCAACCAGTTTGGTGGCCTTCCGATGTGCGAGTGTTACCGGTATATTTCTTCCCGAAATTGTTGCATATTTAAGAGTAGGTGTTATAAAAATCTTAGTATAATGTTCGCAATACGTAATGTTATGGAGTATTTTGTGTGTGTTATCTTATTTGCATAATTATAACGCAGAATAAAGGACCGATCGGTGCATGAATATATCGCGCAAGAACAGGTTATCTTTCGTCTTCCATTGAGTTAAGGGTAAGTGAATACTTTTAATATTCAGTGCATTTTAAATCGATTGTTATTACAATTCGCTCGACTGTTGGTATTTACGAGTATATGTATTTACGACTGCGACTGATTATGTTGTAAATTACATAACCTCCAAATCATTATTGACACATCTATCGAATTTGCGCTATGAATCTTCGATGAAAGCAGGCACGTTATGTACGTACGTACTAACATTTTATATAACACAAGTTTGATTATATTATTCATGCCACGATTATATATCTATACTACATGTTATATCTTACATAATTTAGTCACGATAAAGTGATAAGACAGATAGTGATCATCGTTAAATCTATTATTGATAATATCTTATTTGAGATACTATGTCAGTTTTATTAATTTTATTGGTTATATCAATTGTTGATTTCTTTACAAATGTCAAATTTAATAGCGGCCATCTTACCGCAATGGTTACATAGGGTTATTTATGATTAATTGTAATTCCCTCCAGAGTGCGTGCTAGCGTTAATAGATATAGGTTTTGCGACTCTGGGTGCTCCGGGCAAAAGAAGTCGATACTTTAAAAAATCGCGAAAATTCCAAAGTGGTGTAATTTACCGAGTCAGTTATTTTCAATAACATCAACACTCCAATAAACAATCAGCCATGCTAGTCTCCTGCTCAACGTTTAATCTAACCAGTATGCCAAGGAAACAGCCCAATTACACACCTGTGTCACATTACACATCGGTGTCTACTCCCTCTACCGTATTTTCGGTGCAGTTATCAGCTTACCGTCGACACGTACGAAAAGTCTCGGTCATTGAGAATTGAGATTGAACCGTGGCGGCAATCCGACATGGAATACCCCGGTGGTGTTTAGATACATGCTATCCTCGAGTATCTCGCACGCGTCAGGTCGTATCCTTCGCTACGCTCGTATTATCGAGATTGGCCTCGCCTCCTTCCCTACTCTCCTCTCGCTCCCTCGAACGTCCCAGCCGTTTCGTTCCCGTCTCGGCGTTTCTCTCCGCGGCTCTCGAGCCCCAATCACACCGGCAGCCGCTAAGTGCGATCCATTACGCGTAATGGAATGTGCCAATTATAACATTTGCTGAATAATTGGCGGACGCTTGGCTGCGCCTGCCGATGCTTACAGTCGGCCGCATCGTACAGGATATAATACATATGTATGTGTACGTGTTTAATACACGATGCTTCCGGTTTTAATGGCAAATTGTTTGTAGCATGGGTCCGCGAAAAGTTGGAAGGAGAAGGGTGGGTCGGTATTTTAGGAATTACGCGTTAGAACTCAGCGATGGGTTGGGAGGTTAACAGAGGTGGGTTACGATGGATAAAAGGGACAATGAAAAGCGGGGGTTCACATTGTACAATGTGGTGTTTGACGATGTTCATGGAAAAAGTAATTAGTTACTGAGCATAGTTGTTTCTGTTAATCTTCGTTTTCAGGAACATTTCCGGGAGCATTTCATTATTCTATTTAATGAATTTTTAGTTCCTGCATGAAAGTAGGATTACTGTTACGTATAACGTCCAATATCGAGCTTTACACGAGCCATTCGTTCGATGCAGCCAAATTACGAATTGGCCGGTTATATTTGTCGAAAAAATTTGGCGAACTTTTTTTCCTCGGGTTATTAATTTTTTAACTCACTCCATTTGAAATAGGTAAATAGAACGTTAGCATTTTGCTATAGAACTTGGTGTAACATTTAATACACGCTATGTATAGGGTGTTTTGTAACAAACGGTACAATTGATAGACAAAAGGTACCTATTATTTTACAGAATAGAAATTTGTCTACCTTTACGCGTTATAAAAATGAACTTCGTCATAATCGATACAAAATTGCTTTCGTCGAAAAGAAAGAAATATATATGTATATATATATATACATGTAACGTGGTACGAGTATTAAAAAATGTAAATTTTCACAAAATCTATCTATATTAATATTTATTTCATGCGATAATCGGATTTTTGAAATCGATATAGAATTGGTTTCGTGGAAAACAGGTTCGTAGACTAAAATTTCATCTCATATTCTTGATCTATCTATACGAAGATATCTACTCGATTCTATATGAATATTTTCGTGGAGGATACTCTTTTATTCGTTGTAGTAAACCACCCATTATGGGACACCCTGTATACCGATTCGAGACGGGGGGATGCGTAAAAACGTTTGCTGACGTGTACGCAAACTATAACCGAGTTATGCAGCCTGCATTTTTCCATCAGCTATCCGGCGCTGATCAAAGTGCTCCGCGCACCCGTATAAAACGGTAGTAATACGTCAAGTATAAAATGTTGTTTACGGAATGAGTTATCCATGAGAGTTTAAATCAAAACTTATGAAAGGTTTTACTTCGATTTTGTTACGCACCAGCGCTTTTTATACCAGCCAGCCATTTTTGTTGCGTTACAACGCGATACGTTGTATCAGTATCGATAAAATAATAACGCTGGAGAAATTATGAATAACACGTAGAATTTACGTACCTATAGGAATAATTTTTGTATCGCTCCTTGTTTCATATTTTTTTCCTCCTTGATCGAATTTGAATGGACTTTAATTTTGCTCTTCGACAACGCGGGCTACTTAACTGAAACATTGAATTTTGAACGAATTACGCGTTTACGTTTTTACTGATTTTTTATCGTTGCACCGATCTCGCGATAATTTAATCTCAATACCGCGTCCTAGAGGCTGAACAGTCGGTAGCGATTGTTCCATTAACAACAAACATACACGCGTGAAATGTACAATTACGGTAGAAACAATCTAAAAAGATTCTCTGCTGTGAACGATAAAAGCATCTTCGCTGTTTCATCCAAAAACACGCCAATTGCCGTGCAATTGCCAAGCGGAATAAACGTTAGGCGAATTCCTCGTCGTCGCATTAAGCGAGACGCTAAAACGGATCCTGCGAGACTCGATTAACGAGCGAACCGCACGCTGAAAGCTTAACCGCGGCGAATCCTTTTTCGTCCTCGCGAACCGGCGCGGCGGGCTGCGATCAAAGTGTAACGAGCTTCGCCATCGAATATATCGAGGGCAGGTTTCGCGAGCGAGCGAGCTTCCAGCGTTCCCACGTATCCGTGCATTAAAGAAGAGGAGGAGGGACGTAGAAAAAAATTGGAAAAAAAGAAAGGAAAAGAGAAGAGAGAAAAAGGTAGAAAAAAGGGGGTGGGGTGGGGTGGGGGGGAAATATTCGGTGGAGTCGACTACGGTAATCGCGTTACGGAAGCAGCATTTTAGCATCGAGGCATCATTGGCGATTCACGATGATCAAAGTGCAGAATGTCGGTGACACCGGTGGATGGTTCGGCCGAGGGATGAGGACAGATAGAAAGGGGCGAGGGGGCTCGTTGGAAACCACGTTAGTGCGCGTGTTTTCGCGCGATCCAATCCGCGGCAAATTTACCAACCGAGGAAAACCTCGTTAGCTTCGAGCCGGCGGTACTGGCTTCATCCAGTTCCGTTTCCGCTTTCTCGGGGTAAAGGGTATGTCGGTGGTATTGCAACCACGTGCCTATAAAAAAAAAAAAAAAAAAGAGGAAAAACCAAACCGTGCAATCCAATTTTACGGACGACCATTTCGCTTTTTCTTCTTTCCCTTTGGCTGGACGACGCTTTAGGATTCGTTTCCAGCGCGAACATGCGGATGGAACGAGTCTCTTCGAAACACGTTGACACATACGCGTTACCTGCAAATAATTAAAACGAATGTTTAAGATATCTCGTGATTGTAGCTTCATCTTGAAATCTTTAAGAAAGGATTTTAAATCAAGGGAAAAAATGAAAATTACCGATTCCTTCTTATGCAAGTAAATGTTTAATAAATGTTCCTTTGTGTATACATATTCGTGCACGAAAGCCAACAGAAACGTAGTTGAAATAAATTCAAAGTGCAACGTGTATCCGTCCGTGTCTTGTACGTCTTGGCGGAAACTTAGGAACCGTCCGTATACGAAATACGCCGATTCGATATCCCGATAGGAAGAAGAACGAAGGAGAACAGACGGGAAGTGGATTTGAAAATTGAAAATCATTGCGACCGCTGATCCCCTTAGCTCCGCCAGACAACCACGATAAATTTTCCTCCCGCCATCGTGCCGTGGCTTTACTCTTTATAAGGCGTTACACCGGAGATCCAGGCGGTCGTTTCTTCGTTCGCCTTCTACGCCCTCGCCCTTTGTCCGGCGGAACTTTCACCCTTCGCTTCGCTAAAATATAATACGATACCCTGTCCCGAAATTATACGCGCAGCCCTTCTATTCTCGATACACTTTGCGGCGCTCGAATTTTAAGGAATTTTCATCCACGTTGGCGATACGCCATCGTATATCAACGAAAACGAAGAAATATCGTACGGATGTACATATTGTATAATAAATTTGCACGGGTAATGTGAAAAATAGTCGCTTATTTAGCTTTTTCTACGCAAGTGTAGAAAAATTGCGTGAAGAAATTGTTAGGTGACGTCGCGACGCTGGGTAACGACTTGTACGCGAAACGTTAGAAATCCTCGAAACATTACGCCTCGGTGGTAATTGTAAATCGATAGATCGTATTCGAAGAACCCGACGAATTGCAACGGGGATAGCAATCGTCAGTTGGCGTAAAACTCAGCCTCTAAAACGAAGGTTGCATTTTCTTGGGGCACACGAGCGATTGTTTTATTTCGACGAGCGCGAACTCCCCGTAAAGTATCCTCATTTCGCTGTATAAAGTGATTCGATTACGACGCCCTCCTCTCTACCGTTGTAATGCCGCTTTTATACAAAATCGCAATTCATAATTCAGCAAGAAATTGCCGTTCGATTTTCCGGAAAAACGATTTTCTCGTCGAAAATGGAAACACGGTAAATACGAGAGGGAATAATGCTTGCAAGCAATTTTTTATTTAAATTAACGAAGCGGCATAAAGCGCTACCTTTTCGCTCTTTTATCTTTTTTTAACGCGTAATTTCTGTAACGATCGTTTATTTTTCGCTGCTCTTGTCTAGGCATGAAATTTATCCCTTTAATATGTATTACGCAATATCTAATAGTAGGAAATATACAAAATTCCATCGTTCTCGAGCCAGAGAGGAGTGCCGCCAACAACATAATCGGGTTCTAGTTCAAAATTCAACTGTCTCGTTTTCGGTGTTAATGAATTACTATCAATTGAAAACCTCTAACGAGCGTTCTTTTAGAATTTCCAAGTGTCATCGTACAACAAACAGATACTTGATCCCATATCATGATCATCGTACAGATCCCATCGAGCTCGATTGATCGCTGGAAACGCGAGCATCGTGAAGCATTCCTTTCGAGCCCCGACGATAATCCCCTCGATAAACAATCGCGTAGGTTGGATCCGTGCGATGCCCACAAAGTGGCCTCATTTTTTCGTAATTCCATGATCTGTAGGCCGTAGAGGGTCGGTTAGCCGACGTGGTGCAGCAAGGAGCAGCAGAGACAGACGCTTCTCCCCCGCCGGCTGGTAGGTCGTAGAGCGTGCTCTCGACCGGCTTTGACATGCAAATTGTCTGACAATGAATTTCGTAAAACCTTTTACCACGGAGTACGCTCTCGAGAGCACCGACAGCTCGGCTGAAAACGCTGTTTCGCGAGCACCTCCCTCTCCTACGCAGACGAGCCTAGCTGCTCTTCCAGTTAGGGAAGAAGATAGCAGACGACGTTGACCGTATTAATCACTGTCTACCGACATCAGGCCATCACGCCAGCTCGACCTCCGCGATTCTGCCAGGATCCTTCCGATGCTCTATAAAATCAGTTGCCACGTCCTGATTCGCAAGTTGATCGTGTAACGCCCCTCTCTGCATCGTGATTAATATAAACGTCGTGGCTGGAATAATTGCCGTCGAAACGCCGAACTCAGACGTGACAAGATTGCGAGGGACTGTAACGGGAAGAAATTGAGTACAGAGAAACGCTTCCACAGCAACTCGTTATCGCGATTGGGAGATTCCCTCGTACGGGATTTTACGGGGCGTAAGTTGAATTAGAAGACACGCTATTTTAATCCGATTTTGATGTCGAGGATGAAGGATGGTTGTTTCGCTGCGAATCGTACAGCGTATATACGCGTTTGGTTCACATGGTGCTTGGGCTTTCAACAATTTTTCGAAGATATACATTTTGAATTATAATTTTTTGTACAAAAGGAAGAAACGAATTTGCAGAGCTATCGAAAGCAGCCACCGAAGTAATTTCGTACAGAAAATGACTCGTGTACTTAGCGTGTGTTCTTTTTCTCTCGTATAAAAATCCAACGATCGACTAAGCGTCTCTCTTCCGTTCATTGTAATTTTTTCATATTCAAATTCTCGGAAGTTCTCCGTTCCTGAAGCTCTCAGCGTAAAATCATATTTGATTTTAAACAAATACGGAGGATTCCAGGAAAATTGTAAAACATAACTGGTTGAAGATCTGCTTGAGATCCGATAAGTTCAACGTGGACGATGATATCGATTTGTCGTATATAGTATTATCGTTCCGATACGAAATAAGAGAAACAGGAGAATTATGTACTTAGAAAATTGATTGTGTGAGCCGCGTTTAAAGTTACGATAGAAGGGGCTAGAGGTAGAGGATCAATCGGATCTTCCTTCGACTATACACGACGATAGGGGTGGTGGTAGTGGCTCGTTGAATCCCAGCTAGCCACGTAATGGGTATCGAGAGACATTGTTAAGCGTCGATCTCTTTCCCCAAAGTGACCTGGCGCCTCGCTTCTGCTCTCTTTTTCCATCTCTTTTTCCATCTCTTTTTTCCTGCGATTCACGCGCAAACTATCTCTTCCTCTTTTTCTCCCATTCTCTTATTTTCCATACTTTGCTCTTTGTTGCCGTGTATTGTTTTACGTTCGTCAACTTTCGTCCTCGCTATTCCATTTATTTTTCACCACCCTTCCGTTCTCCCTATCAAAATACATACACATCTTCTATACACCGAGTACGTCGAGAAACATTTTTTGAAACTTTTGATTTTTCTTTTCTATGCGTATCGGTAAATCGTGCAAAATCAAACTCTCTCTCTCTCTCTCTCTCTCTCTCTCTCTCTCTCTCTCTCTCTCTCTCTCTCTCGTGACAACCTTCGTTACTCGCGTTTTACGTCATTTCAGAAATTCATCGTCGAACGTATTCGTCGTTACCCCCGTTAAACTTCTTAAACTTTCCCTGCATCCACGTTTTCCGTTAAAGCTTGTTTCAAGCTCGTTCCACCGTATCGTTTCCCGTTTTCTCGTGCTTCTTTTCATTCCCCTCCTTTTTCACCGCCGAGCGCGGCCCGTTCCTTACAATCAATTCACTCTTTTTCCCCGTGCAGCCTCCTTTCCTTCGCTTTTCTTAGCCGCTCGTTCGGTATTTCTCTCGCATACGCGTCTTTACGCCTGTTCCCTGGCTCGGTCCGCTATCAGTCTTCCAGCTGCGCGCCCTCCAGTCACCCACCCCGTTCATCCACCGCATCCGTATCCGGCGGAGCGGGTGCTGGTGTAAGGCAACGTCGGTGCACACGTTTCCCTACATAGATCGCGATGGAGCCCGCGGAGCCGGAGGATAGAGTAGCTTGAGGTAGATGGATGCCAAAGAGTGGGGAGGAATGGGGGATAAACCATGATGTCGTTGATTAATACGGTTTACCAGTAAGTGTAACGGAGTGTGCAGAATACGTCTGTACTCCCACCATCGGCAACGACCTCTTCCCCACCTCCGCTTTCTTGCGAGTCGCTGCCACCACCACGCCACGGTTACGAGCAGAAGCAGAAGTTACTATCCTCCACCCTGCCGGAATCCGTTGAACCAACCCCCGAGCCACGTGCCGATCAATGGCGTCTTGTCTCTGGTTGGTCGAGCCAGGAACAACCCCCTCGCATCGTTTTATCCCTCTCCCTCTGGCTAGCCTCTCTGTCCTCGTCCCTCAAACGGTAACCATTTTCGTTCCTCTCGCGGCAATTCCTCTTTGCGCGTCTCTTTCCATTCTGGACAGACCTTCCCCTCTTTCGCCTTGTTCCTTCGTCTCTTCTCTCTGTCTGTCTGCCGTCTGTCTCTTTTCTCTCCCTCCCTCTATCACATTAGTTTCTCTCGTTTTACCTGAAATAGATTCCGTTCGGATCCTCTTTTTCTATGCCACGTAGGAGCCTCTCCGTCCTCCTTTTCTGCCCCTCTTCTCCTTTCTTTCGCTGCGGACCTCGCTAGGGGAGGGTTGATCCCATAAGAGAGGGTGAGCTTTTCTTATGAGGAGCATTGATTGCCAACAACCCCTTCCTCCTCCTCTCCGGCGGTATTTCTCTCGAACCGGTCCTCCTCTTTTATCCTTTCACCTCCCCCACTCTGCCGTGTCTCGCGTCACGGCACTTCGTCTCGGTTTTTAGAGGCGTGCTTTGTTTAAAAAACCCCCGTTCAGAGAATCGGCGGTACAACGTGCTTTCGAGCTGGCAAATCGTTCGATCTAAGACCCGATATAGCTGATCGGAGAGCCGTTGTTTGCGGCAGGCCTCCTCTTCCAGGGATCAATTTACCCCGCTAATGGAATTATTCGTGTTGCCTTCATTTTTCTACGGTTTCGGTGTTTAACGGTTCGATCAATTCGATCAGAATCGATCATCGTATCGGTACGTTTACCTCGTCGTCTCGTTGCCTAGTGGGGAGAAGAATTTTTATCGACGACGAGGATGCATATTTTCTAAATACGACGTTTCTAAATTTCTTTTACAGTGCGATTCTAATCAAATTTTGTTGCATCTGTTTTTGAAGTACTTTAAACATCGTCCCTTTGTAATATATTTCATCGTCGAGAGCGAAAGTGCATATCGTAGACAATTTTATTCGAGTAAGAAACTCGTCTGTTTGGCGAGGATCAAATTGAACGTCTAACTTACCCTGTTTCAAACTGATTACGAATACATCGGCAGATGCATGTTGTCGATCAATCCCTTCCTTTGTACACCGCGTGTAATTCAACGCTCAATTGCTATTAGATGTTAGTACTCCAGTAAATCTCTCTGATAGGTTCACTATAGCCTTTGATCACTCAGTACCGAGTTGATTCTGGGATCCCTTAAGTGAACACCTGATCCTTCGCAGCGTACCACGTCGACTAGATCGTGAAAATTTTAGTTCGTTCGATCGAACAGATTATAAAGCTTCTAAGAATCTTCATTGATCGTCATTTATAAATGGAATTTTCCATCGAAACGCGATAACCGTTTCTTTCCAAGACTAATATCGAGAAATTTTCATATTTTTCTTATTCTTAACACAGCTAATTTTCGTATATTCCTATGAGAAGGAAAATAAAAGGAAATAAGAAGGTCAAAGGGTATAAACAAGACGAACAGAATATTCTCTGTTGAAGTAAAGTTGGGAGAAATTTCGAAGACTCTGGAAAACAGATTGCCACGGGACAGGACAATTCTTATTTATTTGGTTTGTCTTTATTAAACACACGTTTTATCACGAGAGAACAAGTTTATTCGAATAATTCACTATAATTCAGTTCAGGCTACATGATAGTTGCTAGTTTGTAACATATTGTTTATTAGATTATCCTTGATTAGCACTGACAATTCACCGGGATTTAATATACAGGTCTCTACTATAGTATCTACGTGTCATTCGTCGTTATGTCGTTATACCACGCCTTCGTAATCCAGAAGAACGAACGTTGATCGTACTGTAACGCAAGCCAAACGATTCTTAACTAATCACGAGCACGAATCGTAGAGAATGGGAATGTCGTCTCTTATATCGTTATTTACCGTGCATATATACACACCATTGGCTCGAATCTCTACGATGGATAGCACTCGTACAGCGATTTCACTCCCTTGACTTTCCTAAAACTATATCGTTACGTCGATGGAAATTATTTTAAGGCATGTACGAATAGCTCGTGGTTAACGCGTCCATCTTTTGAAACCATAGTGTGATTTTAGGGGATGCTCGTCACCCTTATTTCGATCAGCGATAACTGGAGATTTTTCACTTTCCTTTGAACGTTCGAATTACCAAAGTGAGGAAAACGGTCGACTTATAATTTTTATCCATTTTCTTTTATTAGAAAAACAGATTGAAATTGTTTTTTTACTCTTCAAATACTTCAAGTTATTCAATCTATTACTTGATCCAATATCGTTATCCCTCTTTATAATGCAAAGAATTCCGTAATTAGAGCAAAGATTAAAGATTTCATCTTTCTTCCTGGATAATAAAAGGATTGGGAAAACGGCTGGAACTTTCACGGTTTGCTTTACCTGAAAAATTAATTCTCTCTAACGAACAGATTCAAAGTGTTCCGGACACTTTGTTACTTAAGGTGACGGACATCCTCGTGCCTTTGCATTCGAATATCTTCGAATATATGGAGGAACGAGGCGCGGCTAATTTCTCCGCGGCTTTCCTTTTTTCTCTTTTCGTTTCTTGTTAAGTGATAGAAACATTATCCGAGGCGCGTGCTTGTATCGCGCGAGTAAAGCGGATATCCGTGTTACTCGGATAATACGGATATCCGTATTATTTGAATAATGCGATAGAGTAATCATATAATTCAAGAAAATTGTCATAGATTCGATTTAAGGGTGATAATAGAAATTATTCTATCAGGGAATACAAATTAATTCGTGTTTCCTCCTCTTAGAATCGAGAGAAGCACGCCTTTTAAAATATATATTACGGACAATGAAGAAGGTAGAAAATTCTTAAAAAAAAGTATTACACGTAAAATAAAATCTCCAGATTGACCGATAATTAACTTTTCAACTGACTTTATAAACGATAATATCTCATTTCGTGAAATCGTGCGATCTAATTCGCCGATTACAAATTCCATGGAAATGTAACGTCTGTAACGATATGAAATATCTAATGTTTTCTACTTACTTTGCAACTACGGAATTTCTTCGTCATCACAGTAATACGGATATCCATTTCGTTTACAAATCAAATTAGTTCAAAAATGATCGACGACGGATATTCGAACGTTGCTGCGCAGATCGAAACATCTGATTTCGCCTGTCAGACAATTAAGTATGGAGCGCATCAGGCACGCGTTGGTCCTTTGCGATCGACCATCCGTTCTCATATTTGAACCAGAAAAACGAGCACCTAAGTCGTACAGCGTTGGCGATCAATTTATCGTTCATAGCCTATTTATTGGTAACAGTCCACTGTAATTTGCGAATTATTTACAGATGGCCGTAAAAGTTCTCGCGAGTGTTTTTCGATCTCGATAAAAGTAACATTCGTCACGCGATCTGGGACTTTCTTTGATCATTCCTCTTTCATTAAGGCAAAACTGCGTTCGCGCGAGACAAGAGACGAAAAATTATGTTTGAAAGAATATGTAAATCGTCTAATGATCGTGTCATCTAACCGCGTGTATCCTAGTTTGATTTTTCGTTATCGTGGACGTAAATTTTAATTAGTTACATTAGAATTATATCCTTGGAATCTTTTCTATAACTAAACGAGAAACGAGGTAAAAGAAGTTTCGAAAGCTTCGGCTTTCATTGTACTTTCGTTTGATCTAGTTTTGGCAAATCTCACACAGATCATCTAGTTCTTCTTAAAGTCGTTTGATTATCAGCTTGTCTTCATCTTTCGGTCGAACACCAAGTAGCTTTCTAAAGGAACGACGTTTAGACGAAAACGAATAAATTTCCCATTAAACGAATAGATGTGCAATCCCACGCAAGAAAATCATCAGAGAAATTCGCTAACCGAGAAATCCCCTAATACCGTCTTTCTTAAACGAAACCGAAGCGAAACCGTAAGAGAGTAGGAGAAACATGAACCAACGTCTTGAAACAAATACATGCCATGCCCAGTGTCAAGGGGCGACGAGCCCGTCAGGCGAGTGCTGCACGCGATCCTAGGGATCCTCTTTTGTGGTCGGCTGTATTTGGTGCACCATGCTCGGTAGATGATGATGATGGTGTTCGGGCCTCCTGGACAGCCCCAACAACGGCGGCAGCAACGGCAGCGGCAGCGGCAACGGCAAACCTCCAGGAAAACCGGCCAGTCCACCGAGAAGCGCGGAAGCGGTCGAGTGCTCCTGAGCTTTTCTTCTTAACTCGGCCAGGCTGCTGTTCCTGTGGAGATCCCCGGTTCCAGGTTTGCAGCAGCCACACAGGGAACCTGGCCATCCGGCCGGAGACCAGGACAACATGTCCTGCAAGCTTCCGGGTCGATGATCGCTCGAGGTCCAGAGCGACGGAGTCGTCGAGGTTAGCGATGTTGGCGCGCTACTGACCACTTTGTTACCGAACAGTGGCGGAGAAAATTGCGCTGCCAAGTGCGGAGAGAAGAATATAGACGTGGGCGGCTCGACCGGCCTGAAACCCGCCGCCAACCCTGGGCCGCTAGAATTTTAGTTAGGAGACAAAGTCGATTAATCGTTATCGGTGTATCGAGGGAATAAGACAATTTTGCCGAACGAGTGACGATCGTTTAGGACAAAACGGAGAATGGGGAATTCTTGGTGTAGGTAGGGAGCGTTCGCAGCGTGGAGGAGGCGTTTGGATGGAGCGATCGAGGGAAAATTTTTGTCGGAAACATTCTTATCGAAAAATGGAATTTTTTGATACATAAAATTTTGTCGAGCGAGTGGAGATTGAAACAGAGAACGATTAGAAAAACGGGATACGGCTTCAAAGTTGTGGAAGTTAGTGGGAAGGGGCGAGAGAAGCAAGGGTGGAAGAGGAAAGCAGAAGGGCTCACGAAAGCGCTAACCCGATTAGCACGCGCGATATTCCGCATCCTCCAACAGCCGGCGGAGGCTGCTTCGAGGCGCTGATGATTATCTCAAATATTAATCGCAAATATTGTTTAATTAATGTAACATGCCTGAGGTGAAGCTCGAGACGGAACGCGAGAGTGACGGAAACACGGACACGACGAGTCTTCAAGGCGGAACGAGAGAGACGTTTAATTAGACGAACGGAGACGAAGCGAAAATGGTAAACAGAGAGATACGATGATGGGTAAACGCGTACAAATAGACGGCGGAATCTGTAGAAAAAAAAGGGGGAAAGTTAAGGAGAGTTAAAGTGGAGGTAGAGGGTTGTGGAAGGAGGATAAATAATTTTGCGAAGATAAATAACGAAGAAAAAAGCATTTCAGGCTAATGAATAATAAATAGCGAAAAATAATATGAAAATTTAGATATATGCTGAAAAGCATTAAATTTAATTGAATTGAATTTATTTCTATTACCTTTACGGGTTAAAAGATGAAATTTTATTAAAAGTTAACCAGATAAAATATAATCGGTATGATTCATAGCGCTCGTAGCACAAATATCGAAATTTCTGCTTTTTCCACAAAAATTTGAGTTGCGCCCGTGAAAGCGTTCAAGTAGAATTTTCTGTAAGCGTCAGACGTCGTAGCTGTCTGTTCTACTTGGAAAGTGGACAGGCGAAGGGCAGAATAAAGGATAAACGATGATACACGGATCATCGTTCAAAAATTGAAGCGAAGCTGAAAGTCTGAGCGCTAGGGCCAGGAGTGGATTTTGGTTGGTGGAAGATGATAGGAGTAGGAAACCGCAACGGGGTAGTAACGGAGGGTGGCGAAGGAGGCGAAAGCGACCGTAGAGGCGCAGAGAGGAAAGCTTGAACCGCGGTAAGCGCGATAATTGGCGGCAATTAGCTGCGTAGCCTAGCGTGCACTTACGCTACTTACGCTCGCTCGCTTGCCTTCCTTGCGTACACGCACTTTGTTTCTTCGTCTCTACGCGTCTAATCCGAATGTCTACATGGTCTGTGCATACTCGCGCAACTTCTACGATTACCCTGCGTGCGTATTCTAAGCATGACGATGTTCTTGCTGCGAGTGGCGAGATCCTCTTACGGCAGAAACAGACAGTAATTGATCGCTGTTTGTCGCGGCTCGAACTCTGGGTATTAACTGGTTGCAAATAAAGATACTACGTTCAAGAGACTGACGATTCGAGCCACGACTAGACTCGATCGATAGTTACAGCTGTCGTCTTCGTCGTCGACATTCCGAATCTTTCTTTACGATATTTTTCCACCAGATATCAACGCGGATATGAGAATCCACGGAATAGAGCAGGATCGATACACAGGTGCCGGACTATAGGAATTTCACTCAAGATTTTGTTCTCCGCAAGTAATTTGAATCTCACGTTCCTAAGAGCGTTATTGTAAAACAAGAGAGACGCGGGTTAAAAGAAGGACGAGAGAGAAAGAGATAGCCTGTTTCGAACGAGTCACCCTTCCGTGCCGGATCCGCCCCTATTCCGCGAGAATCGACTGCACACGGAACAGTCTCTCGGTCTTCTTGGACTGGCTGGTAGGTAAGGAAGAACGCAGTAAAGCGTACACCCCTGCAGTCGAGAAGCTGCCGAGCCGCTGAATAAATGATGAGGATATATTTACGGCGAGCGGTTTTAAATAAATTACAACTGCGGAGACGGCGAAGGAGTATCTTCCTACCGTTTCAACCCCCCCCCCCCTTCTCTGAATCCCCTTGCTGTTTCCATCCGCGGTCTGTTCCACCATCTTGACTCGAGTCATCCCGCTACCGGCGTATTCCGTGTGTCTACGTTTCGGGTATTGTTCTTACCATCCCCGTCGATGCGAGAGGAGAGCTTTGTCTGGGATTATAAAGAGCCACCGTCGAATACTTACCATCGTCGGGAAGAAATCGGCGAATCGTGTTTCTTTCGCTCAAGCTTTCAGCCCTATATACACGTACGTACGTGGCTGTGCGCGTGCAAGATCCGCAGGAATTGGTTATGGTCTCTTGGATTTATTTTCATGGCTTTGCCGTTTTAGAAGGACCGCGTAAATGCTGATTTTTGCATAATCTTCGTCTTGCGTAAAAAAGGTAGTAATTATTTGTCGAAGAACGTGAAAATGGATTTCTCGCTTTGGCGACATTATCGCTTGGATTTCTTAATTTAGTATACATAAAATAGTATATAAAAGGTATTCTTAATTGGGAAATTTTATCGAAGAGGAAGCTTCGTCGGAAATGAACGATATGGATATATGAATATTGATATCAACGGGAAACATTTAATATATTAGTAATATTAATAACAAACGCTATTATTGATACCGATATTAATGGCATTGCTATAATGGCTTATCCTCTGCTTTCCAATAACATGATTTTCTCGAAATAGTATCGTTGCAATATTAATTCGATCAAAGAACCATTAATTCAACGATGATAATACAAAGAAATATTTACGTTAATGCACGCTACGAAACACGCAACGTATCGCGAAATGCCAAAATGATATATCCTATGTTTATAACATTGTTATTTTTAGAGCGGTGTAGAAGAATATTTTCAGCCCGTGGGGTTTTTCGTTTGCTTCGTTGTTACATAATTCATAAATATAACATCCCTTTTGTCAGTAGAATGGTGGAACACAGTTGAAAATCCATTTTCATATTCCAGCTTGGTGTACGGGAATTTTTTTCGTCGAATATGTGTCGGATAAGAAGTAGGTTTAAATTTCATTTTTCTACGGGAATTTCTGTACAGTCCCTCTATTCTCCGCAGAACGACCCATTTCTCTCCGTTATCTACTTTCTGAACAATTTGCCTTATTTCCAATTGCTCTTATTTTTCTCAAACAACGCACCTAAAGAACGTAACGGTATTAAACTCAACTTCCTTTACTCGCGCTCGTCGCTGCCGATCTTTCCATATTCTCTATAAATCTCGAGCTAATTCCCAGTCGGCGCAACCCTGCGTGATCTTCGTCTGCTACGTTTTAACTTCAACCAAGTCACCCACCATGCCGAAGAATCGTAAAACAGCGCTACAGTGAACGGTCAGCTCTTAAATCGCGCGTCGTGCAACTCGTTCGGTTGTACGCGTTTGCGCGCTCGTCTCGGGGTCCCGTAGCGATTTAACGAGGCGACAATTATCGCGATTATACGAGTGGCAGCGAGCATACTGGGACGAAAACGTGGCGCAGCGTGAGGGGCGTTGGGGGGCTGAAAGGGGGTCGGGTAGGAAGCGACGAGGAGTGGTTTAATGGCGCGTATCAAGCATCCGGCCGACGTGTTCAGCGGTGCTTGCAGCGTAGAACCACGACTGAGTTTTAGGCGAGGGGAAAACGGGGCGGGGGTGTGCGGCGGCGGATGAAGAAAGAAGATATTTCCTAAAGACGTAAATACAAACGAAGCTAAAAGCTCACCTCTCGCCGGGTGGGCCGAGACCCCCTATGGTGCTAGGTGGTGGCGGCGGCGCCCTTATGGGGGTTGGCGGTGGCGTCGAGACGCCACCCAAGGACGGCTGACTCTGCTGAGGCCGCGGACTGACCGACGCGGAAGTCGTGCTGGGGCTCCTCGATCCGCCAGCTCCATCTGGGCCGGCGTCCTCCGCGTCAGGGGCGCTGCTGCTTGTTGTTCCTTTTTAAGCGGAAAATACCAACACTGAACGATGCTAGTTTGGCTTCTTATTAAACGCTAGAAGAAACTCGTCGAAACGACAGATCTCGAATTTTTCATTTCTGCAATTACTGAAATTATCTCACTCCGAAAGAAGATCACGATTCGATTATACAGATTCGAACAGAACGGTGGAGCTAAATAGTAGTAATAAATGAGTTTCAAGTTGCCGTGTTTTTATTCACTATCGTACCTTCAGGGTCGTGTCCTGTGGGACTTGGACCTGCCGACGAAGACGTTGGTGGTGCCAGGCCTGTCGTTTCCAATGCACCACCTCCCCCGTTACCTTCCCTTTTTCTCTGTTCCTCCTTCAAACGTTCGCTTTTCCTCCACTTTGCTCTACGATTTTGAAACCATACCTGCAATAATTTCCAATATCTTCTGATTAGACGATTAAACAAACGAGCAAAGTTGTTTTTTTAACGTATACTATCGCAGATTCTTCGTCGACAATCGACCAACTTTTCGTAATGACTTTAATCCACAAATATTCAGCATCGAGATTGAACGATCGATCGAAAAGAAAGAAGAAGAAGAAGACGCTTTGGATAATCTACTTCTCGGCAATTGATTACGGCGAAGATGTAAATAGAGTACAAGGTGTACGACACGGTGTAAAAGAAAAATAAAGAAAGAAGGATAAAAAGCAAACGAGTGTACGATGAGGAACGGCGCTGAAGGCGGCACTTAAGCTGCTTTATAGGGCTACACCTGGTGTGCGGATATGGAAGGATAATTGCATGTAGGGGGATGGCATTCGCGGCTGGACCAGAGGGGGTGTTGGGCCTCTTGCCCGCGTGCATGTTCAACGAGCCGACAGCAACCACAGCGGCCGAGTGTTTTTTAAAAAGCTCGAGTTCCGCTAACGAGCCTAACTTGACATAATACCAACTGAAATAGACTTTATTATACCCGGCGGTCCTCCGCCGCCTCGCGTTCTCGTTCACTCTGCGTGTTGTTGCTTTCCGATGGCACCCTAACACCAGCTTCCTGCGGAACGAGTTTCTACTTTGAACTTTCTCAAGCTCTTACGGTTGCCACAACGTGCAAGTTTAAGGTACCGTGCACACTGTCAGTAGGCTTTGTACATCGCGAAACAGACATTACAGTTACGAGGATCGAAGCGTCACTTTTGGAAAATTTTTTAGGATCGCAGAAAGATCGTATATTAATCTCTGTATCGTTTGATCGGTCGGTTCGCCTTCTTAGACATTCCGGGATCGATAAAATATCATCGCAAGTTACTGAAAAAACCCATCCGTTATTTCGCAGGAGAGAGTTCTTGCGCGAGAGTTAAGCGGATCGGAGAAAGTTTCGAAGAATCACGGCGCAAAAGTAACGAGAAGTCATTAACGGATTGGAATCGATAATAAAATAAAGTTGCGGCAAGTCGATTATATTGGCGCAAACGTAATTCTTCCTGCGACTTGCTTCTAAAAGACAAAACGCGTTATTAGAGATCGGTCGACTACCGGCCGATGATTATCTTTTGTCCTGGAGCGAAAGTTTCACGGCGAGAGGAAGCTTGGAAAATGGTTTAATAAAATAAATACGATGAGCCAGCTTCGCGTTGCCTTCGAATTCGTACACGGGAAACGAGGACGGTGGATACCGGCTGACGGGGAAAGATATAATAATATCCTCAGGGTTGCGGGGGCGAGTAATAGCTGGGAACAAAGCCGCGGTTCCGTCGGGACTGGCAATCTCTCCTTCTTTGTCTTTCTAGCGGATCGTTCCCGTTTTCTTTCCCTCTTCTCTCGCTTCGCGCATGTCCTCTTTTTTTCAATACGGATTTAATCCGAAAGACGTCGGTAATGGCGTCGACTCGTTTCCCTCCATGAAATAAACGCATTTAATCTTTCAACGCTTCTTACAGAAAAGTGTGATAGATCGATGTATCGACGAAACGTGCTTTAACGGTGGTTGATCGTCTCGATGATATCCTACGAAGCTAAAGCGAACCGGATACCGTTCCTCCTAATGTATATAAAAGGGTTACGTTGAAATCGTCATTTAATTTCGAAAAATTGAACGAAACAATCGTCCGTTTCGCAAATCAATTACACACACGATCTTGGCGAATGTACGCAAAACTCACGTGCCAAAGCCTCTTACTTCTCTATTATGTTTTCATTAAAAAAAAAGAAAAAAAAAAAAAAACGAAAGCTACATTTTTGCTTGGAAATTTATAAGCGCATTAGCACGGTATGTAATCCAATGGTAAAAGGCATCGCTGTTCTTCACCCCCGTGTATTTCATACGTTCCTTCTCCCGTTATCCCTTTGTTCTTCTTTATTTTTTAATCGCACCCCCTGCCCCTTTTTTTATTGCTTTTAATCCAAACACGTCAGCAGTGGCATTGTTCCGCTCTGACCAAAGTCAAATGCGCTTAATCTTTTTGCCACTTGCTTTGCAAATCTGCTTTTAATTATTCTTTACATTCGGCCCCTTCCTTTCTCTCAAACAGGATAACGGTGTTTTAAAACTGTTGAAATGCGTAATCTTATAGCGTTACCACTTTTATGAAATAATAATGATAAATAAATCTTGCCGGATATCTTTTGACGTTCAATTGGAATTTTCCATATCCGTATTTTTCTACGGTATCGTCCCCACGCTGTTCTCCAAGGAAGCGTTCGATTTAACCGGACGACTCGATCGTCATCCGACTTCCACTCCATACACACCGAATTATACAGCTACAGGACGATCATCGTTCTTCGTCATTTTCCACGAGCGTAAAATTCCTCGTGGACGAGCGGCGTACACAGTCGCGCATAGTTAGGTGTGTCGGCTCGCGTCTCGTAGCGCCGTAATTCGCGTTGCACGCTTTGAAATTCAACCGGGCCAAAGAGCACGCGACTATGTAACGTTGACAGTGGTGGCCTCTCGTTCGTAGCGCATGCTCGGTTTTCTTTCCCTGGAGCAGCGGTGTGCGCGTAGCATAATTGTTGCGCACGATGCACGGGGCGACGAACAAACGTCAGAGGTTGGTAACTACCTCGGACGATCCACTGACGATGGTTCAGCCACCCCCGCGCTCGTTCTACCCCGCACGGGGTTCTAATTGGAGTAGGAGAAGAGGACCGGCGTTGCATAAACGCGCCTATTTGTCCATTATTTCAGATTCCCTTTGTCTTCCCTAATGAAACAATGAGTCTGCGCCGTAATTGCGTCATAGCCGTCCTGTCCCTACCTTCCTGCCATTGTGTACACCACTGCCTACCATGGCCTTCTCGTCTTATAATCCGAACAATGCAGCGGGATAATACCGTGCCCCTCTGCTGGACACGCCACGCTGAAGGATTCTTTTGCTAGACTCTCCGCTATCTTTCTCTCTCTCTCTCTCTGCCCCTCATTCTTTTTCTTCTTTTCCTAGCTTTCTTATTAGTCACTCATTCTCCCTGAACGACGTACGATCGTTGCAAATTTGAATTTGCAGTTATCCTTGATCTTTGGAGTTGGAAGCGATTGGATATGTCGGATCCAGGGGTACCACTATCGAGGAACGATTTTGTGATTATTCTATCGCAACAAATCGTCTTAATTACGAAGAAAAATCCTTGTCGTTCAACCGTGTTTGACGCGAGCTGAAAATCTGGACCTTTCTGGTTGTATCATTTTCACGTAGATTCGTTCGTACACCTTGTTAATTGCTATTCAGAGCGCGATACCGGGACGAGATATGAAAGTACGCAGTTTCTTGGAATCGTTTCTTCTTCGTACGGTATCAATCCGCTGAATTGCCATTCTGTTGCTCTTATTCGTTAATTCTTCGTCAGATTACGTTCGACGTTAAAATCCTGTCGTCTTTGCTTCTCGTTACTTCGTTTAATCTGTATCGCCTGATGTTTTGCTCGCCCCAAATCCTGTTTATATTAAAGACCACCATTGCAAGAGTATAATTGCGTCGATTAACCGTGTATCTCGTACAAAGTCTTACGGGCCTAGTGAAAATGAAATCGAATGCATTTCCCGATGCAGTCGAATAGGAGATAGAAGACTTTAATATCAAGTTGGATAGTATATTGAACGATATTGGTTGCGCGATTTGTTTTATGGATTGAAATATTACAAACTTTCGAGTGGCCACGAAGGGAAAGATTCTTGACAGAATTACGATGTTAATACGTAAAAGGTGGGACGAATTAAAAATCTGACATCACCGATCGGATATCCTGCAGATGTTCCAACAGGATTTCAGCAGGGAATCGCTATTACTGCCGGGATTCTCTGTAGCGCGAATTACGCCGGTGCGAGTAAATATGGGCAGGAGGACGTAGCCAAGAGTACAAAGTAATCCCGGAGATTACCGGCTTACTCTGTCAGAAGATTACGTCAGGTCGAGGGTGTCAGCACCTCCCATGGGAGATGGGTGTACCCGAAAACTACCCTACATCTTGCGTCCTTTCTCTTACGCTGCGTGATCCACCGTCGCGCATCGAAACAATCGATCACGTTGTGTCTCGCTTGACCGTCTGCTTTAGAATCTGCGACAGGGAATGCGTGAAACATATCGTGGTTTACCGTGAACAGATTTGTGGCAGACTCGTGGTTTCTCACACCTTTCTATACTTTTTCGAGGTACAATCCTCGCTCGTGATTCCGAATACGATGTAGCATCGTTTGATATTATTTGCTGGTGTAAATTGTTTGACTATTTGCTTCGTCCAATTGCGCTCTATGCACTTTCCCTTTTCTCAGAAATCGGCGAATATATTCAAAATTATTATAGGAACATTAAATTTGTCGTATGAAACGGGGCAAATTGAACGCATTTATTAAAGTGCATTCGCATTAGCATATGATTGTATATTTTGATAAATTAAAGGTCGATCGATTACAAATCCGCTCATCGAGCCACATTTTCGCCTTATTTTATTTCCCTCGTCGCTGTGTTCCATTTATCCATTTGACACCGTTTGAAATTGATTTCTTGGACTAAAAGCGAAAAAAAACCACTCAAAATCATTAGAGACTCGGGTGGCCGAAATATATACCGAATGCTTTTAACAAAACGAGATACGAATATTTCAATTTATTCGGCATACGGGGTTAGTTTGCAAAATTGTCCAATTTGAATATTACATTTTTCAGATTCTCCTTCTCGTCGTATTTCTTTAATTTTTCTAACTGAAAATTATTCGTTCGCTACACTACCTACACGCCGTATCCGTTTCCTCTTTAACGCATCCACTAAACTCGTCCAAATCTGTTTGTCGCAAGAGCCACGACTTTCGCTTCGTATTCATTCGTTTCATCGTACTAACCTGAACCCTGGCCTCGGTGAGGTTAATCTTCATCGCCAGATCCTCTCTCGTGAAGACATCCGGATAATGTGTCTGCGCAAACGCTGACTCTAGTTCCTCTAGTTGTTGAAGAGTGAACGTGGTTCTGTTCCTCCTTTGCTTTCGTCTCACGAAAGAATCCTCGCCGACTCCGTGCAAGGCTGGATGATACGCTGAGTAACTAGTGTCTGCAATATACGATCAAAATATCGCGATTAGGCTTTCATCTTCTCAACCTTCCTTTTACGAATACATATTATATATATATATATATATGTAGTATATACGTATATATGTATATGTAGGGGAGTTGTACAAGCGACGCATGAAACGGTCGTAAAACATTCTAACAAACCCTGCGTAAAAAAAGAGCCCTCGGCCTCGATGCAACGTTCCATCCGATCAGGCGTATACCGCAGGTTTGACAAAAATTCAAAAGCACCCTATCGCCTGGTGCATGATTTAACGCGCGATGGCTCGTTCGCGGGCCAATTACGAGGAACACACAGCTCGTTCGCTGGAAATCGGAAAAACGGGGGCTGGCCAAAGCACGCGCAGACAAAAGGACGAAGGGGGATGAAGGGAAAGGATGGACGTTCAACGCTGCGCGCACGACCTGACAAATGGAACAGAGAAATGGGCACAGCGAAGCTACAGAGAGAAAGAGAGATGGCCCAAATGGGGGTAAACGTTACGAAAGCCAGAGAACCGCTTATCAATGATGCAGGGCAATCAGCGCAATTAATTACCGCGGCGCTAAGCCGGAGCTTAGCGAAAAACACAAATTAATTTCCTAAGCTCATAAAAATTCATGCGACTCGCTCGGCTGCCGAACACGACCAACCAACCTACCCTCGCGAGTATCGACTGTTGTTCGCTCTAACGATGCACGCATGTGCATCCACCTGCAAGATCGCGTTCAATTTTCGATTTTCACCGTGATTATGGTTTTGCTTTTACGGTGCGGATATGGTGGGTCGCGTTTTATCGGCTCCATCAGCGATGCTTTGGAATGGCCTGGGGGATGTTTTTGCAGGATAGGAGTATGTCATCTTCATCTATGTTTTCTTCTGTTCTTTCTTCTGTTCTTTCTTCTGTTTCGGGGACACGTTAATACGTCATTTTCTACTTATCGTCGGAATTGTATCTCCTGCCAAGTGATAAATTTTTGTTTCGCCGTGGTACGTTCTAGATGCATACTACCAAAGTACAGAGCACAGTGTACCGGATAAACAAAGAAAAACGCAGGCAGCAAGATTTGTAGTCAAGTTTCCTAACAACGATCTGACATACGCTTTCACCGCTACGACGATTCGATAACACCGCGCTTCGAGCAAGCTTTAACACGTAGCTACGCGTGCACTTGGCTCTAAAATTTCACATAGATTTCACGCTAATTGACGCCGAACATTCCTAATTGGATTTCCTCGAGGCGTCGTTCACTTCTGTCAGCGTTTTTCGCCTGGTTAAATTTAAAAGCGGGCCCGGCTCGTAGGGAAAGCGAGAATTCAGGAATTCGATCGCGTCGGCACGTCTGTTCTGTTTGCAACAAGTCATCCATACCGGAAACCAACTTTCGTAACTACCATGGAACAATTATACCGTTGAGCAAACTCGTACCGTGTCATTGGCAATAGTCTGCCGGCCCTGCAAAATTAATGCGTTCGTTCACGAGGATTTTCGCGTGCAGTATGTATGACTTTGCAATTGAATTTCCCGCGATCGATGTCCTGTCCTCGCGTTTAATAACAGCCTTCACGTCGCGGGAAATTGTCCAACCCCCTGACCCCTCCCTGCTTCCATCAAATACGTTCCCCCTAATCGTCGCCACTCGTTTATTAAACGATAACGTCAATTTCGTCGTGTATTATTTACGCGCAAACATCTTGCTTTTCACGCAGTTAATAATCCACGATAGGACAAAATTCAACGAGCGATAGATATGGGCCAGCGTGAAACTCGAAGATCGGAGGAGGGACGATTCAAGAGAAATCGTGAATAGAAGAGAGGTAAGAGGGCAAGAATCGAAGCTCGTCGGTTGGCTAAATAAATTTATCGGTGGCCGAAACTGAAATCCACTCAAGATCTTAGATTAGACTGGTGAGCGGGGACCAAGCCCGGATCCAGACAACTCGCACAACTCATCGAGACTCCTGGCTTGATCCAATTTATTAACGTACCCGACAACCGTGCGCGCAAGGAAGGTCCCGCTGACTTTTGTACACGTTTCCTTTTCCAGCGACACACGTCGCCACGAGAAGGGTCGTAGTTTTGTCTGCCCGCCGAGGGAAAAACAATAGAGGCATTAATTTCTTCTTGCAGACGCGGAAAGCTCGCACGTGTCCCGCCGACACGCTACGTGCGCCTTTAAAACACTTTGTCCTCTTCGCTCAGGACCGTCCTTGATTTGCTTCCGCTCGAAATGCGTGTCTGGATTAACCCTTTCACTACCGATGGGACAGGTACCGAACTGAAAGTGTCAGGAATCGCGTTTCTGTCGTTTCGCTGGTTCTGTGTTTCTGGCGCGTGATTAGTCCGAAGAGTCGTTCTCGTAATTAAGAGGATGCCGCTACATTGAAATCATCGTTATATAAAGATTTGGTTGGCCACTGTGGTTCATATCCGAGGTTCTTCGTCGTATTCTATCGCAGTGGAAAAATAAAAAATGGAAGAGAATAAAGAAAAGCGAAGAAAAATGATAAAAACGATTATCGCGTTTACCTCTGTCTGAAATTCGTTGCAGAACGAACTGAGTGGATGGGTTGGAAGGTTTGCTGGAAAAACTAGATACAGAACGAAATCTAATGACACCCCGACCGTTACTAATGACGGTAACGAGCTAGTTAGATGTTAGAGCGAATGTCGGTGGGTTCGGACCCTGCGCCGAGTGAACCCACTTACCGACTTATCACGTAGTTACCTAATCTGTTTATCCCAACGGGGGGTGATGAGGGGGGCAGCGACCAGGGGAGTTGGAAGGGTGCACGGACGTCCCTGAGGACACTGTACCCCTGCGCCCCTTCTGCCATCCAGCAGACATCGTTTAGGTTTAGACACACACGTGCTGTCGAAATTACGTGTCTCAGGTTGTTCAAGATGCGAAGACGATAGTGATTTTTAGCAGCAGCGTGCTGGATCGGTGGACATTTTCAAACGGAGAAACTGAAAGGGACGTTCGGAACGTTTTTCGCTTCGATCGTTCAGCCAGCAAACGGAGCGTGAGATGTTTTGGGCCTCGTGGTTCGAGTCGTAATTGTAGAGTAAAAATTAAAATTATGCGAGTAGCGAGTTGCTTAAACAAACCACGCGACGCAAATTTTCCAGTAAGAAAATTCTAAGAAACGCTTAGAACGTTTCGGCTTGGATTGAATTCGTCCTGCTCGCCAATAAAATTTCTACAATTTTCGCGATCATCGACAGGCAAAGGAATAAAGTTTCGGCAACGCTTTAAGAAATTCTTCGCGTTTTTCGTCACGTTCTAATCAACGGTAAACGCGCGTACGAATTTCACTTAATTTTGAGTGGAGCTGCGGGGAGCGCCTGCGATAAAGGGAATGATAAATGCGCATTAAAAACATAATTTCACTTTGCGTCGGGCAAATCAATATTTTATTTAAACTATATTTCGGGCCTAGATGGAAGGGCACTTATACACGTCCCTGAGGATACCGTATCTCTCACCCTCTTCACCTACGGTCCCCATTCGATTATCTACCTACCACATGTATCTCATTGAGGTTTATAATATGCAATAAAGTGAGCATACACATCGTGGCCCGATGAACCGTGTTCGGACTGACTAAAAAAAAAAAAAAAAAAAGAAAGAAGAATAAAGAATCGACTTTTCTCGTTTCTCTTTTGATTGTTTAACGCTTTAAATTTGTTAAATTGGGAGAAAATATGAAATAAAGAGAACACCGAAACAATTTTATTTTCGTTCAGAGTATCGCTGAACGTCGTAAAATTAAAATATCGAAGTACGAAATTCGTCGCGCTATGGGACGATAATTTTCATAGGTAACACGATCGAATCCGAAGAATTGGAAAAATAGGAGCACAAAATTTAGCTGGCACAAAGGAAAATGCGATCAAATTCGATAGTGCGGGATTCAATTTTAAAACGTCATATAAAATGCATCGCGTAAAATCGCGGAGAATGGCGCTTTCCGTGAAAATTCGATCGCGTATTTCCGACGCGTAAAGAGCCAAAGAAACCCGGTGTTTCAATCCCGTGTTTCAATGACGTTCCACCAAAAAGATATATATCTACAAACGGGAGTTAACGTACGCGACAGAAACGAGATTCGACTTGGAAAGCGATCGGTGAATAGGCAAACTGGCGTCGAAGTTCCGAAGAGCGACTCGGCACTGCCGTCGGGACGCGGTTTAGCCGGAAGTTGCTCCGAAGTGCAAATTAAGTTTAGCGGCCGTCCAGTTTGTAGCGTCCACTTTGCGTAACTCGGTCTAGTCGGTAATGTAACTTCATCGATGTGTTCCGCCAGAGCAAGTGCCGGTACAATCAATCTCCCTTTTCTCTCTTCCTCTCCCTTTTCCTTTCCAGCGTCCATCCACTGCACGATTTTCTTTCGTTGCGTCGCGATCATCGCCTTTTCTTCGACTCTTTAAACGTCGCTATCGGGAATATTTCTTATACGTTTGACAAACGCCAGATCGGTGCCCATGGAATACCGTTTCTTCGAACGAACCTTCAAAGTTAGAGCCAGAACTCACAAACGTTCAGAACATCGCATAATAAATAATCGTCAAGGATTTACATCAAATTTCTTACCGAAGCCGAAACCTTCGATGGACGGTTCCATCGTCGTTTATAATTCTTGTTATGTCGAGGGTGATTTGAGAAATTGAATCGACGTTTCTCCGTGATATAGGTGGCTTTAAAATCCACCCTCGCAACGGCTAGAGTGAAATCGAGGAAGAATAGCAAGGGGGAAAAAATAGATGAAGAAATGTAAGATTATGGGCGGAATGAAATTTTTCTTACGGGGGTAAATCGGAACAAAAGAGTACTCTGGGGGATCGAGTCGCCGGAAGGCAGGAGGTATATCGATGGTATTTGCCAACTTAATTATTATGTTTTGCGATATTTTAGGGAATGCGATCTTACTATTTTTATACCCTGTATTAGACTATAATTCTCTTTATTTGATCGTATAATCGTCTCTATCCATTGGAATCGAGTGTCCTCGTTCTTAGAAAAACGTAGAATCAACCTATGTTACGAAAGATTTTCTTTCGTTTACTACCCTGACCGTTTTCGATAGAACGCGCAGTTTGAAAAAGAAATTTTTCCATCGCGACCAAACGTTCAAAGTCGTCGAAGAAAGAAACTTCTTTAAATTTGAACTGCTATCCGAAAATCCGTGGACAAAACGCAAGAGGCGAATGGAATATCTACTTACAAGGGTGAGTGGCAGCGAATGGGTACTCGAGGGTGGGTGGTAACCGTGGCGTTGGAAGACCCGGGGGGCAGTGGTAGCAGAACATGCCGCCTGGCCTGGCCACCGTCCCACCCCCCGGCCCTCCACCTCCTCCTGCCCCCGGCACCTGCGGTTGACTCGACTGCTGTTGCTGCTGCTGCTGCTGCTGTTGTTGTTGCTGCTGTTGCTGCTGCTGTTGATGGTGCGTGTGGTGGTGATTATTGTTCGGCTGGTGAGTGTGAACTGATCCAATCTGCAATTAGAGAGAAAGATGGGTTTCTTACGTAAGTCGTGCATCATTTTTCCAGGAAAGTGAATTAGAGGTTGTTAGGCAATACGGTCACTGGTATTTCTGGACGATTTATCGGGGAGGGAGGGGGGGGGAGAGAGGAATTGTGTAATTGCTGGTTGCCGGTAACAATCGTTTAGTGGGAGGCATAGTTGGAAGACAGAGGCTAATCCGTTTCTATGATGGCACAGAATCTAAATGCCGACAAACCGACGTTTAGTTGGTGTTTCGGCAGGGTTCTGAGTAGCACGTTGAAACGGAGTATCTTAGTTTGAAAGTTAATTACTATTTTTCAAATTTTTAACCGTTTTTCGTACAATCGCGTAGTCGATTGTCGCTACGGTATATCGTAAGAGCAGTTTACCCCCGAAGAGTAAACAGAATTTAAACTCGGTTTTAGCAAGAAAGGAATACGCGATACTGGTCGAGGTAATTTTTCGTTAATCAGTTTGAGATAATTCGCTTGAAATTTATCAAAGTACGAGCCACGCTTAATTCATATAAGATATTTCTGAGCAAACGATTACAATGGCAAACTAAGTTGAGAGTGCTCGTTAAAATGTTAATAGGATTGTAGATTTTAACTATTCAATTACATGTACCCTTATTATACGCTAAGATAATTACCGTTCATAACGTTGAAGAGAAAACGTATAACCGGACTCTATCCACTTACACGCACGAAATAATTAACCATTAAATTGGATCTAATTACGTAAGTGCGCGTAGAATGGTAACGACGATATTGCCAAAGCAAAGTTCTCCTTTGGTTAAGTTCGGGCAACGAAACGGCCACCAACGCAAGAGTCCACTGCATTTTCACTTTGAAGCGCCATCGATACCGATTAAGTACCAGCTTCGTTTAATCCAGCTACCTACGATCCAAGTTTGTCTATCCATACTTTCCTCGCGATAGGTAAATCTTTGAACCCAACTGCGACTACGATCTTTTCGTAAGATCGCGAGTACGAGGTCTCTCGCGAGACCGATCGTACGTTTCAACCGGAAGCCCCTTGACGTTTCTCGGTTGGTTGCATACGTGCTATCACGTGCAACGTCCTGGTAACGAGCACCTCGGTAACCTGGCTACTTGCGATTTCCCCGAGCGATACTGGGATTTTCGAAAGCGGGCTGAAACGCGATTAAGAGAGAGAAGCCGACAAGGGGTTGGCGTCGGGCACGGGGGCCAAGAGGGCCACAGTGGAATGTAGAGGGGAGAGAATGTTGCAGGCATATAGGCGGCCGATTACGCCGATCCCCATTAGAGGGATTGTAAACTCGCGTAAATAAATAATGCACGTATAGGCGAGGAGCGTGGAGGGCTCTTTGCCTAAGCAGCCATCGGTCGCTGGAACTTAATAAACGGCGGGGTTATCAATTTATAATGGGTCGGCGTGTCGCGCATGCGCATGCCTACAGGGCCGTAGCTCTGCTTACATAACGGCGTGCACGCGAACAGCAAGCTTTAAACTCCGTGTATTCCCTAACTCTATGCTCTTCCGCCACCTTCTCCTCCTCTATATACACGCGATCCTACGTTGCTTGCTTCCAACCACCGGCCGCCGCCAACCCACCCCCTCGCGATTCTTCCCTCTCGATCGTTCCCGCCGTTCCTCTCTCCCTCTCTCTCTCTCTCTCCCTCTCTCTTTTACTAGTTTCTCTCTGCCTTTGTTGCTCCTTCGCCCTTTGCGGCTCCGCTACAAGGGACAAATTGAATTTTAGATCATGCCGTGCTCTTCTGGGGTCCACGAGAAAACCGAGGCGGAGAGACAGAGAGAAGGAGCGAGAGAACGGCAACGAATAGCGGCGGTGGGGTAGCCGGGTGGTTGGATCTGGGAGCAGACGTCGAGATGATACTAATTGAAATTTGAAATTGATATTAGCGAATTATTACCCCTCTCTGTCGCGCGCGCTCGCTTCTGCTTGGCCCAACGCAATTACGGCCGCGTGTCGGGTATCAAAAGTAATTGCTGCCAAACTTAACGAAATTTAGCCAATTTTCGTTTCGGCTGCCCGACCTTCCACGACGACGGATTACCGGCTCGGGTTTCGCTTTACGTATGCACGCAGCCTCCTTTCCGAGGGATCGCAAATGGAATTTCGGGGGTGATTTCGATGCTGCCCGTAAAACCGTTTCGCTGCAGCGTCTTCGCTTTTCCCCGAAGTCGATGAAAAGTCCGAACCTCGCACGGTTACGCTTAGCCTGTATCGGGCCCTTGGAATTCTTACTTAAGTATATTGGTCACGATGCGTCGATCTCCTTCCCTTCGTTCAAACTACAAGTCTGAAATCCTTTCTGTTTATAATTGATCAAAAGAACGCGCGAGTGTTTATACAAATTTCACCAAGATTCATTGATTCGAAGCTTCGCTTTATTCGTCAAATTGTTCTTGCATCGTTAAAGAACGCAACAAGTTCCAAAGACTTTCAGACACTTTCGGTATCCGGTGTTCGTTATTTCGGATAACGGACAAACTATATTCACCGCCGAAACGACGAACCCGCCAGTCCTCTTTCTTTCTACATAGCCCCAAGCAAACCAAAAATCAACCGAGACACCCTTTTTCACCCTTGTCTGTCCGCGCGCTGCAACATCAAACGTCGCGAGCCAGTGACACCCTTAAATGGATCAGCCGATTAGTCGCAGGTAGAAAGAATCGAATCAACCCCTCTGAATACTCGGTAACAACCCCTGGTAGCCTAGGTTGGTCGAGTTAGACGCGTAATGACGGAACATACGCATCGACAGAAGGGACGAAATGTAGCGAGGCTAATCCGCGATGGGTGCCCCAGGGTGTCCCTCGAGCTCTGGCTGCTGCAGCAGGTCCTTAGCCCTTTGGATGTAGTACGTACACGCCAAACTCGCTCCCTCGAAAATAAACCTGCGTGCGGTCCAGGGGTGTATTTGCGGTGTTCAACCAGCGGGGGCGAAACATTATGCCAGTGTTTTATTGTGCGATCATCCGACTACACCCTATTCTAAGAGCATAAGGGATTGCGGCTTCGAGTGGAGTGTGTTTACACATTGGCACACGCGTCGGATTTGTTACACGCTCGTTACGTTACGAGTTTTCGTAGCCAGTTAGCGGGGTTCGATGGTACGTAGCTGGCAATTCGATTCGCGTCGACGTGGTTTCTATGATTCGCTTGTAATCGGGTTCGACGGCTGAGAAAATTCGTACAACGCGGGGGATACGTTGGAGGAAATCGCGTTACACCGCCGTACTTTCAAGCATTTCACCAAATTTTCTACTTCTTTTTTCTTTCTTTCTTTCTTTCTTTATATATCTTTGCGAAGAGATCGAAACGGCATATTAGTGCAGATACGATGCAACTTTTTCTTCCAGTGTTTTCCGAAATAACGTTGCTTTCTTCACGAGAGAAGAACGATATACGTATTTCGATAAAGCATAATTGTTTTTTTTTTTTTTTTTCTAAATAAACGTCAAACGCACGACAACGAACTTTGTCCGTACAAGCATAAGACTCGTCCTATTTTTCCTATTTTTTTGTGCTTAACATAGGCATGGAAATTGGTTCGTGAGAGCGTAGCGACCGATCTATCGATATCGATGCCGATGCCGACGCACCGGAGAGCGCCGGATAGTCCATTACGAAGTTTACGAAAATTACAGCGACGTTAGTCCCGTAACGGTGTGTGAGTAATGTACACATCCAATGGTTCGGTAACCCGGATTATGGACATCCAGTAATGCTGGTATTCAATTATTTGGGTACACGTAGGAATATCTTGTTACCGACAGTTCTAATTGCGCCGGGCCAGTGTTATCGAGTTACTGCAGTTTAACATCCTTGCAAGTATAGCGCATCATTTATGAGCATCGGAACACACAGCTCGTAATTCGATTTCAATACGGCAGATAATTAGATTTTTGGGAAAACAGAGAGATAGACTACTCGGTAACGATCTCGAGTTCCGTTTTTCCTTCCCTTTCGTATCACGAACAAAATGCTACGATTCGATCATTTTTTCAAAGATAGCAGATCGCGAAGTTTACGAAAAGCAAAGGCAGCTGTTGCTACGAGGTGTAAATCGGCGCGTGAAGGGGCGAATTTCTCGTAATGCGGAAATCGTTCGCAGCGATTCGAGTCGAAGCGAAGATTCGCGTGAAAGCGCGATACGTTGCACGGTTGTCAAATATCCCGGCTGTTTAGATTCCGCGTGTGTAACACTGCGCTCATTAGAGAGCGGCGCTAATTGCATAATTGGTGCCGGCAATTACGAGCAAAGCGGTGCCGCGTCGGCTGACGTCAACATCCAATAATTCGGCACGCGACGACAATCGCGCGCTGCACCGCCACGCCATTGCGCAAATAGCACGAATCGCAATTAAAAGCGATAATACCGTAATTAGCTTGCCGTCATGCTCGCCCCGTCGCTACCCTGTCGCTATTCTCTCGCTACTCTCTCGCTAATTTCTCGCTTCCCCACGATACCATCCTCCCTGACTCGACTACGACACTAGGGGGTTGAATCCGGTAAACGTGCGACGGATTCCACGCTCTCTTGTCCCTCGCTGAGACTCGATACCGGCGTTTATTCGACAATTGGTAGATCCTCCGATTAATTTCTTCTCGTAATTCAGCGAGGTGAAACGAGGTTAGGTAAGTTTGTTCGGATCGTTGATAGTAATCTAGGGGCGAGTTCGCGCGAAAGGCAAGTTTGACGAATAAAGCGAACGAATCGACTCTTTTTCTCTAATTGTTCATTCCGTGTATAGTTTCTACGTAGTACCAGCCTGCGCGCAAACTTCCCACTTAGATTTGCATCGGGTTTAAATCTTTGTCCCGTTTATGTATGCGAACTACGTTTCACCGTTCCAGCGAACGTTAAACACAGAAAACCATGAATTAATATATCCCCATGACCGAGGGGACTGAAATGATTTAATCGATGTAATCGAATTTGACGGAATTGATATTAGTGTCAATGTTGATATTAACAGTAAATAAGGTTCATTGAAATCCGCGTTAATATTTATATCGTTATTAGTGTCGAAATTTGCTATTCCACAATTCTCCCCAATTTCCAGTCATTTTTCTGCCACGTTCGTACGTTCTCGGTCTTTTTCCACGAAAATTCTCGGTTCGATTCGTCCGAGATTTGGAACGATCGTTCCTCCATGTGCAGTCATCTATTCGTAGGACCTTTTTCCATATCAGTCTCGAGTATCGAACTCGACTCTGCGTCAAGCCAGACGCCTACCTATAAAGAGAAATCGTGAGGAGCGGCTTAAAATCAAGCCCGAGTCTTCTATCGAGTCTAACTGCGTAAAATTCGTGGAGCGAGCAATTGGAACGACATCGTCGTGTCGTCGTACATTGGAAAACTTGACGGAGACGCGATTAACGAAGATTTCATTAGGGACAATATTGCGCTCGCATCGGCGCTCGTTGACCGACGGGGTCCTGGTTTCTTTATTGGCCGGCTGGAATAAATTGGAGAGAATTAATTAAGCGGCACAAATTGGATGCACCGTGTTAGCCCTTATTCCTGGATGACACAATTTAATAAGCATCTACTACCATACGACGAAGGCCCTTAGGTTCTAAAGTGAGAGGAATGCGAAGGGCAAAGGAAACAAACTTTTGCGTGCTTTCGTTAATTGCGTTTGCTGCGTTGCAAAGTGACCGCTCTTCTTGTTTCTTTCCACACGATCATTTACGTCTTTTCCGCCTTTTTCGAGTAGGACGTCGTTCCGTTTGCGCTATTTCGTCCACTAGATTGAACAAACTGTCCGACTTCTGTTCATCGGAGTGTCAGCCTTTGCCGCGTAACTTTCAGAAGACTTGCCAGATAATTATCGTATCTGTGACCTTTGACAGCATCGATCACGTTCAAAGTTATTCGTTTACTCGACGGTTGATGTAATAAGCTAATCGTCAACGGCGATAGAAAATTACCCGTATGGCAATTCGCTCTGAAAATCTGTCGAATATTGGAGCAAAGCCGCCTGAAGAATCGGACCGGAGGCATGCCTCTGAGGCGGTGTTTCGATTGGCACGGGTCAAAAGGGAAGAGCGTGCCCCAGAACGTAATATCGTGTCGCGCACAATACAATTGTAGATCGGCTTCTTCAATAATATTACGGCATAGACGGTTAACGGGTTAAGAGCGCGCATTGTCGTCTCGTTGAAAAGAAATCGAGGACGAAACGAACTGTGGGTAAATATGCGCGGCGTAAGGCCATTTTGCCCCGACGATCGCGACGGCCAATTAGACGACACGACATATACAGGGTGTTAATAAACGTCCAGCGAGACTCTTTCACGCGGCGTAGAGGATTGCGCGTGAGTTTCGACGATGACAAACGCCTTGACACATCTGCGGGCTAGTTTCTCTCAAATTCGATCACAGGGCACATCTGCGTGCTCCTATTCGTCCGCTAATGTCAACGTATCCGTGGTCGGTAGTTTTCTGGAAATCCTCGAGTAGAAAGCGAATCAGAGAAAGTAGAGTAGATGGCGTAAAAATTCGTTAGATATCTTCGTCGTTTTCTGTGCTTGTCTGGTTTTTTTTTTTTTTTTCTTTTGCAACAACGTATGTCTCTATTGCTTTTCCACCGAAACCCTCGTACGTAAGTGTACTTTGGATTATGGTGCCTTTGACGCAGCGAATGAAATCGGACTTTCAGAGGACGAATAAAGATTCCTCTAAATAGGGTGTCTCTGCTGTTGATTTATTTCCATCTACGATACTCGAACCGCATCCTCCGTGTTACGCGACGTCATACGACTGGTGATCCGTGAAATTTACTCTGAAACTTTGATTTCTTTTATCGTCGAACTTATCGACTCGCAATGTCGAGATTCTTCAAATTTACTAACGATATTAGGTTTGTCGAGCGCGAAGGCGCTTGTATGCTCGCGGAGTGAAACGATGCGATTCAACGATTGAACGTCTCTCGTCGGAGATTCGCATTCGCAGACACTTTTCCGATCGTTTTCTTCGTTAACACCCTGTAGAGAATCGCACGGCCCTGTCTATAGACCGCATCGAGTACGGTGTAATGTACTTTGGTTAAGCGCATCGGAGCATGCTCGTCGCCGAGTTAACGCATTTAATGGAGGTTAATTTTGCATATGGTATTGCTCCCCCGTGCCCTAACCTCTTTACTCGCGCACGCTCAACCATCCCCCGGATCGTAAGCTCACGACCAAACTACCCGAAATTACCGCCGGAGAACGGGCATCATTATTAAACCGGTCGCTCGATCTTTCCGGCTGATCGAATTATGCGGTTAAGTATTCAGTTACTTTAGTTCATCGTATCAGTTTTTTGCCTCGGATGTTGCCGTAACAAAAACTTCTTCTTTGCCCTCTTTTTTCTCCCTTTTTTCGCGGAACAGCTTTAACAGCTTTAAACGAAGATCGTCGGTCTTTTATGATTTTCCTCTTGACTCTAGTTTCGCTCTTTTGCAATCCTGGGTAATTGGATGGAATTTAGTAGTCGGATTTACCAAATATTCGTTCGATCGACGACGCTTCTAGCGTTTGCATTTGACGATCGACGCTTCTTTCTCGAGATTTTCGCAGAATTCTGTAATACGGAAATTTCAAACTTTCGCGTAACGAAAGTTATGAGCGCGGTAAGCGCGAGTGCCGAGGACGCATCGTTGAGCGAGGATCAACGATGCAAGCATCGCTTCGCGCGACGATCGACGCGATAATCGAGGCGTCAACCCTCCCGGAGCGGTGCGCGACAGCCAGGATAAATCAAATATAAATGGATAAGCGGGAAATAAACCGAAAACCACCGGGTGGCCTGCTCGAACCGAAAGGGAAAAGCGGAACGGCCGGCTATGATCGAGCCTCGGCCATCCTCACCCTTTTTCGTGCGGGGTGACTGCCACCACGGCTACGAGGAAAAAAGTAAAAAGGGGCGAACGCGAAAAAATGCAGAAGCGACAGGAAGTGCGAAATAGGAAAAAAAGAATAAGCAGCGACGAAGGAGCGAGAAAGAGAGAAGATAAGTCGAGTGGAGTAAGGGCGACGAAGGGTCAGGGCGAGGGGACAAAGGGGTGAGAACGAGAGCAGGGGCTACGGAGGAAGCAGCATGGATGTTCGCTGGAGTGTAGAGATCGGGAAGGGCGTGTGCAATGCGGTGGAATCGAGTAGAGGCAAGAGGCAAGAGTCAAATGGAGTTGGCTGCCGGTGTGAAGAGACAAGAGGAAGATGAGCGGTGTTGAATCAAGTGTTTATTACTCTCTGGTTTGATCCTCCCTCGGATTCCAGAGCTCCATTCTTTCTCCTGCTTCTTCCTTTTGCCTCTTCGTTTTCCACTCGATGGCGCTAGAGATTTCCGCGTGGAATAATAGAGTCGAAGTGTCAAACAATGTACGTAAGTGGAAAGAAGTTGGCGACTTTTCTGGTCGGAAGATACGCAAGTCTCGTGATACGTTTACGCTTGTGCTTATTTACCGAATAAAGAAATAAACATCGTCTTTGTTAAAAGATTGGCAGAAGCGATATGACGTTCTGGCCGTACGTTGTCAAAGCGAAGGAATTTGATGGAAGAGACCACGCGGTGCGTAATGGCGTGATTTCTGGTTCCTGGACGCTTTTTCACGATCTATTTATCATTCCGGGGCCATTCATCGTCCCCCTCTCAATTAATAGCCCGTATACAGCATCTTTGCAGCAGGAAGAGACGTCCCACGCGATTTCGTTCCGGACGATGGGTCGTGGAGAGATTCCGCTTCCGGATACCGTTCCATTCGGCATGCATTTATAGCCCTTAAACGACTGCGCCTCCCCTTGTAACGCATCGCCATTGTCGCGGCCAGTGATCTCGAGGGAACGAGCAGACATCTTGATCGTTTCGTAATAAATGTCCAAGCGTTGGACGATTGGCCTGCTTCGTCGCGTTTCCTGCCGCGCTTTCGTATTGCCCGAACTATACAAACGTAAAGTCCGGTGCGACCGATCACGAGGTAAGTCAGGCCATACGACGAACGAAGAACGATATTTGACGGACGTCTCGTTGGTAACCCGAGGCAGAATGTTCGTTTTAAGGGACTAGAGCGTAACCGTCATCGCCTTGTTCGTTCGCTCTGTGACGGCGATTCCGTGCGCAAAGTAACGTTCGAACGGTGACAAACACGCGCGCTACGACAGCAACGCGGAGGACAGAGAGGAACGGGCCCAACAAGAAGCGTCCGTGATGGCTCTTCATCGATGTAGCGATATACATTAAACGGGGAAGCTGAACGAGAACGAGAGGCCGGGACGAAGAAGCATTGGCCGTGATTGAATTAATCTGTCAATTTGTCAATTACACGGATGAGTTTGTTTGGTGGCTGCGGTACGCGTACGTCTCTCCGTGCGTCTCCGCCGCGTTCATCGATCGCAAGTGGATCGTCGAATGTTTCCATGCGTGTGTGCCTGCGTGAAAATCCTCGTAAACGGTGTTAGTGTGCTTGCGTGTGTCTCCGCGTACACCTTCTACCTATGCTCCGTTCACGCTTGCGTTTAAGCTGTGTGAGAGAGCGCGCGCGCGCGCGTGTGCGTGTGTGCGACGTGCGTATGCCAGCGCGCGTCTGTGCGCGGAATCGGGCATACGTAACCGCGTGGCTCGGGGCACAGATTCAACGAGCTCAATTGGCGCACCGAACGAGCAGGAGGATCGTATTGATTCTCCGGTTACATAGTCGCGGAGTAGAGACGGCTACGAGCCGGCTACTGCCTCGAGCAACCGGTCGTCTTTGTTTTAAGGCCGAAAGCAGTTACACGCATCTTGGGATCTCGAGGGATGATCGACGAATCGCGAATACTATAGAATATCCGGCGATTTTGGTTTTTGGTGATTCGCCTCGATAGAATTCCGCGTGATACGTCGATGGAGAAACGTCGGACGAATCAGCTTGCTAGGTGCTCTAGGTGTCTCGGAGTTGCTGATATGGATCGCCAACGATACAAAGATATAATTTGACGTCGAATAAGGCGAAAGTCTGTTCGTAACTTTCGAAGAGAAGCGGTGCTCGAGGCAACGGCGAAACTAGAGCGGACCGTCTCGTCTCCTTACGTTTGCGAAAACTATTCTTCCATTAAAGATCATTGGCGAATCGCGCGCTCGTGGAAAACGTTCTTCCAATCGACAAACAATAGTTACCTCGGCGGCAAATCGTACGCCTCGGCCGATTACGGCAAAGGGAATACGAAATTACGCTATCGTATTTACCCAGCAGTGCTCCATTGTGCTCGTAGCTGTATCTAATTTGAACTTCGTTCCAAGACGAGAGAGAACTTGGGCTTCTCGCGTTTGCGAGTAGATAGGCTCTTGCCGGTGATATAATATCGCGGCGGGGGCGGAAAGGGCGGAAGGCAGCGGGGGAACAGAGAGGGGTTTGTTGGAAGTGGCAGGATGGAGTGGTGGCGGTGGCGAGGCCGGAGGGTGCGAGGCAACAGAGATAGGGGATGCGCAGTCGAGGGTTTCGCTTCCCGGTTTCGCCCCGAGGGCACCATTTCCAACGAAACCAAGCACGAGCAGGGACGGGATCTGGATCCTACTATATTCCAATTGCTTCCCTCCGTTTGATATGCGCCAATTTCGACCAATATGTCGCGCCCCCTAGAACCAACGCTTGCCAATCTTTCCGAGTAACGGTAACCAATAAGCTTGGCATCCTTATCGGTCCAGTGGACCGCTGCAAATTCTTCTATCGTGGCTTACCTAATTTTTTGTTAGGTTATCGAACGTGGAGCGAACGATTTTTCAAGCGTACGAAATCGCTCGCAATCCAGCCACCGAAAATCGATTTAGATGGTAGAGGGTAGGTTCGAAAGAATTCTGCTAGTAGCGATACGCTGGAAGGAACGAAACGTCGGAGAATCGTCGCAAACAACGGTTCGATGAAACTCGATCAGCTAACGTTTACTCTTTCGCGAATTACTTTCGTTATAATTTTCCATTATAATGCAACGAGCGTAAGAACGCGTAATTTGTCATTTTTCGCTGAGTTTCAACGAATTCTCATTCTCGTCTTTCGTACTTTGTATCTAGTTTTTTCCCTGTCGTCGTCCCTCCGCTTCGGTGTCTCGATCGAATCCGGTAAATCATTTCGTCGGGAAAAATCCCAGCTCGAAATTCGCTGGTCACGTGCTGACGAGTGACCGGCGGTTCGCTTGGTTCTCGTGTTTTCACGTTAGAACGTCATTTATATAGTTTATCGGCCTGGTGTGCTTGTACACCCTGTTCGTCGGATGCTTTAGCGAATAATGTATAAGAAACTTCTGCGCGATGGTGGATGACCGATACTTTTCCGAATCTCAACAAGGTTAGCAGTTTGGCAAAGAAATTTCATAGAGATATAGATTCGAATATAGAATATTCCTGACGATCGAATCTTTCGAAGCGTCTTGGTGTCGATCGATCGTTCTAAAGGAAAAGATGCTTCTGAATTTTCTACATTTTTTTTTTTTTCTTTCGTGTCCTTCGTCGGTCAGTGGAGTCGGCAGAGATTGGCGGTGACCTATTTCGAAGAGACCGTGCAAGCTCGATGAAGCTGAGTGAACTCGCTCAACGGAAGCTGCGTGGTGGGGATGGCTTGTAAACGTAACATAATGAGTTACAGAGGGGAATAAGCCAAATTTCCACCACCACGTTTGCCCACCCTCGCTATACCCGTCGAACCTTGACTGGGCCTGGCTCATCAACACGATTTCTAAAAATGTTATATTCTATCCAATTTCTTTCTACGATTCCAATTTCTGCTCTTTACTTTGGTCGCTCTTACGCTCCACTTTGCAATGAAATTTTCGGGCTTTCTGATTTCGGTAGATCGACAAAGCGAAAGCAAAGTGCTTTCGTTATCAACGATCGACAAGCGAAAAGCTTTTTTCACGAGTCAAGAACCTTCGATCTTAAAAAGATCCCTCGTCCCTCGAATCTTCGTTCATGACTCTGTCACACCCGCGTTGCGAAGCCTGATAGTTGCGTAAGACCAAACTGATCTTGCATTCATCGGTTATTCGTCAACGTCGCTAACAATCGCGCGATACCACCCTAAACCTACCGACACTTCTTGCGTACTTACTGACCGCTCGCGATAGGCAGGACAGACTACAAATTTTTCTTAGAAAAAAAAAAGCAAACTAGAAATAGATAGCGAAGGATACATTGTATGCATATTCTACGAAAAGTCGCAGATTAGGAAGCGATCTGATGAGGTTTAAATACGGTCAAATTTGTGTAGAAATTTGAAAGCGGTCGATTTGACCGCAATGGTAGGTTCGGTGTTAAACGAGCCCCATCTCGGACCCATTAACACGTTCTACGATTCCATAAAATCTTGGGAAACAACGATTTTCAGCGAGTAGCCGCCGAAGAAACGATATGAAGCGCGCGCAGGCCCGAAATGGCCCTGTTGGAGTTTCCTCGGTGCACGGAGGGTGGAAGGTGGTGGATAGTCGTAAAGAAAGTGCTCGAGTAAGAGGTGGAAGCAGTCAGTCAGGTAGAGAAGAAGCCGGCAAACGTGCCGGGAATGCATGTACGCTCCCTTACTGTTACCATCCTCCGCTTCCTCTCTGGCCCACCTCCGCCGGGACCCTTGCAGCCCCCTTGCACCCCGCTTGCACACTCGCTCTGCTGTATTATTGCCCGGCCGTAAATTTCGCCCGGAAAGCGATTTAGCGAGGAAGCGGCAGGGATAAATCTTGAAAAAGTCGAAAAGCGTAAAACAGCAGCCTCCGGGCGAAAAGTGGGGGTTGCAGGACGCGCGGCAGCGGAGACCCTCCAGGGGTACACCGATATAAGGAGGAACGGTCTCGATCTACCTTTTTCACTGCGCCTCTTCCCTTGCTTTCCACGGAGGATCCCCTTTTTCCCCTCGAATTCCCTACACACACCCCGGTGCACCTTTTCGAGCCAGGGGCGTGTCTGCGCCCTCCTACACACCCCCTCCGCCACGTGTGTGCATTTCACCGTGTAAACGCGACGCGCTTGCCTCCCTTAACCGACTCTCTCTTTTTCTCTCCCTCTCTCTCTCTCTCTCTCTCTCTCTGTCTCTCTGATCTCCTTCCGTTACGCTGTTTCGACAAGAAGAAGAGCTTTCATCGTTTGGATGCGCCGATGTTAGATTTGAACGCGTTTGCGGCAGCGAGTCGAAGAACTTGGTTTCTGCATATGTTCGTGTGGCTAATAGGTGGATGCTATTCTGCGTTGATGACAAAGATTCGTCAAAGTCAAACATTACAGCAGGGTCTGTCCTTCCGTCTTCGTAAATTCATAAATTCTCAGCTCTTTCCATCGCGCGTGTTCTGTCAAATATATATTCGACGAGGAGAGATACAGAAGACTTATAAATATCATTTAAAATGAATGGACAAACGGTGTAACGGATCTGTTAATAATAGACAGAACGAAAAGCGTACGATGCAATCGTTGCGTTGATCTGTACTCTACGGAGTAACGTATTACCGCGAATTAATAGAGATCAATAATCAATACGTCGAACGATGCATATTCACGAGCAAACGGGTAGATTAGAACGCGATTACGCGTAGTACGATTAATCCTCTTTACCGGAGAGCGTTTATTTTTCAAAGTTGCCAGCAATTATTTTATGAGAGGAGCGCATACGCGCAACGCGCAACACGTAAAATACAGATGGGAAGAAAGCAGGCGAAAATCGAGTTAATGCTCAAACTCTAGCGAATTGCGTCGATCCAACGATACGCGATGGCGATTAAAGGTTAAATCGGCGACCGTGCGGAAAAATCATGACACAGGGCCACCTTGAAAACGTGCGAACAAAAATCGCGCCGGTTTAATCCCTCAGCGACGCGGGGTCCAGAAAGGGAGCGAGTTCTTTTTTTTTCTCGCGCTCGCGGGTTAATACGATTTGCAAATCCACAGTTTCGGCCACCGTGTGACGGCCACGAGCTGCTGAATAAGTGATACGACCCGATTCGAGGATTGCTGCATTATCCGTCCTCGAATTCGTTGCTGATGCCGGCAATTATTCATGGCCGCGTGGCGCCACTGCGATTAAGAGTCAATTTCGTTCGAGACCGACGCTAGTCGAAAGTCTTGCAGCGGACGCTTCTCCTCGAACCGAACGATCCCGGGGCCACCAACTGCACGACGATTACGCGTGATACATCGATCGATATAGCGCACATATCTAAATTTTATATTCCACGACTTCCTCGTTTCACGATCCATCGCAAAGTATCGAGTCAGCGTATACCGCCCTATCGTTATTCAATTTTCTCCTGTCGTCGATCAATTATCAACGACGGCGAAAAAGAAGCGAACGATTATAAGAAAAGCATGGCGAATAATCAGATTGCATGGATTAAGAATTTTTTATTCCTCTTTGCGAGTGACAGGATCTTTCGAGCGCGAAATTGGATTTTTTCGATGCTGCATGTATCGACGCTATCAATTTCTTTTGAAGTCAAGAGACGCGGAGCATCGAATAAATACTTGAACGTTGCCAATAAAGTTTTCTAATCGTTGCCACTTACATCCATCAACAATCCTCGACTGCTATATTTTTATCCAATTTTCTTTCATTCATCGAGAACATTGCGCAAGTACCCGTAATACAATGTTACGCCCGTATTGAATTAAATATCGCGAACGGAGACACCAATGAACCAATGCGAAATTAAATTAAATTTAAGTTACTTAAGCGCAATTTAGAGCGAGCTATCTGCTTTGCTTCAAGCGCATTAAACGCACCAGCCTCTCTAAGCACCGTCGTTCAATTGTCCACCATGTTGTATCTATTTCTTTTCTTTCTCTCCTTTCGCTCCTCTTTCTCTCGTTTCTCTCTTGTTTTCCCTTTTTTCTTTCTTTTTTTTTTTTTTTGTCCCCCCGCCCTCGTCTCTCCTGTAAAACGTGCATTTTTTTCGACGAATGCTCGGGATTTTTCGAAACGACTGCGTCGGAAAGTGCTCGCACAAACAAATCGATCAATTTGTAATTAAATCAGGGAACTCGTTGCGCTCTCCGCGAGTGCTTCTGTCAACAGCAGCGCCGTCGATTTATTTAAATTCGATTTAAATCCCGACGAGCTGTGTACTTTTCGCCCGAAAATAATTAAACATCGATTCCTCTGGCGGTTTATTTTTTTTTTTTTTTTCATCTTTTCTTTGATTTATTCCATTAAATTAAGTCATTCGCGCTGGATAAAATGGAAATCGAAATTCGATGAACGTGTCAGTTGAAAAAAAAAAGCTGGCTCGCTCGATAGTTTGTATTCGAACGTTAGGTAACATATATGGTTATATACATATATGGTCGAAGATGCCAGCTCATGTAAATTCCACGAACTTTGGAAAAGTAGATTGCGCGACTTAAGATTTGCCAGTGGTTTTATCATTAAATTCGTCGCTGGTCGTTTTCATAGATTCGGTTAAACGTAAAATCGACGAAACGAGCGCGAAATCGAGATAAACGTTCTTCGAAGCGCGATAAAATCTTCTTTCGAGCTAATTTCCAATACATACGTCTTTGGAAGAGTGGCAACACGACACTGCTACTCAACGCTGTTAATTAACTCGAGTTCGTATTAATCGTCCGGATACGAAGTTAATCGTTCGTTGCGTTCGAATCGACTGTGATCGCGTTAGTTTCAAGCGTTGCTTACATAATTTGCCGGCAGATTGCTATTTAACCGCGTTACTTTTAATCGACGTCGCCTTCACAGAACAGGCTTCCGCGGTACTTTCCCATCGATATCGATCGGTTGATCGATAATTGCAATTTGATCCATCGTGTCTTTTTTCTTCTTCCCTTGCTCCGTCCTTTCCCATGAAACGTTTCGTTAAAACGTTAACTGCAACGTCTGATCGAATTTTACGTCGATTCCTTAAGCATACAGCTTTCACGGATATCCAATTTCCGGCTAACTTTTGCTCCATGATTTTAATCGTTCGTACGAGACGAAGCAGTCGAACCGATTTTGTTCTTATATCGCGTTAACGTCGCGTAGTCAGCATTTTCGTCGCCGACATCGGAGCGAACATTCCGCGAATGAAAATTGATGGGAATAATTAATTTATCCGAACATCTGTCCTGCTTGATAGGTGTGAGTTAGCGCGAATTTAGATCTATCGTTTTGTTTGCGACTAGTCGAGTTAATGCGATCTTCGTTCGCTCGCACATGCGAACGTACGATATCGTTACATTTTGAACAAGAGAAGGGAAACTCGAAATCGAGAATCAGTTACTCTGGAAAGATTTTTCGATAAACGCGCGTTCAAAACGACGCTGAAAGAAGCCCACGGTTTACCAATAAAGATCGTCGAAGAATTTTATCGACATTTCACGACGCTTAGTCACCGCGGTTGATTCGACCACGTAAATTTAAACGATTCTCGAGAACAACGTGCAACGTACAATGTACAACGAGCGTTACGTTCGAAGAATATATCGGTAAAACTGTCGTTGGTTGTTCATTTGAAAGAACAACGGCAACGTTCCACTAATTATTTTCTGATTATCGGAAGAAGCAGACAAAAGAGGATACAGAGAGTACACGTGTATGTGGAGAAAAGCAAGGTTATCAAATAGAAAGGTGACTCGCACTCGACGAGATTTCACGACCTCGCGAGTGTCCTCATCCTCCGGTTATGTAGGCATACATACGCGTCTAGAGGAAGTCACCACACCGTGCACGGCGTAGAATAAACGGTCAGTGACGCGCGGTAATGGCCGACATCCTAATCCTGGCCCCCTACAGCTTAATGCCATACACTCCGCAATGATAATGCTGCATGTGCTTTTTGTCATTACCAGTAGTCACCATTCTACCCCGTAATGAGCATCGCCGCGTCAGCTCCTTCGCTAGGATTCGCCGTTATCCGATACCTTGCAACCTTCGCTGATCAATCGCGTCACGAATTTTCTCCAACGAGACGTTCTGCGATTTCTCGCTTTCCCGTCGGATCGCTTCATTCTTTCGTATCTCCGTTACGTTGCTAACGGCGGAGAATCGTTTAATTTCAACCGGACAGTCCGACGACGCGTCGTTATCTCGCTGAACGACGAAAGAGCTTGATTGGACGATAAAAAATCGAACTAGACTGTAAACTATATTCGATCGATCGGTAAAACGAATAAGAGGAGTAGCATCTCGCGTATATACGCCACCTACGAGAATCACGGGGTTGCAGAGAATACGTGGTGTAATTTTATTCTTCGCTCGTTCACGACTGCTGCGACTTTACTCGGATAATTCGATCCAACCGACGTACGGATAATTATAATCGAGATGCTGCTGTACGTCGCGTCGCTCGGAAGATGGAAAAACGTGCGGGTAGGTTGGACCGAACACGCGTGATCGTCACAGGCAAAGACATGACGTCACAGGTCTTGACCCCCTACTTGTACGTACACATATAGTGGCGTTGCGAAGCATCATCTGCGGGCCCAAGACGTGGAGAGACGAGGAGGAAGCGGAGCAGGAGAGGTGGCCCGCAGCTGCCGCCCTGGCTGCCAACACAATAATATCTAATTAATTTATTAATGAGGTTAAGTTGGCAGGATTGGACGGCAGACAGCGCGAGCCGCCGCTTCGTACGGCGTTGGACCGTTTTACTGGAACGTCTTTTCTCTCGTCTGCTCTCTTTCTCTCCGCTGCTTCTCTCGTCGCGAGAATGAATTAAGCTTAATCAGAGCAAAAGTGTTGGGCGCGCGTGCGAGCAGGGCCGCAACGGCCCTTCGCGCTTTCAGACGTCTTCTCGGATCTTTGCTTTTCCATCGTGTTCCATTCTCGGTTATCGCAGCCGCTTTGCCCTACGAACTCTTTAACGCATATCGTTTATATCGATGATATATTATAGTCCGTCGTTACGACCAGACCAAACTCGAACCAGTTACTTTTCCCTCGGAATGATGAATCTCGCCACTGGGATAATTCGAAAGAATCGCGCGTCCTTTAACAAGATCGTATCTCGATGGAACCTCCGTTCAGAAATCACGCGACATTCTCAAGATCATTATCGATCGATTGTAATTCGCCGCGCTACGGATTTTAATCCGTTCGACAACGGCGCAATCGTTTAATCGATTCGAACGGCGCGCTTCTCGGCTTTCTCGAATATTCTATTTAACGAATAGAAGCACAATTTATATTTATACCGATCGTCAGCTCGAGCCTGCGTGTCAATTAAATCCATCAATTACATCGAATCGTTTAACCCGACCTTATCGCAATGTCTTGTTGACAATAGCCTTAATACGTTATATTATAAGATTTCATGAGTTACCTTTTTGCATCCACGCTTTTACGATCGTTCGTTTTAACCGTTCGATCGAATCGAGTCTTTAAGGCATCGTGGACGGTGCCGGTTTATTCTGTTATTACTACTTGAGGCGTTCGAGTGCACTTGATCGGCATCGTAGCTACGAGTCAAATAACATGGCGCGGTAACGTTCGTTCTCGAGATCGTGGCGGTGTAAAAAAAAAAAGAAAAACGCTCGAAGAACAGAATCATTCGGGAAAAATCATATCGCGTTAAATTCCGACTCGGCTCTCCAGCGGAAGCTTCGGCCGTAGACAGCTCGAGTCCCCGGAGGGATTCACGGTGCCTGCTGACGAGAACGAGCACGGACAGCCGCCCTTATACCCATCATCGTCAACCTCTTTCCAGCGGTTCGTTCAGCTTCTTCTCTCGGCGAAAATCCCCTCAACGGCTATCCTGTTATTACGTGGCCATAAAAAACAGTCGCCTTGCACGGCCACCGTATGGCGTGGCGTCGCGTCGCCGATATCAACGATATGCTTTCTATCCCGCAACTACTGCAATCGCACGGCGAAACGATCGAAACGGAAAGTAAAGGTCGGCCAAACGCATCGTATTAGGATAATTCGACGCGATCGTCGAACGATCTTGCCGCGTTCGGTATTGGATGATAAAGTACGAAATGATGGAAAATCGCGAACAAACATGGGAACGATAAAGAGGCGATGCATCGAAGAACGAGCCAAACGAATAGTGGAACGTGCATATATTTGTGGTGGCGGTGAATTTAAATACTCTGACGCGTTCGCTCGAGGACCGATACGCCTGGAAAATTGAGTTCGACTAACAGTTGCACTTGATTCGGCTGTTTGCGCGATGTTATTTTCGACGGTACTACGGTTTGGAAACGAGTGATTGAACATTGAAAAAAGAAGAACTAAGAATCAGGAGAAATACGTGATAATAAATTTTCTCAAATTTGAGAAAACAACGCGCGAAGCTGAAAATTCCTCGTCCCGTTGAATTTAGTCTGACAATATCGAATGGGAAAGGTACCGTGTAAATAATCGGTGAACGATTCGTAATTTACTATAGTTTGGTCGAAATGCGTTTAAAGCGTTGAATCAATATTCAAAGATTCAAAGTACCGCTTGTGATCTTGCGTCGTTTGCAAATATTCCAGGTAAATATTTTTGCTGCGTTTCGTCAATAATGTCGATGATTCGATGTATGACAAACGACAAACGCGAGCGAAGTGTAAAAATTCGAAAAAAAACCTCAAGAAATATTTTACAACGTTGAAATAGATTGGCGAATCGAACGGCGTCGTCTTCGAAACAGCATGCACAATTCCGCGCGATACAAAATTAAACAACGATATCGATTTTTCTACGATATGATTCGTAACACCATTAATAACCGCTAATAGCTATAAAATATCGTTTACTTTAAACGAGATAAAATTATTCGATGTCAAACTCGGTGATTCTGATCCGTCGGACGCCACGATCTCCAACTATAGTTAGTTTACTTTCTACCGCAGTTCGTAAATAAGTAAGCACACCTCGCGAACGTCGCCTCGCGAACATTGCTTGAGATGTACCATTCGGAAATATTTATTTTATTTACGGAAATTGGAGGAGACAGGAAATGCAAAATGAGACTAGTAACGGCAAACAAGTTATGGGAAACGATACTGTATTTGTCTATCGGAGATCGTAATTTATAAGCACATTAAAGTGCATAGGCATTATACGATATTAACAATTCCTGCCATTACAATCGTACCGAAACGATTGAAACACTTGATTCTTTCGAATATTATCCAATTTTCTCAAGCACCCTATCAAACATAATTGAAAATATAGCCAAATGCTATTATAGTGGGTTCAAACCGGTAAATTAGCTTGGTACGAACCAGTTACGCTTAAGGAAATCCCTTGCTGGATTAATTTATCCGCGAAAATTGTTGGGCGGCTGTATACAACTGAAAAGTCGTCCATTAAAACTTTCCTTATAAACCTTTGATAAATTCGTCGTCGATAAAAGTGTCCTGTACTGAAACCGAAATAGAGCACGGTTCGAAGTGGAACTTGGAAATAAATTGTATAAATAAATTCCCAAGTATATTTTAAATTTCTCTTAATGCGTGCGCGTTATATTATGATCGTTGTTGTCCGACGAACTATGACTTTTACTGCCTTTTCTGCTGGTATTTTTTCCCTGTTGTACCGAATTATGCGAAGATCGCTGCTCGTGACGAGAAACGAAATTTTAAAAAGTTCTCGTCTTTTATAATTCGAACGCCAAAGATGCTAAAAATTCTTCGTCAAGTTGCAGTAAGGAAAGAAAAATTTAGATTCCTCCGAGTCGTATAGTCTGGAATTAAGAGTGGAAAAGGAAGATCGTTGGGAACAGTTGAAATATCAATCGCTCACCTTGACCAGGGGCGGACTATGCGTAGGTGGATGATAGTGTCCCGAAGAAGGGCTCGCGGGCGGCCCCGCGCCCCCGGGTGAAATGGTACCGCCTCCGGGGGTGAGAATCCTGGACTCGTGGCTGAACAACACTTTCCCGATTACCTCCGCACCCTCGCGGATCACCGTCGACCTTCCGAACCCCTTTACCGTGCGACGCGCTCGCGAGATCCACGATCTACCCCAAACGTTCTCTTCCCGCCAACCGTTTCCCCTACAGTCTTCTCGATCACTGACACAACGATGATTTACTCGTGCCCTCGTTTAACACTCACACCAGTTTCTCGTCGTATATTATTTATTGCTTTCGATAATGCGTACTTGGCCGAGCGGATAACATTCGTCGGCGACACTTTGGAAACATCAGACTGACAACGAGTGTTCGAGGTTTCTGCTGTCCTTGCTTTGGCACTTTGCTTCGCAAACACTTGTTGAATTGTATCGTTGTTCGGTTAATAAACGCACTGTTCGAGATCGATGTGGCGTAGCTTGCCTCTTTCCATCGGTATCTGTAGGCTGTCGCGAATTTAGGTGGCGAGCGGTTGAAAGTTCGGTCGATCTGTTCGATCCTTAGATTTGCGCTCGAGGCAGATGCACATGCCCGACAGTTCCCGAAGATCGCGAATTTCCCATCAGAATTGGGGTATACGAAAGTTTCGTCGAACCAGCTGATCGGCGCGCGAGAAACGAGTATCCGTTAGGCGTCACTTACTCGAACAATGTGCTCAAACTTTCTTCACGAGCCCTCCTTATTCACAGCAATTAGTCATTCTTCTTCGAGAAGTCTTCCATCTTTAAACTCCTCCTTCCATCAAGCTCCAATGAAACTTCTACAGAGAATTGTCGATCATCCAGCTGACGCGAGGTGACATGGATCACCTAAGAAATCTTGCTCGATAACTCTCGTCCTGACACGATCCCACACCAACGGTATATTCACCTGGTCCTCCAACACCTCGTCCTCTCTCTCTCTCCCTCTCTCTCTCTCTCTCTCTCTCTCTCTCTCCCTCTTTCTCTCTCGAGTTCTAACACAGAGTCTTCGAACAAAAAGACGTTTTCCAAGAGAATCTGGTCCTCGACACTGTCAACTCGTCGAGTCCTCGGGTCCTTCTCGACAGCATCGGCGATGTTAGGAGCGGAGCCTGCACCGATCCGATCGCTGCGTGATGTTTGAACGTGTATGATCCGCGGGCCGTGATCGTGTTGGCCGAAAAACCGGAGGAGTCGCGATTCGAGGCGTCGAAGAGGGTCCCAGAGCTGGATTGTGTGTCGCGATACGGTGTCGCTTCGACGGCCAGGCAGCAAAAGCGTGTTCGATAGGCGGAACCACGCAGGCGTCGAGCGACTCGCGAGGCGTGGTCTACGATTTCTCTTCTCTGTTCGACCATCCGAGTTGATCGCGTCGTTGCAACCGCTTTACGCGGGGGTGGCGGAATCACCACGTGGTTTTATTGGCCAAATAACGCGTACGACAAACATCCCTACCGTGGGCAAGCCGAGTGTCTCCCCGTGTGTTGTAACTCACCCTCGCATCTACGCGTAGGCACTTTGGACGAGAGGAGAGGCAATAGTCGTCATGGTGTAAATCGTGTTTACCCCTCGTCCATAGTGATTCTCTCGTTTGTATCAGCCGCGCTCCACCTCGACCCACACCCTCGCTCTCTCTCTCTCTCTCTCTCTCTCTCTCTCTCTCTCCCTCTCCCTCTCTCCCTCTCTCCTCTTCGAGTCGCTGTTCGTTTGTCCTTGTCTGTCGTGGCTCGCGAACAATCTGCCTCTCCGAGGAAGGACGAGCGCGTCGTGCCGTTCATCCTCCTTCAGGCCGTATCTTGGACCACGTCCCTGGCTCTTGCGTGCCGGACATTTGGCCAACTCGCAACTAAGAACAAGATCTCGTGTTTGTATAAACGTATACGGACGCGAACGACGCTTGCCTGTTCGCGGTACGCTCTGCACCTACTTGAACGCTTTCTCGTATTTGAGTTTCGCTCCTAACATGGGTATTATCGTTTTCGCTAACGAATCAATCCGCTGTACGTACGAGTTACGTCGTTCTTGTCCCTTCCTATCTTTATTTTACGTATTTCCAGAGTTTGGACGCGTCCGAATATCGTACGCTGGCTCGCAAGAGTCGCTGCGCGTCTTCCAAACGAGCCGTCTTGCTTTACGAAGGCATTTTTTCACCCAAAGACTCGAAACAACTTGGAAAGTTTCATTCGCAAGGACGATGTCTCGTACGAACCGGTCTAATACCACGGAAAGAAACTTCGGTTCTGTTCAAATTGAAAGTAACTCTTTTGGTATCTCTTTGGATGAAGAAAAATTGAAATCAACCTTGGACCGAGTCGGCTCTCAAGGCCAATAGAGGTAACAAAAGAGAGAGAGAGAGAGAGAGAGAGAGAGAGAGAGAGAGAGAGAGAGGAGAAAAAGTAGTGGATAAAATCTGATACAAGGAACCCGGCGTCTCGATTTTTCCGCAATTTTCCCCAGGCTTGATCGGTTCCAATTTCATCCCCTATCGAATTGCGCTTTGCCGGGAATTCAAGATACTGGTATATTCGCCGAGCAAAAACGTAGAACCTTCGCCGATGACGTTTTCGAATCAAATACGCACTTATCCGTGTCCGTGTATTCTCTTTGCATTTGATTCTTCCAACCCTTCGGGGATGGCCCTGATTTTTGATGCCCGGCGAGCGCGCGTACGTAAATCAACGCGATAGGAAAATACCGCGAGGCGCTGCCGATGAGAACGTAAGGCGCAGAGCGGGACGAGAAGGAACGAGAGCTATGGAAATAAAGAAGAGCGAATTGAAGAAAGCGAGCAGGAAAATGTGAAGATAAATCGACACGTGGGCAAAGATAAGGAAAGGTTGAACGGATGAGGTAGATAAGATTGAAACGACGCAAATATGTTTTGCCGGCAGAAATTAAAATTCGACGAAAGTAAGATAAGAAAGTAATTGTGTAATTGTGTAATTGTGCAATTGTGATATACGAAAGAAGGATTGGCTACTGAATAGCTACGTGTAGGCAGGGAAAGGAAAGTAAATGATTAGGGAAGACAAGAGCGAAAACGGGCGGCGAAGCAATCAGAGAACGCAGAAGTACTGAATTCGAGCAAAGGGAAACAGAGACAGGAAGAGCAAGAGACTGAGTTAGGAGAATAATCAAGTTTCCTGATGACTAGATTACACCGGTCTACGCTTGCGAACTACACACCACGTATAGACTAGCTATACCGCGTACAGCTAGTCTACCCTCTATCATACTGACTCCATTGGAAATATCCGGTTATCCGTTCCCAATTTTTCCCCACCGCTTACAGGCATGATTTTCTTTCCGCGACAGGGAACGCCGAGTACAAGTTTCCGCGAATCGCGTCGCTTTGCTGGCCTTTGAAACGATAGACCGGGGGAAAATGACTCGGGAGAAAACATCGCGAAACAACGTTCTACGCTCTATTTGCGTTTTCATCGACTATTCTGTGCGCAGCGAAGACGAAAGTTAAAGCAATTAACGCACAGCGAGCCGAAGCCTGAAAAAACACCGGGAAAACGCAGGTGTAACTGGTAGCTGCGCGAGATTCAACCACCGTTTCAACCTCGACTGCCTAACTCCTCCTAAGTTCTCGTCTTTCTGTCCAGCTAGAATTCCGAGAGCGTCGGCGAGCGGGTTGCGGAGCTTGTTTAATAAAATAACCTCGTTACGCCGCAGCTAGGAGCCGAGAGGGGTGTTCCGCGGGGGTGCCGGAGGATCTGCCGGAGTGTAAAAGACTGAGTCTGGAACGCGAGGCCGTCGGTGAAGGAGGCGGCGGTTGGAAAGAGGACGAGGATGGTTCGGTAGAGGGCTAATGTAGCAGCGGTGGCTGCTCGCCTTGGCTTGCCAGTAAGAGACGAGAAATGGACGAGGTTTGGAGGAGGGCGCGGGGGCGGGAGTGTGGGGGGTGCTGCGGATCCCACTGCGGAGGAAGCGAGACGGACGGCCACGAGGGGCAGGCAGGGGGAGTACTAATACATAAAGTAGCTTAAAGTAGAAAATTGTGGAAGCGTCGTGATGCCTGGTGATTGCGTTACCTCCGGGGCTTTGATTTAAAATGCAACGAGGGGCCAACCAGCCGGTGGGGATGGGGGTGTCGGAGAAAACGGGCCGCGGGAGGAGCGCAGAGAGTGGAGAGGGGTAGGTTGGAAGGATGGATCGTGCCTGGGAGCCATGTTCCTCCTGCGGGAACGTCAGCCAGCCTTCGCTGCTGGATGGAACAGTGGCTGGCGAAGGGGTTGGCGGGGTGAAAGAGAGCGAAGAAGGGCAAAAGGCGGCGGTGGTGGTAGTACCGAAGCTGTACCTAGTACCGATGGTGGTCGTGGCGATGGCGATGTTGCAAGCTTCTCGGTTGTTGTACGTTGAGAAGGACGCGCGAGGGGGTTGACGTTCTTTGCCGCAACACGCCGGATCGACTGCCAGATCGGCTGCTTTGTCGCTCGGTCCTTTTATTTTTCACCCGCGCTCGATAATCCCTTCTATTGGGTCAACCTTTTTACCATCCACTTCTACGCGCAATCTCTTTGTTTCGCGGTTTATTCGCGACACCGAGATCGCGAGAATTTCCTCCGTTCTACTCTTCCTTTTCTTCCTTTCTCTTGGTAGGGTGGTGGGATTTCTTAAGCGACCCTTGTGTTTCGCAGCTTTAGCGCGACTTGGCGATGACGAAACGAATATTTCAGACAAGAATTGGAGAATAAAACGTAGCGAGGATCCTTGGTGTGATCGAGCGTCTGTACAATCTTGATTGTTGAAATTTTGAAATTTGTCGCGAGGTGAGATAAATTTTCTTCCGATCGAGAAATTATTCCGGTTAGCAGAGTCGTCCATATCCGTCCGAGGAATTATCCTTTATCACGAAGTAAAATGCACGGCGCGCAAAAGTCGCGCAGTGTCGTTTCAAACTGAAGCACGAAAATTGCCATTAAAGTCAGATTGTCGACGTAGACGGTGTCTTTTTAATAAATTGCCTTGGTGAAATGCGATTAGGCGTAAACGCGATGTTTTAAGGGTGAAAAGCCACATAGGGTCGGCTCGTAACGCTCTTGAGTGACGGCGGATAGACAGGTCGAGACTTAAGGCTTCTGCCGCTGCAGGGGTAAATTCGGGGGCGACAGATGATTTAGCGCGGTGTTTCTCGTGTCACTGTATCAAACATCCGAGCAACTTGGCAGCTCGAACGAGAATTCGATATTTCTCACATTCCTGCGACCCCTTCTTTTTCGAACGGGACACGAAAATATTTTCTTCCGCGTTGATTTCGCCATTCGGCTGAAACTTTCAATCGATTAATTTTTTCTTTCTTCGCGTATCACTGTTTGCAAACGGATCTGATAGACGCTGCGCTTCCTGTCGTCTGTATCGGAGATATTTCATCAAATATACGAAACTTACGAGACAACCTAATAAACATCAGTGCCAGAAAATATTCCGAAAGATTAACGACGTAGTACCTGCCACAGCAAGGATTCGGAATTTCCAGTCTCTTTCTCTGCCTTTTCGTGGGATTGAAAGATCCGCGAAGGGAAATCAAAGGACCGCCGTGAATGGACGATCGGTGTCGAATTTGATGAATCTAGTTTGTTAGATCGCGACTCGGATGCACGGTGGATAAGAAAAATGACCGAGCGAAGGGTGGATCCTTTACCGGAGGAATTCGAGTGTCAATCCATATCTCTTTCTCCTCTGATCCCTTCATCCTCCGGGACTTGGACACAGAGGGAACGCAAGACGGGAAGAGGATCAACGACGCCGTCCTGGCGTTCAAAGGGCACAGGAAACGATGGAAGAAGAGGGGTAGAATTAAAGAAAGAGCACGAAGAACGCTGGCATGATATTCTTGACGCAGATTGACGTCTTGAGGAACGTAGAATGTGCAGAGAAATTGTTTGTATGAGCGATACTGGAACACGTGTTCCATTTTGGTAGATTCTAACTCTCGATCGGTATCTTTGGATCGTAGACGATCTGAAAGTTTTTAGGTCGTTTCATGTATTTTACAGTACTTTGATCGTTATCTATCGTTGTAGGGTAACGCAAATCGAGGTTTCAGACGGGTTAACGTATCATTCGTTGATTCTATACTTCTTTTAGGCGACTTTCAGTTCAGATTAATACTTTCGTTGTAATCACTCGCGCTTGATTTTTTCGCCCTTTTAATTGCAGATAAACGTAAAAGAACTTGAGCAGGATACGACGTAGAAGGATCGATCTCGTAAGAAGCAATAAAACAATTAAAAAGAAAAATACGCGAAGAACGTAAACTGCCGCCTTTCTCTGACGCGAATTGACTTGACGTCTACTACGAGTCGTAAAGCTAATAAGAGAGGCAGCATTACCTTAAAAATAAAGCTGAGAAGAATGAAATCTTGAGAGAAATTGCGCGCGAACAAGAATGAGGTATTTTCCAAAGTACGCTAATATTTTTTGATACGATTTTATATAACACGTTTTGAATAATAACGTAACGAGGCTACGAGCTCTTAAATTCATCGACAGAGAAAGAATCGGAACGATAATAAAATAATAAATATCGAGGTAACGCCAACAGAGAGAGGAAACAATTTGCGAATATCTTCGTGAAATGAATTGTCGCACAACGAGCTCGACACTAATCTTAGTTATCCTAGTTGAGCTTTCCAAGACGTTCCGGTGGTTCGCGAAGACGAGGCGAGCCAAGATTAAACATAATATGCGATAGCTTCATTCCGAAAATGAAACTGCGCCATTCTCTAACGACGATTGAATTATTTCCAGTATGACGGCGATAGGCCTTAAGAGAGGGAAAGAGCTTTTCTACTATCAAACTAAGTAATTTCGGTACACTCTGTGGTATCGTTAACCACTGTACAGCGAACACAGTGGAATCGTTGGACTAGACTCTTGACGCAAAGTTTATAGAAACAAGGAAATTTTCCGTTTCGTCTGTCGTCCATCGCCTATCTTTTTTGCCGTGAAAAGTTACTAATTTCAGAACTATATTTCTTCATATGTACGATCATCCGAACAGAAACTTGGCTGTACGTTCTAATAACACTTCGCGTAATTGCAGTCTACGAGTATTTTCTATTCGATCCTCGCACGATATTTGCAAGTTAATCGTTGATTAATATTGCATTAGAAGCGTTAAATTTTACATTATTTTATGTTCTGTGCAAACAATACGTTTTCGAATATAATTCGTCTCCTCTAAACTACTGCCGTCCGAGATTATGTCATTTTAATGGGAAATGTTAATTCATAATGTATTAGTTGTATCGTATATGATTAGGCTTGTGGCAGATTATTTTCACGAAAACTTTGTGCACGGCCAAACCGGGCTAATTCTTTGCAGTGTCAACAAATTTGTAAAAGCACCGGTGTACTTATTAACGCCTTTTTTATTTAGAAACATTTTCAATGAAAAGCGAAACTTCTTCTCGCGTTCGTTTCCATTTAAGCTTTGAAATCCTGTATAGATTTATTCGCTATACATTGTACGTATAAATATATACACGTGGACTTGTACTTTGATATTACGATCTTCGTCAGTGACCGTTGTTCGGCAACGATTTACTTGTAGACAGTGGATATTAACAACCGATTAAATTATTGGTAATTAATCGATTTACAACGATTAGACCTAGATACGACCTATATTGCGTAGAATAGAAAGAGGAAGCTAGAAATTTCATCGGACTCGCGTCGTACTTAATTCGAAAACTAGGCGAAACTTACACAAATTCACCTGGTCTGGATCTTATCACGTGTCTCGCGTACGCGAAATATCTCATCCTCTCTCGATTTCATCTTACCATCGTGTATCCTGCTCGCGATGCGCCGGCACGCTCGCGGAATTCTTTGAAAAACTACTCTGCAAAATTGGAGCCGCGAGAGGAGCAGCGAACGAGCCGACCGAATGAATAATAAATACGGTTATCGTTTAGTTGATATTTTGAGGGGCGCGGACGGATCCAGGCAACCAGAAGAGTGTCGCGGGGGGATGAAATGCAGCAATGGAGGCAACAGGGAGATCAAAGCGTCGTTCCTTCAAGGGGGTGGTTGGTAAAGATGTTGCTTCTACATTTTTATACTGTCTCGCCGGTATCTCGATATCCGGGCAATCGAACAAAGTGACCGTAATCGCGAAAATACCATCGCTGATTATCACAAAGCAAGACGATTCTTAACAGAATTTGTTAAGAAAAGGGAAAAAAATATTCGAGAATTTTTACACTTCGCGAAAGCGTATTTTCAGATAAATTGAACGAAGTTAGGCTCTCGATCGATCGCTCGGTCGCGCATAATTTTAACGCGGAGCTATCGATTCTCTCGAGGGCAAAATCATTGACAAAGCGTATAATCGGATTGAGGCTTGTCGAGATGTAAAGGAACAGTCGTTGCCACAAATACACGAGCGCCTAATTATTGCAAAAGCAAGATGGAAGATAATAACTAATTCGTCGAATTAATTCCTACTCGCATAACTGTAAAACTCGATTCTCCGACTGAAAACCGATAAGAGTCATCGCCAAAGAACAAATCGCCCTGTGTAAAGAAAAAAAATAAAAAAAAAAAAATGAAAGGAAGAAGGCAAAAAAGAAAAACAATTAACGTGGAAAGAAGAAACAGGATGGAACCGCAAGAAGTTCGAAGTTAGGCTCTCGATCGATCGCTCGGTCGCGCATAATTTTAACGCGGACCTATCGATTCTCTCGAGGGCAAAATCATTGACAAAGCGTATAATCGGATTGAGGCTTGTCGAGATGTAAAGGAACAGTCGTTGCCACAAATACACGAGCGCCTAATTATTACAAAAGCAAGATGGAAGATAATAACTAATTCGTCGAATTAATTCCTACTCGAATAACTATGAAACTCGATTCTCCGACTGAAAACCGATAAGAGTCATCGCCAAAAAACAAATCGCCCTGTGTAAAGAAAAAAAAATAAAAAAAAAAAATGAAAGGAAGAAGGCAAAGAAGAAAAACAATTAACGTGGAAAGAAGAAACAGGATGGAACCGCAAGAAGTTCGTTTGCCCGTTAGTCTGCCGATGGGGCGGCTAATAACGATAACGATGCCAGAAACGATAATCGAGTTAGGGGTTTCCGCGGTTTCCACGGATCTCCCAGGGCGCTGATTGCTGGAACGGCGGCGGTTTAGCCGTCGGGATGGCCGATGCGCGCGGCGAGGCGACGCCACCGCTGCTGCCGTCGTGTACAACCGAGCGCACAGCACGTAGACGCAGAACACGCGGACCAAGGCGTAACGAATACACGCAATGCGATGCAAATTGGGCCTCTCTCTACGCGAACCAGTCAATCGGCCGGTTGCCTACGCCGGTGCAACGCGATGCTATTACTAACATCGCTATTCTATTATGACATTACGGTTCCCCGAGCAGCAGTCTGGCTATTACCGGGCCGGACTCTCCCTCCAGGCGTTCGATTCGGGATAACTCGGTAACTAGTCATCGAGACGCCAGAGACAATGCTCGATCGGCTGCCCGAGGCCGCTCTCTCAATTTATTTTCACGCATTTAATCGCGTCTCTCCCTCTCTCCCCTTTGTATGCATATGTATCATCGCTCATAAGTATCCAGACGGTTTGGCGGATTTACGTATATCGTAACAACGTGTGAATTTTATGAAAATGTAATTAGATCCGTGTAATGGGTTCATTGTCTGGGAAAAATCATTACACTATTATATAGTCAAACATAAGTGACGTCGTTTTTCTAAGAGCTGATTTTTTAGGTTGAACTTGCCACGATAGGAATTTTGTGAAAAGGGGATAGATTAAATTTCATTGGTTGTCAATTTCATTCGATGAATGAAAGAGAAACGGGAACTCTCAAGTTCGATCTATTTTACGAGCTACTCGCGCTCAATAAAACAGCGTTCGCTGTACATTCGCTTGATCGACTGATTTACGAAGTACACATTCTTGCTGTTTAAACGTTACACTGGTGAGGCCTTAACGTAGGATCGCTGTCATTTTAATCATTTCAATCGAAATAACTACCGTAATGTAATGCAATAAGGTCAGCGGACCACGTGGCGTCATCTCTAGAAATCTGACGCACATAAACTACGGGATCAACTCCTGTGTGCTTTATGAATCTATTCTGAATATGTTCATATCACTGCAATTACACGGTCGTTTCTCGTTTCTTCGTATTCTACTTACAAAAGTTGCCACTGCTTGATATATATGATATAATTTATGCTTTTCGGACGCAACGACGAAACATGCTTTTTGCAATAAAATTGGACAATCGTGAAAAGCAACGCGGTCCTAAAACATTCGCGTTATTCATATTATTATTGCTAAGGATATATATTACGTTCCCTTTGTCGTTTGCCTAATCATATTATAACATCTCTACGATTTATCCTTACTTGTTTTACAAGGAATTATGTGCGTGATATACGATCGAAGCATAAAGTAAAATAAAAACGAAAATATTATAATGGAGATGTTAAGGAACTCGATATATCGTTTGAGACTTCATTTATGTAATGCTTTGTTATCAAACTCGAAATCCGCTATTAGCCTTGACGATGGCTGCACTGAATTACCGACATAGATAAAATCACGGCTTATGAAAATTATTCCATGCAGCCACGCCGTGGCGTGATGTGCAAGAAGTGTGTCGTAAAAATGCAGTCACTCTTATCCAAAGTAAATAAAAAGGCACCGTTGTTTCAATGTACAACGATACGTACAATAACGTCGAAGAAGTTATGAAAGTATATTAAAACATTTTGTACCGATATCGCGAACAATTTCACCACTGGAATCTAAGGAAAGAATATTCTTGAACAATGTTATTAGAAAATAAAAGAGAAAATAAGATATTAATTACACTGATATGCGTAGGTTTTACGACAGAAGCAATAAAAGCACTGCATAGATTTAAAAAAAGCACCAACGCATAAAGAAGCGAATAGAGAAAGGAATTTGATTTGCCTATAATTTTTTTTTTTTTTTAATAATCTGCTATGAGCAGCCGATAAACAAGTCGCTCGTGTCGGCGGAGCATTTTTGACGGAGAATGGTAGTACAGATGGCGCGCCAGTCACGTGGCGCAATTCAAGAGCAAATTTGAACTATCGTCAAGAATCGTGGTGAATCGTATGCAGAGATGAAACTACACGCAATGCTGTACGAGAAAAGGATAAATGCGAACCGTGGCAGTGGAGTCGAGCGGAGTGGAGACACGAGTGAGCCGACTCGGCTCTGTATCCTCCGCATCGCGCTGCATTTCAGAAGAGAATGGAATAGAATAACGCATACCGTAGAACAGAGAGAAGACGGTCATCGGTACCATCCAAGCGAGAAATATCGAACGTTGAAAGGAGAAAGTACAAGAGGAAAGAGAAAACGTTAAAAGACTTAACGAAGATAACAAATGCGAGGGATAAAGAGCAGTAACGACGTTAAGGAGGGAACGCGCGAAGAAGATAGACGCTTCGAAGAACGCAGACGATAGATCGAGAAGGAGGAATCGGCTAGAAGTGAGAAAAAGAGAAACGGTGACAAGCAACGTTAAAAAGAGACGACACTATAGAGCGAGAGCACGATCGATAGAGTGGGATACAACGAGAAAGAGGTTATGGAGCAACGAGGAAAGCTATCGGTTGTAGTAGAAGAGTGGGGATGAGTAGCGAGGGAGAGGAAAAGAACGATGAAAAAGGGTAAAAGAGCGAGACAGCGTTAATCGTGGAAGTTCGCGACGGGAGACGGTGAAGAGGAGGTGGTTGGTCCTCCGGCGTTGGAGAGCGCGGAATTGTGGAGTAGAGCGAGCCGACGACGCACCGCCCGGGTCGTGCTCCTCGTCGAGGCTCCTGTTCTTTTCTCGCGGTAGTTTGGTTCGGGTTGAATGGACGAGGGTACCAAGTGCAGAGTGCCGATCGGCGACGCCTGCGTGTCTATGCGCGTGTGCTTCGACTCCCTGTGCTTCTCGTCGACGCAGCAGCGGCTCGCCGACGAGGAGGACGCTTCCCAGCTGCCGACGCACGGCGCCGTGGCCGTGGTCGCCGCGGCCGGCCAGAGGGCCATTTCGAACGTCACCGGAGCGACCACGATCACAGCTATGGGCACCCTTCGCGAGCTGCAGGAATTGCTGCGTGTCAAGGACGAGAAGATCGCGGAGCTCGAGGCGCTACTCTGTCGTCGTGATGCCGAGATACAAGAGTTACGGAGTCACCTCGACAAGTTTCTCAGTGTGCTTCCCTTCAAGTCACCCTTGACACCGACCAAACCGAGACCTAGAAAGCAGAGGGCGCAGGGAATCTCCGCGGAACCACCGCTCCAGGAGCTCGCTACGCTGACGGTCGTCGACAAGAGCGACAGGTTGGTGTCATACGATCGTTTCTTACTCTTCCGATTAAACTCGTTAATCGGCATGATTCCTTCGACTCGATCCAACTGATCGCCGTTACGTTCTTTTTCGTCGCGACGGAAATAACCTTCGTTTCGACTACCTCTCTATAGGACACTGTGCGGTAAGTTGCAGTAGGTTAGCCACTTAATGCCGCGCATGCGTGCGTCTATATGCGTGCGTTTTTACTCGATCACACTCGCGCTCGCGTTCGATTTGATGCTGTGATTTAACCGATTTTCGATGTGGTGCGAAGGAACATGGAAATGTTATTCGCGTGATTGTCATCGATGGACGAAACGTTTTCAAAAACAGTCAACGTACTTTCTCTAAACACGCGCGTTGCTATTTAAGTATATGGTTTTTGCTACTTTTTTGGGGACGACTTCAACCTGTCGGCGAATAATTTTCGTTCGGATGTGTTCGGCGACAGTCGGTTGAATTTTACGTATTTTTACTAACGTCGACCAGCGCTACTGTGCTCGCAGACGTGTTTATTATGACGAGAACACGCGTACACGCGTTTCGCACTGGCTGGCCACCATGTGATTACGAACCAATGCTTTTCCACCGCTTCCTATGTAGCAGACATCGTCGCGTTTCACGACGTTCTACATCGATTTCGACCGAACGTTTTGTCGCGCGTTTTACTTTTCCGTTCCATGAAACGATATAAAGGAAACGTAGCTCGGAATATTAAAAATCGATATAGATAGACTTTTTTATTTACATTCGTAGTTTTTACGTCTCGCATACTTTCATCTTATCGAACACTGATATCATTCTTATTTTCGGATTCTCCGAACGTAGTTATCTACGAATCAATGGTGCTCAATAATTATAACAGGTTATGTTTTCTCCTCCTCTTGTCCTTCGATGTGGTTCGCGATTAGTTTCGATGTTTGTATTAAAACGTGTATTCGGTTGTTCGTTTCTGTATGTTAGTAGCGACGTTTTTTACGGCGCTTCGTGTACGGGATTTTTTAATTCGTATTATCTTCATCGACGGTTGCTTTCACGCGAACATGACAGAAAACAAAGTGGTAACGAATTCTTGAAATTTTTCAACACACAATGCTGTCTTTTGGACTTCGGAGCCGTAACTTACTTTTTTTAGACCATTCTTTTTATTCGCATACATTTCAGTAGTTCTCTGCTATCTATCGTCATTTTGGAAAATTGCATATAACGTCGAGACACGAACAAAATATATTTTAAAGGACCGATAACCAATAGAAATTGAATTAGCGACTGATCTTTAACCGATAAACGTATCTATGATAAATACAATGTTTTGGATTTCACTAAACTATCGACACGGTATTAAAACGATATTGGTAATAGTTGCTTTTACAATTGACACATTTATTGTAAAACGATGAATCTGTCTTGTGATATCACCACGTTTAGAGCATTTAAAATAGAGCAATACCTATTTAAAGCTTATTCAACGAGTTAATTGGAGTACTTACGTTGATTCCTATTACCATGGATATGATCCTTTATTAGTGCTGTGAACTTTTTATTCCGGCAAAATAAACTTCTCCCTTGGCACGATAAACTTCTCTCTTTCTAAAATTATTTAGATACATACTTGGAATATGTACGTCGATTTTTATTGTTAAATATTACTTGTATGTTCGTTATCACGGTTATCATTGAGAATATTTATTTTAAAATTCCTTAATACGCTTGTAATAAAATTCTTTCCTTCAATTAAAATACTCGCGTTAATTTTTATCATCGCAACTATCGATCTTCGTTATGGGAGAGCAAAAGAATCCTCTAGAACTTTTATCCTCGAAACGTGTTCCTGCTTAAACGTTGGTATATCCTCAAATTCTGTGACATTTTATAGGTATCATTCTTTTAGGGTTGCTCGTCCATAATCGTCGTCTTTTCACAACGATACGAAGATTACAGTATCGAAATGATAAGAAAAATAACTTTACCTCTAAATTCATGTTCTCGTCCACAATTATAGAGCTATTTAACACTAACCGCTATTAGTATACAATTATTTTCCATTAAACTCCACTTTTTTCTGTATATGTAAAATCATTTGAATAATTAAGTGCCGACAAAGCAATCACTGCACCATAGGACCTAGAGGACGACGGTATTAAGAAGCGTAGACGCAACGAGAAATGTTTTTTTTTTTTTTTTGTTCTTTTTCTTCATTTAACCAGCAAGATCAGGAGGGCAAAGCTTTTCTTTCGTTGAATATTAGTTCAAGGTTAAGCTTCGTGCGTTTTTTCACTTTGGCAAAAAGGCAAGATTTATTTACGTATACGTAAATGAGGTTGTCTTTGCATTTTATTTACAGGATACGCTGGAAGCTTGCACTTCCGGTAATTACATGCTATTTGAAAGCGATTCTCTTTAATCGTAATTCCGCGACCTTGAATCATTCGAAGGTCACTGTACGCGAGTTCACTGAAACTGAGTTTCTTGTTTTAGACAAAAACGAAACGAAACACGTCAGATCAGCTAACTTTTTCCACCCGTTGTGTGATTTTATTAGATATTAAATCTTATATTCGATACAAATCACGCCAAACATGTCCAAAAAACTTTATCCGAATAATATCGAAGTAATAACGAGAATAAGAATGCATCCTAATGCGACAGGCTCGTCAATTTGTTCGTGAATCAATTTGTTTACACAGTTTTTTGAAATGAAGTGAAAATAACAAACGTGGACAGCGTGACGAGCGAATAACAGACGTAGATCTATTTTCACAGCGAATTGAAGGCAGATTATTCTATGCTCGATATGCAAATGCCTTTGATATTTAACATTCTAAACGCTGCTCTGTCTGAATAATAGAGCGACGTGGTATACGTTCGGTAGGAACTCGATCGAAAAAACGTGCTCGCAAATATGTATACAACGATAAAAATAGGAGGGGTACTTCTTTTGCAGCGTATGCCTGCTGGTTCTGTTTAATAATTCTTCTCTAGGTGGTTCGATCGTGGGATTCGATCGATCTTGGGATTAAAAAGAGCAATTTGGCTCGTCGATTGTTTAATTCGCGAATGACGGTGCGAATGTTTTTAGAGCAAACGGGTCCCTATGACCTTTTTTGCGACTGTTTCATGTACTCTTGATAAAAATTCTTGTTAAACACGTGTTCGTCCGGGTGACAGAAAATTGTTATCATCCGTGTAAAGAGTAAATTATTTCTATATGGTTAAAAATAGCACTGGAACCCGTTATCAGAGGAATTTATTTTGGCAACGGATGATATCAGATGATTCAAGAATAAATATGATAATAAAATTATAAACACATGGAAACACGTTAGAGCAAGAGGAGCAAGCTACAAAGAATCATAAAACCGATACTGATAATTGCATATGTAATCTCATATGTAATATGTGATACGTTTCTTCGTTTTTTCAAGAAAAAATTTAAGTTCGCCATAATTATTACTCCTCGGTATAAAGCGATCTCGCGTACGGATCAAGATCATTGATCATTGACCGCGTCGAAGAATCCTGTGAGAAATCTATTTCTAACATGAAACATTCTCTATGTCTCATTGAAATAAATAAAGTACAGGGAAAAGTAGCAATCTTCGTTTAGTTAATCTTTAATATTACATTTGGCTATTGTTTTGCTCTTTCGTGTATTCATTTCATCTTTTTGCTCTAACACGTATTTTATAAAACATTACAATTTATGTGTATATATGCGTATAATTGAGATATTCGCAAGTATACATTAAAGGTCGCTCGTACAGCTATTTTCATAAGCCCTCGTGCAAGCGGCGTGTTTTGAAATACACCATTAAGGATGTTATCGTGGTAGAAATAGAATACACGCTCGTTCTTCCTTTGCCGCGCGTATCTTAACTTCCCGCTTCTTCCATTTCGATTTTCTTTAATTTAATGTTATGTTAATTTAACTGTTTCCGATTTTCTCAAATTATTGATACATCATCGTCTCTTTGGGATTAGTTACAGCGGTAATTTGTTGACGATTAAATATATGTAGAAATAAAAGTCAAACTTTCAATCGTGTTCGAGTCGTGTTATTGGCACTTTGTAATTGAAAAACATGTAACAGCGAGGTAACTGCTATAATAAAATCTCAATATGAATATTAATTCTGAGAAACATTCGAATATCGATAGGTTTATAATTATATATATATATATCTCCATAAAATTGTAGAAATCGCGCAGTTTGCATACAGTTTCACGTATCGAGTGTACCTGCTTTGGAACGTACGACGGTGTGACTCGTCGATTTTGAATAAATTAACTTAATAACTTACATACGTTTCGCTTATTCATAGTTGTAGTTAGATAAATTATAAGTACGAGTCTAACGAGATGATTGGGTGTACTGTTATTTCTTTTCGTTTAAGCTTTTATTTCTTTTCTATTTGAGGTATTACCCCTCCATATCATTGTACAATCGTCGCTAATCGTCTGAAAATGTGACATTTTTTAGATGCTTAACATCTCTTGTTCGACGTAATTACGCCCTTAATTACAGAAGGCATAAGTTCTTTGACTGTTATGTTATACGTATATATATATATATATTCGCACGAATAACATTCGCGTATGTATAAATTCTAATGTGGATTTCTAATAGTTGGAGAATTTTTAATCGACGAAGGAGCATTTTCGATCCTTGAATCGCTGGCATGATTCCACACAAGTACAGGTGGCCCAGTTTCTAGAATCAGTCGGTATACAAAAAAGTGCATAGCGTTCGAGGTATTCGTTGGAATATTGCACGTGAAATCGATGCATAACAAGACAAATTTACTATGCCGGATAGCCGAGTCTCGTGGAATATTCGACGTGCGCGTACACACTGTAATCGAAACTGCAAGTCGTCGGCAACAAAAAGCCGGGATTTCACCATATTTCTGAAAACGCACTTTCACCGTGCTGAATTCCCATCGATTCTTATAAAACCAGGCAATCATCCTATCGCGGCCTGTGGGGGGGGGGGGCGTTTCGACATAAGCTCAAGTTTGCGTACCCGACAAGTACTTACTGCTGACATTTTATACCGTGTGTCAAGCTTCGTCGAAACTTCATTAAAATGACGAAACAACGAGTAAAACGGGAAGACAGCGGGTGGATCTTATACGAAAGAAAAACATGTTTATGAACTACCGTGCAATATTAAATAGACATCAGCTTCTTTTCTTTTCTCTCTCTTTTTTTTTTTAATAACATTATAAAAGATACAAATTTACAAGGATCGTCTTTACCGTTACGTATCCTACGCTTATCTACGTATTGTGTGTGTTATATTTCTAACATATACAATTTCTGCATACCAGACACATTATTTAACGCAAAGTCACGACTGTTGTTGGATCGTAGCGGTCCAATAATTGCACGCATCACGAATTCATTTTCCACGATAATGTCCTTACAAAAGCATAAACCGAACGCGAATCGAAATATTCCGCACGAAAGCGAGGCAAACTCAGGCAATAAACACGTGCACGCGTAGAATCAGAATCGTGACCAAAATAGACGTTTCCTTGATGGTTCAGTCGGTGAATGTTAATACACCGTTTTGTCCAGCAATTTTGATGGCATAAGCAGGACGTGCCGTGATTGCAGAGCCGCGTGGGCGCGCAGATATCGATGCCGCGTGTATCGAAGCCGGCGCTTAGGCGAGACCCTCGTGGATTTACATTCCAGGTTCTAAGGCGGGCGCTTGATGGTAGGCGTTACATTAGTCTCGCTAAACACGAACGTCTTCCACTATACCTGCATATATCGTCGTAATGTCGAATCGAGTGCTATTCAAGATTTAATCGCGAATAAAAGCAACGTTAAATCAATCGGTACTATTCAACTGAATAGCGGAGGGTAAGTTCAACGCAGTTTGAATTTAACTCGAAGCTGATCCGCTTGATTACGCTCAAACGTTGGCCAGGAATAAATAAGTCTCGCTCAGATTCGAATCGAAGTTGATCCAGGCTCGATCCTTGCTTCTTCTAGGATCGGTCTTTGAAACACTGGTTCGCCAATGTGGAATTTTTAAGGCATTCGTAGTGCAAAATAACAAAGAAATCCGATATCGCGCGTTTTACGATCTTAGTCTCGACGATTTAATGCAAATCGACTCCGATTCGTTTATCTCGAAGCATCGTTTTTGGAAATTGCAATGTAGCAATGGCGAACGATCGAATATAATCGCGTGGGAGTGATGCGATCGAAGTAAAAATAACCGTTTGCTTTCGTTCGGCATATTAGTTCGGCATATCGAAAATCTGCTTCTTCTTTGCATAAACATCGGACGGTTTTAGATGAAAGGGACACTTTAAGCGAGATACACTCTATCCGTCGAAATGGATCGATCCTTAGATCTGTGCGATGATGGGAATGAAAATAGCGTACAATTAAGAGGAATAATTGATTGAAAAATGATGTATTTCAATTTGAAATTGATCAAAGACCGAAGCAAACTATATATTTCTCTGACAATTAATTAACTATTATTCCTTGGTAGATAACGAATCAGGTTTCACTTCGTTTACGATAATTAATTTCATGCGCTCGCTACATCCTTCCTTTGTTGTGTATTAATATTCTTCTAATTATATATACGATAAAATTCATAGACTTTTATACAGGGTGATGCTTAACAATGCGATACGATCGTTTACAGGGTAATTCTGCGTGAAAAAGTAAGTAGAAAATGTAAAATAGAATTTGTCCGCTTAAGGCCACCTTCTCAAGCAAACAAAGTTCGAATATGTTTGGTTAAGAACTGGTTTGATACACGCGCGTGGCACATGTTCAAATTTATTTTTCTCGAGAACAAGGCATCTTGTCGACAAATTTTATTCCACGCTTTAGATTTTACGAACAAAATCCCATTCCATATTTTCGCCTTGTTTCTTCTCGTGGAATCGCGCCACCCTGTATACTACACATTGATTAATTTACAAATTACCCGTAGTTGCTTACTTAGCCAACGAAGTGTATCGTTCGCTACCTTCGTAAAACTATAACAGTCACCTTATTGTTTCCGATTATTTCCCAGAAGCCAAACTATCAGTCACAGAATCAATTTGTCGCTATTCTTCCTAAACCCACTCACGATTGGGGTTGCGTGCTAAACTCGTCAAATTTTCGAGACCTTCGCTGCTCCATCGTTCGTCCATCGTTCGCTACCATGTCTCCAAACAACAAACTTTCGCGACCGAACATTCTCGCGTTCTACGGACAAACCAGCTGCTTCTGTTCTCGATTCTTCGTCAGAGAACCGAACAACACGCTCGTTGATGGCTAAAGCTGTCGTTACACTTGCACTCTCATCAGACGCTTGCATACTACTTTCTAAGACCGGCGCCCGTGGTAGGCGTATAGCATTAGCTTCGCGAACGCGATACGTTTCGTTGCACCTCCGAGTTCACCGCGGTGTATTTTTCTTTTTCATTCTCACTCTCAGCCTCGTGCGCTAAACTCTTCGTGCGTATTACGAGACGGATCGTTCCCTCTTGTATTCTAAGCGCTATTGTGTCTAGCGATTCTTTCTTACCGAAACGTTGCATAGATAAAAGCGACCACGTGCTGATGGAAAACGGTGACCGAGTCGCTATCGGTGGATCGTGGATTTGACTTTTACGAGACTTGGCGAGAAAAATAGTCGAGAAAGATACAACGACCAAATGAAACGCACTGGTTTTCCTCGTTCCGCTATTTATCGTAGCGCCCATTTAAAGTAGTACGCATTTAACCTATTCACGTACTTGTTTGTTTATCTCCTCTGTAGAACTATTATCGTTTTGAGAGATTTTGAAAGGTGCTCGTAAGATCGGCCATTAAAGGCCTGTCGACATGAAACGATAACACGTTCGTGTATCAAGTATTATTATGTATCGTTAGGTATCAAGATCAACAACTCGGAAGGTAATTGAATTAAAATACAAAACCGTGCCACATCCTGCCTTTCTTTCCGGACGATGTTTCCCACCAATTATTACATTTGTAAACGATCAGACGATCTTCCGAAGCAGGACACTGTGATAATTAAGGACTTTGAAAAATGTATTAATACGAGAGAAGATCAGAAATTTCCTCGACTCGTTCTCTTCGTGGAAAAAACGCGAATAGTTCGGTATTTCATCCGTTGCGTTGATTCTATCTCCATATGACAAGGGTAAAAGTTTCAGTTTGCTTGCATTTCCAAGCGAATTCCATCGCAGAGCATCGGCAAGCGATAATTATTATTAATAATTAAACTGTGGCCGTTGGTTCGTTAAAATATTTCTCGTCGTTCGTGTAAGAGAGGAACGAACGAGAGACGAACGAGCGGCTGGAAGGAGGTAATCGATCGACGAAGATCACGATCTGCATTAGGGCTCGAGGCACGACCGGTTCGTCGCGAAGAAACGCGGTCGGCCGTTAGAATGGCGCCACGGAAAGCATTCCGTAGGCACGCGTTCGAGATTTCACTCGCATTTTGACACCGTGAGTTATACGCGATCGAAACCCAGGTCAGGAGCAGCTCCTAATTTTAGCCTTTGACTGCTTCGTTATGCGAACTGTGTCTTTCTCTTTCTTACTCTGTCTTTCCCTCGGATTTTTGTCACCGCCATGCGTATGTAACGTACCCGATATGGCCGTTTCTGTCGCTTTAATTCGCGTCAGGCGGCGATTTTTAATGGACCAACGCGGTAGTCTTAGAATGCTGTGCGCGCGCGGCCCGAAGGCGGAATTGGCCGCCTTCTGATTACAAATTACCGATCGACCACCGCGCGTTCTTTCATGGCACGTTACTCATTGTCAGTCGGAGCCGCGGTACCGCGTTAATACCGATGTTAATCGATCGAATTGTATCGTCGCATTCTCTCACGAGTATTCCTAGATATTTATTGTCTCTCCTCCATTCCAAACGTAACAACGTTGCCGGCAAAATGTTTTACGACAGAATATACCAGGTGTTGAAGTGGTTAACACTTCTAAGAAAACTCTACGTCTATTCTGACTAATTTTCTCAATCGCTAAAGCCATCGACAGGCCATAGAGAAAAGACAGGCAACGATGGCTTCGGAGTTTTCAGTTACTACGTAACACTGCCAGCGTGCGGATCTGCACCAGCTCAAACTCTGTTCATATTTATACGTACACACTTCTTTGTTAAATATATTTTACTATCCTACAATTTATCCACGCGTTCTTCCATCTGTATAACCGATAACCACAACGCCAGGACTACACGTTCGACGTGTGAAACGATTCGCCAAGTTATATCGATCAACGCTGTGAGAGGCAGAAATGGAATATGTCGCGTACGTTTGGAAATAAGTCCTCGGAGAGAGACGACAACAACCGGAACGATTTCGAGGCAGCTGCGATAAAACGATACATATTGGATTGGAAGTTGGTTGGCGAGAATGGTTGGATCGCGGACTAGCGTGATCGTCGGTGTGGGAAGTGCCGTGAAAAATAATAGCTTTCAGGCTCGTCGAGTGCAGACTGCGTTCATGTCGCACTGACGTCATGGTTACGCGCCGTTGGCGAGCTAACGACCGTTTTCATAAAATCGCGCGTGTGCCCTGCAACAGGAGCGTGTGCATGCCCGCAGGAAACCGCCTTCCAAACGTTCGCACCCGAGGCCGAATTCTCAAGGTCGTTGCACCGGCCGGGGCTGCACTTGACGCGCACGAGCGCCCTTTGAAGCTTCCACCAGGCGCTCCATTCACGCCCCTTCCTTCTCTTCTTCTTCCTCCTCCTCTTCGTCTCTTTGTCCTCGTCTTTGTTCCTCCTCTTTCGCTCTTTCGCTCTTTCGCTCTTTCGCTCTTTCGCTCTTTCGCGCTTGCCGCTCGATCATCCTTCGAAATTCCTTCGGCAGTTTATCTTGCTTAAGGATTGCGAAGGATGAAGTAGGTGCTTGCCAGCTGATATAGCAAGTACAGATTAGTTTCCAAATGATGCGAGTAATACATCGAACGAAATTGCGTTGCAGGCGATGTTGCATGTTGACGTTGAAGAATCTGCGTTCGTGAAAAACGATAGCAGCTACTGTGATATAGCGCGCGAGATAGTAATTTTGTAACGGTTAATAGGAGATAGATCGTTAAAAGTAATCGGTGCGAGCGATCTGAGATTCGATGACGTTGCGGAGAAAGGAAAGCGGATAAAAATAAAATGATAGTTTTAATTGCAAGAGTTATCTAATGACCGTTTGGCATCTATTTGCGTAATCGTTCCGAGATCAGGTTTTCCTACAAACAAAACAAATATGTGTCGAGTAGAAAAATCCTGTTCTACGTGTTGATCTGCTTTTCGACGGCAAATCATCGCATCGTTACAACGCTGTTTTTTACGTCGTACAATGCTAGTTCGAAATTCCGCGAATAATCCGTAGTCTTTGATGTTGCTTATATCGGGCAATTAAACGCACGGTAGCGAAGCATTTATCGAAGAAAACAGATATTCTATGTTGTATCGTGAGGTCTACGGAAGTTTGATAGCGCGATAAGAGATGACAAAAATAGTAGAAAATACGCAGAAATAATTGTTACATCTCACTGGTAGCCGACGATCTACGATAAATGACGATTAAACGACGCTCGGCTATGATATTTATCGGTTAACTATCCAACTTTTGCGCTTCTTTTCTTCCAGGCAGAAATACGAGAAACCTATGTGATTTTCAAATCTCCATTGCTCGTAAAGAGATACAATTTTTTTCATGTAAACGAACGCTTGTGTGTAAAGTGGAAACTTTACGACGTAAACCGTATGTTTGGGAAGAAATATTCCAACGTTTTATCGAGAACGCTTGATTCCTCGCTTATCTGTAATTAACAAAAAGCTTACCAGCTTAATAAAAAGCAGCAGGAATTTAATTAGACGGAAGAGCGATAAAATTTCGTGATTCGCGGCTGTATGCGTGTAAAGGGAAAACGCACGATAGAAAGGTGCGTGTTTACGATTGATCAACAAACAGGAAGTAATTACGTGTTATTAGCCGTACCATCGCCGGTTATTCTTATTCAAATACCGATACGATTACGTCCACGAGTCTTTCTTTTCTCAGAACTTCTGTCGACTGATTGGATAGTAAACTGGAGAGATGCGCGATACATCATCGAATTCGTTCGACGATAAACGAAAAATGAAATAGGTAACTGAAAGACTGGTATGTACAAAGTTTGTTCTCCGCGAAATAACATCGAAAGAATAGATCGTCTACTATTCTTTCGCGAGTTGGACGAGTCTTCTTCTTTTCTCTTCACGGTGGAAATGGGTGTTGCGTTGTATCCGACTCTTTAAGACGATTTATTACCGATATCTCGTTTAAAAGCAAGCCTGATAGAACACGTGGAACGTACGTTCGTATAGAAAGCTGATTAATACGCACTCGGATTTTCGCTTCGAACATTCTTCGAAATATGCTTTCCCGGTTTCAAACTATACATCGAATATTCATTATAATTTCATCGTTAGGATGTGAGCGTGATTACTTACAACACAGCGTGATGATTTGTGAAAAGCGGGACGTCTCGTATATAGAATTTCTAGGAGCAGAGATACGGAGAAAAGGTGATTCGAGCACCTGCTACGACGCGACGTCCCATGGCGCTCTCGAGAATCCTATAGACCGGTCACACCTAGCTGCTTCTCCATTCTCCGTGCCTTTCTTCTATTTCTTCAGCACGTTGAAAACTCGTTCCTCTATAACACAAGCGGATCTTTAATGGCCTCATTCAGTGCGCCTGATCATCGACTGGGACAAACTACCTTTTACGGGGGGGCCATAAACAAATACTCGTGCGTACTTACGTGAAAATTCCCTAGTAACTTGGTTTCTTGGTTTTCAGCGATTAAAATACCTACCTTTCATTTTCACTATCCGATACATACTAGCGAACGACAGTTTTAGCTGTCAACTGTAAAGTATTTCGCGATGGAAAGTCAACTTGATCGAGTTAATCTCTTTTTAGTTTGCTCTTGTAAATAATCCGATGAATATTTTGCGTTACTTTAAAGGTAGAAAGATTTTGCACGTAGGCGGTTAGAAAGATACCGCATACATTTTTCTTGCACAATTTTAATTTGTCTAAAAGATGGTTGAAAATCACTTCTCGAAACTTTCATTCGTATCGCGTCGCTTAGATTTTATAAATATCTCTACGTACTAATGCGACTTTCGCAAGAATAAGGCAGCGAATAAGATCAGAAATAGAATTAAAAACGTGTAAAATACAGCAAAGGCCGGTATTAGTGTTGACGATATAAAAAGAAATATGCAGAGAAAAGATAAATTTCTCGGTGAAACTTTAAAAAACGTCTTCTTTAAACAAACAGTTCCCTCGATACCCGTGAAGTACTCTGATATTTAAACGTTTCGTATTATTTTATCGTTATTACCACGCTGCTCGAGTTACAACAGCTCCGATTCATTTATTTTCCTTCGTTACCATTTGCTTTCATATCTCACCGTTTCTTCGATTCCATTAAAATCGGACAGGCTTTCGGGGGAAAACGATTATAAACTGCTTTCGTTAAATCGACACAAACCTTCGTACATATTGTACGATAAACAAACCAATATTGCACCGGAATCTTTGGATTTCTGTACCTATCTATAGCTTTGCCGCGAAGAACGATATTTTTTCGTAGAAAAGTCAGAATTTTATGGCTCTTATTGAAAAATTTACGACTCTGTTGAATTTTATATGTTCACGTACGTGTGTTACGTGGCTTCTTTTTGTCTCGTCGAATAGACGCTTCGGAGAAACGAAATATCGTACACCTCGTCCTGATATTGGCGCAGTTAGTTATAGTTGCATTAAACCGTAAGCTGGTTTTCAGTAACACGAAGAAAATAGTTTTCGCGGCAAGTGTTTTACGAGCACCTTTGGAACACGCACCGTCATGCTTGTTCTAATAATACAACCGAGAAAGGACCACGTACCGCGACATATTCGCGGAGAAACACTTGATATTTGCAAGGCGTATGCATAAATCGAGTACGCTACGGCAACGCATCGTTCTATCGAAATAATTAACGACCTCAAAACAAATAGCGTACACGCAATAAAACGCTTTCGGAGCTGATTTAACGAATCAGTTCGATGAAACAGCGTAACGTTTTTTGAAACGCGGTCCATCTTAAACGAGCTACGTCGCAAGATTTGATTTCTTTATTTCCGCAGCCGTCTGTAAAGTTGGTTAAAGTATCCTATTACGACGATCATAAAATATGTCGAAATATGCAAGTAGCGTGTATAAAATAACCATAGAAATAGACCAAAAAAATATGCCAGAAATATACGAGATATGCAATGATAGTAGTAAGTTTATTTTATCTCGAATAGGATTAGAATTGAAATTACAATAGACTACAATCACCTTTTTTATATCGGCTATAGATAGCCGATAATGTTTATCGTTCCGCTCGACATCGCACGACGTAACTGGATACAACGCGATGCAATTATTAATTAAGTAATTGTGGAAAAGCAACGCATCACGGTTGGCAAGCGCGTGGTAGTTTCGATTTCAGCCGTTTTTAACTTAACGTTGTCCTTAAAGAGTTCCTTATGAGTCTTAATACCGACTGTATACGACGAGTCCATCTTCCCCGGAATTACCCTACACATTATTAATTACATTGCCGTGGAACTGCGTAGCTATAAATCAACAGACGATTAGCATATCAAACCCAACCTAACTAATCATCTGGCATCCGAAGTCGAAGAATATTTACAAAGGATCGAATATCGTCACGTTGCTATTGGATGGCCATACAAGGTGCAACAAGATTTGTATGCCGCCGTGTGGCTTCCTTCGCGTCGCTCTATTCATCCGGAACACGATTCTCGCGTTGGGACTGAAGAGAATTTATATGGAAGCCGCCATCGATGCTTGCAAATAATCGGGGCCCTGTGACGCGCCAGATTAAGCCGCGATAATTGGACTATCGCGTCGTCGACGATCGTGTATGTACAGCTTGCTCGAGATTATTTATTGGAACGTGGTACCAGTTGGTATGAGTCACGTGGCTCTATTATCCTCTTCTCCCCGTGCTGTGGAGACGTCTTCTGGATATGTAAGTGGGCCTGAAAATAGCTGCGTTCGTCATGGCCAGTGACGACATCGTGCTAGTGGGCCCAGTGGTCGGTTCAGTTTCGATGGATTTTCTCGACGATTCGCAAAATCGTTTGCGATTCTGCGCGTACAGTACCTGCTGTGCAAAACAGTCTCGGGCCATCTGTCACGTGGAACCCGTAATCACAACTGTACTTAATTATATTGGGAAACGTTTGCACGTGGTGTCATATCAGAACCTGTATAGGTTTAAATATAGAATTTTTTTTTTTTTTTTTTTTGAAACGTAAGCAATCAGGATTAGAGATTAACAGGTTTTTGCTTTCGATTTTGCTGTGCAGGTATTTACATAACGCTTGGTCAGAAAATGAACTTTTTTAGAGTCTACGTTTTATCATACAGAATGCATTCTCATATGGCATGTCGTAAATTTTCATCTTTCGTGTTAGACGATAAGTTGAGCAAGAGAAAATGAAGAGAAGAATTCGTGACTCGATCATTGTTGGTAAATCATATCTACGATACTATCTTTTTATCTATCAAAATAGAATGGAATAGAATCTAATAATAATTTAAAAACTATTAATCTCTCTAGTTACTAGAAGTTTAAACAAACAATACGATTTAAATGGATGCTCGTGTCTGCTCGATATTGTCCAACGGGCTAAAAATAATCTAGAAAACAAGATCGCTTTGAATTATATCTTTGTATGCCATTATCGATTCGTAAGGGGCCAGTAGATAAAAGAATCAGGTTCTACGTAAACGAAGAAATTCGACTAAATAATCTTTGAGCACGTGATCGAAAATAATGAATCGCGAATAAATTTAATGGTAAACTTTGACGTATATTGAAAATTATTTTGTCGACGTCGAATATTGTTTTAGTTCTCCTTAACGCTAGTAGTATAATCGCGACACATATTTACGCTTGTATAATATGTTACTTTCGTTCATCGATAATTTATTTGTAACAAATTTATGCTGCACAACTACTAATAGATAAATAGTTCAAAGAATTTAGCGAATCGCTGTTCATGTCTACATGTAGACGTTTGTCGGAATACGTCGGGCTTCTTAAAGAAATTATCGATTTATTTTAATATATAAATCGTGTAATTCATCAACGTTCAGACGTGATGTAACAGAAGCGAGAAGATATTTCTTGGAAACGATACAGGAAAATTATAAATAATGCACTTTCATCAGATCACGAACTGCTATCGTAATATTAGGTTATTATGAACAGATTTTCATGAGTATTCGTGTTTCAACAAAATTTCTACGTTTACCGTAAAAATTGAGAAACTTTTTTTCCATAAATGTCGAAATGCGGGATCGCTATGTGTCAGTTTTATCTCTCTAACATATCGTTGCTAACTAACTAATATCTCTAATAATAAAGTTGAATAACCAAAGTAAATACAGGAACATGTTCCTAAATTTGGGAATTTTTCACTTCGTGCGTACATTTTAAATTTTTCAGTGAGCTTTATAAACGCGCCTCTAACAGTCGAGATTTGATACCGGCAATGTAAAACTGGTCGAAATGCAGGGAACATAAATAATGATTCGCATTTCGATGCGTCTCTATCAGAAATCCGTATTTATCATTTAATATTCCGTAGTTGCCCGTTGGACTATCGGATTTATTAACGTCGATTCAAAGATAAGCTTTAAAAGCTATTCAATGTAATTTCAAGAATCAGAATTTATGTGCTCGGTGTATAAAAATATGTATGAATTTTCGCTCGACGAAGTCCTTCTACAAACTCCTTTAATAATGCGCCCCAAATAGAGTTCTCGTTTTAAAGGCTTCGGAAATTTCCAGCCCGTTGTAATTCATACGGTCCGCGGAATATACATTGATCCTGAATCAATAAATTCGTGAAAGCCATCGTACAACAGGTTGAACCTTCGGCAAGTTTCCATTTACGGATGTTTTTTCGCATGTCAGAAGCTTGCTACGCAGACGTCCAAACTGTACATAGCAGCACTGGCCCCTAATAAAAGTAATTTTATGGAGCAGGCGAATTAAAATCAAGTTTAATCTTTCGATGTCCTTTATTGATATATGTACATATCATTCGAACGTTCCACCAACTGCTTCCCTTCGAGAGAAGACAGAGGCAAAAGGGAAATAGAATATATAAAATGCCGGGTAAACTAGAGACTTCCTAACGTCGCGCGTATCCTAATGGTTAATTAAGCTTACATTGAATTTCCTATTCGTCACCGTCGTTATATTACGGTTAATGAGTTGGTCAGTCCAGGCTGAACGGGCCGAACGGGATGAACGAGACGTCGGGAATGGCAGCGGGCCTAACGTGCCAGTGATTTACCGTCCATAAAGTTTGGGAGTTCTATTTTTACCACCTCCCACCTCATCTGGAGCGAGAAGAAGCCTCCTTTGCGCTCCTTCTCTGCTCGTACGCAGCTTCCGCTGTGACTGCAGCTTAGAGAGAGAGAGAGAGAGAGAGAGAGAGAGAGAGAGAGAGAGACGAGGAGAGAAAACGAACAGCGAGATAAAGAGAGAAAGACAGACTTCTCTGGCCCACTTGCTGTGACTTGTCTCGTCGAGTCGACTCGTTGCACTCGGCTCTGTGTTGAAACCAGTCGAGTGACGTCACGTATAATTAGTTCTTTGATTCTATCTATCTCTTTCTCTCTTTCTCCCCAACCTCTTTCACCCCCTTTCCTCACCCTCGACTCCCCCTGGCTCCAGTGTCGTTTTTATCCAACCCAACGAGCCTCCGCCGTTCCTGCTCACAGTGATGTAATTGAATCACTCTAGAAGATTAGCAGTTTTAGATTTTGATAACGACAGTTGCATAATCAAAGCTGCTTTACAAGTCGATAGCTTTATACGTATATACGTTTCAGCAATTTGCATCAAAAAGAATGAAAATTGCACGATAACCTTAACGTGGGAGCGTTTTATCGTCTAGAGATATACGTACGTATCGTTCGGCAATCTGTCATCTAGGGACAAATTATCAGGAATTCCCTAGTGTCAACTAACGGAAGCAGAAACGTTTTCTCGACACGCTGTTTAATGGGTTAACGTTTCCATATGTTACTCGCAACCGTCTACGCTTTCAACACGTGTAAGAGATAAATGTGATTTGTTTTTCGAGACAGAATCGTTAAATAATAGCAATTTTCTCTAGAAAGAAGAATTTGCTAAATCGATGTAGAACGATGTTGTCACGTCGCTGGAAGAGAAACGGTAGAATCGATACGTTCAGTTCCGTCGATCATTTTATAGACAGAGAGTTAATTAAACAGGTGTTTTTCCAAGTGCCTACTAAAATGCCATCCGGTTACGCTACTGGCTGTCCCACTCTCGGTGTTTCTCCTTGTCTCTGTCTCACCTACAGCGTTCCCTCTTTCCGTCTCGTTCCTCGTTTCGTTCCTCCACCATTCTCCCCGCCACGCTTATCTCGTCGTGGCTAAAAATAGACCCTGTCACGGCCATCGGCGACATTTTAAAAAGTTAAAGCCGCACAGGCGGCCGGACGACGAGCTTCGAACCAAGCCCACGAACGAACGAATTAGCGCCTCCTCGAGATATCGCCATTGACCAGTGGCGCCTTCTCGCGAGCATATTTCACTTTCTGCTCCTCCACCTGTTGCTCCGTGCAAATTGTGCTTTCGATAGCGCTCCGTCGGTACGTGCGAAATACATCGTGAATTCTCATCGGCCGATTCACTCTACACTTTCGTTCTTCGCAATTCGAATCTTTTCCTTTTTTAACTCATTTCAGATTTCGAACCATATAACGTGAAAAATAAAACGTTGATATCGAAATGGTTTTTACTCGTTATTTTTGTTATAGGACATTTTGCTTTCATAAGTATTATATTATCATACGCAAGACGTTCGAGGTAAGCGGAAGTTGAGGAATTTGAATAGCGAAGCCATTTATAAAAACCAAAACTTTACAATTTGTCAAGTTAAGTCATTAGTATCTAGTTATTTTTATAGAATTCTAAAAACAAGGGGAGTTACAAATCGTAATTATTAGTTTCATCGAACGCAAGGCAGCGGATAATTCAGACGAATTTCTTGCTGTTATTGATAAACTAAATTTATCGCTATACTATCGATACATCAGGCGATATTCACTCGATGATAAGATCGCACGTGATAAAAGTTTGACACATATTTATCAATTAAAATATTCGTCACAGTAGCGTTATCTTTGTTTCATAAAAATTCCTTCTTACTAGATGACGTGCAACAAAATTTTTGAAACAATTGCAATTGGTCGGACTGGCGAAGAAAATGGTAGATGTTACTTTTTATAACTTTTTTATCCGAGTCTCTAATGAAAATTGAACAAAAAAGATTCAAATCGTTTAGTCTCTATTTTAAGTAAAGTTATTCCGTTTTAAGAAGCGTACGAATACTTTCTACACCCATTGAATATGTATGTATTTATGTACATCGATCCAGTAGTAGATCGAGGCCAAATGGAAGGACCTACGAGACGAAAAATTACCTGTGTTCTTTGGTAACAGCCCGGAGACCAAACGTTACGTAACGTTTTAGACGTGCACGTGTAGGTGGGAGAAAGGAAGTTGTTCCATTTACCCATGTCACTTTTGCCAATATCTAAAGGGGAGTCAAACTCTGTGGAGATGCCTTGGGCCATGTATCGCCTCGATTCGGCACGCGTTACGAAATTTTCTATGTACCCATAAATATCATAGGATTTCGTACAGTGTTACACGTGTAACGAATATTACGACATTTGTTGCAGATTAAATTTGTTACACAACTTAACTTCCTAATATCTTTTTCTTTCGTGATAAATAAATAATACGTGGAAGTGTTTTGATTTTCCAAGTTTGATTCGTCGTTTCAATGTTAGGAATTACCCGGGGATTATCGCAGAAATTTACCAACAAACTTAAATCGAATATAGATTCCTTCTTATTTGTTATTATTTGTAGCTTTATTCAATTTTTCAAGCGTGCAAGCATATCAAGCGAACATTTGTCATTGTTTCGTCGTTTGTCGAGGCTCTTTCCCGTCTTTCGACTACACTTTTTCTAAGCAGTCGATCAAGGACGTATAACTTATTCGTGCATATTTTATTTCACGCATCAGAAGTGTCGCTTTCGCTTTCCAACTTGCTCGACGAGGAAACGGGATCGTTACATTTTTCATGACACGAAACTTCTACCGTTAATTTTACCATTTTTCTTTTTTTCGCTTTTCGTGCCATTAATTCCACGCCGTGATGTGTTAACTTCAATTGGCTTCTTCGCGAACTGCCAAGTGAATGCAGATTTAGTACCAAATTTGTCAGTGCCAACAGAGCAACAAGAGTTCACAACACATTAGCGAATGTACTACTGTATTGGCAAAACTGTTTGTTGAATGAATGCAAGAGAAAAATGAGAGAATAGAGAGAAAGAGCGGAGAATAAAAATATACGAAAGGAGAAACATAAATATACTAAAAAGAAAAAACGAAACTGAAAGAACTTTCTATAAAACACGTGGACGTAGTGTGGGCTATCGGGCAGTTTGGGAAAATTCTCGTTGGGCCGGTCGTATCGGTAACGTGCCGGTAAAAATTTAGATTCCAGTCCGCGTCTGGTAGTGGTCGATTGCAAAATAACGTGGATTCCACGCGAGCGCGCTGAAATGGCACAATGAAAGGGTGGCAAAGTGTGGCGAACAAAGGCGAACGAAAGCTGGGAAGAAGCGCTTTTATGTGAATATCGTTTCCGAGAGCAACGAACTTGGGCGGTAAGTTGATCGCAGCCGCGTTCGTTCGATATTCACACGCGTTTATCGCGTGCAATCGCTTCGCGTCGCAATAAAAATAGCCAAAGTTTTCATTAAAACCGTTACCGTGCGTATACGTATCTGTAGGTGCAATGGGCTGATGCACTGGTTAAACCGTTTGAAAACGAATCGATTTGCTACCAGCTTTGGTATAATACGCGTTTCTCGGCGTGTTACGGTTAAATCGTCCGTGAAGGTGCAACGCGTTTTCCGCTTCATCAACTGTGACAAGAATACGACCTACGGTGGCTGAACTCTTCGCCTTTGATCTTATCGCGAAAAAGATGCCCTGCTGCTCACCACGATCCTATATCTTCGTCGGAATCGACTGGTAACGGTATCGTAGGGACGTTTGTGAAAAGAAGAATAAATCTTTTATTTTTAATAGAATTGAAATCTTGTGAATCTAGCATAATCGCGAAATACGTAGTACGTTCTTCGATCCTTGAGCTATTCTCGCTCTTTCGATGTAAAAAAGTAGCATATACCTTCGTAGCTACGTACCTTTGAGTTTGTTCAATGACCTACGATCTTAGTTAGGGATTAGCATTTGCTTTCGATCGTTGACTCGTAGTTTCATTGATCGAATGTCTCTTTGTATTTGACTAGACTAAGTTGGCAATATATCAAGTCCTTTAATCCGATAGAACGAAACGATGAAAGCAAGCGAGTTATACAAGAGAACTGCATATCTAAATTTAAATACGTTTTATTTGATGGAACATCCAGTTCGCAGCAGGATCCCGCGATAAATTCTTTCGTTTGCGAATTTAGCATCGAATAGTTCGATCCAA